>OZ005654.1:185463272-186093272 GCA_963930645.1 Salticus scenicus | reverse complement strand
AAACCTTTTTGAGCTAAAGAGAATAAAGAGCATTGTTGAGGATTATCTAATATCGATAAGCGGCTCATTATTTGATTTTATAAAAGTGTATAAAAGTAAATATGTATAATAATTTACAAAATTTAAAATGAATAATAAATAAAATATGACTTGATTTAATATTTAAGAATCAGTTTCATATACACGTGTAAATTGAAAATAAAATTAGAAATATCTAATGCAAGTTTGAACAAAAGCCTTTATCATGTTTTAAGCTTTAAGATGTATTAATATTTTGGAAAAAAAATATATAACAAATATGAAGGGGATTTTATTGCATTAAGGTGTTGAATAGTTAACAAGGTTACCCTATATGTTATTGTGATTCAGATATTTTTAATCACTATTTTATTGTGAAAGAAAACATTACATTAAAACGAGAAACACACGCATAATAACTAACAATGCTCAAATTTTGCAAATACGCTCTGAGATATTTAAAAAAAAACCAATTAAATTAAATTAAATTAAAATTCTATAAAAGTTTCTTTTTTTAGAAGGGAGACTTATAGCTGTATGTTGAGGAACTTTCTACTTTATTCAAGGTGGTCTACCACAAAATGATGATAGTCCTTATAAACTTATTATATACACACATGTCCAATAGATAATTTTGTAAAGCTTCATTCTTTTTCAGAGCTTTTTTTTCTGAACTCTGTTTATCCCATTTTATTATCATTTTTATTGTTTCATAATACAATATATATCAAATGCAATGCTCTTTATTTTTTCCTTTATATTTATGTGTCATAAAATTATCGTTCACATAGAAATTCGTAAATTCATGCATGTAACGTTATTTTCGGACATGAGTGTGTAAGAAAATGACATGAATATTCCCTTTTATACAAGCGTTTCAGACCGCCCATATGGTGTGGTGGATATCGTCCATGACTCTCACGTGGAAGGGCTCGGGTTCGAACCTCCGGTCAATGTCTCACTTGGAAGTATCGCGTCATTGGAAAGAAAAATAACTTTTTTCAAAATATATATTAAAGTAACTCAACTTAAAAAAAAAATAATGAAAGCTGTTTCATTACATAAAAGTGGTCTTAACTAGCTTAGAGTTCATATGTAAAACTTTTATAATAATATGTGATCAGTTTTTCGTAAAAAATGTACATTTAATAATATATATACTTGTATGCTGTTACTTAAACTCCAAGTCTTTTTACTGAAACTACCGGAATTTAATACGAGAAAGAGAGCGTTCCCTTCTTAAGTAGCGGAAGTACGACTTCAGCTCGACAAACTGGCAATAGATAGAAGCACCAGCAAACAACCGCTGCAAATTTTAACTAGGTCAGCACTGAGTAATACCTTGGTCCAGCACCACCAGATGTATAATTTTGACGAGAACTTCGAGAACTTTGCAACCACGACAGATTTAACGTGCAGCAGTCGTAGTTAACGTACACGACGGTCTTCGGGTAGCTCGAGTATCGAACCCGCAATCTTCCAGATACTAGCCAAGTTCTCTACCGAAAAGTCTACCTCAGTCTATATACATGCATAATTCATACTACATTTTTATTTTTATGTGAATTAGAATTCATAAAAAAAAGTTTAAATATAATAAAAATATTCAATATGAGAAATTGCATATTAAATACTTATTTAATTTCTAACATAAAAAATGCATAACAAGGTTTGACTGTATAAACATAAACGAACATTTTCTTTCCACTTTATTTGCTTACAAATATTTACTTCTTTTCATTCTTCCGTCAATTAATATTTTTGACTTCAGTCTCAAAATAAATTGGCCTTTATATTTCTGTACAAGACATTTGTATATTGCTATAAAGTATCTATTTAGTTAAATTTCCGTAACGGAAAAGAAATGCTTCAGAATTAATGAGCCCATTTAAGTGATAAATGGATTTTTATTTGAATGGAATGCTAGAAAGATGAATTTACTTTGCCTTCACAACACTTTAATTGCACGCCTTTTCAAAGATTTAAGATTTTCAGGCAATTTATTTCAAGAAAAATCGTATATTTTGTTATATTTAAATATCTGGAGAAAATAAAAGTTGATCATTAGCTACTTCAAATTGGCATCCGATTTCAAAATGATATTAATCGCAATGACATCTTTAAAGTCAAATATTATTATTTCATTGCTTTCAATAAATCATGATTTGACACATGTTCCCCATGACATAAAAGACGATAAAAATCACGCATTATTTTATGATTTTTTTCTTAAGTAGGTACATTTTTATAAGCCACTTAAAATATTAAAGAATCAATTGCTAACGCAGAAAATCTATATATACAGGCTGATCAATTTAAAAGAGTACTTGTTGGTTTTTCTTATTACCATTAAATATGGCTGATATGACAACTATTCTAACACTGAACTATAATCGTTTGAACCTTGTTTCTGTGTGGGAGACAATTTCCAACACTGTTGGACTGTTACAACTTTACTTGTGAGGTAAAACAGAGATGGAGACGCACATTTTTTTTTTAATCCTATAATAATTGTATTTATGAAAAACAAAATTTAATTATTTTTTTATATTATCATTCCTACATTACAATTATATTACCATTATCATTTTTACATTATCATTTCATAGGCTTTTCCAGAGACGTCCTGCAAACATCAATGAATTAAAACATATCATAACTGAAGAAATCTCGTCAATAACACCAACAATGCTGTGAAGTGTGTCAAAAACCTGGTTCGACGTGTTCATGTTTGCATTCAAAATGGTGGCGAACATTTTCAACATTTTCTCTGAGGAATGGTAATGTAAAATATTAAATTAAATTATGTTTTTCAAAATAAAATTATTACAGAATTAAAAAGATTGTGCGTCTCACAAAAATTTTACTTCACGAATAAAGTTGTAACAGTCCAACAGTGTTAGAAAATATCTCATAAACTTAAACAAGGTTCAAACAATCATACTTCAATGTTAGAATAGTTGCCACATCCTTCAGGTTTACGGGTTATACAAAAAAATCCACGGGTACTCTTTTAAAATTGATCACCCTGTATATATATATATATATATATGTGTGTGTGTGTATATATATATAAGAAACTTTTAAAACGAATATATATATTATATAAAACGATATATAATTAAAAGTTACTATAATAAAACGTAAAACAGAGAAAGCTAGCGCTAAAAGCTGCTTAGCTAAACAATCTTTTTTTTTTTTTTTTTTTATAAAAAAACTCTTAAAACGAATATTTATGTATATGATACAACATTAAAATAAATGTTTAAAGATTAGAAAAACCAACAGGGAAATTACAAATCATTGCGCAAAATTGCTGCAAAAGGAAATGCAGAACTTGAATATAGGAATAATTTAACAAATGAAATGAAATGAAACCCCAAAAACACAGACGTCTTCCTCAGAGAAGCCCCTCCGTGTAGGGGTTAAAGAGAAGTTTCTGAAAGGATAGTAGCAATTAGCTAATAACTATCCTTAGCCCCCAACTTCTCACCAAACCACCTTTAACTGAATAGAAATCTGACAAATCTGAAATATAACAAACCGAAAGAGGAAAACACAGAAACATTTGGTTAAAAGTTAGGATGTGTAACTTATACTCGTAAGTTACGACAAAAATTGAATATAAGTCACAATACTAAAACCATTGACGGTTTTAAAGAGACGATCTCAGGAGCTTTCTAGGGGTATAAATCTATTTTCAGGGAGACACTTAGTTGTGACGCAAATGTTGTGACGTAAAGCATGGGTGACTGAGTTGTGACGTAAAGCATGGGTAAAGTTTCTCAAACTCCAACGCAAGCAACCACTTCATAGCACTCTTCTAACTTTAGTTTCCAACTAGTTAGATCCCCATTCCTGCTCGCCATCATCATTATTTGTCTCATCAGTATAAACTGTTCAACTATTCCGTCCAAGAATCGAGGATTATCAGCCATCGTTGAATTCATCATTGCCTTGATTCATATACTTTTAAAACACACCTCTCAAAAATAGGCAGATTCTTCTCATTTTTGTGAAGTTTCATTCCTTATAATAACTCTAAGTAGGATCTTCTCGTTTTAAAGATGACTATTCATTTCAAATTTTACATCCTTTTACATACAATTAATGATTTTTCCAAAAAAGAATATTCTAGAAATTGCATAACATCAGTTGAATAACTTATACATGTAACATAAACATAACTAACAAAATGACACAATGAATAAATTAAAAATAAATAATTTAGATTAAAAAAAAAAAAAAAAAAAAGAACATTCTTAAATAACTGATCTTGACGGAGATCGAATCATCAATCTGATTTCGCAGCACGATGCTTTACCTCGGAGCCACGGCATTCACAAACGACACAACTTTCCTTACACTGTTGCAAGAGTGGATATGAAATGAACAGTTATATGAAAAAAAAAATCTAAAAAATGAGAAGTTCTTACTAGGAAATATCATAAAAAAAGAAACTTCTAAAAAAAAAGAGAATATCCTGCTTATTTTTAAAAAGATCCTGCTTATTTTTTAGAAGATTCTGATTATTTTTGAGAAGCGCGTTTTTACAGTTTACATTACTCAAGGGATTTGTAAAACAAATTAAAAGCAACGCCCCACATTAAATTAAATTATTAGTAATTATACTTATTTTTACTAATGTTCGCATTTTTGAGAAGGCAATGGCTCCCGCATTTTTTGAGAATGATCTCTTCAAAGAGGTATGAGGAGACTCATATTCTCATTTTTAAGTAGTTTATTTTCAACAGTGTACATTGTTGGGAGAAAAATATCATGCACATCCTTTATAACAATAATTTAAAAAAAAATTAAATCAAGTATCTGCATTTAAAATTTGATTTCATCAAAATAACCAAGTTTTAGAAAGGCTAATTATATAAAGGATTTATAACAATGCACTAACATAAAATCATAACAATTTAACATAGCGAAGTAACAAAGAACCGTAGTGTACATTTTTAATTTTGTATTTCAAATAATAATTAAATTTAATGATTCCTAAAATGTATGCTAAATAATGTTAAAGATAAATTTTAAAAAGTAAAAGTAAAATCCTGTGGATAGTTTGCAGTGTTATATTATCTTACCTAATTATAAAGTCATATATGAATACAATAATATTGCAAATTTCACACTAAGCTTTATTGTTAACTGTCATATAAGTACATTCTACATCAACCTTTTTAAAAAACGTTATCTACTCAACGTCTTAGATTTTAATCTAATAGCTATATTCAGCTATAAAACTTAGATTTGTTCCCCTATTATAAGTATCCTTACTTACGTTTAAAAAAAATATATCTAATTGACATTCAACATATTGATATTTATGAGATTTTGTGTCCTAGTGCTGAATTCAATTTTAATACCATAATAAATAAAAGCATTTCTACGAAGAAAAGAATTTTCGCTTAAAAATTTCGAAAACAGAAATTAAGTCCTTACCAAAATCCTTTATTATGCTTCCGATCTAAATCTTATCCTCTCATTAAAGAAAGTACTTATTTCCGAAATTCTTTCCGCCCATTAAGGGTATTAATCTACTAAAGAACTTCTTCCTTTGACAATTATCAGACGAGCGAGTGGGACAAATTTATGTCAAGATATTACGAAGAATAATTAAATTTGCATAGAATGAGAAGGGAGATGATTGCAAGAAGCTTGCGCTCAAAGCGGAATACCTTTCGACTTCAGATTAAAATTCAGATTTTGATCAAGTGTGGTTTTGGTAAGAATATGTTAATGGGAAAATATTATTTCGCTTTCTAAAATTATAAGAATAAAGTCATGAATATAAAAACTATGTTTTATTTTGTACTAACAAGTATTGTACATCGTAGAACGATGTTTTAAATGTTATTTGTATTATTTTACTGAGAATTTAAATAAAATCACAATTGTATTTAAATAAAATCACAATTGTACACATGTTTAATCTTATTAACATAGAAAAAAAATAAATATGTCATTAACTATACGAAGTGACACATTTTGACCGAAAACTAAATTTGTTCCTGTTTGTCTCCAAAAATTGCGCACACGAAGAAAAAAACTGATTTGCTTTAATTCTGTGCTAGATGTAAAATGTTAAATATCTTTATATATTAAAATATCTTAAAATCTTTTATAATTTTTTTAACATATATATCAAAAACCGGGATTCGTAAATTTGAACGCAAAATTATTTTTTTTTTTTCTCAGAAATGTATAAGTATAATATTAGAATAATAATCTCTCATTACATAAACAGACATTTGCACAGCATTTAAATAACCTCATTTGAACTCATCTGTTCGTAAAACTAAGTGATTTCATACAACTTAATGACATTTGTGAGCAATTTGATTGATTTATGTTTATTGTAAAAGAGCAGTTTAGAGATGATGTGTCTGATATAGATTTATTTTAAAGTACTCTTATAGGGCAATTTAATCGAAAGTTTATTTTAATATTCTATTGCATGTTTGAACTAATTATCGCTGTTGATGGCAAAAGGACGGTCGTTCTGTTAGAACAGCATTGCGGACACTAGTGTTAGAAATATAGAAATATATAACTGTAGAAACATTAGGCTTTCAGGTCTGTGTGTGACTTTCGAGTGGAATGAAAACAATAAACCTGTTTATTGCCTTAAACAAGTCGCGTTTTATGCCTAAAAACAGCATTTGCCGAAAACGTTACTCTTCTGCTTTCATCTCAAGATATCTACTAGGGGCCGTCCATAAATGATGTCACGCTTGGAGGGGGGGGAGGGGGTTCATGAAATTGTGACAGTTTGTGACAAAGTAGGGGAGGGGGGTAACAAAAAGTGTGACATCACATATTTCAGTTAAGATACAAACATTTATATTCAGCAGATGAAATTTTGAAGTTATTTTAAAATTATGAAAGATTAAAGATATTTTTTTTAATTCGGGTAAAAGTAACTTTATCCTGTTATCCCCCCCTCCCTTCATACATTATTTTATTTCAGAAAAAAGCATTCAGAGTATGCTTTTAGTATATGTTAGCAATAGAAAATCTTTACTTAGAAGAAAGCCTTCCCTTCTCACACTCTTGAAATGTCCAACAATATATCTTCACTTTAATTCAATATATTTTTCATTTTACATTTAGTGCTTATGAATTACAGATTTGTCTTTGAATAGTTTAAAGCATTATAAATTGTGAATCTTTAATAAATTTTCCATAAAATGAACTTTTTTGCTGGATTTGGCAACTTTGTTAAATGGAGGTACGACTGCATATTAAATTTTATTCAGTTTTCCAAAATACTACTGTTTTCAATTGCTGTTTTCTATGAATACTTTACAACTGTTCTATATTAATTAGGATTTTTTTTTTTAAACTTACTCTTCGTTCATACAAAATAACTACACATATCATTATTATGGTTATATTTACAGATGTCATAAAGATCCATAGTCAACATTTAAAAATAAAATTTGAAATATGATCTCTAGTCTAATATTTTTTTTCTGAACTTCAAGTAATTATTGATGTATGTCATGTTCCGTGACATGTGACAAGGGGGGGGGGGGGGGGGTATATTGGAACGTGACACTTTGTGACAAAGGGGGGGAGGGGGTCCAAAATTCTGAAAAAAAGCGTGACATCATTTATGGACAACCCCCTACATAAAGTTGTTAATTGCTAGTGGAAGCATATGGAAAACATGTTTAATAAAACGAAAGTTCTTCTTTCATCGCATTGTGACTAGCGATGAAAAGTGGATTCATTACAATAATCTAAAGCACAAGAAGTCATGAGCGCATCACAAATAACCTTTAATATCAATATCAAATCCAGATATTCATAAAAAGAGAATTATGCTGTGCATTTGGTGGGTTAATGTAGGTGTTGTGTATGTACTATGAGCTAAATGCAACACCTTTTCTCTGTTTCTTCTTGTACCTTTGCTCTATGTTTAAATTATAAAGAGATAAGTATGATTCTTCTTAACCTAATGTCTAATTATTAGACATTAGATGAAGAAGAACCAATACTAAACTAGAAACTTACTAAGTTGAAGAAAATCTTCTATTTGCAGATAAGAACAAAGACTATAAGAAAAAAAGAAGAAAATGAAATGTAAAAGTAAGTGAAGATTTTCATTTTTACAATAAAGTCTTGCCTTTACTAATATTAAGCCTCTGAAATACATAATATTTTGTAAGCACTACAATAAAAGGCTTATTTACTACAAATAATCCGTGACTGTATAAAATTTTATATTAAATACCTGGGCGATTGAATTTCACTCGTAATCATTGTAAAAATTATTTACAAGTAAAAAGAGGTTGGTTGTTTGTTTGAGTGACTTTTATCGGCGCAAGTAAAAAAAGGATTTTTTTCTTCAGAAATCATTATCTATATATATAAAATCGTTTGTCCTGATTGAAGGAGTAGTGAGTGACAGATTCATCATCGCCCAGCCTAAACCCTTGAACCTAGAAGCATGAAGTTTTCTGACAATGTTCCTTCTGTTACGTAGATATCCACAAAGAAGTGATTTTACAAAATTAGCACCCCAAGGGGGGGGGGGGTGGAGGAGGGTAAAACGTGATTTCACAAAATCTTGCATATCACGAACAAAATAACAGATATCCGTGAAATTTTTGCTTTAAAACATAGCTAATACAAATACCTAAAAATCGATTTCTGGAATTTTGGAACTTCGGTTGACAAGAGGGAGTGCGTGGAAAAATGTGATTCCACATGTGCAAAAAGTGATTTCACAAAAAAGCTTCATATCTCAGAGAAGAAAACAGATGAGATTTTTGATTCAAAATATAGCTAACTTAAATACCTAAAAATAAGTTTCTGGAATTTTAGAAATTCTGCTCCAGAGGGACAGGGGACAAAACATGATTTCACAAAAACCTTTATATCTTAAAGGAAAAAACAGATTTCCGTAAAATTTTTGCTTTAAAATATAGCTCACACAAATACCTAAAAACTAATTTTTGGAATTTTAGAAATTCAGTCCCCAAGGGGAGGGGGAAGAAGCAAAACGTAATCTATATTATATCTTCTATATAATACAGATATTTCTTCTATAATAAAGATTTCAAATTATTTATTTTAATTTTTAATTGTTACCAAAGAAGTTTATGAGTTAATTTTTTTTTCAGCATATAATAAAGTATATTTTCAAGTGAATAATAATAAAATACTAAATATTAAATTTGGTTAGGCACATAACAAAATGACATCATTATCGAAATTAAATAATAATAAAATGAAAGCTAATTCAGATGAAGTAGAGCATAAAAAGCCAAGTAGTCCATAAAAAATATAAACAAATCTGTATATATAAAAGAGTAAACTCACTGATTCACTGACTCAATACTGTCATTACGATTTCATGGGAGATAGATTCAGAAAAGGTTGGTTTTAGGACCCGGACTCAGACTAAGACGGGATTTTGCGAAATACCCCCCCCCCCCATTCCCCCTTCGGGGCAAAAAGCACAAACAACTTTATAAGCACAACTTGGAATTTTGTATTTTTAAGGAGGTAGGGGAGGGAAACGATTTTCGAAGGCAAATTTAGCAAAATACAGCTTTTCGAATAGACCTCTGCCAATAATAGTACAAACATATAAAAAACCGCCAAGCGTCTTCCAAAAACTCAACTTTTTTATTTATTTTTTCGGGGGGGGGGTTGCGAGGAGGCGAATTCATCAGGGAAAATCTATAGGAGCTGAGATCACAAATTTTAGTGTGCGGCTTATTTACGTATTTACCCTTATTTACGCAGGTAAGAGACGGCCGAAGGCATTGGGGCACCAGACTCGACTGTGGCGAACGGGGATACCGCTACAGAAAGTAGCGGGAACTTAAATTTTGACTGATTTCAATGATTTTATTATTATTATTATTATTATTATTAATGATATGGTGATTTGAGGATTCGTTTCAATATAATGACCAGCAAAGCGGGCAAAGCCTGCTAGTTATAGATATTTCTTTACAAATTGAATTTTTACCATTATGCATTCATGTATCAAAAATTGTACCTATTACCAAAAATTCAACATTCATTTACATGTGCTGAGAAGTTAAGAAAGACAGCACAAACAAAATTTCGAGCATTCATGTAAATAACCTTTTCCGTTAAATGTTCAAAAGGGAAATAAATTACTGTTCTTTCTTAAATAATAGCATAAGTAATTTATTAAAGTAATAAAACAATAAACTTTTTTAAATAACATTGATACATTTCAGACAACGATCCAACGAATTAATTTATTATTTAAATACAGTTTGTTCATTTTGAGCTATTTCACGTTAGAAAAAGAAAAGAACCTAATGAATTTAAATATTCAAATATAAAATGCCTCGTATTCTCACTTATGTGCAGGAAGACTAAAATATAGAATAAAAGCCTGGATTTAAAATGCAAAGTCAATAGCATAGTATTACAAATATATTGAATTAAATTATTTTTCTAAAATAAATGATTTAAAATGAGATTTTTTTTTTAAATTGAAACTGAAAAAAAAATAATAATAAATAAATAAATAAATAAAAGGCTAAATTCTTGGTATTATTTACTTTACTGCAAACGATCTAAGTGATAAGATAAGATTAAATACAGTTTAGTCTAATTTTTAATATGTTATGGCAACATGCTTGATTGATTACTAAGCACAAAAAAATTAATAACTTTTTTCATCAAATTCTGCAAAGTCGTTTACTTTCTCCAGTAATTTCTCCCGCACTATGAACGGATTATCAGTCTTATTTTACTGAATAGGATAATACATCATATAGATTTCAAATTTCAAAATCCCTTGATCCGTCTTTTTTTTTTTTTTTTTTTTTTTTTTTAAGTCGTTAATTCCGTTAAAAAATAAATGAATAAAAATAGATGTCTGCGTTTTTGGACCCCAGCAGAGCGTGGTTTATCCCTAAACACTAATTTTCCTGAAGATGAGAATAGCTCAGATCAAATAGTCATCACAAAAATGCCTAACCTTAATTTTATCACCATCGTTCGTTTAGTATTCTAAAAAGCCTGACTTGTGGTATATTTTGTCACGGGCTGATAACAAGCTAACAGAAGAAGCTCATTTTTCTGATTATGAGGATAAGTCAGATCGATTTTGTCATCTAAAAATAACCTTAACCTTAAATCTTTATCAAAATTATTAGAATTGTTTCAGATAAGTTCAAGACATAAGCACAAGATTAACTGGTTTAAGAGAAATTTTATAAGAGTAAAGCTAATCTTACATTTAAAAAAAAAAAAAAAAAAAAACAATCGTTTATTTAAATAAATACCATTTTTCTATAAAATCCGTTTTTTTTTTAAACGAAGAAAGCTATGCTTTAAATTATAAAATTTCCGCGCATGAGGTCTTGAATTTAATTAAATATATAATTTTTAACAGAATTTAGAATTTTTTTTTTTTCTTTTAACTGCGCAGTCAGCCAATTTTCTATTTAAAAATTGTTTGATAAATAGCGATTCAATTTACTTTAATATTTAAGACCAGAAGTTACGCAAATTATCATGTAAGTTCTCTTGAACTTTGAAAAATGTGCAAGTTCGCAAATTATATAACATGTCACCCATTGACTGCCTTGAATTATCAAATGAAGCAAGCATGCTATGTCATGGAGCGGCTGTTCAGAGCATAAAAACTACCACTTTTGAATATTCAGGAAGTTAATGACTGCTGTTTGAATATCGTGTATACAATCTGCCACTGAAAATCTTACAAGAACTTATGGAATTCATGCCACGGCGAAATGTAGTTTACATAAAGAGGGACAGCAATGAGGGAGCGGTGCAGTACTAAATGGAAGGTTCAAACTGGTTTGATTCTTCGTTTAATATTTAATTGTAATGGTTGCTATGTTAAGACCTTGGTGCTAGTTTTAAGATTTTTTGCGAAATTTCATATTTTCCTTTGCCTGACATAAAAGAATATTTTGAAAAATTAGCTGAATATAACACTACTCTGCAGGAAAATCGGCCCCAATGCCACTTCTGCAAACCCTACTATAAAATGACCTCCAGAGTCCAAATATGACTCTCATTTTGCCCCATCATTCACCCTTAAAAAAAAAAAAAAAAAAAAAAAAAGACGTTCCACCTATTTTTTATCACCGTTTGGTAATTTTATGGCTATGAATTTCGTTTGTACGGAGGGAGGAATATTTTAACTGTTAAATATATTCTGAGGGGATAAAGGTGAAAGATTAAAAAAAAAAAAAAAATGAATATTTGTAGCAATGGAGAAATTTAGGGGGTGGGGGAATTTGCCACTGAATTCATAAATTATATTTTTTATATTCTATTAATCTATTATTATTACTATACATCAAATTTTTTTGTTATTATGCGTTAAAATAACTTTTTTCTACCCTCCAAATCAAATGCATGGTCATAAAATTACTTAATAGAGATAAAAATTGGGGAGGGATAGCATCTCCAGAAATGGTGCGGGATTGGGCAAAATGGGACTTATATTCGAATTCAGGAGGTCAGTTTACACAAGAATCAGCAGAAATGGTATCAGGACTCGATTTTTTTTTTTTTTGCAGCGCAGTGTAATTTGACAGAAATGTTAGTTTCATTTTAACGTCTAAATTACTAATTAATTAAGGTTACTAAATTACTAATTAACTAATGTTGCTAATTTACCAATTATTAATTTACTAAATTACTAAATTATTGCTACTTTTATATTTAAATTACTAATGTTATGCTTCTATCACAAGTTTACAATAAAATAAAATAAATGGCTTTAGAAATTTGTATTTATAAGGTCATAAACCTGTTTTTTATTTATAATTTTATTCATTTTAATATTGAAAAATTAATTCTAGAATCTCTTTATTCTGACAAATTAGGTAGAAAAACAATTCTCTTTTAAAGAAATAATCTTACATAAAAATAAATTACAAATTTTGAGATAAGAATTTTAAATTTTCAATATATATATATATATATATATATATATATATATATATATATATATATAGTTAATTATAATATTTTATATCGAGAAAAGTTAGTTGTTAATTAACGTTGGTATTTTTTCAGTGAACTAACAGAATTATGAAGTTGAAACTTTAAAAAACATAATGTGTTTTTTATGGAAACATAAAAAAAATATATAATTTTTAATGATGATAAAAACCCACTTTTAATACAGTAAATTTTGAGACCTAAAATAAATCATTGCCCTTTTTATATCTATCAAAATGCAATATGAAAACAAAAAATAAATAAATAAATAAATAATAAATCTTCGTTAGCAATTACTGTAAGCCTTAAGTCCCTGTCTAATTAATCTAGGCACGCAAAAAAATGACTGTTGTTGGTGGATAACCAAAACCTGTTGAGAAATTTTTGCATTGATGTCAGTTTTTTACCCGTTACAAAAATTAGATTACCTCAGCTAAAAACTATATTGTTATATATAATAACCTGAAAATCAATAATGTTAACTATAAATATTTTATAATTCAATTTGCATCTAAAAATTGAATTAATGAGCCCATTACATATGTTCTGAAAATAGCAAATATTCAGTTGGCCTTAGATAATGTTGTTAGAATAATGATTCTGCACTTGATTACTTCAAAGCTAAAACTATTTATAAGTCAATATATACTATTGAACTATTTTTTCCCTAAATTCATTTAATTTACAATGATAATAATTATAATTGTAATAATAATAGTAATAATAATGTTATAAATGTTCGCTTTGTAAGACTTCCTCTTTCACACAATCAAAAATCATAACTAATTTATAAATCTCTAGCTTATATTTTTCTGCTGTTCAATACTCCCTTCTCCTGTTTCTATAATAGAACATATTCCAAAATTGTAATATGATGTAAAGTATATTAAGTAGTCAGTCTACTTAGCATGAAGGGAAAGTTCCCACTGATAGGTCATGCTTTTAAAGTGACAAAACTGCATGGTTTAAGATTTCATTGATACGCTTTACAGGTTATTTGTAAACATTATATCTTATTATATTGTATGTATATACAGCTCCCACCGCTTATTAAAATCACATTTTTTCTGAGTCAAAGTGATTTTATTAAGTGGCTGATTTTTATATCCGGCGAACGTTCCTGCACGTAAGTAAAAGGTATTACTTCCCTGAATTTGGAAAAAAAAAATTCAAAAAGTGACAAATAATGGAATTTGTAAACAATATTAATTAATTCTTGATAGATAATTAATTAATTGTTTCTTCGATATAAATAAATTAAACGCATTCCAAGTTCCCATGCACTTTCGTTTGAGGAAAATCATCTTTACTGTACCAAAAGTTCACGTTGTTCATATAAATTTAAAATATTTTCGTTTAAATCTCATGAATTATATTAGTTTTTAATTAAGAACTAGAAATCACTTTTTAATAATTAGAAATTTAAAAAAAAAATGCCATTTCAAATCAAATTTGTAACTTTTTACTGCGTTTTCAAGAATACGTTCCTTGAAATTTGTTACAGAGATAAGTGATGGGGCGTATTTAATTTGTAACTGTGTAAAATCTTCGACAATGAGCGATAACGGAGGAATTGTTGTGCCATAATTTCTTTTCTTATTTAAAAAAGAATCACAAAGCAAATAAAAAAAAAAATTTTTAGTGTGCATAAATGATATTTTTGGCTGCTGAGGGGATATTTTTGAGTTTATTAACCGGCGATACTGATTTTATTATGCGGCGGCTTTAAAAGTAATTTGTATTGACTTGATCCCGGTCCTGGCAATTTGATCCGATTAAGCGGCTGATTTTATTAACCAGTGAATTTATTAAGCGGCGGTTACTGTATTTACATTCGACTAGCAATCTTTAGCATTATTAAGAACAATTACAAACAAAAACAAACAGACCAATGGATTTCTCCAATTAAATCCGTAAGTGAATATATATATATATATATATATATATATATATATATATATATATATATATATATGTATTTATTTATTTATTTATTGTTTAGCTGTAATATTATTTGTTTGCCGATTTGTATGCGTAACTTGAATTCACTAAAATTTGAGTACATTCATAAACATCGCTAGATGATTTTATTTCGTATTTAGTCATGTTATCTGCATAAACTAGAGATCCAAAGGCAAAACAAAAGATACTTTGAAATAAATTAAGTTTCTCCATTATAACAGAGAAGAGGGGTAATAGTGATTCGCTTGAAAATAAAAAATTATTTATTAATGTATGGTTCAAATCAAATAATATAGTCTATAATTTTATAGCGGAGAAAAGATTCGAAATATATTACCTAAAAATCGAATTTATAGCTCAACATTATCAGATAGTTCTCCTCCCTGAATTTTTTCTTAATGATCGATTGTTACTTATATACTGGAGAATATTTTTACATTCGCCACTTTACCTAACCTTCACAAAATAATCTCAAAATCTTTCAAATTAAACTCTCTTCAAAACTTCGCCAAAAACCGTACTCGCAAAACACCGTTAAAATCCACTTTGCTTCTTCTCCCAAACCAATTCACTATTCACTGGTTTAGTATAAACCAATTTCTTTCCTTCAGCTTCTTAACTTACCGGGTTTAACCATGTAATCCAAGGACAAATTTAAAAACCATGTCTGAGGTTGAAATAATTTCAACCTCAAAATAAGAATGATTATAATTATATATGAGTACGAGTGTGAAATGCACAATACAAATATTATATTCTACACATATTATATTAATGTGTGTATGTTATATAACAGTTTTACATTAATATAAAGAAACATACCATTCATTTTTATCTATATGTCAAAATTATTATTTGAAATGTTTGCATTTTGCAGGTTAAATTATTTCAATTGCTAAAAGAAAAAATTTGGCATGTTTAAGGGGTTTTATTTTTTTTTCCTGGAAATACATTGATATAATAATATACGTAAAAATCTGGTATGAAACAACCACACGACTCCCATCACCCACTATTACACATATTATCTGCATTTTTTGGAATTATAGAGTAAGAAAAACTTGACATATAAAACAGAATTTGCATAGCGAGTTAAAGAAGAAGAAGAAGAAGAAAGGGGGGGGGGGCGAGATATTTTTTTAAACACAAATTTCTGAGAACTAAAACTGAACTGCCTAATCAGGATGAATGTTAATTTTCCTGTAATAACCACGCAATACATGAGAAAGGTATCTACTAAAATGTATTTATGTAACAATTTTCAAGAATATCATTAGAGCCGTTTTTGATACACCAACTTCTATCAAATCTTGTCACACTCAATTACTGACCGGAAAACTATAATTACATAAAAAAAGCATATATATATATACATATACAAGCATACAAAAGCATATATATATATACATATACAAGCATACAAAAGCATATATATATATATATATATATATATATACATATAAAAGCTGGTTGATATGACGAGTTTGAAAATAATCCGTACAGCCGTTTTCAAAGGAATGCACTTGCGAAATCTGAAATTGAGCTATTTATACAGGACGACTATCAATTTTCCTGAACTAACCAACTATATCATTCGAAAGGACATCTAATAGAGTGTTTATATAGCAAGTTTGAAGAAAATCGTTTGAGCCGTTTTTGAGGTACGGACTTACGGCCCCACTTCTGGTTTCCGATTACCACTTCTATTTTTCCAATTTTCACCAAAATTCGGAAAATTCATCTGTACACCAGACCTGTATTAATTCTGAAGTTTCGTATTCCTATCTTTATTAGTTTCGAAGATATGATAGCCAGAAGATTCCACACATACATATACATACACATACAAACACACACGCGCGCGCGCGCGCATATACACACACACTGACCAATTGCCAAAAACTACTTTTTTGGACTCAGGAGGCCTTAAAACGGGCAAATCAGGTGAAAACTCGATTTCGAATTTTTGGACCGAATACAATACTTCTATTACTTAGGGTAGTAGGATAATGGAAATAATAAAAAAGGGATGATTTTTTATTTATTCATAGTAAAATATTCGAAACTTATTGCGGTTTATAACCTTATTAAAAAGATAATCATTATAGGCAATATTTAAATTATAAGAAAATTTTGTCCGATGAAAACATACATATAGATTTATGACAATTCTTTTTTGAACAATATCGCTTACAATTAGTAGAAAAATCCTTCGATAAATAAAATCCAGGAGCACTGAAGGGTTTTCAAAAAATAGAACAGTGGATCTGTGATATAATTTACAAAACGATGTTCGAAAAAAAATTATTTTTGTGTAAAATTCAAGTGGAACTTAAATTTAAAAAGTCAAGACTAACAAATAATAAAAGCAAATCTTCGCAGAAAAACAGCTTATAAAAATTAATTTTCAAAAACTTATTTATAAAATGTAAAAGAGTTTCATAAAAAAAAAAAAAAATTAAAAAGTAAAAAAAAACTTTATTTGTTAAATAGAGTTACGTTTCCAGTTCCATTAAAAACTTAGTTGATAAAGTTATAACAAAATTAATTTCAATAACTCATGCAAGTTTTGATATATTGTATTTTCTTTACCAATGTAATTTATGCTTCTAAGTTACCAAGTTTTTGATTAGTAATTCGAAATAGGAATATTTGGAATGATATTTCAAAACATTCCACACAATATTTTTGTAATTAGCTTTTAAACATAAGGCAGATTGTGTACTAATAGCTTTTTGATTGCTAGGAAAAATAGGTGATTTGAAAAACTTTTTTTACTTTCTGATATTTCAGAAAGAATTAAGTGCATTTTAATGGAGATTGATATACAACCAGATAAGGGAAAAAAACGGTTTTCAAACTATATAAAAAAGTTTTTTTTTTTTTTTTTAAGTTAAAAAAAAAAATGTATATATTTTGTACCTAAAATATTTTGTTTATTTTTATTTTTATTTTTTTTTAAATATTTGTATATAAAATATTTTGTTCATTATCAGACATTGTAAAATTTAATACAATGTTATATGCACACACACATGTATAGTTATATATATATATATATATATAATTTAAAATCTAAATATCATTATGTAGATCTGTTATTTTAAATATAGAAAATACCGCTATTGATTCAGTTAAAAGTTATTTAAATTTAAAGAATGTATATACTAAATTCTTTTAAATAATAAAACGGATTTTTAAAAAATATCAATATTTGTTTTTATTGATTCATCAACTAACACGCACTTTTACATTTCTATTTGTTATAATAATATTACATCATTATTAAGTATTATCAACACTTTATCTACCAGTTTTAATAAACACAAACACACACACACACACACACATATATATATATATATATATATATATATATATATATATATATATATATATATATATATATATATATATATATATATATATTAGGGTTTCCCTTATACGGTTATTTATTTATTTTTTTTTTAATCCAACACGCATACCCTCTAATTCTTTTCTATTTGACCCTGAACACTTTTCAGCAAAATATCAGATCTCTGGGATAATTTAACGCGTGCAAATTGACAGAAAAAATTTAATATTGCTTTTTTCCACGTGTTTTGTGTAAGTTAGTGTTGAATTTGTGAGGCAAATTTTCCACTTTCGTTTAATTTCAGAAAAAATACACCAAAATGTATTTAAATAATGAATTTATAGACATTATAAATTTAACTAAGTACTTACATAAGATAGTATATATATATATATATACATATATATATTTTTTAATTAGCTATGCAGTTTTCCGAAATCTTGCACTCTGCTGATAGAAATGCAAAGTTTCTGATGAGTGAACATTTCTATTTTTCAGCATTTAAAATTCCAATTTTCAATTCATGAATTCTCTTTTTTTTTTTCCTTTTATGGGATCTTTTTGGTAATTTTATCATTTTCTCTTTTCTAAAAAATGTTGACTGTTTCTAATACTTTAATGGTTTTTGCAAACTATTATCTCATCGTTAGGCTTATATGTTATGTTTGTGTCATTTTTCTTCTGAGTAAGTACTTTAACATGTTTTTACTGATTATTGGTAGTCACATTAAATTATCACCGTGACAATAATTTTATTCGAAAAAAATCTCATTTAAAATTTAATTATATGTTAGTATTTGTATCTATCTTTTGTTTGCTGAGTGTTACAAAGGTATTAAATTATTCAAATTATATATATATATATAAAGGAGGTACTTTTGTCTGTGTTTTTGTGTACAACATAATAAATGTTGTTTTTTTGTTCCTCTGCTATTGTAATAAAACCATGGATCAAATTTACAGCTCTATCAACTGCAATGTTCACTACTTTAATCTGGAATACAGTAAGTTTGGCTTGCAAAATTGTGGTGTTTATTTCCTATAAAGATGGGCTGTTTTAGAGAAAGCTATCGTTAACTTTGAGATGAGGGAATACAATTTTACTCTTGATTGATATAAAATCCCCCACATTCTTATTTTAAATAGAAAAAATAAAGATAGAATTTTTATAAATTACAAGGATATATATAATATATATATATATATAGTATACAGGTATTAATTAATTTTTGTGTAACAAAATACTTACCATACAACAAGCCGATAAATTCTGCTTTTCATGAAATGCTTTTTTTCTCGAAACTCAGAATATTTCCTTGTTCATATTTGTCACTATTTTTGCATTTATTTCTTGCCTAACACTCTCGTTTAATAGGGACAAGACATCTATTTCTTCATCTTCAGTTAAATACCATAAATGCTGACTTCAAGATTTTCATGTTTCTAGATACTTTAGGAAGAGCAAATGCTGGTAAAGAGTTTTTACTGCTGAATTACATGCAGCCATTTTTTAACATACGTTGTCACAATAAATAAGCACGTCCTTCTGTTATTTTCTTTGTTAATTTGAACTGAAAGCAGAGCAGTGATATTTTCAGGAAGATGTCACCTGGAAGTCTAATTCAAATCTGTAAGTAAGAGAAGCGACCAGTATATCGGATGGTTGCCTAATTTCGGACACAACAATATCTTCTAAACCAAGTAACGTAATCGATCTAGAAAACCTTTTACTATTAGATCGCAACTAGATGGCAGTACCGCAGCACATTTAGCGAGCTATCTGTCAAAAAGGCGACGCAAGTGCTGTGCGTGTAATTTGTGTTTTCAAGAAAATTTAAATGGTGGTTATTGAAAGTAATATTTTCGAAAAGTAAATGTTTAATGATGTTATTTCTTTATTGTACTGTATGAATTACTAAATAACTTGTTTAAAAAATCGAATTTTGTACGAAAAGTACGACAAACCTTTTAGATATTATAATTTGTTTATTTACATGTAAAAATCCTAGTATCGGATATTCGATTTTAGGGGTTAAATAAGTTGCTTGAAATTAATACTTTTACATATTTCTTTGTTTTAGTTTAAAATGGCTCCCAATAAGAGACGAAATACGTGGTGCGCAAAGGCTATGAAAAAGGCCTACTTTGTTGTGAAAAATAAGGAAATGGGATACCTTAAATCTTCAAAAGTATTTGGGGTTCCTAAAAGTACTTTGGAAGATTACACCAAAAGTGACACAGATATAGATGTACTGCTACGAGGTAAGCTTTGCCGAAAACTTACATTCCATCAAGGAATTGAAGATGAAATTGTTAAGTATAGCATAGAAATGGTCAATAAGTATTATGGCCTACGTGTAACAGATAGAAAGGTGATGGCTTTTCAATTAGCAATACGAAATAACATTCCTCATCAATTTTCTGATAAGGGACGAGCCGGCAAAAAGTAGTTGTCAGCTTTTTTAAAACGACATCCTCAACTGGCATTCCGCACCCCTGAAACTACCACAGCAGTTCGTGCCAGAGGATTTACGAGAGAAAAGGTGTCATATTTTTTTAATATCTTGAAGCCAGAGTTAGAAAAAGTAAACTATGACCCCACGCGCATTTTCAACGTTGACGAAACTGGAGTGACTGTGGTTCAGTCCAGAATGACAAAAGTTTTATGCATGAAAGGTCAGAAGCAGGTTCCCAAGTAGCACAGGAACGTTCTGTGAACGTCTAATAACGGTTTCAATAGTTCAAACACCGTGTTTCGTGTCAAAAGAACGTTCTAAAACACGTTCAGAAATGGTATTATTTAGAACGTTCTGAAAATGTTTGATTTGTACCATCTATAAAACGTACAATTCTAGTTCTATATAGAACGTTCAAGTGTAACACCGTCATAACACGTTCTGTAACAGTGTAATTATAACGAATATGACAAAATGACTTTTTAGTACTATTGGTTGAGAAACTAGGTTAATCATGAAAATTTTTGACTTCAGCTTTTGATTTTTTTTACACGTTTTCTGGCGTGAGGAATCCGGAAGTCAAAAGGTTGGTATGGTATCGGCACCTATTAGCGTGATAGCCCGTTAGTCCATGTACACGATATCTCAAGAACAAATGATTGCAGAGAGATCGGACCAGTTTTAAAATATCGCTTATGATATTGATAAGAATCCTATTGAGAGATTTGAAACATTCTAATTTAAAAACTTCATAAGTTATTCGAAATTTATAATTTTTAGCTTGATAGAGAATAGAGCATTTTTTACATTTTCAGTTTAACGTTTTGTTAGCACGTCAGTAAAGAATGCTTTTCAAGAATCAGTAGCGGTGAGGTGAAAAAAAATTACAAAATTTTAAACTCATGGAAAAATTTTGTGAATTTTGTATTTCATGAATCAATGTATGGAATTCAACCAAACTTGTTACATAATGAGATCTTGCCCTAAATTGGAGGTTATTTAAATTTCATTTAGGATATATCGTCCGATAGATTTCGGTGCTATGTAATGAAACCCTCCATTTATGGGACGACTATATCTCAGCTTCTATAGTGTACAAATGCATTAAACTTAATATATTGGTATATATCATTATAACCTCTGCTAATACAATTTGGATGTATACATTGTCCAACAGGTGGCGTTGTAATCTGCAATTTAATCATTTTAACGGAAAGGCAATATTTTAACTCTTGTGATTTAACACTTAAATTTTGTGATACACTGAAGTTATAAGTGAAATCGATTTTATGTAAAGCTTTACTGGTCCATTTTGGATGCACATCGGCCAACAGGTGGCGTGGGTATGTTGCAATGTAATCTCATAACGGAAACGAAAAATCTCAACTTCTGTGATTTATAAATGTTGTAAATTTGGTACGTGAAATTAATATTACGTAAAACTCTACAGATTGCCTTTGGGTGCATATTGGACGACAGGTGGCACTGCCACGTTCCAATATTTTCCATTCACAGAAAGGCTATCTATCAGCTCCTGTAATATATATACTCACCAAACCTTCTGTGTGACATACATTTGATATACATTATTGATTCAATTTGGCTGTATAACGAGTAATAGTCAAACAGTTTTTTATTATTATTATTATTCATAGGACATTGTTTTTTCCCCTAGGAATAAGTATACGGGGATGGGGGAGGGGTGGATAAAAATTTTCACTATGATTATCTTTAAAAAGAATTCGATATCACCTTTAAAACGAATAATTGAACTATCGTTTTCTGATGATTTAAAACAAATTTACCGTTTTTTTTTTTTTTTTTTCATTTGTCATAATAATAATAAACCCTTAGAAAAATAAATTTTCTAAGATCTTCTACATAGCATAAAAATGATTGTCTTCTGTCATGAAAATCTGCTAATCAAGGATGTTATTGAATGAATAATCTACTGCTTGATCAGCAAACTGCACAAGGTTCGGTCTGCATTGCATCAACATAATTGAAGAATGTGACAAAAATTTTCGCGCTTTAACTTAACGATAAGCAAGCATCTGCTATTACAGGAAGTCAAACGGTTTGGCAGTTTTATCGCTAATTTGGCTATTTTTTTCCTCTCTTTAATTATTGCTTATATTTTTCTTTCTTTTCTTTCTCTCATACACAGATATGGATAAGAAAAATCCAAAATTTGACCCGAAAGTATTGTTTTTGGGTCAAATTTTGAAACTGATTTTTTGCAATATTTTTGCACATTTTGGGGTCCCCTGAATCCAAAACTCAGGTTTTTGTATTTGATCTGTGTGTGTGTGTGTGTGTCTTTGTGTATGCCTGTACGTGTATGCCAATTATCAGCACATTTCAAAAACAAATAATTCCAGAATATGAAAACTTAGTATTCTACATTTGAATCATGTAAGGGGATGCTGCACTTAGCTTTTCCTTGAGATCAAGCAAATGCTTCGTGTACAGGGATGTCCAAGATAATTCAAATACATTAGGTATGTGAGCGAAATTTTTTTGCTATTTACAGTTTAATATCTGTAGCCTGTACTAAACAAAAATAAGTTAACATATATTTTTTTATATGCATAAAAGTATGTTTAGTGTAAAATATGGCATGAAAATCATTCCCCATTCATCTACAGGGCTACCTAGGAATGATAATTAATACTTCAAACCTACAGAGTAAACAAAGAAATTTTTTAAGTGGAAATTTTAACGCTTTTTTTTCCCCTATAATTACACGTTTTGAGGTTCCCTGAATACTAAAATCAAATTTTTAATGGTTAATCTTTGTGTATGCCTGTTATCAGCTAATTTTAAAACAAATATTTGCAGATAATTCAAATTTTGTATTTTGAAGTTTATTTTGAGGTTGCTAAAAATGTTTGTTCAAGATTAATAAGCTTGAAAGAGTGGTGAGAAAGAAAGTTGACTGAAAAATTTGGAATGAACTTTTAAATTTAATAATAGCCAAGAATTTTTTATAGTAGGCATTATGCAATATATTTAAACGGGGTCCCCCCCCCTCCTCATTGAGAGAGTTATTCGCCAAATAATATCTGTTCCTAAAACTAGTTTGAAATTTTTGAAACGTAGATTTATATATAGTATTTGTTATCTTACACTTTAATCTGCAATTTGCATTTATAGTATTCAAATGCTAGGTAAGAGTAAGAGACAGCCATGTGAGTGTCCCACGAAATTATTATTAATATTTAAATAAAAACAGTCTTTTTTTAAATACTGATAATGCATAATTAAGTAGTAATTTTTATTTTATTTTTATCTATTTATTTATTTGGGTTGAGAAGTGATGTGTCTGTCAAATGAAAGAAGAGATTTAATTGATGGTCTACATTCATGATGACGATCGTTATAAAAAAAAAAAATAGCGATACCTTCAAATTTCACACATTATAAAATCCAAAATTTTGCTTCAAATTATCTTGGAATGGCGAATTTTGGTTGGTGGGTATTGATTAAGTGTATGTAATAGGCACTTCGGTGGTATTTCGCGAAACTTCTAACTTACCCGCCGAAGAGGGAGAGTAAAAAGTGGGTAAGACGCTGCCGAAAGCAATGGAAACCCAGACTAATCATGTTGCGAGCGGAAGAACCATTACCAAACGCAGCTGGAACATCAACTTAAGCTTCGATTGATTTCAGCGATTTTTTTTTTTTTTTTTTTTTTGAGATTTTGTTAATAAATGACATGGAATTTTGAGAATTTATTTAAATATACTATGCAGCAAAGCGGGCAAAGCCTGCTAATGTTTATTTAAAGCATACTTAGATATGCTACACGAAACGTAATAAAATTATCAAATACTGTTCGTATGCACATAAAACATGTTTCCTATAAAATATTTTATTGTTAGCTTATGATTCATAAGGCCATATAGAAATATTTAGATATATTAGAGGATAATAAGCGAAAATTGATCGAAGTGTGTTTTAAATTTTGTTAAACGTTTTCAACTTTCCAACAAGTTAAAAATATGCTTAAAATTTAAGTTTGTCAACACCATTGTCTGTCTATTCGTTCTCTAATTTCAAAAATATATTTTATAATTCCTCAGTTACATCGTAACCGTGCTCATTTTTTATTGAAAGTATGTGTATACCGTAAGCGGTTTGATATGGGGACTCACTAAAATTTTAAACGTACAAAAGTGTATGTTTAGGTGTAGGGTGCAGGTGTTTTATAAACTAAGTGGTCCGCATGATTTTTCTCTTTTGTTTATTACTAAATATAGTAAAAATGTAGCAATTTCTGTAATATTTCAATAAAAATATAAATATCTTGCGCATTAGTAAAACAGAAAAAAAAAAAAGAAAAAAACTAGTTATACTGTGACGGCTTTAAAAGTTTTTTTTTTATTCCATTCTACATAATAGCGTCACCAACGATTTATTCGCACAAAATTTCAAGAAACTTAGCTTCTCACAATTAACTTTCTATACATATAATTTCGTACAATTTTCACCAATAGGTGCTGCTGTATAGGCAACTGGAAATCCCAGACACTAACAGCAACGCCACATTGTGGATAGATTACATCCGAATTGAATCAGCATACATTTTAATAATATAAATATCATATACCAATTTTGGTGGATTTAAATAACAATAAATAACATACGAAATATATATACCTTAGAAGAACTACCTACTCTGAGAAGCAAGGTTTTACCTTATCAGAAACGAAATTAAATTGTCGTCTGTTAGCTTTTTGTACCCAAATAAACATGATTTCCATCACATGTACAAGCTTAGTGTATTTATAACTATAGATGATTAGATGGAGCCTGTCCAGTAAGATTGCAATATAGAAGCAACATGTTATGAAAGCCACATATTAAAATCTAATTAGCAGTAATTTAAGTCTAGCCAAATATTAAGTTTGGTTAAATGCTGTCCACTGGTTCGTGAGAAACAGAGTCCAAAATTTTCTTTCTGACACACATACAAAGACATTTTCTAACAATAGTCGAATCATATTCCAAAAATCACAAACTGTGTGAATTTATCGAAAATCGAAAGTAGGAAATTTTCACGAATCCAATACTTTCTTCTTGACAGATGTAAGTAAAATAATAATAATAATAATAAACAGTAATCATACGCTTGATCAAATCTTGAGGTTGAAATAATTAAAAACAGCTAAAAAAAATGTTTTATTTATTTATTAATTTATTTATTTTCTCCTATATTAACCCTTTGCCGGCCCTAGTGCTCTAAACCGCTATACATAGTATTGCCAAATTGAGGGACTCTTTTATTTAACGAACACCAATAATTTTGAGGAGTGATATTTGATATACATAATGGACGAATAAACTTCGAAGTGATTAGACAACCGATGCAGTAGAAATTTATTGGTGGATATTGAACAAAAAAAATCCTTAAATTTGACAACATTCAAAAAAGGAGAGGGAAATTCAATAGGACCGGCAAAGGATTAAATTAAAGGTTTAAAGGATAAAATTTCGATCCGTGCAGTCATCTAGAATAACGTTTAGTATAAAAATACACAGATTATTTTTAACTAATGGTTGTGAAATGATTATATATATATATATATATATATATATACACAATACTGATAATTATTCAAAAAAACTTTTTGTACATTCGGCAGAAAAATTACTGAAGCACACATCCACGTTTCATATATACTAGCAAACCCGTGCGGTATTTTCGCACTTTATTTCTTTTCTTATTTACCTTTAAAATTTGAAACTTATAAATATTATATCAATTTCACCCCTTAATTAAAATTTTAATATACCAGAAGCCAAATTATTATTAGATCCAAATAAATATTGTGCAATAGTGAAACCAGAATTATTCAAAGAAAAGCTTCAAAATAAAATTCATGGTTTATGACTCAGTTTTCATACTTCCGCAGGCAGTACGGTTTTAGTAAAGGACCCCTGTGACGCCTTTTAAATTTTAATCGCCAAGTATGCAATGGCATTTTATTTATTTTAGCGTAATTTTTTGTAAAAAAGAAAAAAGAAAGAGAGTCCTAGACTTAAATTGATAATATTTTTTTATGATTGCGTTTTGTAGCCAATTTATGATAATATATCATGTTCTGTTTATATCTTTGAAATATTGCTAGGTTTATACTGACTCTTGCAAAGATTTTGCAGAAATAACTTTCAAAAATACATTTCTCATAAAATAATGTCCTCAAACAAATATCGTCATGTTTTCTTTATTAGATCATTGAACTGAATCCGCGTGTTTAAATATTGTTCATTTTTAAATACTATTTTTTATCCTCACATATTTTATTAATTTTACCACTATCGTATCATTTCAAAAAATATTAATTGAAATTGGTCCACGTTAGAGAAATATTATATAGATATTAGTTTGATCACTAATTTTTATCATCAATCTACTTTTTTATAAACAGCTTAAGACTAAGATTATGACTCGATAAATATTTACTCAACAAAACAGTTTAGGTGCAAATATTTTGATTTACTAGAGCTTCAATAATATTTCTGCCGACAGTATATGGAGTAGCATCATTCACAACCGCTCTTTCGTGCCGGCAAAATGTTTTTAATATTTTTTGAAATAGCTCACAATTTTTAAAATGAATAGTTGAATCAAGCTTCTGTAATAATTTGAAATAATTGAATTTATATATATATATATATATATATATATATATATATATATATATATATATATATATAAACAAATAAATAAATAATATTTTTTTCCATTATTGTTTTTTTTTCCTTTCTCTCATTTTTTTCATAAATGTAAAATGCAGAAATAACTGCTTTTAATTGAACAACGTGGATTTGTTTAAGAAAATATAAAATACAGTTTTGTAATGGCCACGACGTACTAGCTTTATTTTGTAATTATCATCCTGTTTAGTTAGATAAGCTTTCCTTGAAGTGGCATTTTATGTAATTCAATAAAACAAGCATGCAACATTTTAAATACACGACGAATTTTTATATCTTGCCTCATCATAAAAATAAACTATTTAACAAAATATTGTTAAATACAAACTCTGTAACATAATATTTAAATAACATTTTTTTAATACAATTGTTGAGTTCTGCATTTTTCATTAAAGTAACTACATAAAACAAAAATAGTTTTTTTCCCCCCTAATAATTAAATAATGACTATGCCACAAAATGAAAAGGACTACTTGTGTTGTTTTATCTCAAAATAGAAAGCTGCCAAATTTGACTAGACCGCCAAATTACCAACAAGGGTTGCCAGTTCCATAATTTTCAGGCGCGAAAACCAAATGATTTCATATCAATTTTCTCATGTTGATGACTTTCTGATTATCAAAGAGAGACGTAAGAGTGAATTTACTTTATATATCTTACATACATATATTTTGATACATTATTAATACTTTATTCATACTTATAATAAAAGTTTGTATATAATTATTAATCAGATGCTAAAAAGTTTGACTTGTTATTTTTAAGATTTTTTGTTTTTTTTTATCTCGAGAAATTGAAAAATGCTGTTAATGTAAATCTAACTACTAATTTGTTTTCTAACAGCATTTGAATATTAGTATTACCAATGAATAAATTTTACAAGCAAAACTTGTCACATAATAGTATTATGACATCAAATATTTTTTCTGTTATAAATAAGCGGGGTTTTTGTGTAAAAAATAAACATAATTTAAATTTCTCATCAAGAGAAAAAAACATATATTAATTTCTTATAAATCTAATTTTAAGGTGTGCTTGTGTCATTTTGTCAGTCTTAATAAGGGTATGGTGGACGTTGAAAATCTTTCTTTGAAATTATTGTCTTACAATTGTTTGTATTGCATATAATGGGTCGTTCAATGTAAAGTGAATTATTTCCTTCTAAATAGATTTTGAAATAACGAACTTTTTGCAAATTTATATGTAGGAAAACAATTTAAGATTTTGTAAGCATTACCTATTTTTAGCATTTAAAACAAATCAGAGTAGTAAGAATTTATAAATTATAAGAAAAATAACTTAGAAGTTTCATTTTTATAATTATTTAGAAGTTTTAGTTTTCTGAAAAAACAATGTCAGGCCATTTATGGGATTTTAATGCAATAATTAGAGGTTTTTCACTTTTATAATGAAAGATGTAACTAAATGTGGTAAAATTAAGCAAAAATATTCATATTTAAAAAATGTGGAGTTTACACCGGTTTCACAGCGTATGTTTCACAGTGTCTGTATATGCATTGAAATGTATGAATATTAAATATATTAAAATTTCCTGAATACTACCAAAGTTAAAAAAATTAAAATTACAAATTTTAATCTTTTTTTGAAATTGTTTAAAATGCTTTAGTCTTAAGTTTTTACTTCGATCTTATATTATTATAGTTTATAAATATACTCTAAATGCATCTGTACATTTATTTTGTGGATTTATTTATAAATATATATATATATATATATATATATATATATAATTTTTGAATTAGAAAAAAAATAATTGCATGAAAATTCCACAGTTAAAAATATTACAAAAATAAAAATTAACTCATCAATCGATCCACAAAGTAAAGCACAAATGTATTCAGATTATACTAATAAACAATATTAGTGCAAAATCAAGGAGAATTTTCAAAAATTAAATAACGTAGATAATTTTTTTTTTAATATTATGAATTTTATTCTTTTAATTTTTATAACCGTTTATGACCATGTACGTGTGATTCTACTGGTCAGACAGAAAATTATATTTCAGTTTCAATATCCATGTAATAAATGCTAAAAAAGAGATTATGTATTAGTTTTCTTAAATTCAATAACATCGATTTTCTCAAGAGATGTGAGTAAAAGCCTGCTTATAAAAATGCTAATTTAATTTAATGTTGTAAATGTTTACAGTCAGTTACGGTTAATATTAAGAGAACATGTTTAAAAACAGAAATTTATTAAGAAATAAAAACAGAAATTTTACAAGAAATTTTTATAACAACAGTTTCTAAAATTTCCGTTTTATGGCAGAATTTCTTGAGATTATTAATTTCTTATCCAACATTCATTTTAAATTCGTATATTTTTTAAAGTATAAAAGTTTATTTTACATTTAGCTATTTAAAATATTGTATTAAGTTTCATGTTTTTATATTTTTGACAAAATATACATATATATATATATATATATATAGAGAGAGAGAGAGAGAGAGAGAGAGAGAGAGAGAGAGAGAGTTTGAAATTAAGATAATTTGTGAGTTGCGTTTTACTATATAGCAGTTCGTAAGATATCTTTCTTGTAAAATACTAATAGATAGCAGCACTACTCCGAAATTCACTTAAAATTTACGAATGCGTAGTTGCTTTAATAATATTTCGGTGCTTTCTTTTTTCACTTGAAGAAGAGTCGGACTGATAATTTGACCTGAAACAGCTATTGCGTTTCTTTTATTTTCAATTTATAACCTATTTGTCACCTTCAAATCAAATGGTAATGAAGTAAAAGAAAAAAAAAAGTGCATTAAAATTTAAATAAAATCTTATTTATAACCGTTATGTTTATGCATAATGTATAAATTTCATAGTATAACAGCTTTTTACTTTTGTTTATTTTAAATAATTTCTTTAAAAGAGAAATCTTTATTATTTATTTATTTATTTATTTGTAGTATTTATTGGAAACAATGGTAGTATATAGCTGAAAAGATTAAACTTATTAAAATTAAAATTTAATTAAAATTAATTTGTTTTTTTTTATTCATTCATTTATTTTTAAAGGAAAATGTACTTTTTCGTTTTATTATATTCATCGAAATCAAATGGTAATATAATGGAAAGAGCAGTGGCTATAAAATACATGCTTCAAAATCTAAAGAGGTACAGTTGACTTTAACATTGTAGTTCTTAAATAATAACAGATCCACCTGTTGTTGATAAATACTCATTTTATCATGAGATATTTAGATGAATTTTTTTTTTTTTTTTTTTTAGCTTACTTACTGATTTTTTACCAAGCAACATACATTATATATATAATATATATATATATATATATATATATATATATATATATATATATATATGTATATATATATAGAGTTTGAAATTAAGATAATTTGTGAGTTGCGTTTTACTATATAGCAGTTCGTAAGATATCTTTCTTGTAAAATACTAATAGATAGCAGCACTACTCCGAAATTCACTTAAAATTTACGAATGCGTAGTTGCTTTAATAATATTTCGGTGCTTTCTTTTTTCACTTGAAGAAGAGTCGAACTGATAATTTGACCTGAAACAGCTATTGCGTTTCTTTTATTTTCAATTTATAACCTATTTGTCACCTTCAAATCAAATGGTAATGAAGTAAAAGAAAAAAAAAAGTGCATTAAAATTTAAATAAAATCTTATTTATAACCGTTGTGTTTATGCATAATGTATAAATTTCATAGTATAACAGCTTTTTACTTTTGTTTATTTTAAATAATTTCTTTAAAAGAGAAATTTTTATTATTTATTTATTTATTTATTTGTAGTATTTATTGGAAACAATGGTAGTATATAGCTGAAAAGATTAAACTTATTAAAATTAAAATTTAATTAAAATTAATTTGTTTTTTTTTTATTCATTCATTTCTTTTTAAAGGAAAATGTACTTTTTCGTTTTATTATATTCATCGAAATCAAATGGTAATATAATGGAAAGAGCATTGGCTATAAAATACATGCTTCAAAATCTAAAGAGGTACAGTTGACTTTAACATTGTAGTTCTTAAATAATAACAGATCCACCTGTTGTTGATAAATACTCACTTTATCATGAGATATTTAGATGAATTTTTTTTTTTTTTTTTTTTTTTTTTTTAGCTTACTTACTGATTTTTTACCAAGCAACATACATTATATATATAATATATATATATATATATATATATATATATCAGTCGAACCTCGTTTACGGAAATCTCATGGGGAATAAAAAAAAATTGTTCATGTTATCAGTAGTTTATATTGTCAGTAACTGAGAAACTGACCTTTGTTTTAGCGGGGATTGTGGAAACTATTCACGATAAGCGGTTTACGTTAATTAGATTCGACTATATACAACCCCTGGCAAAAAGTATCCGATCACCGAAAACAGTGCTTATGATACGTTAAAACATAAGGTTATTTTTTCACAAATTCAAACTTTTTTCAAACCTATGAGTATGCTTTTGTGAAATATGACTAATTTTGTCAAATTCTATTAAATAGTAATAGAAATTACAATATCAGTTAAGAGTTTACACGAGAAAATACGTTGAATCACAAAGGAAAAATATTTCCGATCATCATTGTGTGGAGAAAAAAGTATTTGATCGCAAACAAAAGCAACACAGTTAAATGATATATGCAAATTTTTTTTACTCGGCGCATGCGTTCAAGTTCGAATAAGACGGTATAAAAGGTCAAATTGTAGTTTGAAAGTTACAAGTTAGTTTCGCATCTGCTGAAGTATGGCTCGAAAGAGAGAATTATCTAATGATGTAAAACTTTTGATTGTTAAACGCTTAAAAAGCGGAATTTCCCAAAGAAAGGTTGCTAAGACATTTGTATGTGCTCAAAGTACTGTTTGCGAAATTTGGAAGAAATATCGCTTAAGAAATGATGTAAGAAATCTGCCTTGAAGCGGTCGACCACGAGTAACATCAAGTAGACAAGACAGGAAATTAGTTGATCTTGCCAAATCTATGCGAAGGTGTACGTCTAAACAACTGAATGCCGAGTGGACAAAGTATGGAGTAAAGGTATGTGCACGTACAGTGCGAAATCGTTTAAATAATAAAGGATATCACTTCTGCAAAGCCAAAACCAAGCCATATATGACTAAGAAACACAAGAAAAATCGTCTTCAATGGTGCAAGAAATACAAATGCTGGTCTTCTGATGATTGGAAGAAGGTTATTTTCAGTGACGAATCTCGTGTTTGTCTAGGAACTGGGGATAACCCTGGAATGTTTGTGTGGAGGAGAGCTGATGAAAAGTTCAAAGAAGATTGCCTAAAAACTAAAGCTAAATATCAGCCTTCATTTATAGTGTGGAGTTGCATGACATCTCAAGGAGTTGGTAAATTGTGTATAGTGTTGCAAACAATCAATTCAGAAGTATATGTTAACATTTTAGAGCATTATTTGATACCTAGCATCGAGGAAGCGTTTGGTGACTCCTCCGATTTCCTATTTCAAGATGATAATGCGTCCTGCCATAGAGGTAAACGGGTCAAGGATTTCTTAAATAAAAACGGAAATTCTCCAATAAAGACTCTGAACTGGCCTGCAAATAGTCCTGATCTTAATCCGATCGAAAATATTTGGAATGTTTGGAAAAATAATATAGAAAAGAGAAGACCGACCAATATGAATGCACTTCGTCTAGCCATCAAGGAAAGCTGGAAGGAAATTCCATCACATTTATGTGAAAAGGTTGTTGAATCCATGCCCCGCCGTTTAAAGGCAGTTATTAGAGCAAAAGGAGGACCAACCAAGTTTTAAATTGAAATTTATCGAATATTTTTTTCCCGGTTATGTGATGATCGGACATTTTTTTCTTTGAATACTTTATATTAATTTTCCTCTGTATTGTAAAAATTAATTGCAATTTATGGTATTATTTTTTATCATGTCACAAAGTAAGATACTTTTGTAATAAAAAACTTTATTTTAAAAAATGTAATAAATTTTTAGAAAAATAGCCTTTTATAGTAACGTATCTTAGACACATCTTTCAGTGATCGGATACTTTTTGCCAGGGGTTGTATATATATATATTGTATCAGAAAAAAAAAGTAAAAAATGTACAAATTTAAACTCTCAAAGTACAGAGTATTGTTATAAAGTTTGGAATAAAATCACAACACAAAATATTGAATAGAGTTTCATATTTTTTTCCCTTTATTTTTCTCATATTCTATTTTCAGATTTAATGCATCTTTTTCAGACGTGAATTTTACTGTAATAATTTGCTTAAGTCAACTCTGATAGACAAGTTTAATGCATCTGAATGTTTGCATACATGTATTTCAATTTAATCTTTAAAGCGTTTTTATTATACCTCTTTAATTAATTGATTACGAAAATATGTCTGCTATATTCAATATTTAACATTCTTCAATATATAGCTAATAAAGAAATTTCTAAAAATATTTCTTCTTGTAACCAAATATATTTATGTTAAATGTGTAAAAGTTATTCTCACTTAACCCTTTGAGGGACAAGATAATTTTGATCATTTAAAATTATCTGCCACCAGTACGTACAAACAAATATAAGTGATTAAAAAGAAAAATGGAGTTTTTCTTCTATATTATTAAAGTAAAACTTTGTAAAAAAAATTCTTGGACAAGTTTTTACAGTTGGGAATTAAAATTAGGTTTGATATAATGTATTCCAAAGCCTTTGAAAGGGTTAAACGAATTTAAATAAATAAAAATGTATAAGTCTGCGTAGCTTTATATTTTTCTTTCATCTGAATTATATAGAGATCTACAAAAATATAATTAAGTGAACCTGAACATTAATGTTACAAACAATACTCTGGTTAATATAATCCTTTTTTTTTTTTTTTTTTTTTTTTTGGTATCTGGTTGCGTAAAAACATTATGTAACATTGGGCATTATGTAAAATCACAATGCACAATATTGTTTTAATTTAATCTTTTAAAGTTTTATTTTCGTATGCATTTCGCATTATTAAGATATATATTTTTGAAAAATTTAAACTGTTGTTCCGAATTTATCATTTTTGGTGTATAATGTACAAAACTCATAAATATTAAATATGTACATAGTAGACATACGTTGTAGAGTATCTAAGAACTACAATGCCGTATATTTATTAAGAGTATATTGTACTGTATGTAATTAATGAATCTGTCAATTTTATGATTAATAATCAAATAGTAATTCAGATAAAGCTAGTCTGAATACACACAAGTGTAAGCACATATGTAATCCACAGAATAATTATTGTGCATCTTTATATACGTATACAGATGATGGGGGACCAAATAAGAAAAAAAGCGATACTTTCGAATTTAAACATTTTGTCGGAAATATTGAGAAACATTTGATGGATACTTTGTGGGTGTAAATAACATGTTAGATCACATATGTTTAAAAAAAAATGCCCCAAAGATAAGAAAAGAACCACTAATAAAATTATATTTTTACATATTTGGCACCATCTTGTAATTAATAATGCTTGAAATTTATTGTAGTTTTAGCATGTTTTTATGACGCTCTTTTTAATTATCATTTATAATTCACCATCACAGAAAATTTCTTTAACGAAATTAAAGACTTTCAAGTGTTTTTTATTTATAATAAGCACGGTTTTTAATTTATTATAAGTCATTTTTAGAAAACTTGACATAGTACATTAGACACAACATTCTGTAATCTGAGATTAAGAACATTAAATTTATGCAAAAAAATGAGCATTTTTACTAAAAGATATTTATCTGAGCATGCACAAGATTTAACGAAAAAAAATTTTTGGGTTTTATTTAGTGAAATGTATAGAACTCATGCAAACATTGTGAAAAATCAAAAAGATATCGTCAACAGAATTAGTTGAAATTTAAGCACTATGAAAGACAAGCAAAAATATAAGTATGTAATGCATATTTTTATTTTTAATAAGTCCTTGGGAATACACGGTAAGTTAATTAAATTGAAATCTTTATAAAACCACTTATCGTTCGCTTCTCTTTCATACTGCTTTAAATTTAACTAATTCTATCGATGATATGTTTCTAAATTTCCCTGATATTGCTTTGGTTATTTTTTCAGAGTATTTATGTATTTGGATAATAAACTTTGTAAAAAAAAAAAAAAAAAAAACTTTGTCACCATTTGTGGATGCAAAGTTAAAACTTATTTAGAAAAAATACTCATATTTCATCTTATATTAATATTTTTATATTATATTTGTATTATGTTATGTCTAATGCACTATGTCAAATTTTCTAGAAATGGCATTAAATTGATCTGAAAACCCTTTATGTTATATAAGCAAAAAATGATTCGCAAATTTTCAATAAAGTAAAAAAAAAAAAAAAAAAATATTCTCAATGAATGCGCGTGATACTGACAAAATTATGAATACACATAAATTAAAGAAGCCACATAAGAATAAATGCTACAGCTACAACGCATTTCAAGTGCAAATTTTTATAAATAAAAATTTACACCCCCCCCCCCCCCGTTAAGATCCCTTCTTTTCTTTCTGGACAAAATCTTTACATAAATATATGTGGAATAACATGTTTTTTATACCCATGAAGTTCTATGCACTTTATCAAGATTTCTCTATGTATTTGACAAAAAGGCTAAATCGGAAAATTACACATTATTTTGCCACTCGTCTGTATATCATGAAAATGGCTAAAAATTGACTTTTAAAGTTTGGAATTCAAGCATTCTCTGGAATAAAAACTATTTATATTAATGGATACAACACGATAAAATTGTTGTGAAATATAATTATATATATATATATATATATATATATACAAAAGAGCAATAGTTTTATTTATAAAGTATTTATACAAAAGCTATTTCTATATGTTTTCTTTCTTTAATTTTTCTTTCTTTCTTTTTTTTTTTTTATACTAACCTTCTGAACCAGAAACTAATGGCGTCCAATAAGTAAAAATTATGTTTTTAGCATAATCATAGACAGAGATTGGGTGAGGACGGCTTTCTTTCCTTTTACTTATGTCTAACATAATATAAAAACGGAAAAGGGAAAACGTTATCAAAACAATAAATAATATATTTAATAAGTAAATAAATAATATACTAAGAAATGATATATTAATTATAAATAATATACTTACTATATTTTTTATTAAAAATAATAATAATAATTACATTTGTTTATTATTTAATATGCCATGATAGCATAATTACACCAAATGAGTAAAAATTGCGTTGACTCATTTTAAAGAAATTTAAACATTTAATGATTACCAATTACATTGCCATGTGGAATAAGTTTAAATATCTGTAAACATAATTTTTGTAAACTGCTGCTGTAAACTGAAAATATGAATACACACATGCACTGAAATTTAAAAATATGAAGTATGTTAAATATTTTGATTAAAAAAATTATATTTAAGTATTTGGAAATTTTTAAAATTTCTTCCTTCTAACTAATTTTTAAATTTTCGTTTCAATTTCTTATTATTATAAATTAACAATATATTCCAAACTCAATTGCATATAATTTTAGCGGTGTATTGGTGCATTAATTTTCGAAAATATTTTTTATGTTGGAATATTAAAACTTTCTATGAACTTCAGCATTCAAATATATTTTTAAACTATCCATGGACTTACAAAGTAGTACCCAGAAATGTTTAGAATATACAGGGTGCAAAGTCGAGAGCAGGCCTTTATTTGCGCAACAATTGGTCTCAGACGTTCTCCAATTACAAAATGTATTTTTTTAAAAAATGTAAGCATTCATTATATGACATGTTTAAATTAAAAAAATCAATTTATTCAAAATCACAAAAATTGGTAATTTTTATACGGTTTTCAGGACGCTAGTAGTAAAAGTTGACTTTCAACTTAAAAAATATAACACGAAAAGTTTCACTTTTGTGCGCCCAAAATTGTCTGAGATAGTTAGTTTCAAAATTTAGGATTATTTCGCATTTTCTCGGGCTTTATTAAAAAGACAATGAAAAATTCTTTAATAAAGCCCGGGAAAAAGCAAACAAATTCCAAATAGGATATTTAAACCGATCCCTTATTGAAGGCCGAAATATGTTAGAAAATCTAAACTTTAAATATCTTGTTCCATTTTGGGAGAATATAAATGAAAGTTTTTGTTAGGATGACTGTCAATTTTTTTAAATATCACTATAGGGATCTGGAACTGTATAAAAATTTAGTTTTTGTAATTTTGAAAAAATAGATATTTTAAATTTAAACTTGTCATACCGCTCATATTTTTATAAAAAAAATTTTGTAACTAAAACTATATGTTTGCGACCAATAGTTGCGGAGATAAAGACATTCTCGTGATTATCTTTGTACCCTGTATTAAAAAAAATTAATATATATATATGTATGTATAAATGAATTTTTAATCGTAGTTAAAATCAGGCAACCGATATAAGATCACTGAAACCACATAGAACAATGAGAAGGAAATTACAACAAATTTAAATAACCTGTGGAGACTGATTGTGATTTATTGAAACATTTATTTTTGTTTATTTATTTTTATTTTATTTAACTTCAATCTAATCATACATTTATTCCTAGATTATTCGTTGCAATTTTAATAATTTTGCCGGTGCGTAAAAACGTCATGAAACTCAAATCAAAAGATACAAACAAGCAACGAGAAAAAAAAAAAAATAATAATAATAAAATAAAATAATAAAATAATAATAACAGCATTTTTTTTTAAAGGAAAAGCTCAGAACGGTGAAAAAGAAGAAAAAAAAAACCTCGTCAGGGGTGACCTTTTTCACCGTTGAGAAACAATGTACGATTTCGTTCGTTAGCAGCTATACCAGCGGACACCCAATCGTACAAGAAATTAATTGAAGTTAAAAATGAAGAATAAAGTGGAATAAATAAACTATTAATTCAAGAACACAGAGAATCAAACAGAAAACAACTATAAAAAACAAACATTACTCACAGGATGATGCATCCGGAATTCCAAGGATTAAAACAAGCAAAATAATTCAAAAGTTTAGTTGTACATAGCAGATGAAGAATGATACAACACAGCAACAGGGATATGAATTACTTTTTTTTAAATTCAAATAATGTTTGAGAAATTTGAACATACTTAATTTAGACGTATATGCATGAGAAATTCCATATTCTACGACAGTAATTCCCAAAAATTGTCATAACGTGAAAGTCAACACTATATCCCTTAAAAAATTCCTTAAATTTTTGCATTTAAAAAAAAAAAAAAATCTTTTTTTCCCCTAATCTGAAGATAATGGCGTTATAGTATTAATAACGAAACTTTAATAAACACCATAAAAGGCAAGAACTCGCAGCTGCTACAAAAGAAAAAAAAAAAAAAAACGGCAACGTATTCAACACACTCAACGTGCTTGTTTGCAGCTCTCGCGCTTACATTGTTCGCCTGATGAAGGGTTGTGTCTTCTTTTAACCCGAAACAATTGTTTCGAGTTCTTGCATTTTATGGTGTTTATTCAAAGTTTTGTAATTAATACTATAACTTCATTATCTTCAAATCAGGGGAAAAAAGAAATTAAAAAAAAAAAAAAAAAAAAAAAACAATGAAAAAATTTAAGAAATTTTTTAAGGGATAAAGAGACGTAATGGCACTTTTTTCGTGTCATATAATATCGAATTTTTGATGCATATTACGTTAAAATTAAAGGAATAGTAAGTATGTTAAAATTTCTCAAACATTATTTGAATAAAAAAAAAAAAAATAGTTTATAATCCTGTTCATGTGTTGCATCATCAGCTATGTAATTTTTAATAAAAAAGCACCACAAAACTGGCGTTGTAAAAATTATTACTTACAGACTTTGAATAAACACCATAAAATGAAATAAACTCGCATCAATTGTTTCGGGTCGAAAAAACAAACGACCCTTCACCAGGGGAATAAAGTAAGCACGGGTGCTGCAGTCAAAGCGGCAACGCACCAATTGCGTTGCCGCTTTGACTGCAGCACTCGTGCTTACTTTATTCGCCTGATGAAGGGTCGTGTGTATTTTCGACCCGAAACAATTGTTGCGAGTTTATTGCATTTTATGGTGTTTATTCAAAGTTTGTAAGTAATAATATGTACTTTTTACTTTTAAACGCCCGTACTGTGGTGTTTTTTTTTTTTTTTTTATAATGACGTCACAGTTTTTTTTTTTTTTTCTACACTATTTTAGAACGTTTACAGTACGTTTTCTAGAACGTTCTGAAAATGTGTATAACGTTTTGAAAACGTTCTAAAGACGTTTAGAACGTTCTGAGACCGTATACGTAGAACGTTCTCAGAACGTTTCTATAACACCGATGGTGATAGTTACACGTTCATTGAACGTTCTCTGAACCGTACTATTGTACGGCTTCAAGATGGACAAATAGACGTCTATAACACGTTCAAAGTGAACGTTCTTAGAACGTGTTTGTAGAACAATTTTTGAACGTTCAGAGAACGTTTCGGTGCTGCTTGGGTTGGCGGAATACGTTCAGCAGAAAGAGGCAGTCTTGTGATGTTAGTTTTTTGTACAAGTTCTGCTGAGTTGTATGTCCCACCGATGTTCGCATAAATATAAAAAAATAACTTGAAGACAGAGCTCCACCAGAGTCTATATTTGCAGCTCATAAATCAGGCTGGATTCAGCTGGATTTATTTAATAAATGGTTCAAACACATTGTTAACTACGTCAACCCAAATGAAGAAAAACCTGTCTTATTACTCTTCGATGGTCATTTTTCCCGTACGAGAAATATAGAGTTAATAGATATATAGCACGAAAGAATGGTTTTATTATCATTTCTATACCCCCTCACACTTCTCACAAGCTACAACCCCTGGATATGGGATTTATGGGACCTTTTAAAACGTATTATACACAAGAGATTGAGACGTGTCTTCGATCTCATCCAGGTAGAGTAGTTACAGCATACCAGACCTCGAAATTAGTGGGAAAAGCCTATTTGTGAACTGCAAATGCAGATATTTCTGTAATCGCATTCCAAAAATGTGGAGTTTGTCCTTTTAATGAAAATTTATTTAAAGACTATGACTTTGCAGCGGATAGTCAGAGACCCAATAATGACATGGAGGAGAAGGAGGAAGAGGAAACAGATAAGGAAATACATGAAGCTGTTGTATCAAATGCAAACCACTCCTCAATCACAAATAGACCTTCAACCCCTTTGCCATCAACATCTCGAGATGAAATATCTCATGTGACAGCGTTTTCTACTCCAAAAAGGAAAGTACCAAGTTCAAATTTACTGATATCTCCTGAAATGATAAAGCCTATACCATCCATTGATACAAAGCCAGGAAAAGTAAATAGTAGACAAACACAACCTGTGGTCCTTACATCTTCTCCATATAAACATGAGCTGGAATTTGCGGTTGAAAAGAGAAACAAGTGTCTAACAAAACAGAAAAAAGAGAAGCTGGTCACAAAGACCAAAGGGAAGGTGATTAAAAAATCAAAACAAAATAAGCGTAGAATTATTGAATCTGAATCTGATGAATCTGACATCAAAATGATTTTAGAGAGTGATGGAGATAGTGAGAATGATGAAGATTTTGAATGTTTATATTGTCATGGACCCTACTTCAATAATATATGTGGGGCAAAATGGATACGATGCATAGCTCGTTACCAGTAGTGTGACGAACTCTGTTCTGGAATAGAAGATAGCAGAATAGTTGATATTATTTATGACGTCTTAAAACAAGGATAAGACTAATTAAAGACTAGGGACAAAGCGAAGATTGGTTTAAGAGACGATAATTACCCCTTAGTGTTATTTATTTATTTATTTATTTTTTACTACTAATCAATGAGAATAAGCGCAAACGTTTTTGTTAAACTAGGTTAAGAGTTAATTTTTTTTTTCAAAGATTTAAATGCTAAAAAATGTGACATGTTAAATACCTGAGTTAATTTGTATTTCATTTATTTTTATGTTTGTTAATAGTTCCTTAAATACATAAACTATGTTTTGTGTTTTCTTTTTTTTTTTTTTTTTTTTTATAGGTACTTACAAGAGACTAATAAAAACGATTGTCATTTTTTTAATCTACTGTGTAAAGTAGGCTGTCTAATATCGAACATCCGATATTGAGACATTATCGGATATCATATTAGGAGCCTACTTGGTCAAGACCTGAAATTCTCATTAAATTGAAATGAAATACTTTTGTGTATTATTTAACACTGCCGCGGTCAAATATGCTAAAGTACATATGGTATAGGAATCCAAGATTACGTACACCGAATTTAATTTACCTTCGACTAAGTTTAGTATTTTTTTAACCTTATTTTCAAAAAATATCCGATATTCGGATCCCTTCCCCTATCTTAGCAACGGCTATTACTCTATTTATTTGTTATATATTTAAGTCATTCATTTAAAGGTGAATTATATATATATATTCATATATATCGAAAATCAAATGATAATGCAGTAGAAAAAAAGTAAGTAATTTCTTTTACGGGTTATAAGTACGGGTTATAAGTAATTAAATTTTAAATTAAAAATTAAAACACTTATTTAAAACAATTAATAACTTTTTATTTTTCATTTTTTAAATTAATTAATAAATTTATTTATTTATTTTATTTTATTATTATTATTATTATTATTGTTATTATTATAATTATTCTAAAGGGGGCCATAAAATTCATTGTTCAAAGACTGAAATATTTAATAGATGTTTAGATACAGTAATCTTTAGAATCGTAGTTCTTAAATAATACCAGATCCACCTGACGTAGATAAATACCCATATTGAAGTGCCCAGGAAAGATCTTTCTGCAGGCAGTGGGAACCTGGACCCGATGAAAAAGAGTTGCCGTAGGCAGCGGTTATCTGAAGCGAGGTTTAGAGCAATTTCAATGCAGGTAATTTTTTATCAGTTTTTATTTATAATATGTTATAAAAAATAATTAGTGATTCAATGCTTTTTAAAATTCATTTAAATATAGTGACCAGTGAAGTGGACGTAACCAGCTAGTAAAAAAATATTTCGATTCGATTTGGCACGGGTTAACGCAGTCCAAATAAGTTGAAACATCGTTTTTGACTGTTTTAACAATAGACGAAAAAAAAATAGAAGGTATGCGTTAAAATAAATTTAAGTCGAAAAATAAGGGACACCCTAATATATATATATATATATATATATATATATATACTAGCAGGCTTTGCCCGCTTCGCTGGACATTAAACTTGAATCAGTTGTCAAAATCCCATATTTTTATTAATAACCTAAGTTCTCGCTGTGAATGGTAGAGGTTTCATCGCTCGCAACGTGAGGAGTCTGGGTCCCGACTGTCTTCGGCACAACTTACCCACTTCTTACTTCCCCACCCCCAGCGGGTGAGTTCGAAGTTTTGCAAAATCCCACTAATGTGCATAATGCGTACACTTAATCAATATCCACACACGAAAATTCGCCATTTTAAGATAATTCAAAACGAATTCAAACGGAAAAACATGTTTTTACACATGTTTATTGCCCTCTGACTCCGAGGAGGTGGGGGGTGGGGGGTGGGGATTTCGAATTTCGTGAAATCCAGTTACAATAAGTGCCGGATGCATACAAACAATTTACGCACCAAATTTCGTGACCACAGAAGTCTTTAATAGAAAATATTATAAATAAATAAATACAAAAAGCACAGTCTTAGTATGGGAACCCTTTGGTGACTTTAAATATTTTAAGCCATTTTTGAGATGAACTGAATTGGCTATCTCAATTGTGCAATTAAAGATCTTGGCGAGAAACGTCCGAGCTACTTCGTTGCCGAATTTCAAATTTTGCCAAAGGGATCCAATACTAAAGCTGTTCCATATCGAATCTGGGTTGAAAACGAAAAAAGGGTAAAATAAATTAGAAATATCAGACCTATAATTATAAATTTGATACCGAATGAAAGGGGCGAATTTGCTGAATCCAGGGGTGCAAACAGTTTTTCGATGCGACATTTAGATTTTTAAAAAATAACTAAAGTATGAAATTTAAGTGGCAACGGAAAAAGGGAAAAATAAATTAGAAATATCAGACCTATCATTACAAATTCAGTACCAAATGAAAGAGGTGATTTTTCTGAATCCTGGGGTGTAAACAGTTTTTCGATACGACAATTAGATGTTTTAAAATTAACTAAAGTATGAAACTCAGATGGCAAAACTTCATTTCAATCTTTTCATAATTTGTAGTGCGAATCACGCGAATAAAAAAAAAGTCTTTATCTTAAAAATTTATTTTTGCATTTTATTTTTCCATTCAAAGCGTTTTAGTGAAAAAATATTTATGGCGCATGCGCAGGCGTTTTTTACCCACAATTTAAACACTAATCAGAATTTTGAAAATTTCTGTAGATATAATTTTAAGTTGGGTGAAGACCTAAGTTTCTGCCAAGCGCCGTTGAATTCCGTCCAGCCGTTCTCGAGTGATGCCCGGACAAACGTGTTTTAGTCTTTTACCCCCTAGGGGGGAAACAGGGGAGAATTTCCGAAAAGTTGATAGATATAATTTTAAGTTGGGTGAAGACCTAAATTCCTGCCAAGCGCCGTTGAATTCCGACCAGCCGTTCTCAAGTGATGCCCGGACAAAAAAAGCGACATTCGGACACGATGACACACACACACACAGGCAAAATTTTCTGAAGTCATTTTCGGCTTTCATGGGGTGTGAAACGTGAAGATATCGCAAAATTTTTCGATTCCGACAAATTTACAGACAAAACTCTGATTTTATTAATATAGATATACTAAATTCAGTGTGTATTTTAAGCGTGTATTAAGGACAAATCTTTTTTTTTTTTTTTTTTTTTTCACATTTTTAAAAAAATAAGCTGTTAATATATTATAAGATAATTTGCACATTTTTAATATTTATTAAAGTCCTGTGAAGTAAACTAATTTAATTCTTAAACAAATAAAACAAACCGTTATTAATTTTATGAAAATAAAATTAATTTATTTAATATAATAAAACGAATAATGAAATTATTTTCTTCGAAAATAATTTGATTTACTCACCAGTTGTTTTAATATTCATAGGAATTTTCACAAAAACCAGACATAGAGGAATAAATAATCTTAAAATTAAAAACATTGAATGCATACTGAAGTTATCTGTGTTGTAGATCTTTTATCGTTCATTTCATCTCAGTCTTGTTTTTCCTTTTGTCATTTTTAAAGACAGGAGATGAGGATAAATTTCTAGGAACGCCTTTTATTCCTTAATACGTAAATATTTTAATTATATTTGTTTATTGAGAATACTTATTTAAAATAACTTATTTATTTATTTAAATTCTTTATCTTTATTTTCTTTAATAAAAAAAATTGTTTACAATAGGTTTTGTATAATAAGAAATAGATAAATATAAAAAAGAAACCGAATCCTATTATTATTATTATTATTATATATAGTAAGATATATAAATTTATATACAAAACAGAGTATAATGTAGAACAAGAGGACTTTTTTTTTTTTTTTTTTAAGTCTATTCTTTCATATTAAGATATGTGGTAACTGTGTTGCGTTCCTTAAAAACGGTTGCTATATTGATTTTTAAAAAAATCATACAATTTTATTATTTTTATTTTTATTATTATATATATATTAAAAAAAAATCAGTTTGGTTCAAAAGGAAGAAAAAAAAACATTTCAATCGAACTGAATATAAAAAAAGCGTAAACAATTAAATAAATAAATGCTTTTTATCTTTCTAAAGTAGTTGCGTTCCTTAGTAACGGTAACTATATTCATTTATTATTATTATTATTATTATTATTTTGCATGTTTTTATTTAATTTTAATCTAATATTTTTTTTTAACTTGTTGCTAAAGAGAAAGTCATCCTTACATATTCAGTATTTATACACAGCAAATAGTAATAAAATGAAAGGGCAATTTAAAAGCAGTAGTTATGTCAAAGTCCAACAAAATAATAACCGGATTTAGAGAACTAGCAAATACCAGAAAAAAATTATTTTCGGGTATTATATACATTTTAGTTACAGCTTTTAATGTAAAGCTATAACTAAAAAGTTTAAAGAATATTGCAATTTATATATCTAAACTTTATATGTCTAAACTTTTTTTAAACATAAAAATGATTAGTCTGGTAAATATATATGTTTCAGAATGGAAACATTATATAAATTATTTAATCTATCATAATTACTACCTATACATTATATTTCAATTTCACGTTAAAAAAAAAAAAAAAAAAAAAAAATTAAGAAATAAAATTAAAACTAATATATATATATATATTTCATTATATGGAACTAATTTCTTGAAAATCATTCCATTTCAAATATTAATAATATTTGTTACTTATTCAATTTATTTCTCCTTTTTCAACAATGATCTTAAATGATAAAGTATAAATAATGAAGATCTGTTTTAATGATCAACAACAGTTCTAATAGAGAAATATAAATACTACCTATATAAATATAAATACACAAACGTCTATAAATTAAAAATGCGAGGTGTGTAAAACTTAAATCCAAAATTTTTAAAACAAGCTTTAATATTTACTAATAAGATTGTGTTTACGCAGTAAAGTCCTATAAATTGTCCCTAAGAATCTAAAAAAATTCTTGTTGCTTAAAGGTATCTATATATTTACCATCAGAAAGTGTTAAATCCATATTTTAGTTACTTAAGAGTAATTTTTAAAGATATAAGCAATCAAATTTATACATATCACCTCATTCTAATATTTAATGTGGATTTAGTGATATGTCACGTTAGAGTACCATTGACACATAGAGGTCCAAAATAAGACAGTACCTTAAAAAATATATGTATAAGTTTTTCTAAAATTGGTGGTCGATTCTTGAAGTTATATATACTAAATTAATTATAACACACATGAAGATTATGAAAAAGGTCAATCAACAATAGTGACTGCACCCTATAAATTACTTTCTACATGTAGCGCCTAGTGCACTGAGAAAAAATTCTGTAACTGACATCTAAAATCTAAATTGTGGCTCTAGAAAGAGTAGTTCCATGTCATCCTTATAAATTATATTCCCCTTAGAAAGCGAGTTCTAGATGTCCCTATTAGAAATCTAGTTTTCATGTTATTTAAACATCTCTGCAAAAAAAATGAGACTACAAGAGGCGGATTTCAGCAATTATAATCTTGGTTCATTGCCAAATTCTAGAAATTCAAGCAAGAATTTCTCGCAATACAAATGATTCAGAATATTTAGAGTATTCAGAATATTGTTTCACCATCTAGAAATGTGTACACTAGAAATTCTCGATAATTTCGCCTATTCAGTTTATTTGCGTGCCTTACGCGCATAGCTCGGAAATCTATATTTTTTAGTTAAGGGATTTAGAAAATGGCCACTTATTCATTCTAGAGGAAGGCGGTATATATATATATTCTCAGTGTGAAATGTAGTAAGATTAAATTGAGGTAAATTCTATTATTGTAAATACCTTTGATATTCTTCATATCAAATCGATTTTATAAGTTTTTTAATCTAATCGTACTTTAAAATACCATCAGCAGATAAAGCTATAAAACAATCTGTAAATAAATAATTTGATTTGAATCTGAAACCTTGTGAGCCATTTAACACCATACAATTAATTTTAAATGAATAAATACAGGTAATAATTTTATTAATCGGTATATTCCAGTATTTCTGAAAATATGATTTCTTCGCAGAATTTAAAGATATGCTTTTACAAAAATTTATAAAATTTAAAAAATTTTTGGCCAGACTTTTTTTATGTGCAATGTGCAAAGTATTCTTACGACAGAATACATGTAGCATTGACTGAAAATTTTTATAGACTACACTGAAATTTTATTTCATGTATTTGATAATGAACCGGGACCGATTTCAAAATGTCTGTTTTACATTAAAAAAAAAAAAAAAAAAAAAAAAAATTACAGTACTTACGAAAATTTTGTTATTATTGTATGTATAAAAAAAAAAAAAAAATCTGATGGACACCATGACTTCCTATTGTTACGAGAACACTGACATTTTTATGTGAGATAAATGTTTCCTGAATAAGCAAGCCGATTCCAGTCCATGAACATTTCTAAAAACAAGATAAGAAATCAATTACTCCAACCAGAAGAGTCCCGATAATAGGGTTATATGCACCACAGAGAACGAATACCACTTCTTCTGGAATGGTATTCCATAGATAATTGCAGAATACCTCATGGACAAATTTCACAGCTTGGTGTTCAATAGAATTCTTTCGAGTCTATTTGTGTCCTTTCCCATTTTGCCAGCGAGGCGATAAAGTTACCAAGAATGATATAAATTTCCAATCATTAAGCACCTATGAAAGAGTAATTGTTTCCAAACACTTCGATTAGTAATAAGAAAAAAATAAAGAGACACAATCGTTTGCTTATTTTATTTTATTTATGTTACATTTTTAAGAATTAAATTTTCTGAAGCTTTGCTTAAAGCTAGCTTTTAAAAGTGTTGTCCCACAAAACATATAACATTTATTTTATCAAATCCATAATGACGTACATAAATAAACTTTAAATAAATAAATAAAAAAAAATCTGAGTTACAAAATTACTTTTAATCCATAAATGTATTGTTGTCGCCAATAAAGTTTGCTTGGCAAGATTTTCGCCATCGAAATGAAAAGTACCTTCTCTCCTATGAACTTCTTAAATTAACGAAGAATAAAATCTACTCGATTCATCATAAGAATTTTAGGTGATGAATTTTTTTTTTTTTTTTTTTTTTTTTTTTTGCCATAATTAGAAAGGTGAAACGTATCACGGAAATGCCTAATTCTGTAATGTTAAAAATTTATCAATGCTAAATAAGATTTTTTCATTTATAATTGAGTTTGAATTTAAATCTAAATATTTTTGTATGCCAAAATACATCCGAAGTATTTTAAAATATGTTTTTGAATAAAAAAAAAAAAAAAAAAAAAAAAAAAAAAAAAAAAAAGAAGTACACTTAAAAGGCAAAAAGAAACGCGGTCAGTTATACAGACACGACATTATTTCCTCATTCACAAAAAAAAAGAACGCGTAAAAATATAAAACAACATAAAATAAACATAAGACATTTCCCCCAATAAAATTAATTTTCTAAAAGTAATATATATATATATATATATTCGGAATTTATTTTATTTTTTTACACCAGTGATAACATTTTGATTTCCCTGTGGAGAATGATGTCATTGTGGAAAATGATGTAATAAGAGAAATTATTTCTTTTATGGCAAATAGAGTAACTTTATAAACCCGACGTTTCTAATTAATAACTTCGTTAATTAAGATGATACAAAATTCTGACTACCTGATATGCCTTTCTTGAAGTATTCGGAACGCATTGATGCCTCTCATGATGCAGAGCACCTTTGCCTTCCGTGAGAAGGTGCTGTCGCAGACAAAAGAAAAAAAATGACGCCAGCGACAGAAACTTTTTTTTAATATATAGAGATTAGAAGATTAAAAAAAAAATACAGATTTTATATTTAGGATAAAAATCTTGATCCCTAAATGATGAGTTTATAAAATTTTGCTTATAATTGAACTAGATAACAACGATCAGAATAGAGCGAATTTTGATTAAAATTTTTTTAAGGAGATCTATGTTAAACTAAGAAAGACAAAAACAGTAATGAAAAGTCTTGTGGTTCGCCTAGATTATTAACACTTTCCAAATACACGCACTTGTTGCATCATTTTCATTGAATATACTTTGCCTAAGTGATTACACAATGGCAAAGGCAGATATACTTATAACCTGATCCCAAATCCAACTTCAAACACTTGGACCCTTATTCCCCCTATCACGGCCTTTCCCACGGGTCATGGTCCATTTCAAGCATACATTTATAGGTTTCACCGACGACGCTCACCCCTGTGCCCTTGTGGTGAGGAAGGCACTGCTTCCCATTACTACTTCAACTGTTCCCTCACCTCCAGTTTTCACCTACAAAACCCATCTCCAAGACCAGTAAACTGGTTAGATAATATCATCACCAGACCCTCCCTAATCCAAAAACTAAATAAAATCTACGCACTTTTAGAAGATATTACTAATTTAACAGATTAACCTCCAAGCTTCTTCCTACTGGCTCAGGTTGCAACCTACAATTGTGATCATCCCAAGCCACTCGGTTCTGCAGCACGACTCCAAACTAGTACAGCAGCATTACCAAATTAACCACTGTTGTTCCCTGTCGCGTGGGGCGAAAGCCCGGCAATAACATGCAAATGTCAAAAAGACTTTTATCAATGCTCCTAAACCAACTCAAAGACTAAAACGAATGAACTGAAATACTTAATTATGGACTGAGCTAATGAAATCATAGATTAAAATTCTCATTGCAAAATCGTAACAAAGCTATTTTTTCCTCCTTGTGCCCTCTGTCGCGTGGGGTTTAATCCCGGCACACCTGCTATTAATAAATTATCGCCCTCTGTCGGTTGTGGCTCAATGCCTGGCGAATTTTGTAAACGCTTGTTGAATTCTCAATAAACGTTCGGAGCAGTTCCCTCTGTCTCGGACACTTGTTGCTCGAGACACTGAAGCGCTCAACATCGCTCCAAGAGCGATGAGCGGGGACTGTCCCCAGTTCAGATAATAGTGAAATACCGTCAGATACGCTTACTTAATTACTAATCCCTCGTAAATATTGTTGAAAAGTATTTAAAAAAAAAAAAAAAAAAAAAAAAAAAACTCAACACAAATGAAAATGCAATTTCAGAAAATTCTAATTATAGCCTTAATGTAACAGAATATTATTATGTGGCCCTGTAAATCTCAATGCTAATCACTACTACATTCTATAGAAAGCGTTACTTGTGCATATGAATGAAAAATGTCAATTTCTTGTAAATAACAAAGTATTAAAATAAGATTTAGATAACTCTTATAGAATGCAATGCTTTGAAATTTTTTATGCGTCCTTGTACCTAAACCAGTGGTTTTGTGGTGTACATAAACCAGGGAACTTGAATAATGTATACTAGTTTCAAGAAATTTCGTGAACATTTACAGAAGTTACAGAGCTCACAGGCAGGTGGACAGAAAGACAGACATATAGACGAATCCATCTCATATTCATTCTCAAACATCGTTGGAATATGTTAAAAACGATTAAGATAAACAAAAGTGAAATTCCAGCAATTTCCAATCATAGACATTAATGTAACTGAATATTTTTGTGTTGCCCTGTATATATTAATGCTAATCATATTACATTCTATAGGAAGCCTTCTTTTATGCATGTGAATAAGATATTTCAATTTCATTAAGATTTGTGCAAAATAAAGTTATTAAAATATGGTTTATAGAAATACCTCTCTTTGAACACAGTGATTTGGAATACTTTCGGTGTCCCTATAATTGTCAACAGAAAACATCCGATAATGAACTTGAATATCATATTTAAATTTCAATAAAATGTATGTCACGTAAAGGTATTAAAATATGGTTTATATGAATACCTCTCATAGAAGGCAATGCTTTGAAATACTTTCGTGTGTCCCTGTACACAAGCATGTTGAACTCCATTTTCAGTATGGAACATTCGATAGTGACTTTGAATAATATATGTCAGTTTCAAGAAATTCCATGAATATTTACGGGAATTAGAGCCCGGAAAGACACACAGGCAAACCGAAGTCATTAACACTTTTCAACCTTGTTGAAAAATGTTTAAAAAATGTGTTAAAATCTTAATTATTTGATATTAATATAAAATTAAAATTAAAAAGTTATATTCAATCAATTACTTATTTTCCTTATGTATCCGTTTCTATAAAATATTGTACAAATAAAAATGATACAAAACGAAAAAAAAAAAATACTCTTGAAGTTCAAATAACTAACTATTCCTTTTAATTCGATTTTTACCTCTGATTATGCATTTAAAATATGAAGAAATGTTTGAATTTCTGTTAAAATCTTAATTATCTCATATTTGATAAGCAATTCATAATAAATAACACTTTCATCTAATTATATATTCGCTTTTTGAATGGAAATTTATGAAGTATCCTACAAATAAAACAGAAAATAAAAGCGAAAATAATTCTTTTGAATTTAAATAATTGATTATTCACTTAAAAGTTTATTTTCGTCTCATGAATTATTCATTTAAAATGAATACAAACTTCTAAATTTTTGATAAAATCTTTATTATATGATACATTCAATAAGTTATAGTATTAATTATTTAAGTTCTTTCAATTACATTTAATTTTCTAACAGGATTTTTACAAAATATTGGCTAAATGAAAAACAAACGAAAATATTATTTGATCTTCTAATTAAATAATATACTAATCTTTTTTAAAACTCTTTTTAGATCGCTTATTATTAGTTTTAAATAGGGGAATTTGTATTAAAAGTTTTTTTTTTTTTTTTTTTTTTTTTTTACAATTAAATTACAAATGTGCAACAAAAATATGTAATTCATAGAAGATTTTGCGTTACTTATTATACGTAACTTTATTCTAAATAATAATAATAAAAATAAAAATAAAAGTTAAAATTTTTTACTGCCAACGGCGTCAAATTTGTTTGTCAGCTAACGCATCTCCTTGGGAACAGGAGGATCCTCAAAGTTGAGGGAAGTACCGATGTTTGCCGCGTAATACAAAGAACACATTTATCTAGGTTTCAAATTTCTATAATCTTAATTAACGAAGTTATTAATTATTAATTAAAAACGTGAGGTTAGTAAAGTTATTCTATTTGCTACCATGCAAATAATTTCTCCAAATCATTGTTCCTTTAATCTTATGACGTCAACAATTACGAGGAAATATAAAATTTCGTCAATAGTGTAAAAATAACAAAAAAAAAAAAAAAAAAAAAATAAATAAATAAAATAAGGTCAAAATTTCTATAGGTAACAAAAAAAAATTGTCTGCAGTTATCTTTTATTTACTTTTTTTTTTTTTTTTTTTTTTTTTTTTTCTAGTTCTAGAAAGTTAAATTTTTATTTTCGTTATTTATTGTAGGTAAGCGTGGTGATATGGTGATATTTTTGATATTTATATCTGTATCATATAAAGTTTTTATTAATACAAATACTTAAATTATTTATAACAATAGTATTCTACCGTTATATATTTAAAACTTTTATCATATCAAAGAAAATTTAATGTGATTTTTGAATGGTAATATTTAAACTGTTTAATGTGTTTTTACTTTATTTTATTTTATTTCAGCGTCAGGCAAAAAAGATTGTTATAAACATCGTAATTATGTTAAACAAATTTTACTATAGCGTTTAAAGGTAAACCTAGAAACTTTTAAAATAAATTAAAAAACATCAACGTAGATCAGTTTATATAAAGATTTAGTTTTTAACTCAAAACATATTTAAGCGGTTGGCTAAATAGGAACAGCATCAGTATAAGACCCATTTCACAAATTTTAAAATTTAGCAGTGAAATAGCCAAAGATTTCCGCTACCACGATAGACATAACTTTAGCCGTAGCTAAAAATATAGATAAATTACAAAATACTGCAAATAATAGTGATGATAATAATAATAATAATGAAAGATTTACAATAATCACATAAAATATTTATTTTTAATGTGTCTGATTCGATAATAGTGTACAAAAAATGCATTTTAAATACTGCATCTTTACTGCTACAAGCGCCATTTTAAACTTAGATGTATATTAGAAATATATATAGAGTTTTATATATGTCTTAAATCAACTAAAGCATGCAATAATAAAAAGAATAGACATTAGAAAATATCGGTCTAGAATTTTTTTAAACAAGCAATAATATCAAAAATCCATCGCCAAATAATGACAAAATTTTAAAAGGCGGCAAGGCAGTCATGTACTAAAGCTGTAACGCTAAATAGTCCAGACATTATGAATTTCTCTTTATTCTAAAAAAAATTACTGTTGTCGCTGTTCAGTTTGTCTGTCTAGCATATATTTTCGCCGAAAATGATAGCAAATTGTTATTCAATTCTCAAGACAGATTTTTGACATATTATTTCATAAAAAAAAAATAAAAAGATATAGTAGTAAATATTGGGTATGTTAATCTGATATAAAGTATTGGCATTAACATAATATTGTTCTGCTGTTATCTTGTGTTATGTACTATTAATATTCTTATTAATTTTAAGGCAAAGCTACAAATAGTCGGGTAGAACGCCACAGGTTTTAAAAAGTGAAGCGAGTTGGGGGGGGAGGGGGGAAGAAGCCTCCCTCGGGGGTTGGTGAACAGTGTGAGCAGGTGGCAGAGACCCCTAGTTACTTAAAAAAGAAAGGGTAAAAATGTATGCAATTATGCAGAAACTTTCATTTATCAAAATAGCTCTCTATCTTTTTTAAATTGCGTTAACCTGTATATGTATGTGTGATTCCGTACATCTGTGTACATTTGTGAGATGATTATCAGCATAACTAAAAAACAGATATTAGCAGAAATTCTAAACTCGGGGTTCTAAATTTCTATTGCATCGTGGTACTACTTGATCGGGCAAGTCGTTCGTGTTGCTCGAACGTAGAGAGTAGTTTTGATTGTTATTGAGATCGAACAAGTGGTCCGTGTACAAGGGCACACAAAATAATTTGAAAACATTATACATGTTTGGCCGATATTTTCGTTAGTACATTTTAGCAGCTTTAAACTATACAGAACATTATTAAAATGTTATATATATTTTTTTAAAGCGCAGAATATGCTTCAATTAGAATGTGACTAGAAAACATTCACTATTCTTTTACGAAGCCACAGAAAAAAAAAAAAAAAAAAAAAGTTTGAATTCCATATCAAATCCCATTATGCAATTTTCTAGTTTTGCTAAATTTAAATAGACTGTTTGATACGTTTACATTTTATAATCACTATATAGTTATACCGAAATTTGTTTAACAGCATGTAGGGTAGTCATAGAGTTGTCTTCACGAAAACACTCTAAAAATTTTAAAATACGCACACACACACACACACACACACACACACACACACACATATATATATATATATATATATATATATATATGTTAGTACCCCATCATACTATAGGTATGGGGAACTTAAGTAATCGTGAAAATTTTCGACCTCGGTCTTTTTTACTTTTTTACACGTTTTCAGGTTTTAAGGAATTCGAAAATGACAAAATTTGTACGGTGTCCGTCTGCAGGGTGTCTGTTAGTTTGTTAGTTTGTGTACACGATATCTCAAGAACAAATTGTCGCAGAGAGGTCAAATCAGTTTTAAAATATTCCTTTTGACACTGGCAAGAATCCTATTTATTTTCAACATTCGAATTAAAAAACTTCGTAAGTTATTTGAAATTTACGATTTTCTTAGAATGAGAGAATAGGGCAAATTTTCACTTAAACTTGTATTAAATGAAAACTTTTTGCTGTAAAATTGTCAGACCAATTTTAAAATATCAGTTTTGATGCCGGAATGAACATCAGTTACTATAAACATGCTACTTTAAAAATTTCGCAATTTATTCGATATTTACGAATTTCTTAACATGGCAGAATAGAACAAAATTTCACATAAACGTCAATTTTGAGGGCTATTTTCATCGTAAAGATGTCAGACTACTTTTGAAATATTTTTTATGATACTGGCATGAATATTATTGACTATGAATTTTCCAATATAAAAATTTCGTAAGTTATTAGAATCTTACGAATTTCTTATCATAACAGAATAGGGCAAAATTTTGCACAAACGCCAATCCTTAGGGATATTTTCATCATAAGGTTGTCAGATCACTTTTGAAATATTATTTAGGATACTGACATGAATACCATAGAGTATGAATTTTCCAATTAAAAAAATTCGTAAGTTATTTGGAATTTACGGTTTACTTAAAATGGCAGAATAAGGCAAAATCGAGCATAAACGTCCATTTTGAGGATCATAAATATATCAGACAATTTCAAAATAACATTTATGATACTCGTTTGAACATGATTGACTACAAATATTCTAATAGGAAAATTTTGTAAGTTATTCGAAATTTAAGATTTTATCAACATAGCAAAATGGGGCGATATTTCATATAAATATGCATTTTTGGGATTGTTGCATTGGAAATAGTAGCATGAAATTAAACTACGAAATTGATCCCAATAAAATAAATTAATAGATTAGAATAAGTTAAATATATCGAACTGAATGGTGGGTAGCCTATTAGGCGAGGATTTCGTTCTGTCACTGTGTCAAGCGTTTGGTCAAATTCATTTCTCTTAGCATAAATATAATATGCCCTGTACAAAAGATTTATAAGAACATACATATGATGGGGAACTGAGCAGAGTCCACCTGTGCCAACTAGTTTTTTTTTTTCTTTTAACTTTAAGAGCTTAATGAATATAAAAGCAATATGCAAACGTAACCCAGACAACACAGTGACATCCTAAAAAATTCAGAGGATGTCCTTTTCAGGATAACCTGATTTACTTTGGACATCAAAAATTGTCTTTTTTTTTCATTTGGATAATGCCTTCTGGATGTAAAAATGTCACACCTATGGACATCCTGAGTATGTATTTAATTATTCTTATCTGACAGTTATAAGAGAAATATAGATATCTTCCGCATGTCTACTGACGTCCTTAAACTATCCAGAGGTAGCATATTTATAATAACCTGACATCTTGAGGATGACAAAAATTGTCCTACAGACTGTCAAAAAACATTCACAGTTTAGGCGTCATCTCCATACTTAAAGTGTAACAAATTCTAAAACTTTCGCTTCGAATGCCTAAATTTTACATCTTTTAAATTTTATAACTAACACAAGGCCAAATTTTATTAATCACAATGTAGTTTTTGTGAGCTGTACAAAACAAAGTAAGAATGAAAACACTTATTTTATCTGTCAACATTTAAGATTCTTGAAAAAAAAAGCTTGCAGCAACCTTATCTGTCTTCTATCGTGAAAGATAATGGCAGCCAAACGTAACACCTATCTCACTTTCCTGTACACGCGTCGTTTACGCATGTGCGTTTGATAAAAAGATCTTACAGGATTTTCGGATGATAATTTAATCGGATAATCCGATGAGAAACCAATGGCTTTGCGGTGAAAAAGAGTGGCTGGATAATCCGTTTACTTTATCATTCGCGAATTCAGTGGATAACTCTCATAGGATATGACGAATACAGAATTTGTATAATAATTATAGGATGTCTAAAGGACAACTTTGGTTGTAGGGGAATGTTAGTGGGTTAAAAGCCCACGCACATGATTTATTTATTTATTTTGTTTGTGTGTGTAAATAGGATTAAAACATTTTTCAACTATTTTCAAAGTGTTTTGTAAATGATCAAATGCGGGGTGATTCGTATTTTCGACCTTTAACTGTAATATTTTGTTTTTACATAAATGGTTGTTAAAAGAAAAATAATGTGAGTCCTCGTCTCCTCCCCCCCCCCTTCAGATTATTTCCAATCTGAATTTTACAGTACTTTTACTGAAAAAAAAATGTCAACAAGAAATTAGAATATATAACAATTTTTATTACTTTAAATAAGTTATTTAACCTTTTTTTTTTTTTTTTTTAACATAGCTCATACATTTCATAAATTAACATAAATTAATTCGTTTAATATTTTCTGTTTCTGACCAAAAATCTACTTAGAACGCGATGAATATATATATAAATATATATATATATATATATATATATATATATTTTATTTTTCACAAATTTTAAAATTTCAAGTGCAAACTAGTAGAAATTTCACAATTTAATTTTAACATAGGTTAATTTAAAATTGTCAAATATATCACCTTTCAAATTGATAAGTTCTTAGTGGATGGTAGTTCTGCGCACATAATAGTTTTTGTAATATAAATCAGTTCTAAAACATTTTTAACTTTTTTCAAAGTATTTTGTAATGCAAAGAATGTGTTGCTTTTATTTTGCATTTTAAACTGTAATATTCTGTTTTTCTTGAAATGGAGAGTAAAAGAAAGAAGTGTGTGTACCACATCATATTCTTTTCCTACTGCATTTCACAATATTTCTGTACTGATAAGTATAAAGGATTTATGTCCATATTCTTGATTTTTCAGGAGACGAAAAATAAACTAACTAAAAACTAATCAGAAGAATCGATTAGGAAAAAGGGATTATGTTCATTTATACCCTTTATACCGTTCAGTGATTGTCAACCTTCATTTAATAAAGGGAAAAAATTGAATTAAATATTTTATACAAATATTATTGCTAAATTTCTGACTTGAATCTTTTTTTACCAATGGATTTTCTCAAAGACTAAATGACATGGATTTAAATCCATTATACAAATCGATAGAGAATTTTTTTCTGGGTCTGACTATGTACTTAGTCAAACCCGACATTTTTGGACTTAAATTCTTTATACTTATCAGTACAGATTTTTACTGCAAAAAGGAAAAATAAAATAAAAAGTAAATACATAAAATAAACATCAATTTTTATCGCTTTATATTTAATCTTAACTTTTCTTTAATGAAACCCCTACATTTGATAAATTAACATAAATTAAAGTGATTAATACTCTCTCATTCCCAGCTAAAAGTGTACATAAAATAAGTTTTTTTTTTTTTTTTTTTTTTTTTATGAAAAGAGAAAACTCTCTTCCAAAAGTTCAAAATTTCAGATGAAAACTAGTGCAACTTTCACATTTTAATTTTAATATCGATTAATTTTAAATTCTCAGATATATTACCATTCATTACAAATTCATCAATTCTTTAGAATTCTCTAAAAATGTTGAAGAAAAGTAATTTGAATTAAATGAAGTATCGATATAAAGAAATTACAAATGAAACGTTTCCACGTCGTTGGCACTGCCACGATAAATAATGGAAACACGAGTTAAAGTTCGACGGAATAAAGGATAATTAATTCTAATAATTCAGTAAATGCACTGTCAATTTTTTTCAACAAAGGAGAACATAACAATTCAATTAATTAACTGCTAAAGAAAGGGAATTCCAAATTTATTTTTATTCCTTAAATGTATGCAATTTCATTGTCATTGGTAATCACTATTTTTATGTTACTTTAATGAATATTATGAATATTTTGAATATCCTCATTCTCTTAGGAATGGATCGTTAGAACTTGAATTTAAATTAGGTTTAAATTAAATAAATTTTATTTGTATCTATTAAAATAGATAATTTAAAAGATAAATATTGTATTGTGTTTGTTTTGTAATACTAACTGATGAATATTTTAGAATTTCCTTATTGTAACACGAAAAGCAAAATTTCAGTTTTAGTATTTATAAATAGGTATTTTTGACAGTCATTTAAAAAATAAATAAATAAATAAATAATCTTCTTTTTGATCAATATTATCATTAATTAAAAAATTACTGTACATTAAAACAAAAAATATATTTAAAAAATGATATAAAGAATGGGAAATAAATTGATGAAGCATATATCTTTGAAAAAAAATTAATTATAGGAAAATTGTTATAAGCATACTTCTGCTACAGATGATCACATTTATATACAAATTTGCTTTTCTTAAGGTATGATTACTACTTACTGAGATATCATAACTAAATCATTTATAATTATTATTTATTATTATTATTATTATTATTTTAAATATTGAATCCGACATATTAGGTTATCTTTTCAATTTAACACTTTAGTGCGCCGGTTTTGCATATATTCAAATATATATCTCCATGCTAAATTTCCGTTAAGCTTTAAAGCTTAAACCCTCAGTTTTTTGAACCCTCAAAATAATACATTTGAAAATATTTCATAATTTTATAAACAGATGGCGCCACTGTAAAAGAATGGAACTGTTGTTGTACAGCTGTTAAATTTGGCTGTTGCCAAATTTAGGAATTTGTCTTTACGCGTATAGAGATTTTTAGTAGTTTTCTTTACGAACAATCTAGCAACCTTTTGGAGTTATCATTTCTCCCCCAGAGCACCCTCAGGATATCCTGAGGATGAAAATACATCCTACAATCATCCTCAGATATAAAGTAAGGATTTTTATCATCAATGAAGGAAAATTTTGTGCTGTTCGTAGGGATGTAGCAAAATTTGAATTGGTAACACAGTGTTAAATATGATAAAAAACAGGTAGGTTTCTGCTGAATAGTTTTCAAATAAAACTTTTAAATAAATGTACATAATCACATGTATATATTTGAATTATTTTGTAATTTTGACAGTTTATTTATCTTTAATGTGATAAACTGCATTATCACATAACATCATAAAAATGCGCAGGTTTCAGAAGTGCAATCGCTAAATTCTTTTCAATAAAACGACACAGATATAAAGAAGACTTCTTAAAATATTTTTTGTGAATCTTAGGATCCAAAGTAATTACCTGAAAATATCGACATTGCGGAAAAAAAAAAAAAAAAAAAAAAAAAAAGTGCCAATTCCAGCAATATTTTTTAATAGTCACGTTTTAGATTGCCACATTAATATATGACAATTGACTTCTAATTTTACATTTTAATATTGAGAAATTTTAACTTGTATAGTGATAAGATTACTTTAGAAATATCTGCAATCGAAAGTTCAGAGGATTCTTTAGATATTTCTGTTATGATCTTTTGTTAGTTAATATTGAATTAAAGCGTATTATAATGGTACAATATCATGGTTATTTCAAATGTAAGCATTAGTTTACTAAATTTCAAAGATCTGAGATTTAAATCATAGTTAGTCTATATAAATACAGAACAAATCAGAACTTTTAACTCAGTCGCACTTTAATTGGAGATGCCAATTTTTATAATTTATTCCAGAGCATAAATAGCTCCGCCGTTTTTTTTTTTTTTTTTTTTTTTTTTTTTTTTTCCTCTTTAAGTTTAATATTTTTCTTATTTTATTGTAGTTATATATTCAAGAAAATTATTGTAAAAGTAAAGTGGTGTGTAATAAAGGCGGGACTAAAAATGCTCTGGATAAATTACAAAAGTCAACTCCGCCTTAATATGTATCAAATAAATTTTTTATAACAAAAAACAAGTTAAGACGACAAAGGTGTATTTAATCGAAAGCTATCTGTATAAGACATAACTTCATAGAAAAAAAAATAAACTGAAGCTCAATCTTAAAAAGAGTATTGAAAAATATTCCTACTTTTCGAAACTCGGTGGGAAATTTATGATGTCTCTTAAATAAAAATGCTAAAAGAAAATAATTTTGATTCGATAAAAGAGCATTAAATTGAAATCTCTTTGTATACACCGGATCTTCATAGAAAGTAGAAGCGTCAGTGACAAAACATTTTTTTTTTTTTACAAATGAATGATTTGTTTGAATAGTATATGCTTCAATATAGAGTTTTAAAAAACTTATGCGTTTTGAAGAGAAAATGGTGTAAGTCTTGTAAAAATTTTACTGATTCTATTCAAGTTGTAAAAAAAAAAAAAAAAAAAAAAAAAATGGAACATGTGCCATTGTTCCTATGAGAAATTATATATATTTTTGCATTATTCATTTTAAAATACCAACATAAATTCATTTTATAAAAATTCCGCATTAGTTTTACAATGTTTTCATAATTATATATATATATATATACATATATATATGAAGGTTTTACTATCCTTTTTTTTAAGTATTTACTACACATGATAGCGTAATATCTTGTACCGTCACACACCAAATGTATCAAAAATACGACGAAATTTCTCTAAGCTGTATACAATGCATATTCAGCGAATTCTGTTTCAGATACAAATTTTTATTTAAAAATCATAATAAGGTTACTGAGAGTTCGTATGCACTGTTATATTTATTTATTTATTTACCGGTAGATAGTAGTGACTCGGTAACATTCATCACACCCATATTCGTAAATAAGAATCCTCCGTCAGGGAGATTATACCCAGCATCCAACGACGAAGTATTTAAGATAAAAAATAATAATAATAATAATTTTTAAATGTATTTATATTAAAGAGATATTTATATATTTATTAAAAAAAATCCTTTAACAAAATATTTTTAAAGTGAAAGTCTTTATTGAATTCATAGAACTTCTGCATTTCCGATATTCAAACTTATTTAACTTTACTATAAAGTTAATTGTATTTTTACTTTCCGAATAATTACAATAAAACAATTTATTGTAATCACGTCAAAAATTCGACTTCGATATTTTGGTGTTTCTATACGTTTTGAGGTCCCTTGAGTTCATTTTTACTACTTTTACAATGATATACGTATGCGTGCGTGTGTGTGTGTGTGTGTGTGCGTGCGTGCATGTATGTGTGTGAGTAAACACGATAGCAACTGAAAACTTTTTTTGAATGAGCTGAAAGTTGGTATGTATGTTATAAGTCACCTCATAACGAACTCTATTGATTTTCGTGAATCTAAGACTTACAATTACAGGGACACAAAGAAAATTCTTTATCACTGCGGCCTATGGGCTCAAATTTTTTAAAGTTGATAGCGTCTAAACGCTTTATTTATCTAAGATGAAAATTTGTACACACGTTATAAATCACCGTCGCACAAACTGTATAGATTTTGGTGAATCTCGCCTTTATATAGTGCCTTTACAGGGACACAAAGAAATATTCTTCATCATTATGGCCTTATGGTATTCTTTACCATTATTATTCTTTATCATTTTTTAAAGTGCGATAGCGTCTAAAGGCCTTATTTTATTGAGATAAAAATGTATACACATGCTATAGGTCATCGTCGCACGAATTTCATAGATTTTGGTGAATCTAGTCCTTAAAGATACAATACAAAGAGACAGGGACAATACGAAAAATTCTTTATCTTTATTATCTATCTGCTCAAATTATTTGAAGTGCAATAGCGTAAAATTAAACAATGGAGAAAAATACTCAAACACCCTATTATAATTTTCACTTTTGTTTATTTAACGACTTGTCTTACTCTTTAATTTTTTTATACAACAGTTAATTACTTAAAGTTCGCAAAGTCGAGTGGAGTTACTCCACATTTATATATATATATATATATATATATTTGTTAAAGGAAAAGTTTAATTGTAAATTTTTAAACCGAAAGTAAACAGATCCGGCTTGTATTGAATGATAAAATAAATAAACAAATGAATTTAAATAAATATTTCAAGATTTTTATTGTTATTTTTTAAAATATAATATTGTATTTTAAGTTTCTGAAATTAAGTTTCATTAAATTCTGTTATTTAAACATATACCTAATTAATAAAAGCACTTATTAAATATGTTCTATAAAATATTTGTCAGCAAGTTGGAATTTTCTCTCAGAAAAACCTGCATTATTTTTAAATGTAAAAACTTTAATTAAATTAAATTTATTTTCCCCCAGGTATTTCTTCTTTTAAAATGTTTATATTCTTAAAATCATCATTTTCTGATTAAATAGCATTAAATTGAAATAATAATAAAATCTTTAAAAATGCCTTTGAACATTTAAGAGTTTTATGATTGTTGCAAACATTTTAGTGCAATTATTTTTACTTTATTTAACAATATATTGGATATCAATAGCTTTGATAATAGTTATTTATATATAAGTTTAAAAATTAATGATTTGTTTTTTATACTTTCTAATGATTTTATGTTCAAATATCACTGTAATTTCTTTAAGTCAATTTGTAATAACATACTTTCATTTATATCACACAAATTCTTTTATATTATTCATAAACACTACAATGTGGCAGTACTAAATCTCTTGAGAAAAAAATGTTGCCAGATCGAGGAAGAAGTATTTTAATCATCTTGAATAAGGAGTTTTAAAAATAAATATTTTGATTTGTTCTGTCTGCTAACTTATTAACGTTTTGTTTTCACTTGATATAACATTTAGACCTTACAGCGAATATTTATGGTGGTTTATCCGTAAAAAAATAAATAAATAATAATAATAATAATAATTTTCTTTCATAACAATATGATGTATAGCAACATGTTAATTTCTTTAATTTCACATTAATGTTATTTTTATTTTCTTCCTTGTAGTTAATATACAAAAATACGGGGAAAAGTTACAAATTTCGCCAATTACATAACAAAACTAATACATATTACGAATCTAAATTGTTCAAAAGTTTTAAGAGTTAAAGTTTAAATAAAACAATATTAATAAGATAGTAATAATAAAAAAAGAAAGAAAGAAAGAAAGAAAATATTTGAAAAATACACCATAATTTGATAATAAATCTCGTGACAATTATTTCTGGTCGAATTAAAACCACGATTATTTGTCCGGCAAACAAAGTAGTTGCTGATTCTGCCAACACACCATCACAGTACTGCTTACTAAGTGCAAGAAGCCCAAAAAAGCAATAAAAATTAAAAAAAAATTGTTAAAAGTCAAAATCATCAAAATTATCAAATTTTGTTAAAAGTTAATAAATAAAAAACTTTTAAAAAATGAATTGAAACAAAAAAAACTTGCAACAGTTGTTTTACGTGGAAAAAAAAAGCCAGGAACAAAGCAGGTGAACAAAGTAGGCATGGGTGCTACAAACAGAGCAGTTTTATTTCAACCCGAAACAATTGTTGCGTGTTTCCTGTAAATTATGGCATATTTTTCAGTGTTTCCTACTTATTATTTTTTAATACAAGTTGGTTTACTATTTTCATTGGCATTCAATATTTCACTATATTTATTAAGATATTTGGAGTTACGTAATTTCTTACCAAAAGAAACATTAAATCATTTATTTGTATAAACCCTTTGAATGAAATATACTCTAAATTCATTTGAAAAAAAAAATAATAAAAAAAAAAAATAATGTATTAAAAATCAAAATTATTCTTAGAATGACAGGAGTTGTATGTCAAGGTATAGTGTATCCACGTTTCCTACGCCTAGCAGTGAGGACGAGTCCAAGAGCTTTGAGGGGTGCCACGTTCATGGTCAGGTTGGGATTTAATAAACATTCAGTCATTCGGCGTTCCCTTATCGCTTGTTTTCTCTCAACGAAAATATTATCTCCCCTATTTTAGCAGTGGACTCTGTGAGTCCGCACTTGCGCAGAAGCTTCCATGGTCGCAAGAAATGTGGTTAAAGAATAAACCAAAAATCCATTCATCAAACGATAATTCCTGCTTAATAGTGTAGTGTAAAATCAGTAACGTTGTGAGATTGAGACGTCAGAACGTCACCACAGTTATTTTAATTAAGCTGGATCCAGCAAAGTAGAAAGTGGGGACGGTTAAAATCGCTTCGTCGCCAGTGACTCGGTGAAGGTTGAGGTTGAGTTAGTTTTGTGTCGGTAGGGTGCTGCAATGAAAGACTTAGATTTTGAATGTTAGATAAATTAGAAGTGATTTTAAAAGGGCGGATTGAAATGAAGAGAGAGGAGGGTGTAGGAAGAAGTATAAAATGGCGATGGTTTTAGTAGATGGGTGTGAATGTTGGAGGATATTATAGTGGATGTTGGAGTATATTATAGTGGATGTCGGAGCATATTATTGAGTGGATATTGGAGTATTATAGTGAATTGTGGAAAGTCTTATTTTGGCGAGTATAGAGTAGTTGAGATTTAGAGGAGTGAGGAATAAGTAGTAATGAGTGTTAGTACGAGTATTTGCTAGCGCTCGTGAAAGTGAATTTCGATCTGTAGGGAATCCTCTGATCGGAAGTGAAGTCGAAGCAGTGGAGTTACGAGTGCAACCGTCTCTACATCTTCAATCGTTTGCTGGGGTGAGATATTTAAGATAATCTAATTTAATTGTTGATATATATATTTTGATTGAGTAATACACTGACTGAGCTAGTTTAACTGCCAGGCCACCCTCCCCATTAATCTGCTCAAATAAACTTTAGTTATTGTTAATTTAAGTCTTGTGTTCTCTTACTTATCCATTTAGTGATCTAATTAAGTTAAGATGGAGTTTGCGTCAACGCAAACTTCACAACTTAAAAAGACAATGCATATAAGAAAATAATAAAAATGGAAAAATAAATAAAACAGATTCTTTAATTTTAAAAAGGTACTAAGTTTTCTGAGATTTAAATATACCGGCAGACTCGAAATCAAAAGTGTTTAATATAAAATAAAATTCTAGATATTATACAGCAAGTAACTTAAAACTTGTTCATATTAGTAGGACGTAATTTATTCCAATTAATAACGAAGCACCAAATGATTAATTTTTTCATTAAAAGATAGTTATCTAATGTTAATTTTCTCCAATAAAAATGTTTTGTAATGAGAAACAGTTTTCCAGAATTGTTTTCTTGCAATAAGTCAAACGAAAAGTATAGAAGTAATACCAATAAAAATTACGTACTGAAAATTTCACGACTTACCTAACATTTTAATAAATGTGATAACAGATGCAGAATATTCATTAATTTTAATACAAAATAAGATAAATCTTTGGAAAAACATAATATATTTTATTAGCTATTCTTAAAATTGTGAACAAAAATCCAAGTTTTGATTTGAGTGACACGGTCGTGTTTTTTCATTCAATATTATTTATTCCCGAAAATGTTTCCGAATGTGTAAGATTTAAGTTTTAATTTAAAATTTTAAGTAACTCTTTGTGTATAGAGTGTGATTATATAAAAAAAGAAATATTTTTCAATATATGCCCCCTAACCACGTACTTTTCAAGAAACTGGCAAGTACGCTTGCATTTAGATATTTTGAGATGTGTGGTCGGGAATGAGGTGAAATAGGATAATAAATATTTCATGGTTACAGTTACAGTATTTTACAGTTTTTGAATACCTACAATTTCTGTTAATCTCATTGTAATTTTCAGAGTGTGTGATCATAAACTGTGTTCTGTTGGGGATTGTATCTTGAAAAACAGTGGTTTAAACGTAATTAAACAAATGAGAAATAAGCATAGAAAACAGAGTTAACAGCTCAAATGAAAATCTTTATATTCACAAATGTTTGGCAATTCCGACTTCACATACGATGACACATTGTAGTCTGCATGCACTGACAAGTTATCCAAGATTATGGACACATCTTTGTTCGAACGTATGTCAGACAGTAAGTTTTTATTGTCAATATTTCAGAACTCTTTTATTGAGGATGCCTGTATTTTGTTGTGCACAATAGCCTGCTTTCAGTATTTCGTCGCCTGCGAAAAAACGACGCGTAAGAAGCGCAGCCTGATTTTTTTTTTTTTTTTTTTTTTTTTTTCTGTAATTTTTTTGTACACATTTTTTATGCTCATTGCCCTTTTTTAATTCTGTTTTAACTCACAGTTTCTTCAGTTACATTAATAGTAACAAGTGTATTCTAGGTTTTTCACCCTCAAAATTACGATGTGATTTAAAAGATGGATGCTTATTTTCAAACATTTTGAAATTTTGTCTATCTATAACAATAACTGTAAAAGATGGAACATTGTGTTTCACACAGTTCTCGATCGCTTTTCTCAAAATGTTATTTATTCAAGCAAACAAGCTTTTTTCTTGAATCATTTGAATGGTACGTTAGTTAATAAGACATAAATAAATTATATATATATATATATATATATATATATATATATATGTATAATCACGCTGTATTTACGTATATCGAATAAGAGGGGAAAATCATTCTAAAGTGGCTCAGAATGTGATAAGAATAAATAATAAAGTAAAATGAAAAACATTTTCTATATAAATTCCTTAGTTCACTTTTATCACATTATTTACTTTTATATATTATTTACTTAATAAAAAAAATATAACATAATGCGATGGAGTTATCTGGCTCAATAGGGTAAAGTGTCCCCAGTTTTTGTCCCCCCCCCCCTTTTACTTCTCTACTTATCTTTGAGTGGCACCACCTATCACGCAAGGCAGAGAAAGCGGGGGATATAACGAATCAGTACTGAAAGATTCGTTCGCTATGACACATACAGCTGTTATATACGCTGGATTTCCAGTTTTTAGAAACGATGATTTCTCACTATATCTTTTGTAAAATGTTATTTAGTGCATTGTAAGTCACCTTTTCTCATACATTGCATGTATTCTATGTTGGTAAGATGCTAATAGTAACACAAAGTGCGTCATCGGATGTTCAGTTCCTTTTACGAGAACTGAAGCTCAGCCATGTCTGGAAATGATACGCTCCCAATTTCGTGCCCCTTGTAGCTCTTAATTTCCCCCTTTTCCTCGTCCCTTATACGGCGAAAATTTCATGGTAACTGATCAACCACCATCAATGGTCATGGTCAGCAAACTACTGCTCAAATCAACCGCAAAACAACAGGAAAGTGCCAGTGATCACATCTTCGACTTCACGACTTCTAAGAGAGGAGTTTCAGCTACATATATATGTTCCTAATGCTTAAATGCCTAATATTTCTTTGAGTTATTCTTCAATTGATTACTACAGTTCTTTGTACCTTAATTCATTTTGAAATAAATTTTGATTCGTTAATAAAGTCTCGTTTTATTGAAATTTTTGAAGGAACGAAATGGGGACCACTTTTTTACTTTTGCCAAATATAGGTTACTTTTGAAACACTTTTTGACTTGGTAAAAATATTTTGGTAGTCAAAATTTCTAAAAGTTTAGGAATTTGTGGGTAGTTAGGGAATGTAATATCTAAATCTGGTAGATTTTCAAGGAAAATTATAGCTTCCAAGGATGTAAAGGTGACTGGAGGACGAAATTAGGACACTTTACATTATATATTGTGTATATGGACACTCAGTATTAAACTTTTGATAATTTCTTTAAAGTCATAAAAAATATTTAAGTCTTCTTGTTTTTAATTGTAAAAATGTATTTCATTAGGCTTCAGGCAGTAAATGAATAACTGTATAATGAACATCAGAGGTAATCTATTAAATTTGTAATAGTTATTTCTGATATACATTTTCATTACGTCTAATAGTTAAAGAATAACCTTTTCTTGTCACATGATCCTATATATAATTTTAAAGCTAATCTGTGATCTGTAATTAACTTTGTTCCAATTTATTTTAGTATCAATAAACGTCAAACACCATCAGGGAATTATATAGAAAGGTTAAAAAAATAAAAATAAAAATTATTAATACAAATAGAAATTAGTTTATACATTATAAGTAAATAAATAAATTAATGTGGGGGGACGGCGAAAAAATTATTAAATAAGAAAATCTAATTATTATGAATTATAAGTTTTGTGAATTTTAAACAATTTTTAATAGTGTAAAGGGTTATTTACTTAAAAATTGCAAGCCTGTTTAAAAATAAGCTGATAAAATTGCATTTTGTTCATTTTATGCAAAATACAATTTTTTTTTTTCAATTTGTCAGCCTCACAATATGAGTATTTTTTCATTGATTATTTAATTGGATCTCAATAAAAGAAAGAAATGTTGAAAGCTAAAGTTAAATGAATCAAAAATTTATTTTCAATACTTTTATGTATAGCTATATTTTTCAATTCACATTTCAGACACCAATTAATTCTTTAAATTCTAGGGTCAAAATAAAATGGCTTCTTTTTTTTTCCTTTATAAGTTTTCTGTATTTCTAGATAAAGGGATTATTCGGATAAATTTCGCAGTAGGGACGATTTCTTTCAGAGCTAATGAGCCTATTAGCGTAATAAATAGAGGTTCATATGAATAAAGTATTACAAAGCTAGATTTATTTTACCATCACAACTATTTAATTGCACATATTTAAGCATTTCTGAATATAGTATTCAAGCATTTCTGAATTTTTTTATAAATAAAAATGGAATAGCATATTGTGTTTATAAACTCAGTGAAAAGAAAAACTAATCATTAGCTGTTTCGATATTGCTTCCAACAAGAAAGAAAATGTGTCTGACAATATTTTAGACAAATATCATTATTTACTTTTTATTTTTATTTTTTTATTTTTTTTTTTTTTTTATGTGCCTAATATTTTCAAATATTTTAGTAAAAATCACATGAAGCATTTAATTACGTATATTTTCCAATTATTATTATGTTACTTAATTAAGACTTATGAAATTAATTAATAATTAAATTAGTATACCAAGCTTGTAAATTATGTAAGGACACAAACAACGTAGCGTTCGAGCGCTTATTAAGCTTTATTTGAAGGTATGGCTCAGTGCGCATGCGAAAGGCTTTAGGATGAACTTAAACTTGCTGTAGTCATTTAGTTGCTTGTACCTTTTTTTCAGTGAAATAATTCTTGTGTGTTCCTTAAATAAAGGACGTAAATTTTGAGTAATGAAAGATGTGCTACCTGATTCTGCTTCAGAATTGGGTCAGGGGAAAATTTTTGACCCTTAAATGCCAAGTGTTTTGCCTTTCGGCAACATACCAAATATTGTATTCTAAAGCATTATTAGAATAATGTTGAAGCTCTAATGCCTCATTTTTGCTCATTGGCAACAAATTGCGTTTTAGCTCTAAACCATAGTTAAAATAAAGCATTATTTTTTTTAAGTATTTTTTCCGTGATTTATTTAATAGAGTTAAGAATAAAACATTTTGAAATTAATAAAAAATTAATTAATAAAAAATAATCAGACATTTAATGGTTAAAAACTTCAGCATGTCTACAGAAATAGTCTTATATCAAAGTCCAAACCAAAAACAATTGAATATTGTGTCAGAACTATGAGCCTTGTCATGGGGACAATAATGGGTTTTGTCAGTAAAATCATTTTTGTGCATGCACAGCCTCCTTATCCATTTGACTAAAGTTCTGCTAAATTTTTCCAGAAATTCAAAAAAATCTCAGGAAAAAAATAAAAATGGGACAGGTGAAAACATTAAAAGTCTTTAAATTGACTAGTTGAAGGTTGTTACATAATCCAAGTTTCAGCATATAGATATGAATTTTGGAACAACCCACACCAACCTTGTGTAGATTTCCAAGCAAGTTATTTTGAAGTGAAAACATATTAAACAGCAGTCGTATTCCTTTGTGTTGTTTATTTATTTTCAGTTCTTTTTTTTTTTTTTTTTTTTTTTTTTTTTACGCAACCTCGAAGAAAACCGTACGAAGTGTACTTTATTTACATAGGAATTTTTGCTAGTGTTCGGACACTTTTGTTACCAACTGTATGTCGGATTATAGGTTATAATCAAAACCAAATGTTGCAGGTGTAGTTCTCAATACATTAGTCTTTCTGGGACTTTAATTCTCCTTCCCGCTTTGCTATATCTGACTGGTTCCTCTTCTGAAGTTACAACGGGTTTAACAGTTTGAGCATAGGTTTCCTTTGAATGGTATGCTTCTTTCAGTTTTGAACTATTATTTGATGATGTTACTTCTAAAGGATATAATCTTTGAATAGGTCGTAAAAGTTCATGTTGCGAAGTTTGAACCTTTACAAGTCGAACTTTCTTATCTTTGCCAGGCATAAGTTCTGTGATACGGCCTAGTGGCCAGTGGATTCGTTTCTTGTTGTCAGATCCAATTAATACAATATCTCCGACAGCGATACCCTTTTCTGGCTGTTTTCTATTTGCTCGCTGTATGAGAGCACCCAAATATTCGGATCTGAATCGATCTCTCAAAGCTCTGAGTAGGGACTGCCTGTATCTGAGCCTCTTTGATAAAGAATTTTGTTCAACTGCATCAACATCTGGAAGCTGAATTTCGTGAACATCTTGAAGAAACATAGATGGGGAGATAGGCTTTATAGTCGCATCATCAGAAAGGTATGTTAGAGGCCTTGAATTCACTACAATTTCAACATCAGCTAAAAGAGTTGTCATTTCTTCGTACGTAAGACAGGCGCGTCCTAAGACTCTTTTAAGAAGATCTTTTATTACCCTAATCAGCCTCTCCCAGAAGCCACCCCACCACGCCGCCGTTGGCGGGTTAAACTTCCAGTCTATGGAGTTGACAGACCCATATTTTTGTATACATTGCCAATCTAAGCTTCTCAATAAATTAGCTGCGCCAACAAAATTTGTTCCGTTATCACAGTAGATAACAGAGCATCTTCCTCTGCGAGCCACAAATCTTCTCAAACCCATCAAAAATGCATCTGTGGAAGCAGAGGTCACTAGCTCTAGATGAACAGCTCTATATATAGCACATGTGAAAATCAAAATCCAACTCTTCTTATCGTTCTTAAGATACAAAGGACCAGCCATATCTATGCCTGTAACTTGAAATACGGCAGAATCTTTTACTCGGTTTTCAGGTAGAGGAGCACTAGATGTCCATAAAGCCCTTGAATTAAACCTTTTACAAATCACACAGCTGGCTAACACAAGCTTTACACTCTTTCTTCCGTTGAGGATCCAATACCTTTCTCTAAGCAAATTTAAGAGGATTTGTAACCCCGCATGACAGTTCTTTACATGAATATAAAAAATAAGTCGCTTAACAACTTCATGCCTTGAAGGGAGAATTATGGGATGGAGAAAATCTTCACTATCTTTCCTGTAAGTTATTTTAGTTTTCAAACGAATGACATCTTGCTCATCCTTACAGGTTTGTAATGTCTTCAATCTTTCATCACTTTCCGAAGAGAAAGATTCTTTTTGAACCATACGTAGAGTTTTTATCTCAGCTTCCCGAAATTCAGTAGCCGTCAATTCGCCTTTACTCTTCTTATCAGGATTTAAACAATTATGCTTAAAGCGAAGAATCCAAGCAACTAAACGTATGATTTTTTCATAACTTGAAAAGTAGCGGTAATACCAGTTATTGTTGGATGGAAATTCAGGTTTCGTCAACATACAAGTAGACTTTGACCTTTCTTTCTGAATTTCTTCCTCATTCCAATCTTCATCGGAAGTGTTCATGTGGTTTCTAAATTCTGCTGAATCTTTCATCCAATGTGGGCCCTCCCACCATCTGATTAAAGCTAATTGCTTAGCCTTACAGCCTCTAGACGGCAAGTCTGCTGGATTCTTCTCACTTGGTATATGTTTCCATGATGAAGGACTGCTTAATTTCTGAATCTCTTGAACCCGATTTCGGACAAACACAGACCAGCTCTCATTTCTTGATATCCAAGCAAGCACTGTTGAGGAATCGCTCCAGTAATATCTCTTCATTTCCTGCCAACCCAAAGCATCCACAACAGTTTTCGCCAAACGAGCGCCAATAGTAGCTGCTAATAGCTCCATCCTTGGTACAGTCGTATTCTTTAAAGGCGCAACTCGGGACTTGGCAGCAAGCAGAATTATTTCCCCTTGATATTCCTTTTCTATCCTCAAGAATACTACTGCTGCGTAAGCATCTTTACTTCCATCAACGAAAGTATGAATTGTGCATGCATGTAAGTTTTCTGGAGTGATCTGGATATGTCTTGGTATCTTAACATCGTTTAAATATTTAAGTTCTTGGAACCATAATAGGAATTCTTTTTGTAATTCACCAGTTATTTCGTCATCCCAATTAATTCCTAATTTCCAAGCTTTCTGTAACATCAATTTAGGATAAAGCATCACCGGAGCAGTAAAACCAAAAGGATCAAAAATTTTATGAACTGCCGATAACATACTTCGCTTGGTAATCCTTTCTGTGTTGAAATCGTTTAGCCATTTCATGTTGACTTTTAATGTATCGGAAACCTTATCCCAAATCAGACCCAATACTTGAGTTTCCTTCTGGTTCGACGTTTCATCGTGATCACCAGTGTATTCCCACTGTCTTAAATCAAAACCACCATTTGCCATTATTTTCTTTGAGTCCGAGATAAATTTCTTTAGATCTTCTTCACTGTGCACACTAGTGGCGACATTGTCTACATAGAAACTGTGCAAAAGCCTTTGCTTGAAATTTTCCTCAAAACTTGTACTATTTTTGATGTGATATTCAATTACTGATGATAAAAGAAAAGGGCTACACTTTACACCGAAAACGACTCGTGCATGCCTAAATACTCTAAGTTTCTTCTCTTTTAGATCTTTCCACCATAGAAATCGTAGGAAATCTCTATCCTTTTCACAAATGCTAATTTGAAGAAACGCTTTTCTAATATCAGCGGTTACACCAAATTTTCTTTCTCTGAAACGTAGAAGAATATCTGGGATAAGCTCAATCAAATTTGGGCCACACTGCAGACACTGATTTAAAGATGGATAGTTAGCCAACTTTGCTGAAGCATCTAAAACCGGACGGATAGGTGTTGTAGTACTGGTCTCTTTAATAACTGGGTGATGAGGTAAATAATTACCATAAGAGTTCACTTTGGTAGCAGGAACTTCTTCTATGATCCCCTCATTCAACCAGTCCATAAATATATTTTCATATTTTCCGTACATGTTCTTAGATAATAACTTAGAAGTTGTACTTTCCAAACGTCTTACAGCCAAACTCAAGTTATCTGGTAATGCAGATGTGTCGTCAGCCCAAGGAAGACAAATTTCGTAACGACCATCCTTGTTAATTTTTACTGTCTCTAACAAATGTTCCTTTGTTTGACGGTCAATCTCATTTTTAGATTTCTTTTCTATAGTATCTGTTATTCCGATCAAGTCCAATCTCCATAAGTTTGAGATATCAGCTTCATTTACGAACAAAGACGTCACCATCATTGCTAAATTATCTGTTGAGACCTCGGTGTGAGGCGCTTTGCCCATCAATGTCCAACCAAGGTATGTTTCTATGGCAACAAGACCAGATGTCAATACTTTTCTTTTGCCAGTTAACATCTTTCCCATAATATCAGCCCCAATCAATATTTCGATAACTTCACGGCAATGACTTAAATCAGATAATTCGATTCCATATTCTTTCAACTCTTTAATCCACGGACCATTAGTGACCGGTTGAATGTTTTCACATATAGTAATTTGATCCATCACTTCAAAATTACAGGTGAACTTCTCCTTCATATCCTTAACCTTTATTCTATAACAATTATGTTGGCATTCCTTTGTTGTAACTCCGCCAAACAATGAATGCATCATTTTTTCTTGACGAATGGGAGTATAATTCATCTCTTCTGCTATACTTTTCAAAATATAAGATTTTTGGGATGCTGAATCTAACAATAAACGAACTGTTTTTTGCTTGTTTTCGGAGATGAGTTTCACTTTTAAGGTTTGAAGGAATACTTTAGCACTTTGCTTATTAAAATTTGCCATGTTTACTTCACTGCTGACTGAATTTTCTTCAATCTTTTCTTGTGCAATTTTACCTTGAGAATCACGCAAATCGCACATCAAAGGCACATGCTTCTTAGAACAGATAATGCATCTTAAAACTGCTCGACATTTTTTCACTGTATGATTAGGTAACAAACAAGCGAAGCAGCAATTTTTATCCTTTACAATATTTTGTATCTCAGTTAAAGTCAATTTTCGAGCTGAAAAGCATTCAGAGCTCAAATGTTTGCCTTGGCAAAAAATGCATACTCTTTTGAAATCTAAAGCAGAAGACGTTGTTAATAAACCTGCAGCTGTCGATATCTTATTTCGCATATAGTCTGCACTTGCACCGTTTTTCCTTTTAGAATATTTATTATCTTCACGCTTTGTCAAACCGAAGCCCGCTACAGCTAAAGATATTCTCTCTTCACCTTCTACTTCCGTTTTCAAAAAATGCATCAGATTATTCAACCTTCCTTTAGCATCCGTATTAGAAGAAGAGAGATTCGAGCGATTCCAGGCCTTCAAAAAGTCTGCTGGGAAACAAGACTCAACCATAGGGTATAGAATGGAGGCATATTTATCAGTGGTAACACCTAATGTTTCTAGCGCCCGTAAATATGACTCAAGCTTATCATATAATGAAGTTAATGCAAATCTACCTTTTGTTTGCACAGATATTATCAATTTCAATAACTCTCGTACATACACTTCTACTAGAATATCTTCCCTGCCAAAACGAGCCTTTAAACTTTCCACTGCCTTTGAATAATTGGCGCCAGTTGGCGGGAAACTTTCAACAACTTCTCTTGCGCGTGAACCAGCGATTGTTGCTTGTACTAAATACTGGAACTTGTCCTCTGGGGCAATTTCATCATCTTTATCGATTTGTTCAAATTGGCTCCAAAAAGGCAACCAATCCTTAATTTCTCCGCCAAATTTCCTGAATTCCAGCTTAGGTAAAGTAAATTTTCGTCTCATAGTACTATTTTCATAATTACTTAAAATAGCATCAGTTTGAATTTGCCCAGATGATTGTATTCTCGCCAATTCTAAATCATGATTCAATCTTAATTTCTCTTTCTCCAGTTCTGCTTCTTTTTCCAGCTTTAATGCCTCAGCTTCTTTTTCTAGCTTTAACTTCTCAAGTTCTTTTTCTTTTTCAGCTTGTTTTTCTTCTTTCAGAGCTTGTTTTTCTTCTTTCAAAGCTTGTTCTTGTTTTTCTTCTTTCAAAGCTTGTTTTTCTTCTTTAAATTTTCTTTCCGCTATAGCATTTTCTAAGATATCCTGAACAAAGTCAGGATCCTTTTCATACTCTTTACTATTTAAAATCAGCTCCTTTAAGCTTGCTATTGTGAACGTCGAAGGCAAAGTCTCTCCAATCTTTTCGGCTACCCACTTCAAATCTTCTTTTTTAAACCCTTTAACGGTTTTAAACATCTTTTTAATCTTAATATAATCAAAATAATTTTACTTCACTTGAACGGTCCTGTCGCTATGGACTCCAATATTTTTATGTAAAGCAACGGAATAAGCACCGCAAATTCCTAGCTTTTCTCTTACTAAATTAAACTGTATAAAGGCGGACGCCAAGACTACTTATTTACACTTTAAAATTATTAAAGTAGCATCTTTTATGCTCATATAATAATTCCCTATAACATTAAACATAAGAAAATTATTCCTACGGTAAAAAGTAGTTCACTAAAATTAAGAACTCAAACTATATGAAAAAATGCAACTAACATCGTTGCTAACTTTATTCTGTTCTATTTCTAGCATAAAAAAAACAAAACCATCGATGCCACACGCATCACATAATCTTTACATTTTAACAAATTTTGAAGATAGCACGCGCTCATATTTTACATAAAAATTAAAAGCATTAAATTCATTTAACTCTTTTTTTCTTTGACATGTTGTTCAGCACGTGAACTTACAAAAAATAGAGGATAAATAATAAACAAATTTATACACTGAAATTGAAAATGGCTCAGTTATAACATCGGATGTAGTTCATCATAATTTTTGATACGAGGAAATCAGATGTTTATTCTTCCTATCATGTTAGGGTTTTTCTCAATATAAGGATGAAAATCGAAAGAATTCACACAGAGGCTGTACCAGATTCGAAACTATTCATCTATAAAAAAAATTAAAATAAGCTATTATTTACACACGATCACTTTTTTTTTTTTTTTTTTTTTTTTTACATTGAAGGACCTTTTACGGCTTTTTTTTCTCTTCTGCAAGGCTTCAGTCAACGTTAACGTGAGGGATTCGGAGTACCTGCATTTGGTCGCAACTAATGCGTACCTCCATCGAAAATACCAAAAACATAAAGATAGTTTTACATAAAAGAAACACAAAAGGCCAAAAGGGTTTTTATAATTTAAAATTTTAGTCTCAGGAAAATTTATCCCACGTTAGCAGAGCTATTTCCCGAATGAAGAGCCATGAAATAAAGAAAGAAAAAAGAAAGAAAATTATCTCCTTGAAAAATCCTAAGTGCAGCAGAGGATCTGTTGCGTGCGTTGTCGAACACAGTCTGGACGACAAAAAGGAATAGAAGATATGAGCAATGTGTGTAGAAGATGTGAGCAAGAAGCACAGGAAACCATTCAGAGTCCCGCAACAAGTAAAAAAAAAAAAAAAAAAAAAAAAAAAAAGGAGGGAGCATACCTATTTTTTTCTTAAAATTCCTTACACAAGAGAATAAGAGAAATTCAGAAGACGATAAAAGAGAAATAAAATGCACTGTTTCAAATCGAAACCCGGTTTGCATTCAGAAACTAAGTTTTGTGGTGGGTCCGTCGACCAATCCGCGATCAGCAAGTTTTTCTCAATCCTCTCTGAAAAAAATTGAGTTAAAAACGGAAGTTTATGTCCTAGACGACTTGACCAATCAGATCGCGAGGCTCAGACCAGTCAGGAATCGCGTTCGGACATCTTCACCCGTCTGAAAGCAGCATCTGGAACTAACAAAATTTAAAAAAGTGAAAAATTTATTAAAAAATAGCCAAATAATAAAAAATAAATCCGGCAGTTCGTAATTATGAGAAGAACCTTGAGGAGGGGGATTTTCTATGCAGCAACCAACAATAATCTGCTAAGATGTTAACACTCAATCGTCCCAGATATTCCTCTACATTACTTTGATATCTTGATGAAATTGTTGTCTTTGTTCTTCACACTTATCACCCAAATTTTTCCGGGATATAACTTAGATGGGAGTTGAAAAAATGGTGTTTTAAGCTCAAAAAATCCCATTTTTGTCAAAATTGTACGGAATGGAAATTTTAGAACATTTTTTCTTAATCAACATCCAAAAATACACCAGAAAAACATATCACCTTGAAGAATTCTTCGCAGACCTATATAAAAGATATCAAAAATCATACAGAAAATAGGCCGTCGAATGAGTAATAGCTTTGATTTACTTGTAAATCTGAAGCTACAAAATAATGATTTATCCTATTTAACGAAATTAGTTCTAATCTAAAGATATATTTTTGTTTTAAATATATTTTTTAAACATTTAATGTTTCAGTTTGTATATATATTTTTTTAACCGAGACATATTAAAACTTTCTCTAAAAATAATTTTATTGGGATTTTAATAAGGAATATTAAAACGCTTTCTATTAAAAAAGACATTCAATGAATCACATATTATTAAATTGCTCATAAGTGTTCTAATGACTCCAGATGATGTTTATATATATATATGTGTATATATATTTCAAATATAGTGAACTCCCTGATACTTTTACAACTATCGATTCTTTTTTAACTTCCATGTAAATTTTCATTTGTTAAATAAAATACGTAAATAGTAACGCATTTTTGATGGATTATAAAGTTTGAAATCCCGCGTTTTGTATGTCTTATTTCATATTTTCCAAGTCGTCAATTTGTGAATACGTGCATTTTGAAAATATATTTTAAGATTTTATTGTGGAATGTTTTAGCTCTTAAACGAAATTAAAAAAAAAAAAAAAAAATCAGTAATTAGAATTTATTTTTATTTTTCAGTGAAATAGCTCAAGAATTTTTTAAACGGTGTATATTTTTAATATAAAGTCTTTTTTTCATACTATTAATTCCCCATCTTACTAAAGGTATGGGGAACTTAGATATTCGTAAAAAATTTTAACCTTTTTAACACGCTTTTATTAGCTTCACCTGTATGTATGTATGTTTGTAACCGCTCTGGGAGCAAACAAAAAATCTATATTGTAAAAAAAGACTTTCCTTACGTGAACGCCGTGGCGTTGATGTATAGCTCCGCGCTACGAACCTAAAGGTCTAGCGTTCGAACCCAGTCAAGGGAGGTTTTTTAAAAATGGTTTTTTTTAATTCTAAATTATTTTAATTAAAGATTTAAATGTATGTAAATATTATGGTGTGTCACTCACGCGATTTTCTCTTACCCTGCATTTTAATACTAAGATAGATATTTTGTGCTTTTTAGTTCACATTTCTATAAAAGCGTGTTCTTTAATTTTTTAAAAGTATAATAATAATAATAATAATATTTTTATTTTTACACATTTTGATGTGTAAGGAATATAAAAATCATAAATTCGGTATGGTGTCCGTCTGTAGCGTGTCAGTATATTTGTCTGTCTCTCTGTTAGTTTGTTAGTCTGTGTACCTGATATCTCAAGAGCAATTGGTCGCAGAGATGTTGGATCAATTTCAGAAAAATCACTTATGTGACACTGTCAAGAATACCCTATTGATTTATAAAATTCTAATTTTATAAACTTCATAAATTTACGACTTTCTTAGCGTGGGAGAACAGTGCAATATTTTGCTTAAATCTGCAGTAAAAGGAATGTTTTCACTATAAAGATGTCAGGGCAGCTTTAAAATATTAGTGATGATGTTCGTATAAACATGATTAACTGTGAAAGATTTACATTGAAAACTTCGTATTTTATTTAAAATTTACGAATTACTTAACAAGGTAGAACAGGACGAATTTTCACATAAACGTATATTTCATCTTAATATTTCATCATCATGTGGGATACTGGTATACATATCATTGACTATGAATTTTCTAATTTATACAAATCGTAAATTATTCGAAATTTACTATTTTTTTAACATGGCCGAATAGGAAAAAATTTCGTGTAAAATTCCCTTTTGAGGGGTATTTTCCTTGTGAAGATTTCAGACTACTCTTCAAATATGATTTATGATACTAGAATGAACGTAATTGAGTATGATTATTCTAATTTTAAAATTTCGTAAGTTATTCGAAATTTAAGATTTTCTTAACTTAGCATAATAGAGCAGTATTTTACATAAACAGGCTCATGGGAATCATTGCATTGGAAATAGCATGGAATTACATAAAAAATAAAATATGAAATTAACACCAGTAAATTTAATAAATAAATCAGAAAAAGGTATTGTACTAAATGGTTAGGCCTATTCCGTAGCCATTTCAGTCTCTCACCATGTAGGTTCCGTCAAAGTCCGTCTCTCTTAACATGAATCTATTCTGCCCTGTAGTATAATTTTATGAGAACAAATGTCTGATAGGGAATTAAGCAGAGTTAACACATGCCAATTAGTTTTAGTGTTATTCTTCAACACCACAATTGAACCCTATATAACTGCATGGACAATTTATAAATGTGTGTTGGTTTACACATATATATATAAATAAATACTAAATACAGTTTTTTTTAAATGCCTAAAATGTATATTAAAAACTATAATATAATTAAAATTTCATAGCATTTATTAATATTGGTATTATTTTTATATAGTTATTATTATTATTATTATTTTAATATTATTATTTTAATATTATTATTTTACGTTTGATTCAAATTACTATTAAGGCAGTGCATTAAATTTATTCACTCAGAAAGGAAAGTATTTGCTCCCATTCACCGTTCAATCTTTATAAAAATAGAATTTGAAGTTATTCAAAATAAAATATAAGGTTACTTTAATTTTTACTGAAATCAATGCATAACATATTCTTGGAATAAATGGTATGAAAATATATTGAATAAAGATTTTAAAACATTCAAATAAAAATTTTATGTAAACGCTAATTTTGATTTCTAAAATCCCTTATGCTTTGAATTTTAAAGTCTTTTGAAATGTTTATTTAATATTGTTTACGGGAGAATCTATCTTCCAATATTTTCTTAAAAACACTTATTTTAAGAGCTTCTTCCACATTTCAGTAAAATATTCAATGTATCCTCATTAAATTTAGAAATTTCAACTTTAAAATATTTTAAACTGCCGCAATGATACACATAAAATATTAATAATCAGACATAAAAATGTAAAATTGTAATATACGCTTTTCCCATGGAGAAAATCTGGCTTATAGTACCTACGTATGTAGTATGATTTTCAGAAAAATCTCACAAATAAAATCACCGGAAATTTTCAGATTTTTTTTTTTTTTTTTTAAATAAAATATTTTAAAATTGTTGATAATTGTATTATAATTTGGATTTTAGAAAGTATGTATTTTTTTTCTTTGCTAAATTAACCCTTTCAGGGGCGGTGATGCCACTACAGCATCACCTAGTTTTAATTTTCAACTGCAAAAACTCATCCGGGAAATTTTTTAGCAAAATTTTACTTTTATAACATAGCAGAAAACGTCGTCAAATACTTTTATTTTAATTTTGTTCGTGAATTCCGGTGGCAGTGTAATTTAAATGATCCGCATTACCTTGCGCCGGAAAGGGTTAAAAATGTACACTACCTTTCCATAAATGACCGGACACTTTCGATTTCAGATGTTTCTTTCAAAAATCTCAAAAAGTACTTGAAGAATCATCCTGAGACTTCAGGATTGTGGCTAGCATGTTATACCTCATATATTGCAGTGAAAGTTTTACTCCGAAAATAAAAAGGGGACATGTAAAAAATTATAAAAATAAAAATGTTTGAGATCACCCTGTAAAAAGTAAAGCTTGAAATGCAATCTAGCTGTAATACGTGATTATGAAGCTTCTTCTTATTCTTTGTATAAATTTTTATGAGGCTAACGCACATGTTTTTGGAGATATAACATTTTTTTTTTTTTTTTTTTAAGACACTGCAATTTTTTTTCCCTTTTTAAATTATAACACGGAAGGCATTAAATCCAATCAAAGTCATTTTCATGAGACTTAACTCATAACATTAAACACATACTGCAATCGAAATGCAAAAATATTAAATATATAATGAAATGTAGCCAGTTTTACTAAATAATTTTCAACTGCGCATGTGCTAGCTTTAGCGTAATTAACTTTGCATAATATAATAGCTGATATCATTGAGATACTCACATGAAAAGTCCAATCAAGTATCATATAAATTTAAAAGTTGTACGCGATGGAATGAACTGAAGTTCAGTTCTCCTCAAAAACATAGATAATGTTAAGGGAGTTTTATCAATATTTATCTACAGTCAACAAACATTCTAATACAATTGACTAAATCAAAATAAAAATGTGAGTAAACCCTATATAGTTCAGCTAGTTTTTTGATAGGAACTGAAAAGCAGTTTATTCTACCACGTACATTTTTTAAAATTTACACGATACTTGTTTGGAATTTCTTATACAGGTAGCTCAATACATTTGGCTATTAAATTATACAAATGAAATTTATCTAAAGCCTGCGCATGAGTAGGTAAAAATTATTTTGTAAAAATACTCATATTTCATTAGATATTTAATATTTTTGCATTATCATTGCAATATGTTGTGTTTGAGGTGTCAAATTTCCTGGAAGTAGTTTAGAAATGGATTTAATATCTTGCGCGTTATAGTTTAAAAAGTGACAATTATTAATTTCTTAAAGAAACTGTTATATCTCAAAGAATATATGTAATAGCCTCATAAAAATTTATACAGAAAATAAAAAAGAGCCACATAATCTCATAGGTACTACAGCCAGCTTGTGTTTCAAGCATTACTTTTTACAGGAGGATCTCAAGCATTTTCATTTTCGAATTATTTTTTACTTTCTCCCGTTTCATTTTCGGGTCAAAACTTTCACTGAAATACATGAGGTGTAACATGTTATTTACACACCTGAAGTTTCAAGATGATTCGTGAAGTACTTTTTGAGATATTTGAAAAAAGGTCTGGAATCAAATGTTTCCGGTCCTTTATGGTAAGGTAGTGTATCTACAAAATAGATAAAGGAAAGGACAGAAATAAAGTTTATTCTGTTTATAATGAATGGAAAATCTAAAAAATATATATAAAATTTTGGCTTTGTAAAACTTATTTTGACTTGGCAGTTGTATCTTAATATGATAATTTCGATTTACATCAAAAGATGGCGTCTTCACCAAAACCATAAAATCCGGATCATATATAGATATAGACATACAGTGCGTTGCATGAATATAAACGTACCTTAGCTTTAAGAATTAGAATGGTATAGAAATGTAATAAAAAAATATGAATAGGTGACACTTGTTGCAAACTGTATGTGTGTGATTCAAGAAATGAAAATATGAGTCAAAACAATGAAAGTCCAATATGATTTTTTAGAAAATAATTTTATTGAATTTATGACAAAAATATATGTTGTATGAATTTAAACGCACATGTAAAAAACAAATAACTGAGTAACAAATACTGTATCTAATACATTGTAAAGTCACCATGGGCTTCTAGAACAGCCAGTAATCGCCTTGGCATTGACTGATAGAGTGGCATGAGGTCATCCAAGCTGATTGTCTTCCAAGCTAATAGAATGGCCGATTTTAGTTCATCTTTCGTGTTAAACTGCCTTCCGTTTACGTCAACACAACGAACCAGAATACCCCATATGTTCTCCATTATGTTTAAATCGGGGCATTTTGAGGACCAATCCAGAACTTTAATTTTATTGTCACGGAACCATTTTGTCACGATATGTGCTGTAAGTACAGATGCAGAATCTTGCTGAAAAATAAAATTTCTTCCAGCTTCACGAACTCTAATTCGAAAGTCCCTTTAAAACCTATGGCTGCCCACACCATGACAGACCCACCTCCAGATTGACGTTGTGAACAGTACATTTCTTCGGTTCTTAAATCGTGCCAGTAGCTATGAAATCCGTCCGGGCCATCGAGATTAAACTTTTTTTCATCTGAGAAGGTGACGTTTTCCCAATTTAGTTGATCTAGAATCTATTTTCTTGCCCATTCCAACCGCATATCTTTGTGCTTTTGAGTGAGGAGTGGTTTAGCATTCGTTTTCTTAAATTTAAAGAATATTGCAGCTTTGATAGTTCTCAATATGGTTGTCCGATGAACGCCCAGCTTGTATTGAGCCTTTATCTTCGCACTGGAAATATTCTTATTCTTTGCAGCGTTGCATATTAGACGTTTGTCGTAACTGGTGAGCTTTCCTGTTCGCTTCTTATACGCTTTTTTCCCGTAATTTGTTCCTTTCTTTATATAATTTCGCACAACACTCTCACTTCTTCCGAGTCGGCGCCCAATTTCACGATTGCTAAAGCCTTTACCACGCATAAAGTCGATTTTTATCCTCTCATCTACTGTCAAAGTTTTCCCTCTTGCCATCCTGAACAAACTCCGTAAATTTTCCACTCAAGCATTAAAACTCTTTTTAGAGAACTTTAGCAACACGACTATCTGTGTTTTAATTTAATTCCGGTGGCTCTGTTAAATTTTGAACGCAAAATACAGAGTGCGTTTAATTACGCGCGACAAACGAAAAACAGTGAAAAATAAGAATATGCTTAAACCCTCATTTACATAAGCTTGCATGAACTTAAACATACGTGCTCAAAGTACCTTATACAGTTGTTAGTCATATGCAATAACTGTAAGTAACATTCATTCTTTTAAAATTTTAAAAATTCTATTTCTGGTTATTGAAAAAGGTGCGTTTATATTCATACAACGCACTGTATTATATATATTATATTATATATATATATATATATTAAATATTCTAATGCCAAATGCGCATTTTGCTGTGTATAAAAATTTTCTCTCCGTAAGCTAAAATTTTAAAGTGTTAAATTTATCATATTCTTGGAGATTCTTTAGATTCATCAATTTAAAAGTTCCTTTCTTTCGAGAATATAAAAACTAGTTTTATATACATCTAAGAGAAAAGTGAAAAACTGGAAAATATCACGCCGCAATTGATTTTTTAAAATGTTCTTTTTCTCTGGATTGTATAAAATATCAATAAATCAACATCGTGGAATGTAACAAACGTAATATTTCATGATGATTTTATCTAAATATATGAATTTTAAAGAAGAAAGGTGATACAAAAAATAAAATGCAATAGTTAAGTTTCGAAATTTATTTTCATGATAGAGAATCAATAGTAGTCATTTCCATTGCAGCGTATTATACCATTACTTTTTTTTTTTTTTTTTTTTTTTTTTTTTACTTTCTTACGTATTTAATAGAAGAAATTAATAGATTCGTAAAAATTTTCGACTTTCGATTTTTAATGGATTTACACGTTTCAAGAAGTTCAGTACACGATGTAATCATGTTTAGAAAATATCTGTCTGTGTGTGTGACGAACATATTGTGGAAACTGTATCTCAGGTACTACTGCACAGAGTTTCATATAAGATTATATAAAGTTTCAATTTTGAATATACTAGTGGCTATCAACTTTTTGTTCAAATCTCTCAAGAGGTGGTTCTGCTGTACTGTGATTTTTCCCTTTTAAGCGAACGCTATATTTAAGGTTCTGTTGTGTATAATCAATTAAACTGGATATGTGAGAGGGCCATTTTCAAAGTTTACAATTATTCAATTTGTTTGCATATCGAGGTGGTGCCCTTGTGCTATAAACTTCCTTGGGAACGGGATGTCTATATCCTAAATTCTGTTGTATTTAATTGCACAAAATTCGATATATGAGAGGATTATTGTAAAACATTATGCTAATAGGTCTTAAATGCATATTGGTCGAGAGGTGGCACTGCTGCGCTGTAAATTAGTCCTTAAAATTGAAGGCTAAATTTCGTTTTCTGTGGCATAAAAACGCACAAAATTTAATATGTGAGATAACCAACAAAAAAACTTATGACAACTTAATTTGAAAGTATATCGGACGACGAGTGACGCTTCTATTACTGACCTTATTTGATTTTTCATATGGCTACATCTCAGTATTTGTTAATTAATACTACACCGAATTCCACATTCAAAAATATTTATTGTGAGAAACTACAATTAAACTTCTGTGCATGTTAAAAAGTAAGTGGCTCTGTTACATAGAATGATATAGAAGAAAGTTTTGTAATAACCAAAACATACTAGTTTAAATATGCTGTCTGCTTGATATGTGTAAAATATTAAACAATCATGAAATAAACGAATGATATATTCCATGATGGTTTTATCTAAAACTATGAATTTAAAAGAAAGATGTGTTATAAAAATTAAATGCAATAGTTATTATTTGAATTTTATTTTCAAGATAGAAAATATTTTTGCACAAAATGATATATAATAGGTTATTTTATGTCTCACATGGTAATTATTTTATACGATTTAAAAACGTTTTATGAAAATAAAATATATTATTTATGCTTTAATTATTTATTAATTTTTAATTTTATTTGTAAAAGAATTTCTAACATTAGTTTTTTTCTAATAAAGGAAATTATACAATCATTTTCAATTGGAATTAATTTTTTCAAAAAGTAAAAACTAAATTTTCAATAAATTTCAAAATTTTCGAATTAAAAAAATAATTGAATGATAACCTTTGTTTATATTTTTTAATGCTACTATCAATAAAAGAATGATAAAACTGAGCACAAATAAAACTCTGCTCTGAAAATTAAAGGTACATAACAATTTGATTTCACACAATTCATGAGGCAACCAATTAAAAGATACTATTCTGATAGAGACAATTTTCGATCTTTGAATATTGAAATATTTTTTCATGGGTTATTTCTACCAGAAAATCGTACCTTACCTGGCTACCATTATCCAATTTGAAATTTGTTTAATGTTTCATTAAACTTGTGAAAATATAAAATAACCCAAAACTGTCAAAAATGTAATTACGGAGAACGTGTTCTTCATTTAAAACACCAAGATTTCCAAACGCAAAACACTATCGTATTAACTTAGTTTTTGAAATCAGAATCTTGTATTATTACTTCCACTACCCGACTACCGTAGGTAGTCGAAGTATTGTATTCGGTCCAAAAATTTGATACCGAGTTTGTTCCCTGATTTACACGTTTTAAGGACTCCTGGGCCCAAAAATGTAGTTTTTGGCAATTGGTCAGTGTGTGTGTAGTGTATGCATATATATATATGTGTGTGTGTGTGTGCGTATGTGTGTATGTATGTGGGGAATCTTCTGGCTATCATATCTCAGAAACTAATATAGAACTACGAAACTTAAGAATTAAAATAAGTCTAGTGTACAGATGAATTTTCCAAATTTTAAAATTAGAAAATTAGAAAACCGGAAGTGGGACATCGGAAACTGGAAGTGGGACCGTAAGTCTACATCTAAAAAAAACTTAAACGATTTTCTTCAAAATTTCTATATAAGCACTCTATTAGATGTCTTTTCATATGAATTAGTTGATTAGTTCAGGAAAATTGATAAGCGTCCTGCATAAATAGCTCAATAAATTTCAGGTTTCGTAAGTGCATTCCTTAAAAACGTCTGTACGAATTTTTTTTCAAACTTGCCATATTAACCCCTTAAAGCACGAGTTTTTTTTTGGAGGGAGGGAAAAACTGGTAAAAATGATCGAGTTTTTTTTTTTTTTTTTTTTTTTTTTGACAACGAATCCCTAACAACCTTTAGCTAATCATCAAAATGCATCACGTGCTTTATGCAAGAAAAATGCTAACTTTCACCTGTGCCAGACATGGGTAAATGCGTTAAAGGGTTAATTCCCTTTTAAATATCATTTTGCATGTAATTATTGTTTTCCGGTTAATAACTGAGTATACAAAGTTTTGGTAAAAATTGGTATCTCAAAAACAATTATAACGATTTTATTAAAAATTGATCATAAATCCAGTTTAGATATCCTTTCTCATGTATTACTTGGTTATTAGAAGAAAATTAGCAGTCATCCAACTTAGTTAGTTCAATTTTAGTTCTCGAAAATTGGTGTTTCAAAAAATAACTCTACATTTTTTTTTTCTTACTTTTTAACTCGCTATGTAAACTTTGTCTTATATGTCTTTACACGTTTATTAAGTTTCTCTCACCGGAAATATTTTAGGTTTCTACTTCGTAAGGTCTATTTTATGTCTTCTGATCACATTATGTTTTCTAATCACATCTCCAAAAAATGCACACACTCATCTTTGTGAAAATTGAAACACCATGAAGGAATGGGAATGTCAGAATGATATTTATTGGGCACATAGGAAGAACAATTGATTAAATTTTCAGGAAATTTGGAGTAACATGTACTGAGAAAAGAAGCAGCGACATCTGTCAGCGATGACAGCACTGATCTGCCCAGGCATTGAATCAAACAACGATTTGATGGCATGTACGGGTAAAGCACTTCATGAAGCTTCAACACGATGCCAGAATTCGTCGATTGTAGTCACTGGTGAGTGGTGTGGGGGCCATCCGCTTTTCGACAATTAAACAGTCATATTCATTGGAGCGAGATCAGGAGAACGCGCTGGCCAGAGCAGCAGTCGATCACATTCTACATCAAGGAAGGTCCGGACAATTCGGACAACTAGCAGTCGTGCATTGTCCTGCTTAAGTATTGCGCTTCGGAGGCCTTAAATATAGGGCAGAGAGACGGGCCTTAATTCATCAGAAATTTAATGGCTGGTATTCAGAGTGGCGGGAATGAAAACAAGAGGAGATCGAGACGTGTAACAAATGACATCGCATACCATGACTCTAGGTGGTGAACCAGTATGCAGCTACCCAAATTTTGATTACCCTCAAAATTACATCACTGATATAGGCTCCTTTAATGTGTGATCAACGATAAACCTGGTCACAGGAATGGCGTAAAGTCCCTTTTTAGACAAATCACAATCCTATTTGCAGCATCAGGATTGCCTTATCTGAATAGCAGCCATTAAATTTCTGGTACGTTAAAGCCATCCCAACTGCTCTATCTTCAAGGCCTCCGTAACGCAATATTTAAGCAGGATAATGCACTACTGCAAGTTTTCTGTATTGTCTGGACCTTCCTTGATACAGAATGTGTTCAACCGTTGCTCTGGCCAGCATGTTCTCCTGATCTCGCACCAATGAAAATGACTGTTTAATCGTTGAAAAGCGAGTGGTCCACCACCACTCACCAGCAACTACGATCAATGAATTATTTCATCGTGTTGAATCTTCATGAAGTGCTGTACCCGAATATGTCGTCCAATTGCTGTTCGATACAATGGCAGATAACTGTAGTTATTTCTCCTAGAAGTCGCTGCTTTATGTACTGTTTTCTAAGGATATATTACTCAAAACTTCCTGAAAATTTAATCAATTCTTCTTCCTACTATAATGTATGTGCCCAATAAATATCATTCTTATATTCACATCCCTACTTGGTGCTGCAATTTTCACAAACATTAGTGTATAATATGTGTAATAGTGGGTAATGGAAGTCGTATGGCTGTTTCACACCACATTTTTTTTTTTTTTTTTTTTTTTTTTTTTTTAATAAACCACTTTCTTACCAAACAGCTTTTAGTGTTTAATTTTAATTGTAATAAAATGCAGATAAGAAACACATCTGAAAATAATCAAACTTGAAAATTTTCTTTGAAATCTGCTATAGAGTTTTTTTTTTTTTTTTATGGAACAAAATTGGAATACTACAACATTAATAAAAACAAATATTTAAATATCATTACATACGCCACTTGAGAAAATAGAAAGCTGACTTTCACCGCATTACCGCATTCCTCATGACACCACTAAAAACACTCTGTCTGCATTTTCTCCTCATTTTTATTCGCCGCAGTCCTATAAAGACAAATCACAGTGTAATTCAACATCCAATTCATTTCTTTTTCTTTTTTTTTTTTATATCTAAAATTATAAGTCAAAAGCTGGTAAAGGTTGCTACTCGTCTTTTGCATTGCTTCATGCACTTAGAAGAACGTGTTTAGGTCATATCTATGTTCCGTTAATATATATTTTACTCTTTTTTTAGTTGAATCTTCAGAGAAAAAAGTGTATAGTGTTTTCTTTAAATGTTAAACTGCAGAAGGTGTAGTTGTGGTTGCAAAAATTTCCTTAGTGAGAGTACCTGTATGATTAAATTAATTAAACAGATAAAATTATATAAATATTCAATATATTTCACAGATTTTTGAAAGTTTTCAAACTTGTATTTCATACAAAATTAAAATTTTATTCTTAAATAAGTTAAATTTTGAAAAAATCAATATTCCATTTGAGTAGTTAATAATAATTCTTATATAACTGAAATGCTTGTGAACCACCCATTAAAATATTTCAATCAAACATAAAAATATACTTTTGTTTGTCTGTGTACAAAGTTTGGTGAAAATTGAAGATGAAGCAATGCGTGAAATTATCAGATAAATTTATTCGATTTCTATATGAAAAAAATCTGATGTGAACACCACATGACTTCCTTATACACCCATTGGAATATACATATTGCTATGAAAACATTGTCATTTTTGTGTGAGATAACTGATTCGTAAATAAACAGATAATTTACAACCACGGAAAAAAAAAAAATTAAAAACTGCTATACTTCAACTACAAAAGTCATGATAATAGGATTACATATACCGCCAAACACATATATTAGTTTTTTTCAGGAATGGTTTATTACAGAATCTCTCATTGGCAAATTCATAGCTTAGAGTTTAATGAAAATCGTTCGAGTATAGATGGCCTACTTCCTACTTTCGTTCTCTTTGCCGAAAATTAGAGGTGAAAAACGATATATTTTACCGAAACAATTAATTCAGTTAAAATTGAGAAAGGATTTTAAAATTCTGGCTATCCTGAAATAATATTTGCTGCCAAATTTGATCACTCCAATGCTTATTTTTTATCTTGGTATAGATTTTGGCGATTTTGTGAACAGAATTCTAGAATTTTCCGGAAAGATTCATTGGTTGATAGCGCTGAAAAAAATTCTTCGAAAATTCTTTAATTAAAAAACAAGACTAAAATCTTAAGCTGTGCGTGTTATGCATAATGAGGAGGTTTAGTGTACTCCTATAAGGAACAGCTAGCAGAGTCATTCTTATTTTTCCTTTTATTAACATATCCAACTGGACCCTTTTTATAATGAATATACATACATATCTGATAAAGTAACACACGTACGTTTTTCTCTGTAGGTCTGGTATCAGTGTTGGGCATAATTGATTAAAAAGTAATTGAATTACAATTGAATTACAATTAAATTATAATTATTTTACTGTCAATCGATTAACAAGTAATTGATTACAAATAAATTGAATAAGTAATTCAATTTATTGAATAAATAACTCAATTTATTTGTGACCAATTACTTGTTAATCGATTGACAGTAAAATAATTGTAATTTAATTGTAATTCAATTGTAATTCAAGTACTTTTTAATAAATTATGCCCAACACTGTCTGGTATGTATCTCTAGGGAACCTCACATGTGCGGGATTGCCATCGATGCGCCATGACTTCAAGTTGTTACGGGTACAGCAAGCAGGACCGATTTTGCTCCTTTGGGCTTGGGACATTTGGTCGTGGGTGTTTGTGCCATTTACATTTTCAGGCTTGTCTGATACTAAGAATAGAGATTTATTTTGGTAAAAGTTAGTCACAAATTTTAAAATATTGATTTCTTATAGTATATAATTTACATGTTACTTTTATAAGTATAAATAGTCAAATAATAATTTTAACAGAATAAAATTTAACTAGCTAATAATGTCAAAATATCATAAATTGTGTACGATAGTATAAATTCGAAAGAAAATAATTTCAAACTGTAAATGATTCTATGAATTAAAAGCCCAATTAAGAGAAACTTTGTGATAAAATTTTATCTCAGAAAAATATTTATGAGTGTTTTTTTTATGCTTCAAAGTGTGCACTTAATAAAACTTCTTCATTAAATTTTCATATAATCATTTCATACTGATATAAAAATCAATTACTCTTAATAATAATAATAATAATAAAAACTAAATTTCAATTTGCAGTAAGTGCTATTTACAAATAAAGGCATGAATAATTTACATTTAGCGCAGGAAAATCCATAATCAATTTTCTTCTTAATTTTGGCAAATAACGTGAGGAATTTGTTTACACTGAATATATTAATCTAGATAATATTAAACTTTCATGAATTATTCAAATATTCATAAAGTATTGCAAGTATTAGAGTAAATGATAATTTGTTAATAGCCATTGAAATGAAAACGATGTGTTTGTGGTACAATATATTTTATTTCGTTACTTCTTTTTTTTTTTTTTTTTTTTTTCAATAAAAATATAAAAGTTACTTTTCACTTCCAATTGAGTATTTATTGAAATACACATAGTTCCATTAATTAGAAATTCTGCTAGATAATTTCTATTTCCGGGATGATCATTTAAATGAGCAAATTTTTCTTATTTAGGTTTTCTTTTTTTTTTTTTTTTGTTTAGCTCAGTCTTTATTTTTATTATTTTGGTTTTGGTTTTCAAAATATAAATTTATAATGATCAAAAAATTATTTAAAAAAAAAAAAAAAAAAAACTAGTTTGTTGAGAACATTTCAAAATACTCTTCTATTTCATTCTATATAGCAGAGTCACCTACCAGTTATAATGTCCAAATTTTTTATTAACATAGCATCTAGTCATAAATATTTTACCATATGCTGTTTGGTGCTTTTTTTTTTTGTGTGTGTGTGCAATTTGCATGAAATATCCCAGGCGCTGAGTAAAAATAACAATATTTGTCGATCGATAGACAGAAAAAATAAATTAGCATTCTGTTTAAAAATAGCCACCTGACATATCAAGGCCCACCAGCGGCCGAGCGGTTCTGCGCTCAAAGCTGGTAGACGTGAGGTGCCGGGTTCGATCCCCGGTCGCGCTCGTCGGCCTAGCCGTTCGGAGTTTTCCGTGGTTTCCTCCGAAACTTGCGTAAATACGGGCTAGGATCCCTTAGAAAGACCTCCACGGAAGGCACTCCCCCTCAGGCCTAGGACCCCAGTGTTGTCAATCGGCCTTAATCCCTAACACCAACACCTGACATATCAAGTTTGGTGCATTTATGCGTTAGAAAAGTTGAGATCTAGCTTTCCCCTGAACAAGAAAAACTGAAGCAATCCTTTCCACCAGTCCGCCAAATTCAAACAGCCTAGTTTTTCGCAACGGTTCTCTCATACACCAAGTTTTGTGCATATTTTATAGAAGCAGAGATATAACTTTGCCGTAAATTAAAGGAAATTGCAGCATCGCAGTGCCTTTTGTCGGGCGACATTTTTATGGCCACATTCTTATTTATTTGAAATTAATCAATCTTAGATTTATTTATTTTTTTCTTTACATTTTTTTTTAATCTTGGATGCAATGCAAGATATTTCGAAAATCATCCGATCTTAACTTTCTATATATCGTTGAATAGGTTTTTGCTTGTCCCACCCTCTGAGCTTACCACCTTTTCTCCCCGCCAGAGGGCGCAATCCCTATTCCTTAAAAACCGTATCTTTTTAACCAATCATTGCAATCTTGCGTTTCTTGTTGCCTCCCTTTTATTTTTGTTATATCTCCTTAACCCATTCTCTCTTTTTCTTTTTTGGCGTTTTGGTGACCAGGGAACCAAATTGCAATGGCTGTAACTTTTAGAATTCTAACTTTCCGACTACCCCAATCTAAATTTTAACCTGTTTCTCAGCCCAAGGAATTGATTTTTACTAATTACTTAAGTCCTTTAACCCTTTTTAGCTAACCAATTATTTGGCGCCATTTTTTCTTAACTTTTCCAGTTTTTTTTTTTTTTTTTGGTTTTTTGTCAATATTTCAGCCCCTAATCATCCGATCTTAACTTTTTATGTATCGTTGAATAGGTTTTTGCATGCCCCACCCTCAGAGCTTACCACCATTTCTCCCCGCCAGAGGGTGCAATCCCTATTCATTAAAAACCGTATCTTTTTAACCTTTCATTGCAATTTTGCGTTTCTTGTTGCCTCCCTTTTATTTTTGTTATTTCCCCTTAACCCATTGACACTTTTTCTTTTTTGGCGTTTTGGTGACCAGGGAACCAAAATGCAATGGCTGTAACTTTTAGAATTTTAACTTACCGACTACCCCATTCTAAATTCTTACTTGTTTCTCAGCCCAAGGACTTGTTTTTTACTAATTACTTAAGTCCTTTAACCCTTTTTAGCTGACCAATTATTTGGCGCCATTTTTTCTTAACTTTTCTAGTTTTTTGGTTTTTTGTCTATATTTCAGCCCCTAATCATTCGATCTTAACATTCTATATATCGTTGAATAGGTTTTTGCTTGTCCCACCCTCTGAGCTTACCACCTTTTCTCCCCGCCAGAGGGCGCAATCCCTATTCCTTAAAAACCGTATATTTTTAACCTATCATTGCAATTTTGCGTTTCTTGTTGCCTCCCTTTTATTTTTGTTATATCTCCTTAACCCATTCTCTCTTTTTCTTTTTTGGCGTTTTGGTGACCAGGGAACCAAATTGCAATGGCTGTAACTTTTAGAATTTTAACTTACCGACTACCCCAATCTAAATTCTTACCTGTTTCTCAGCCCAAGGACTTGATTTTTACTAATTACTTAAGTCCTTTAACCCTTTTTAGTAGACCAATATTTTGGCGCGTTTTTTTGTCAACATTTCAGCCCATAATCATCCGATCTTAACTTTCTATAAATCGTTGAATAGGTTTTTACATGCCCCACCCTCAGAGTTTACCATCTTTTCTACCCGCCAGAGGGCGCAATCCCTATTCCTTTATAAACTGTTCAAAATTTATATATATATATATATATATATATATATATATATATATATATTTCTCACAAGTTGTGCTCCCCGTGTATATATATATATATATATATATATTTTTTTCTCCCTGGCAATCGGCTAACTCTCCCCCCCCCCTTTTTTTTTTTTTTTTCCCAGGTGGGTTTTTGCGTCAAAACTTTGGCTCAATGTCCTCTATTTATTTTTTTTTTTTTTTTCTTTTTTTCTCTCCTCCAAGGTTTCCGGAGGTAACTAAAATTTTTAAATCTACATCTATAAATATAAATATATATATATTTTTATTTTTATTTTTTATTTTATTTTATTTTATTATTATTATTATTTTTTTTTTTTTTAACTGGACGTTCTGTGTCTGATGCGCGTATGCGTGGCTGGGAAAGCCCCTCCACGGTTTGATCTGGATAGTTTTGAATTAAAAATTTTTGTTAGTATCATTAATACTGAAATCTTTGCATAAAACAAAAGCTTTTCTAAAAGCTAAAATTATATTAGGATTCCAAAGTCCTTTTTAAGGCTAATAGGCCCTTTCAAAACTACATCAAATGGCTAGTCCCTACAGTTCAAGTGTAGAAGATAATAACGAAGACGATAAGCTCGTTTCAACAAAAATGTCAAATACAACACAAGATGTCGCTGACCCCTCGCTGATTCAAACTCCAGCAAATATTCCCATGGGAGACAAGCTAAGAAATAAAGAAGATTTTATCCAGTTTTCCTCGGCTATCGATGTCGCAAGGGCCGCAATTTCGATTATTTCAACAGTCAGAAAAAAGAGTTTAAAAGCCCCTTTGAATATCTTCGAATGCGCCTTTCATCGCATTATAGCCCTGCAAACAACACAAGACCAAGTAGCTACCTCTCCACAAGAATCTTCAGCACAACCCTTAACTCAACAAGTCGATGCAAGCACCGATCCCAGTTCTCAAGCAATTTACTCCCCACTGAGAGAATATCAGAGGGGATGGTTGGAGGATTAAGGCCGATTGACTCCTTATGTGTCCTAGGCCTATAGGGGGAATGCCCTCCGTGGGGGTCTTTCTAAGGGGTCCTAGCCCGTATTTACGCGAGTTTCGGAGGAAACCACGGAAAACTCCGAACAGCTAGGTCGATGAGCGCGACCTGGGATCGAACCCGGCACCTCCCATCTACCAGCTTTGAGCGCAGAACCGCTCGGCCGCAATATCAGAGGGGAATACAAAAGCGACTAACAGAGATTAACCAAAACATTCAGGAAATTAAGGGTCTCCCAAATAGCTTAAATAATAACTTCAAGCAACAAGAAACTCTAATTAGGGAATACTTACCTCATCCACCCCAAAAAGAACAACAGGTACCTCACCAAGTATTGCCTCAAAGAGTTTCGCCAACTTCTCAATCATCTAATGGAAGTTTTACAATGGCTCAAACCCTAACCCTTCACCACCAGAGAAACAAAGAATTTCCTCAAGCTCCTTTAAATCCAATAAATAGCAAAATGCTTCAAGCCCTGGAAGCACACAAAAAGCTTAACTGTACTCTCTTTGTAAAATCGACAATTCCTTCTGACAGAGGAATTGACATTATGAACTTACTGAAATCTCGAAACTTAGCTACTTTAGCCAGAATCGAAGGAAAACAAATATACAGGGCCTCGGTAGACCTTCGCTGTCCCACCCCTAGAGACGCAGAATTAGTATCGGCAGACCTTCTCGCTAATCCAGACATCAAGGAAAAACTAGTCATCAAACCCAAACCGTGCCCAAACGTTTGGTTTATTCTCTTAGGAATTCCAGCAGATTCAGACGAAACCCTTCTCCTCCAAAAGATCAAATCTTCAACCGGCCTACCAAATGAGTATCCAGATCTAAAAATTATAAAGTACCTAGATACTAAATTTAATTATCTGAAAAATGTTATCCTACAGGCCCCGCTCCCTGTAGCGGATGCCCTTATAAATTCAGAAAAGTTGTCACTAGGTATTTATACTAGTCACTTTCGACCTTACACCAGAGTGTCTCGCTGCACGAACTGCCAATCGCTCGAGCATGTCACGGCTCAATGTTCCAGCGATGCCGTGTGCTCCAGATGCTCAGGAAATCACAAAAATGAGAGTAGCTGTGCAGCTAGACCCAATTGCGTAAATTGCCAAAGGTACAACAGCAAAATCCGAAAAAATGGGGGAAAGATCATCTCCTCCGAACATCCCGCATATTCTCTTGAATGTCCCCTATATGCGGACAAATATAATAAATGTAGAGAGAGATTGGACGCAAAATATTCAACTAAAAAACCACCTCCTCCACCTGAAAATCCACCAAGGTCAAGATCTAAATCCAACACAAATAATCAGCAAATTCAAAGAGACATTAACAAAGCCTCCAATCAACACTCCAGCAATTCCCGTTCAAGAAATGAACAAATTTCAACTCGATCAAAAAGGCCTAGCCAGTCTAGAGACAAATATGCAACAAAAAATAAATCACAGTCTTCTAACCAACAAAACAAACCCCGTCGATCTCCCAGCAGATCTAATCAGAAGTTCCAGAGACGACGAAATCGTTACCCTACTTACATACAAAACAGTGACTATTACCAAGAACAATTTCAGGATCAACAACCTTACTATTCGGATTCTCTACAATATCCTTATTACTACGATTTCCCATACCCTCCACCCATGAATTACAGTCAATTTATAGAACCGTCAACATACCCAAGGCAGCTTAATGAAGCTCCTTACCGCAGCTCTTCAAGGTCTTCTTACAGGTAACCAAGTTACCCTTTTTCTTTTTTCTAACCTTAAAATTGTTAAAATTCGAGTCTAATTTAAAAGTCTCAAAAGTTCTCTCTTCCCACTCCCAAGAGGCAACGTCCTCTCTAAATCAACAAAATTTCAATAACTTAAAATTCCTGCAGATCAACCTCAATCATTGCGCGGCGGCTAACTCAACAGCTCGGGATTTCATGGAGAAAAACTCTATCGACTTCGGGCTGTTGCAGGACGCCTACTGCGCCGTTGGGGGTGATCTGTATGGCTTCCCCTCCACCTGGTCCAAATTCAGCTCAAAGAAAAATTCAGCACACATAGTAATCGCAACACAAAATCTAAATTACACACATCTTTACACTGGGGATCATTGTGTTTTTGTAACTTTGACCACGAAGGAGGGTGAGCTCATTTTGGGCAGTGCCTATGCTCCCCCGTCCGCAGACTTCGATGACTGTCTGCTGGAGTGGCAGCATTTAATTTCTCAAAAGTCTCTATTCCTTTGCTGCTGCGATCTCAACGCTAATTCCCCGCTTTGGTGCTCACCACGGGAGGACGCTAGGGGTCGCAGTCTCATTGAATTTATAACCTCTAATAATATTTGTTTGGCCAATTTCGAAAATTCGGATCCAACTTTTACCAAAGATAACGCTAAGGGCTGGCCAGATTTCACCTTGTGCAATCCTAAGACCTTTGCCAAAATTAACGACTGGTCAGTCCTAGATATTGCGAACAATTCAGACCACAACTATATTACATTTACGATAAATTCTACCCCATATGTCACTCATTCAAAACGCTTTGCCACAAAACGTGGAAATTTCAATAAATTCAATAAACTTCTCTCCACCCATACTTCCTCCTTAGCAGAAAATATAAACTTAGTAACAGTAACAGATCAATTAGAAAATTTTACTCAAAATTTAATTAATATAATACAATCAGCTGCCACATCTGCCTTCAGACTGAAGAAGTCGGGACGGAAGTTCACTTATACCTTCTGGTCTCCCCAACTTCGTTCCATGCGAAACCACATAACTGCACTTAAAAGACAATTAAAATATATAGATCCCTCCCTCAAACAACAACATAATCAGAAAATAAAACAACACTCGGCCATTTTCAAAAAACAAGTTAATCTAGCAAAACGTAACGCATGGAAGAATTTCTGCACATCACAAACACGCACTTTTGGAACAGCTCAAAAATTTTTCAGTAACAAATTCTTCACACCCACAGAGCTGAAACTTGAGCGTCCTCCAGCTCTTTCTTCAAAGAAAAATAACCTCGAATACCTCACCGAAATTTTATTTCCACATACAATTTACCCGCGTTTCGAAGAACCTTCCTTCTCGGCTCCCTTGGATGCGCCCTTCACGGAGGCCGAGGTAAAAGCCACTCTTTTTAGCTTCAATATTAACAAGGCCCCTGGTCCAGACAACATCGATTTTAAAATTTTAAGAAATTCATATAATACAATGCCACATATATTTTTAGCCTGGACAAATAAATGTCTTGAAATACAATACTTTCCAGAATCACTGCGCAGAGGCGAAGTGGTATATTTTCTTAAGCAAGGGAAACTTCCCTCTGAACCCACATCATACAGACCGATCTGCCTGCTCCCCACTCTAGGTAAATTAATAGAAAAACTTATAGTAACAAGACTAAATTATTTTCTCGAAACCAATCAACTCCTCCATCAAAATCAATTCGGGTTCAGAGAGGGCAGATCCTGCGAACAGGCTTTGCAATTTATTAAAAGTTCCTGTGCCATAAGCGCAAATGCCAAGAATTACACCACTATCGTCTCCCTGGACATTAAAGGAGCCTTTGATAATATAGAATGGCCCCACATTTTCAACACTCTCCAAGAAATTAACTGCCCGAGAAATCTTGCGGGAGTCATCCGTTCCTATCTCTCAGAGAGGAAAATCTTAGTCAACTGGGGCGAAGGAATGTCAGTCCTTCCCCAAACAAAGGGCTGTCCCCAGGGCTCATGTTTGGGTCCAATATTATCGATTATCATTGCAAACAAGATCCTCAGCAAGATGGTCTCAGAAGGCTTCGCAACTTTCGCCTATGCGGATGACTTCTCCATTATTTTCTCGGGTCCTCGGAGGAAAGATCTGGAGGACCAAGCCCAGGTGGCACTAAATCTCTTTAGTAATACCCTTAAAGATCTTGATCTACAACTTTCACCTTCTAAATCTAACGCACTAACTTTGGCATTCCCAAAAGCCCTCAAGAGAAGTCCCACGATGCGGATTGAGGGCGTCAGCGTGCATCATGTTCACCAGCTAAAACTCTTGGGCATTATCTTCGATGACCTCCTCAACTGGCTAGCCCATGTAAAATATTTAAAACTTAAGTCCCCCGCGCTATACCACAACTCCATGAAAATGGTTGGTAAAAGATGGGGGATTTCGTCTTCACTATTGAAATTCTGGTATAGCGCAATAATAGAAAAGATACTCACCTATGGTGCTGGCATTTGGGGTGGTCACCTCAGAACTGATGCTATAGCTCAATTAAACTCTGCACAAAGGCCCTTCCTCTTGCAAATCGCAAGAGGATACAAAACAATTTCTACTGACGCCCTCACCGTTATCACTGGTATTCCTCATGCCCACCTTCAGGTCTCCCAAATTTATATTAAAACTAATATTCTTCAACTTAAAGACACTGAATTAGCTTCAATAGTTTTTCCTCATACCCCAATCCAATCTACGACCTGCAGTTGGAGTATTCATCCGGGAATGGACGTTGCTTCCCTTCTTATCAATAGTTCTAAAAATAGTTTTACTCCCTCTGCTCAGGTGGCTGTCTACACCGATGGATCTAAGACTGTTCATGGTGTGGGTGCAGCTTTCTGCACCTTCGCATCGGGTGAAATTGTCCACCGGTGGGCGGGCCGACTTGAGGACTATAACTCGGTCTTTCAGGCCGAACTGTTGGCCATTAAGAAGGCTCTGGACTGGGCACTTTCAGCCTCCCAGTACCCTGAAATTTGTATTTTTAGTGATAGTCTCTCGGGTCTGCTCGCTATTGCCCGCCACAGCAGCAGAGATCCACAAGTTTTAGAAATCAAAAAACTTTTAACGAACCAATCCATAAAAATCTCCCTGGCGCACGTTTCTGCCCACAGGGGAGTCGCCGGCAATGAGCTTGCGGACTCTCTGGCCAAAGAGGCGACCGAATTTCCAACAATCAATATCTCCCTCCCAGCTCCTCCATCATTCGTTAAAACAAAAATTAAACAAATTCTAAATCTTAAATGGCAAAACCTGTGGAATGATTCTGAAAAAGGTAGGTATACCTTTAATCTCGTTCCACAGGTTAACCACAATTCTTGGAATCTGACCCCCCCCCCCCCCATCACGGCGTTTCTCACTGGCCATGGTCCTTTTCCATCGTATCTTCATAGGTTTCATTGTCGACGATCTCCACTGTGTCCCTGCGGCGAAGAGGGGACTCCAAGTCATTATTATTTCCACTGTCCCTTAACTATAAATTATCATTTAAGAAACCCAAATCCTCGCCCTCCAAATTGGCTAGAGGATATAATCACAAGAAAGCCGCTAGTCCACAAACTAAACAAAATATTTGATCTATTAATGGAACTTTCCAATTTAACTAACTGAAATTTATCTAATTTTCTCAATTTGTAAATTCTTGTATTTTTATTTATTTTATTTTATTTTACTTTATTTTATTTTATCTTTATTATTGTTTTAATTTTTATTTTAAAACTCAGTACTTGGTTGCCTGTACTGCTGCTGATTAGCAGAAAGATCTGATATCACTACAGCTGCCCCTTGTCGCGTGAGGGAATACTCCCTGGCAACTGAAGTCAACCTACTTTTTCTTGATGAACTTTTTTCACCAGTTCTTCATGCACAGCATTAACCGTAGTCAGCATGCCAACTGTCGAGTGGGACCGGCTGGGTTCGGCATGCTGACCAACTTTGTTTTGTAATTTTTTTTTTTTGATCCTCCTGCGTGCAGGGGGATCTTCTCGGGACAGCCCTACTGGGACTTCGGTCCTCTTATAGCTCAACACTGCTCTGCGAGCGGTGAGCCGGGGCTGTTCCCCTGTTCAAGATATTTCGAAACAATTAATTTTTATTAATTTTAGTCTATGTTTTATGAATAAAGATGCAAGATTTTTCTCCGATATAGCATGAGGGGGTCTATTTTGTTCCAGAATACCAGGTTTAAAAATTACAACAGCGTTTTGAATTTGGATGTAACTTTTTTTAATGTTCTAAGTGGAATAGTAGGCAGTATTTAGTTCATATTTAAAATCACGACTAAACGCATAAATTTTAAAATATGTTATGTTAATTGGAAACCGATATGATATACAAGATAATTTAAAATTTTATAAGGGGAAAAATGTATGAAACATAACAGGAGCGTTTAATTCATAAAAGAATTCCAAAAATTTACAATATTGTTCTGCCGAGACGTTCTGCAATGGTCTATGTTGTGTATGCCTACTTTTCAGGGTTGTTTTTCAAAATAATGCAAATAACGTTATTCTCTGTCGAATTTTCAATGTCTTTGTTCTTACATTACTGCCACAAAAACATGAGCTTCACTCTTTATTTTAATGATACCAATACTACAACAATATACACTCATGTCCTAAGTTATATTTCCATGCATAAATTTACGGATTTCTCAGAATCTGTGAATTATAATTTAATGACACATAAATATAAAGAAAAATAATCTGGTGTGTCACTCACACGACTTTCTCTTACCCTGAAATTTAATACTATGAATACAGGTTGGATATTAAGAGGTAAAATAACGACTGTTATGTAAACCTATGTTAAACAATTCAAATTAGGCTTCGGAAGAGATTTATGTGATAATTAGTTCTGTGTGAGGGGGACTACCGCCCCCCTCAACCCTCTGTTTCATTAAAGCACCGACATTTATATCGAATTTAATTCTGTAATTAAAATTAAAAGTTTACTTAAAATTATACAGACAATTTTCACACGCAACATTCATTGAAACTTATCAATCTTGATCAAACTTCTCCAGCAACAAACTTATATTAACTTCAAAATATAACATTTGGATCTCCTAAAATTATTCGTTTTTAAGTTACTCTAAGAGACACAGACAAAGATTAAACGTTAAAAATCTTGACTACGGTAATCCGGAAGCCTCAAAACGTGTAAATATACAAAAAAAAAAAAAAAAAAAAAAAAATATGAATATGAATATTTAGCTTAAAACATACATTATTTACCACATAGCTATGAGGATTTTTTTTCAATTCCCGAACATCTTTCCTAGAAATGGTAAAATATTATTATTAAAGCACATCCACTAACAACAAATACCTAGTGTGTTGTGGCCACCACATGACTTTCTTCTATATTTTTCAATACCAATTATCTCAGTAAAAATAAATTATTAAAATTATCTTTAAAAAAAATTATCGTCCATGATAATGCAGACAATTTCCATATTAGAGAAGTAGTATAACACTAAATATCCAAAAAAAGTTGGGTTTATTCTCAATATTACATTTAACAAAAAAAAATATTTTGTTAAAAATGAAAAAATCGATAACTTTATTTTAAATTATCGCAGATCGATGGTTCAACCATTCGTTTTGAAGGTATTGCCGAGCTCTTTTGAAAGCTACCCATAATGAAAATTTACTAGGCGAGGCTCCTTCATACACAATTTTTTTTTTTTTTTTTTTTGCCATTTGACTATCTCTATTAATATATATATATATATATATATATATATATTCGTTTCATTTGATTTAAAGCAGTCTATAGATGTTAAACTCTACTTATCTGCAATTTCCCCCATAGACGTAATGTATTTGAACACTTTTGAGTGTCCCTGTACACGAACCATTTGCTTCATCTCAACGAAAAGCTTACTGTAGCATCCCTATACGATACACATTTAGAATACCGAGTTTGGAATTTCTGCTACTATTTGTTCTTGAGATATGCTGATAACAGATACACAGACAGACACACAGACCATTTGCTAAAAACATGATTTTCGTATTCAGGGGACCTCAGAACATGTATATATAGCAAAAACTCACGTTCCAAAATTTGACCCTAAAACAATACTTTTACCCTATGGGTAAGATAAAGTAAAAACTAAATTTAAGACTGCAAAGATGTTAACAAGATTTATTAATTATTATAATCTTTTCTTCTTGAAATATTTCCGGTGTGAAGTAGTAAAATTTTGTAGAATTCATGTAGGATCTTAATTTTATTTTTTTACATTTACAGATAACCCCCTAATACATTTTTGATTATAACTCTATGAATACTAAAGATAAGGTATACAAATAGTTAACTTTTCCGCACTGTCAAACTCTCAGAAATTTGAATATGAAGTCAAAATTGGGTGTTGCTATTGAAAAAATCAAAGTTAGTGAACATTTCAATATGTAGATAACCCCTAATTCAAAATTCTACAACATTTCCAGAAAGTGCGTTTTAAATTTGTTGAAGGGTGTCTATTAAATTTTTCTGCGTCAATTAATAAAGAAATTACATCAAGTGTTGCATTTTTTTTTTTTTTTTTTCCGACTCTACATAAAAACGTTGGATTTATTTAAATAATGATTTATCAGACACGTTCAAGTTACACACAACCGTCATATAATAATTGAAACTCAACGAAAAATGTCAAAAAGAAAAAAAAAATGTTGAAATATTAAGTCTGTAGTTTTAGAGACCCAAAACAAAGTAAAGTTTATAATCTATTTCTTGAGATATGCTGATAACAGACACACAGACAGACATCCACACACAGACACCATTCGCTAAAAACATGATTTTCGTATTCAGGGGATCTCAGAACATGTAAATATAACAAAACCCACTTTCAAAATTTGATCGTAAAACAATACTTTCTCTACCGTAAGGATAACAGAAAGTAAAACATAAGAACACTGCATATGATATAACATTGTAACACGAAACAATAAAAATGGTAGTAAAATGTAACAAAAAGAGTTCAGAAGAAAGGAATAACTCAGAAAAAATTAGTATGTTGTGGCCATCACATGACCTTTTTTCTATATTTTCCTATACAAATTCACTCAGTAAAAATAATTTATTAAAATTATTATTTAAAAAAAACTATCTTCCATGATAACGCAGACGATTTCCATATTAGAGAAGTAGAATTATCCAAAAAATAGTCAATTTCATTCTAATTTTTTTTTTTTTTTTTTTTTTTTTTTTTTTGTTAAAAATGAAAAAAAAATCGTTAACTTTATTTTAAATTATCGCAGATCAATGCTTCAACCATTCGTTTTAAAGGTATTGACGAGCTCTTTTGAAAGATAACCATCATGAAAATTTACTCTTCTCGAAGGGGGTGAGGCGAGGCTCCTACATACACATTTTTTTTCCTAGTTGACTATCTCTATTATAAATAAATCTTTTGAATTCCATTATTATTATTAAAAAAACAATTCTCTTTATGCACATTTATACAAAATTTTGTCTTATACCACCATGTTAAAAATTTAGAAAAAGCGGGATGGCAACGCAAGCTGTTGAACAATTTTTACCAAAAGCTGATAGGCACTAATTTATGTCAATGTGTAGCTACATACTAATTTGTATGAAATTCTGTGCAGTAGTACCTGGAATACAGTCACCACAAAATTTTGTCTCTCTCTTACACACACACAGAAAGACAGACATTTTCTAGAAATGGTCAAATCGTATTCTACTGCTCTCAAACCGTGTAAATCCATCACAAACCCGAGGTCGAAAATTTTTACGAAATCAATACTATCTTCTAATTTATGCAAAGATAAATTTACGCATGCGTGCATGTATATACACATTAATTGCAGGAAGTAATTTTTCAAAATAAATTTTAATAATTGTAAGTTATTTATTATTTTATTATTATCATTATTATTATTATTATTATTATTATTTTACATTGAATGATACTAATGTATATTATAAAATTTCACTAGAGCAGGCTGGAATACAATTGATAGTCATAGTTGTTTAACTTTATAACGTGTGAAATAAAATGCATTTATCAACCATATATGTTTCACAGGACTAAGAAAACATATAAATTTAAAATTAGAAATGCATTGTACATGAATTCTCTTTTAAAATTTTGATGTAACAAAGTGAATTTCGATTGATTAAGACTTGATTAAAGTTTGATAGTTCACTAGGAGTTGATTTTTGTACTATTCAGTGTGTGTACATGATTAAATTTTCTAAATATATGTACAAAAATCTGGTATGAAACAACCACACGACTTCCATTACTCACTATTACACGTATTATACGCATTCTTTTGGAGATAATGTGATAAGAAGATATAAAATTGACCTAACGAATTAAACATATAAAAAAGATTCCGCACATACACACGTACATACACACACACTGACCAATTACCAAAAACTACATTTTTGGTTTCAGGAGGCCTTAAAACGTGTAAATTAGGTGAAAACTCGATATCAAATTTTTGGACCGAATACAATACTTCCATTAGGGTAATGGAAGTAATAAACTTGATAGCTCTTTCTTCGTTCTGTGGAAATATAGAAAAATGTTTATTATATCAATCTCATGAAGGGTTATATTTTATTTAAATTACTGTAAGTATGCAGAAAATAATGCGTATACATTTACATTTAATTTACAAGAATTTTAGATTTCCAGTTAACATTTTTTACACCATTATTAATTTAACATTTTACTATGGAAAACAGTTTTGAGATTGAATTTTATAGATGTAATAGTGTTTATAACTATGAATATTTATAAATGAGTACCATGATACCTGTTCTTTCAACAACGGAATTTTTTGAAAGTGAGTAAATCTTCTAAAGTGAAACCAATATACTACCTACAATTATACAATGAATGGGAGCATTTAGTGTCTAACTCCATTTGCATAGTTCTAATGCTCGAACATCTATTTTTCCATACATCACGCTTCAAATTCTAAAAAATTTACATAATTCATCAGCAACACATAATTTTTATTTCTTTTATAAATATCGCTTATATCAAAATATAAAAATAACATACCGTCAACCAATTATCTAATATATTTATATATATATATATATATTTACTTAAAAGGTAAATTTTCGAAATGTTAATTTTGTTTCTAGAGATTATCTTATGTAATTATGAGAAAACTAATCTTATAACTTTATCTTATATATCATATCCTATGTATTTTAAAGAAATAAGTTAGCTTTTCTTTCAAATCACTTGATGTACTCTTAGCTAATTTGATATTCATAGGGGATTTCAAGAAAACAGACGCAGAGAAACATTTGGGGAAATAAAAACCTTGAATAAATATTGATGTTGTTTCTAAAGTGAAGTACTCAACAAATTCTTTTCAACCGCTATTTCCACTGGGTGTGTTATTTGGAAAAGGGATATTTAAAGATAGAAAGACAATAAATTTCAAGAGATTTTTTTCTCTTCTTTGCATGTAAATTTATTCTATACGTAAATTTTTTCTTTGTTTTACATTTGGAAGCTTAATTGTACTTTTAGTTTGCAAAGAAATTTGTTTTAGATGCTCATAAAGCATTAAACTTAACGAAATAAATCACTGTTGAAGATTTGATGAAATGATAATTAAATGAAATATCTATTGAGAAGTACTTAATTAAAAAGATAACTGTTATAAAAAAATACTATATTTATACGTTTAGAAATATTATTGAAAAGTACTATCTTTTTCATACTCTAAACGATTGCTAATGAGAATAAAATCTTTTTGTAAAAAAAATAGAACCGACTCCAAGAAATGGGTATGAAATGGAATAGTAAATTGCGCCTAAAAGTATAAAATAATTTCCTTCGCCAAACAACCTATAACACTACAATTAATCATAACTTTTGAAGTCGGCGCAAAATTAAATAAAATTTAATTAGTTTTTAAAGGTCTGTTTTTAGATCGGTAGCAACAAATGCTGTTGTCTCGAATGATCCATTTTCATGTTTCCTTTATTATTTTATCACTGTATACAATTGGTTTATTAGTAGCATCTACATAGAACAGTGAACATTCCTTACAATGCGGTATTTATGTTTCTACGAAGTTAGAGTTTCCTTCGCAAATTTGGTATAACTTTGATAACTATTATACTTGGTGGCTTTTGGATTTGGCGATCAAAACATACACGTAAGGTGTATATTTTCATAATATATATTGTACGATGTATTGTTTCATATTCTTGATTACTCTCTTAATATACCTTATCAAACTAACCATGATATCCTAAAAAAATTAATTATGTTTGCCAGAATATTTTGCTATTTTTCTTTCACCAAGGACGTCGGATACCAGGATCTTCTCCAAATTTTGCTGCTTACGAAATCTTATTTGTTTTCTTGAATCAAAGTTGTTTTCGGCTGCGTTTTGCAGGTGACAATGTGATATGTGTATACTGAATAGGATTTGATTTTTGTATTGAATAAAGTTATCAATTTTTATTTAATTTTGCGCCGACTTCAAAAGTTATGATTAATTGTAGTGTTATAGGTTGTTTGGCGAAGGAAATTATTTTATACTTTTAGGCGCAATTTACTATTCCATTTCATACCCATTTCTTGGAGTCGGTTCTATTTTTTTTACAAAAAGATTTTATTTTTCTCTTTTCAGTGAAAATTTATTCATATAGTAGAACATCAAAAAACGTTCGACGGCAGCTTCACAAATCACAACTTCCAAAAAAAGTGACATAACTCAAAAAAGGGTTTATGTCACTGAAAAATACATGAAATGCACCCAATGTGAACAAAAAAGTTACATCTCCATCTAGAAAGTTATCCACTCGAGAGACAGTTGTGCCAGTTTTATTCTAGTCAAGTTATTTTTAAGTTGATTTTTCTCAAATGCTGCATTTTTAAGTTGTGTCACTTTTCTTGCCTTTATCGGATATGAGCAAAGAACTATATGTTGAATGAACATGCGTTAAGTTAAAAAGTCTTTAGAAATGCAAAGGACGGATACGCTGTATTAGTGACCGAAAATTCTGTTAGGCATATATATTGAACTTTACACTGAATACGTGTCACCCGCTGTGCTGGAAATTGCGCAGCCTAAAGTTCAAACAAAGAGCAAAATATGCATTGCAGCTGACGGACAGAAGTTTCAACATCGATACTTACATACTTCTTTTACCAGTGTAGCTGCATGCGCTCAGCAGCTACAGTGAGAACAGACTTTTGTGAGTGTCCTGTAATTTGTTTATATCTTAATGAAATCATAATGAAACCTATTTTAGGCAAATATCAATACAACAAAAAAGTATTAAAATTATATCATCTCTTACGAAGTTAAAAGCTAACAAATTTCAACAACAACAACAATGAGAAACATGGTTTGTATTGTGAACTTCTTCCTTTATGAAGTCGGTTTAAAACGTCTATGCGTTAATCGATGTGACCGCTTACAATAACCATACTTTGAATTTTACATAGCATAAATGTCACCCGCTACGCTACAACATATACCCATACGCTACAACAAATGTCGTTTAAGTGTGCATAAAATAGGAAATTGTGAACAAACAAATGCATGTTTTAAGCGTTCTGTTTTTAGCATAAATGTCTAAACTATCTTTTCGTACTAAATCGATGATGCTCTGCAATTTTATAATTTACTTTTTTCCCTTGTCTTGAACCGTTTCCGAGATAGGAACGCTAACGCCACTGTTTTCCACCAGCATGTGACCGCTTACAGTAACAGTACTTTGAACCACAGAGTATGCGTGTCATCCGCTACGCTGCAAAGTGTGCAATGTAGTTCAAGTGTGCACAATGTAGGAAATTGCGAACAGACAACTGCACGTTTTAAGCGTTCTATTTTTAGGATTAATGTCTAAAAACTGTCTTTTTGTAGTAAATCGATGATACTCTACATCTTTGTAATTAATTTTTCTCCCATCTTGAACCGTTTTTGAGATAGGAGCGCTAATTCCGCTGTTTTTCAAAAGATGGCGTTTTATTTTCTTTAGATTGCAAAAATATTACAACGGTTTCTACATCAGACCAAGATCTTTACAACAAAACAAAAAGTATCAAGTAACCGTGTTTTGAACTATATAGCGGATGTCTCACCAGCTACGCTACAACGTGTGCAATGTAGCTCAAGTGTGCATAGTGTAAGAAATTGCGAAAAAACAAATGCACGTTTTTAGCATCAATGTCTAAACTATCTTTTCGTACTAAATCGATGATGCTCTGCAATTTTATAATTTACTTTTCCCCCCTGTCTTGAACCGTTTACGAAATAGGAAAGCTAGCATGAATGTCTAAACTATCTTTTTGTACTAAATCGATGCTACTTTTCAACTTTGTAATTCACTTTTTCCTTTAGAACCGTTTTCGAGATAGGAAAACTAACTCCGCTAATTTACACCAGGTGGCGCAGTGGTTAAACCTTGTGCTGCATAGACCACTTTGCTATACTTACATACCATTTTTATCACTATAGCTGTAGCCGTTTAGCAGTTAAAAGAGTTGGGACTGATTTTTTTGGGCACCCTGTATTTTCTTTAGATCGTTAAGATATTACAATGGGACCTATTGCAGACCAAGACCTTTTCAACAAAACAAAAATTATCAAAATCGGAGCATCCGTTCAGAAGTTATGAGCTAACAAACATAAAAAAAACATACGGTTTGAATTGAGAACCTTCCTTCTTTTTTTGAAGTCGGTTAAAAATAAGTTTTTTATTATTCTAAAACCATTACCGTTATTTAAATAAAACTGCAAAAGTGAAAAATTAATTTTTATAACGTTTAAATTAATCTTTTTAACGTTTACTTTTTTACTTTGACACATGTGAAAACATTTGTCAAAGTAAATAAGTAAACGTTTTCTGGGTACTACGAGAAAAAATATGTGAATCAATGACAGTTATAAATAAGTTAGGAGGTTTACCCAGTGCTACACAGGTTCAAGCAATGCTTATAACATTTTTGAATTAAAGAAAAAAACACAGTAAAGAAAATAAGACATGGAACTAAAATTATATTACATTAAAATAAAAATCGTTCAGCTTTATTGAATTAATTGTGAGAACTTAAACTAATAAAACAATAAATAAATAATTAATTTATATTAAAAAAAAAAATGTACGTTATTTTTATTTTATTTTATTTTTATTTTTTTATTTATTTTTATTTTTTGACATAAAATGAAATATATTTATCTATACACAAATAATTAAAAAAAAATCACATTTAATAAATAAATACTATATATTCTTATATGTGAGGAAAAAGCAAAACTAAATGTGTAATTTATTTATTTATTCCTGGCGCTATTTTTTTTTTTTTTTTTTAATAATTTTAAAATTTAAATGACGTTTATCTTCAATATTTTTCGATCCCATTAATCAGTAAGCTAAAAATTACGGCGTCAGCTAGATCCAGATTAATAAATGTGCCAGTTTTTGTAGCAATCGGTTGAATAGTGTAGCTTTATATAGCCGTAGCCAACTAAAAATTTGGACAGATACAATGCCGAACTTTCAGCTTTATGTAAGTAATTTAAAAATAAATAAATATATAAAAAAAAAAATGATAAAATTGGAGTTCCTTGAAATATATCTCTTTTTGAGAAGGACCTTCTTAAAGATAAAATATTTACAATCCGTGCTAACATTTTCTATGCCCACCAGCGGCCGAGCAATAGAAGCTCAAAGCTGGCAAATGGGAGGTGCCGTGTTCGATCCCAGGTCACGCTCATCGACTTAGTCGTTTGGGGTTTCTGATGATTTTCTCCAAAACTCGTATAAATAAAGGCTAAGACTTCTTAAAAAGACTCCCACGGAAGGCATTCCACCTCTCGACCTACAACCCGAGCACAGTCATAACCATTAACTAACCAACCTAACATTTTCTTTTAATATAAAATAAAATGTATTCATAATTCATAATTTCTAAGTTCTAATATTTTTTATTCGAAAGACAAATTTTATGTCTAAAGTTAGACTATTATATAGAAAATTTCTATACATATAAAAATACTTAAAAGAGAGAAATAATAAATGACTCTTTATATTTAACACGTGTGGAATTATCCAACTGAGTGACTCCTGAATTCTGCAAAAAGCAAAAATATTATTAATATAAATAACAAAATTAATAAAAATTAATTGATGACAATTAAATATAATAATAAAATTAGAATCATTGCTTTTAACATTTGATAAAATAGTAATTTTAAAAATTATTTCTCATTTTATGAAAGACGTAATTAAGTGGTTACAATTTCTTTTATATTTTCATATTTAATAATTAGAAAAAAAAAAAAAACTATGTTTTATGGAGTTCAAAATTTTTTTATTGTAAGAAATTTATTTATTTTTTAATCTAAAACTGTAAAAGTTTTTTTTTAAAAAAAGGAGCTATCAGATTTTAAAATATAAAAAAAATATTTATTTGTTCAAATGCGTAAAATAAGTAAGCTACTTTTTTTAGTACCTTGTTAGGCAAATAAATACATAGATAAATAATAATAGTAAATAAATTTAAGATATCACAGTTGAAGATTTCATGAAATTTGAATATCTCAAAATATATACTATCTTTTAAGAGAACATAATATATAAATATAAAATCGTTTGCCCTGAGTGAGTGAGTGCGTGAGTGAGTGATTCATCATCGTCCAACCCAATACCCTGAACCTAGAAGCATGCAATTTTCTGACAATATTCTTTCTATTACGTAGACATCCGCTAAGAAGCGATTTTACAAAATTCACACCAAAGGAGGACAGGGAGGGCAAAACATGATTTTACAAAATCTTTCATATCTCAAAAAGAAAGAACAGGTATCCATAAAATTTTTGTTTTGAAATATAGCTAATAGAAATATCTAAAAATATCTGGAATTTTAGGAAATCGGTCCCCAAGGAGGGAAGGGAGCAAAACGTGATTTCACATGCGCAGAACGTGATTTCACATAATCCTATATATCTCAAGCAGAAAAAAAAAAAAAAAAAAAAAAAAAAACAGATATACGTGAAATTTTTTGCTCTAAAATATAGCTAACAAGAATACCTAAAAACAAATTTCTGGAATTTTAGAAATTCAGCCCTTAATGGGGGGACAGGGTAAAACGTATTTCAAATAATCCTTCATATCACAAAAAAAATAAATAAGTAAATAAATAAATAAAAAGGTATATGAGAGATTTTTGCTCTAAAATATAGCTCACACAAATATCTAAAAACGAATTTATGGAATTTAGAAATTTGTCAAACGTGAGGCGGGAATGGGGGGGGGGGAGGCTATGGGGCAAAAATATATACATATATATGTATAGAAATGCAGTTAGATCGTTCAAAATTGCTACAGATAGGTTTTAGAGGTCTGCAAGTCCAGTGAGTATATTTTCGAAAGTGTACAGTTATGAGAAGGGGCGGGAAGGGCTGGGGCGGAGGAGCAAAAAAATAAAAATAGAGTTAGATCATTCAAAATTGCTTCATAGAGATTTTTTATACCTACAAATCGATTTTGGATATTTTCGAATTTGTAAAATTTTTAGAAAAGCCGAAAAGGGGTGGGGGGGGGGGGGGGGGCAAAACAACAGAAATAGAGTTAGACCGTTCTAAATTGGAACGTATTGTTTTTGGGACCTACAAATCGAATACGGTGAAGGGGCAAAAATATAGAAATAAGAGTTAAAGGGCTGAAAATAAGTATTATTAAGTTTTAAGGCCCGATAAATCGATTGCGGATATTTTCGAAAAAGTAGAATTATTACGAGAGGTGGGAAAAGGGGCGGGAGCAAGGGGAAAATAATGAAATTCAAATAGAACGTTGGAAATTAACATTATTAGGTTTAAAAGCCTGAGAAAACGATTGCTGATATTTTTGAAAGTGTGAAATAATTAAGATGGTCGGGAACGGTGGCTGAAGGAACACGCGCGTGTATATGTTATCGCATGCATTGGGGCCCCCGACCGATTATCCCACCGATGAGGAAGAATTTTTTGTATTTTATATTTATGTTTTTCCCTTACGATAATATAGTGAATCATAAATCCGCTTAAACATCAATGTGCGCGCGCAACGCACAATGGACTGCGCTGCTGAAGGCAGTGGAGACTCGGTGGGGGATTTTTCTCGATCAGAATTTTTTTTTCTCTTTTTTTTTTTCTCATGATGAAAATGAATGCAATTTTGAGCATTCATTAATTATAGTGATTCATTTAAAAATAGTGACCAGCGAAGGAGGCGTAACCTGCTAGTTATATAAAGTTTGCTACTCTTATCATAAACATTATAAGTGTATATTGAGTAATTCTAGCACCAAGCAGTTATGGCAAAGAACTATAACTTTTGTATATTTTAGTTTAGTATCTCAGTTCAGCATGCATTACTTAAAAATCCTACATTAAATAAATATAATTGTTTAAAAAGTTAATTGTAGTTGCTATAACAGAAATTTAAAACCTTTTTCATGCTTTGGTCTGAGAATATGTAATACTTTGCCTAGGATTATTTTTTAAGCTGTGAATGTTTTAATAAAAATATATTTTATTAATGTAGGTGGTTTAACTTTCCTTTAGATAACAAAAATAAAAATGAAATTAGTTAAACAAATATTTTTTTAAATATGTTACGGGTGCTATAATTGCTTTTTTTTTTTTTTTTTTTTCACGCTATAGAAAAATACTGGGACAATTATAGAAAAGCTTCAAGCAAGCTATATATTCAAAGCTTCATTGCATTATTCTGATAAATAAAGGAACTGTTAGACTAATGATCTCTCATTACACAATCAAACATAAACAACACACTTATTCATAACTTTACATTTCAAAGTAATTTGAACAAACTTTATTACTTTTAATAGACATTTTAACTGCTTTTTCTTACTTTCTTTCTTTCTTTCTTTTTTTTTTTTTTTTAATTCATTCAGTGGCGATTTTTCTGACTTTGATTTATGTTAAAGGACAATTATAAAATTTTTTAATTTATTATCTATTTTGACATTCTAATTTAGATTCTAAATTAGCATTTTTATGAACATGTTTGTTTTTAATATTTCTGATGTAGTTCAGCTGCGTTTGATAAAATTAATAAGTTTTTTTTTTCAAATTAATATTATAAAAATATCAATAAGGTTCTTTTCATATATGGTAATAGCATCATATTAATAGGAAAAAACAATATATTTTCAGATTGGATGGAACTGCCATATGAAGTCACTTAAAAGAAGATGAAATATAAAGGTAAATGAAGATTTTTCATATTTGTCAATAAAGAATTATCTCTAAAATTTTTAATTACTTACATTATGTAATGCTGTTTATGCATAATCGTTATTAAATAAAAAGTGGCAATTTGCCAGGGAAAAAAATAGTATATTTTATGTTTCTCTTCAGATGATTAGTGTCTTGGTTGTGAAGGTGTGAGTGTTAGCCATAACAAGTATAGGTCACATTTTCAAAGCAGTTATCTATAGGATGTTTAAAAAAAAATTTTTTAGAGTTTTAAGAGTCACCTTAAATAGATACCTTATACAGTGGAAGAGGAAGAGAAAGAACTATGGATTTATCTTAGAAAGTATCATTTGATTGAAATTGTACGATATTCCATATTCTGTATTTAATAAAGAATATGTTTTAAAAGTTTTGGTGTCTTGGCTTTTACGATATGTCATCTGAATATCCCTGTAAATCCCACAGAGTCCATGAAACTTTTTCAATAGAAAAACTTCACAGGTTTAAAGAGACGAATAATTTCAAAGAAAAAATGAAAGCTTGTGAAATTATGGTGCAAAATATGATATAAAAGAACAAGCCATAGCCATAAGAGTCTTTTCAGAAAAAGACGAAAAGTGCGGCTTATCTGGAAAGACGAAATTCTGAAGTTTGTTATTAAAAATGGTGAAGATTGCAAACAAAAAATATGATGTGGATACCACATGACTTCCTTATACAACCGTAGGAATATGCATAGTTTTATGAAAACATTGAAAGTTTTGTGTGAGGTAACTGATTCTTAAATAAACAGTCAGGTTCCAGTCCACGAACATTCCTTAAAATAATAATAATAATAATATTAATAATTCTACTCGAACCAAAAACGTCACGATAATACGATTATATAATCTGCCAAGAGAAATATACTAGTTTTTTCAAGAATAGTGCTCAAGAACATGTTAGAGAATACCTCACTGGCAAATGTACAGCTTAGAGTACAATGAAAATCATTCGAGAATAGATGCCCTGTTTTGTTCTCTTTGGCAAAAATTATTGGCGAAACGATAAATTTCATCAAAATAATTAACTCAGTTAAAATTGAGAAAGGGTTTCTGGCTATCCAGAAACAACATTTGCCGCAAAAATTTACCTCTAATCTCCCCATACTGTCAAAAATTCATATTAATTTTACACGTTAAAAATAACTCTCATTATGTACATTTATACAAAATTTTGTTCTGTACTGTCATGTTAAAAATTTAGAAAAAAAGCTTTCACAGCGCCACCTGTTGAGGTGCTGATTCCCAAATCTAATCAGCACCAGTTTATTTCAGGGTCCAACTAAATACCAAGTTTGGTTAAATTTCGTTTGTTGGTTCCTGAGATACAGTGTCCACAAAATTTGTGATACACAGACAGACAGAGAGACAGAGAGACTGACAGACAGAGATTTTCTAAAAACAGTCAAATCGTATTCAGGACATCCCAAAACATGTGAATCCATCGAAAACTGGAGTTCGAAAATTTTCTCGAATCCAATACTTTCTCTATATAGGGGAGAACCGTGTATTATTGACCATCGTGTAATACGGACTATGAAGAAATTTATATGTTCAACACTAGATGGTGAAATCATCTCATTGCCTTTAGTGAATATTATTGTTACACAAACCATGGAGTGACTTGTACATGCATACCTATATTTGGACGATTACGAAATTGAGTTTTCTGTTTATATGATCATTGATGTAACAAGTATGTTAAAATGGAAGTATTACTTTCTTCTGTTAGGTAATTGTAATATAATTCTCACGTTAATAGTAACAAATGTACTTATTTATGCACAATTTAGACATGCGTTTCATGGGCATCAATTTGCATAGCGATTTTTGGTTGGAAACCACGTTGCTCTGTTTACTCGTGTAATATGAACCATGCTGTGTTATGTAATATGGACCAGTTGTTCATAATAAAGACAGAGAGATTTTGTTAATGCTCAGCGTACATATGTCGCATACTCAAAATCTTGCGTATGTAGAATAGGCCAGGGAAGCAGAGGTAATCAAATTATCACTTCTTTCGCACACTATCCATTGGATATAACCTTTAGACCTCCCCTTTTTTTTCGTGCATTAACTATTTTTTTTTCGTCCATTTCTACTATTCGCAAGAGATTTACAAGGTGAGGGAACATGCTGGACAGTTTGTTTCACAATTCCAAGTGTGTCAACTGTTGGGGAACGGGAAGGACCACTATGGACCACTTGGTCCATATTACACATACGTTCGTGTAATATGGACCACCAATACGTAAATAAAATAATTATTTTCTACAGTTATTAATAGTTCCCAAAGTACTTTACCAAGTTTAAACTATGTAACTATGCAATTGTAATGAGCAGCCACCAAATTAAATCTTTTTATTTTAATAATTTAAGTTTTATGAGCATTCTTTCTTAGAAGGTCCATAATACACGGTTCTCCCCTATACATGTAGAAGAAAGTAAAAAAGGTATATATAAACTGGTTTAGTATTACCATATACATTTATTCACAGTATGTTTCTTTTCACATACATGTCTTAGTTTAATTAAAAATATTTTATGTTACTACTTAATTTATTGAAATTTTGCCATGCGAAACAAATAATATGCAATTTCTATAACTTTTTTTTTTTTTTTTTTTTTTTTTTTTTATCAGAATTGTTAAAAAATGTTACTTCAAATAATTCAATTTGCTAGCTAATTCATGCTTATCTATTAGATTTTTTTTAAACATTTTTTTTAATTAATCTAAACTTGCTTTATCAAATAAAATTACTTAATAAAATTCTACATATAAGTAAGATTTGAATATACATAGAATATTTGAATATAACAGATATGCATAAATTAAATTATTTGAAACATTTCAGGCATGACTGTCATCTTCAGCAAATTTAATACAGATCTAAATTGAATAATATCGTTATTTAATGTGATAAAAAGAGACTAAACATTTAACTTTCATTACTTAAAATCTAATTATGAATCCTTTCTAGTTAGTTATATTGTAGTGTATACTTAAAATTAAAACCTATATAAAATTTATGTGTTGGAATGATTTAGATGTGCGGGAATTTTTCAGGAAATGGGTAATATACAGTAATGATTAAAGGATCTTAAATAAGTAAAAAACAACATCAATTGCGATTAAAAAAAAAAAAAAAAAAAAAAAAAAAAAAAAAAAAAACATAAATTGCGAAAAATAGCAACAATTGTTTTGGGTCGAAATAAAACCATTATCCTTCGTCAGGCGATGGAAGTTGACACAAGTACAGCAAAGGAAGAAGCAAAGCACAAATTTTCCTGCACTCGTGCCTACTTTGTTTGGCAGACGAAGGGTCTGTGACTCTACTGCGACTCGAAATATTTGTTGCAACGTTTTTTATTTAGTTTTTTATTTAGTTTTTTAAATAGATTTTTTGTATTTATGGTGTTTATTTAAAGTTTTTTAATTATAACTTTCCAACAACAGTCACCCAGTGTATTTTTACTACATAAAAAACACCAATATATCTTTTTTTTTTTTTTTTTTTTTTTGGCTATTTATTAATTTAAAATAGTACTATGGATCACTTATAAAAATAAATAAATAAATAAACATCAATAGCCAATTAAAAAAAAAATGTTATCATATATTGTGGTATATAGAAAAGTTAGCCAAAAGTTGTTTGGTTGGTTGATTAACTTTTATTGGCGCAAGGTCCATATTTGGACATGCTGCGCCACACAAAAATGTAAAAAGATAAAAAGCAGCTTCTGGATGAGTTCACCCATCCAGATTGTCATTAAAAAAACACAGTAAAAATAACAAACAAAAATACATACACGATAAAATCAAAAATAATAAAAACAGTGTATACAATAAGAAACAGATGTAAAATAGGATGAACATTGTAAACAATAAAATCAGATGTCGAAGTAAAAACCAGCCTCCTTCAAAAAATTTGTCAAGTGATAATGAGGATTTGCACCTAAAAGGCTTGTCAGATTGGGTGAAGATGAATTAAAATAATGTCGATACAGATGACGAAGGCAAGGGCAGTCGGTGAGAATATGGCGAATGGTTAGTGCACTATAATGACATTTTGGACAATCAGGTTGTTGTTCTCCAAGCAATAAGTATTTATGTGTGAGTCTTGAATGCCCGATTCTTAGTCTAGTAATAATGACATCACATTTTCTGGGGGTGAGTGTAGGCCAGATTAAAATTTCAGGTTTTATTTCTTGCGATTTGTTATTGGTTTGGTTATTCCACTCCCTTTGCCAAATATTTTTAAAATAGGTTTTAAGTGTGTGCTTCATGTCATCGTATGGTACAGGACAGTTTAAAAGAATAGAAGCTTGCCTTGCGGCTCTGTCTGCTGCTTCATTGCCTTTGATGCCAACATGACCAGGAACCCAGCAAAACAAGATGTCAAATCCCTTTTTCAGAAGGTCGTTGTAAGTTTTTAAAATTAAAGTGAAAGATGGATTAGAAGAGGTAGATGAAAGAGAATCAAGAACACTCTTTGAGTCTGTATATATAATGAATTTACGATTTGGATGAGATGAAATAAAATTAAGGGCAACCTCAATAGCTAAAAACTCTGCAGAGAAAATGGAAAAGGAGTTAGGCAGTTGATAGCTAAAAGTGTAATGACAACACCACAGCCGACTTTATTAGTGGTCTTTGATCCGTCGGTAAAAATATCGACGTAGTCCTTATAATGGGAGCGATGAGGTAAGTAAAGGGACTGAAAAATAGAAGCATCTGTGTTAGATTTGTCAAAACCATTGAACGGATGAAGACAAGAAATAACCTGGAAATTCCAAGGTGTCATGTTTAAAAGAGACCGAGGACGAACTTTGGTATGAATATGAGAGGTGCCAGCAAGAAAGTTCTTAATTCTAAGAGTGAAATGTGGGATGCAAGATGGGCGATTCACATAAAGATTATGATCGTTACTATTTAAAAGTGAATGAAGTGGATGATTAGGATGTGAGAGGATGCGAAAGTACAATTCACATGAAAGTCTTTGTCTGATGTCAGTGAGAGAAGGCTCCACACAGTCAGCATATAAACTAAAGACGGGAGTAGTACGGAAGGCTCCTGAACAAATTCTTAGTGCACTATGATGCGGTGTGTCAAATCTCTTCAGGTAAGAATCGGGTGCTGATCCATAAACATGGCGGGCATAATCAATTTTAGACCGAATAGCAGCTCTATATATTTTCAGGAGAGATGGGCGATCGGCACCCCAAGAAGTATTAGGAAGGACTTTTAGAATATTAAGAGCTTTGTCACATTTAATTCTTAAGTGTCAAATATGTGGTTTAAAATTCAATTTACTGTCAAAAATAACACCCAAAAAGCGAGCAGTGTCAACAACTGAAATTGGCCTGTTGTTCATAAATATTTCTGGGTCAGGATGAAGCCCTCGTTTGCGGCAAAAATGCACACACTGTGTTTTGTCAGTAGAAAATGTAAAACCGTTTTTATTTGTCCAGTTGATGATATTCTTGATGGCAAGTTGCAATTGGCGTTCAATGAAACGCATGCCATTCCCCTGGCAAGAAATTTGCAGGTCGTCAACATATAAACTTCCATTTACACATTGTGGCAATTGTTTTAGAATATCATTTATTTTCAAAGAAAAAAGTGTGACGCTCAGAACACTGCCTTGAGGCACACCCTCTTCCTGAAAATAGAAATCTGAATAAACTGATCCTATTCGAACTTGAAAGCGTCTGACTCTTAAAAAGTTTTGAAAGAAAATGGGAAGATTTCCTCGAAAGTCCAGATTAAAAAGATCTTTTAAAACACCATAGCGCCATGTCTTCTCGTAAGCTTTTTCTATATCGAAAAAAATTGACACCAAATGGTTACGTCTCACATTAGCTTTGCGAATATTTGTCTCTAATAATAAAATATTGTCAACCGTAGAACGGCCCCGTCGAAAACCACTTTGCCATGGAGAAATCAAATTATTTCTTTCGAGAATAAAAACTAATCTAGTATTTACCATTTTTTCAAGTAGTTTACATAGACAGCTTGTAAGAGCAATGGGGCTGTAATTATTGGGGTCAGTAGCATCTTTGCCTGGCTTAGGAAAAGGAATAACAATAGCATCGTGCCAAGCAACAGGGAATATATTTTCAGTCCAGATTCTATTGTAAAGATGAAGGAGATTTTTAAGAGACTGTTTTGATAAATGTTTAATCATAATGTTGGTAACACCATCGGGTCCGGGAGCAGAGTTATGGTAATGTTTCAAACTATTTTTTAATTGATTTTCTGTAAAAGGTCTATTGTAATCTGGTGAAGAGCGGGAGTGAAAATTGATTGATGATCGTTCAGAATTACGTTTATGAGACAAAAAAGGTTCGGAATATGAATTAGAGCTGAAGATATGAGATAAAGTTTTACCAATGCTGTTTGCAATATTTTTAGTAGAAGTTATAGTTTGGCCATTATCTTTTAAAAATGAAATACTTTGATTAGAATATATTCCCATTGCTTTCTTGACACGACGCCAAAGCTGTTTACTGCTTACATTGGAGGTAATACTGGACACATATTTTATCTAGGAATTTCTTTGGGAGATTCTGCGGGTTCTTCGTGCGGCTGCCCTTGCTTTTTTGAATGCGATATAATTAGCAGTAGCTGGGTACCTCCTAAAAATTCCCCAAGCTTTTTGTTGCTGTCTTTTTGCATTGTTGCATTCATCATTCCACCATGGCTTTGAATGTTTACTGTGACGTCCAGAGGATTTTGGAATAGCAATATCGGCTGCACTTATAATACAATTTGTGACTTCAGTGATTGCTCTGTTGATATCACCCTTGATCATTTCATATGTGATAGTTGCATTTATAGTGAAAGTAGTCCAGTTGGCCTTGTCATAAATATAATATGGATTTCTAGGATGATGATCATTAAAATTATAAAAAGATAAAAATAAAGGAAAATGATCACTATTGTGTAGATCGTTACTCACAAAGAAATTGAAATAAGGATATAAAGTCGGAGAGCAGATGGCCAGGTCTATTGCATGAAAAGTTCTGGTAGGTTCATGAAAATAAGTATTGTCACCATTATTTAAAATACATAAATTATTATCAGTGATTAAGCCTTTAATGATTTGTCCCCGAGGATTAATATCAGGACTACCCCAAAGTAAATTGTGCCCGTTAAAATCACCAAAAATTAAAAAAGGGGTCAGCAGTTGTGAAATAAGCCTATTGAGGTCACATTGGCGAACAGTCATATTTGGCGGTAAATAGACAGTGCAGATTGTGATAAGTATGTGATTATGGATCTGAACTGCAATAGCCTGGATATTGGTATTTAAAGTGATACTAGAATGTGGAATATTATTAGAAATTAAAAGGGCTACGCCACCTGTAGCTCTGTCAGAATGTGTAAAATCTTTTCTAAAACACTGATAGCCACTGATTTTAACATTACCGTGTTGTCTTAAGTATGTTTCTTGGAAGGCGAAGCATATCGGTCGATGATCAGAGATTATTTCTCGTATTTCATCTCGTTTATTTATAAAACCTCGGCAATTCCATGAAATGAGATTGGTCATTATTTTATTTTAATATTAAAACATTCACATCATCATCCTCTGAAGCGGTAGACATACCATCCTCCCCATCAGAAGGATGAAGGCTGATTAAATCATCTTGCTTTGTACTGCTTGTTTTATTACTTTTATTTAAAGTTGGAGTCGGCATTTTTGTAATTTTCTTTTTCTTTATGATGTTGAGACGGGAGGGCAAGTTAGAATGTTTTTTGGAGGCAGAGTTATGAACTCTGTCAGGCAACTTGCTTTTAAGAGTTTTTAAGGTTTATTAAAATTTCCTGGTTTAGAGATAGAAGCCTGTGAGGAATTTGAAGCCCGATTTGGGTTGGATTGTAATTTTGGGGGATTGACTATTGTAGTTTCAACTGGAGAGCTAGTTTTAAGAAGACTGTCAGTTTGTGTTGCTATAGTCTGATAAGTTGTTTTGTTAACTATGACGAGAGCATATGATTTTCCAATGGTAGGGGTCCTTGATTCAACTATTTTTCTTGCTTCGGGATACGATATGTTTTGTTTTGTTTTAGTTGTTTGTATCTCCTTTTCCATTTTCTATTTTCCATTTTTCACACGATTTTGAATAGGATGGGTGGTCCTTTTTGCAATTCACACAACAAATTGGGGCTTCGCAATTTTCGCTATCATGGCCAATAGCACTGCAGCGGGCACATGTTGATTTTCCTCGGCATGAAATTTTAGAGTGGCCAAAACGTTGGCAATTGAAACAGCGTAGAGGATTAGGAATGTATTGTCTTATGGGGCATTCAAGGTAACCAGCTTTTATGGAACGTGATTTAGGGGAGTCTATTGTTAAAATAATGTGTTTTGTTGGAATAGGCTTATTGTCATGGAAAATAGAAATACATTTTACAGCAATAACGCTTTGGTCTTTAAGGTTTTCTAGAATTTCGGATTCTGGGACAAACTGAAGATCAGATTCTGAGATGACACCGCGGCAAATATTTAATGTTCTATGTGGACTAACGGTAACTGGTATGTTTGCAAATTGAGTACATTTCTTAAAGTTGTTTGCTTGTTTCTCATTTTCTACTTCAATAAATAATTCGCCTGTTCTAAGTTTCTTTACTGACTTCGGATCATCCATAATCGACTGCAGTGCTTTCTGTACCAAAAAAGGAGAAGTGTGTGAGAAGTCTCCTTCTTTCCTTTTCACTACGAAAAATCTAGCATCACTATTCACAAATACATTACTCTCACTTAAAGTTGAAGAAAACTCTTCAACTCTCTCTGCCCATGATTTACCATTTGAGCTTTTATTAGCTTGGCCCGAGCCAGACGCATTATTCGAAATATCCATAATTGTAACCATCATTAGAGAAATACGAAAAAAGGGGTGAGTGTTTCTTCCAACACACAAACGCAAAGGGTTTTTAAGAATCCTCTCTGGAACACCCATAACCACTCACCAGCTACCAGGTCGCCGACCCAGTTCAGGCACCACATGTGGCAGTCGTGTTAGTCCGGTGTTTCTCGTTCGAGTAGTCACCGTTGTCTCCCCTTCACCAAGGCACCAGTCTCCCAGTGTGATCCCAAGGCTAGACTGCCGTGGCACCATCACCAAAATCTTTGCCTCAATAGCTAACATTTTTTATTTTTTATTTTTTACAGTTTTTTTTTTTATAAACAAGCAATGTAGAAACAAAAGAGGTAAGTTAAAAACCAAAACAAAAAAGTTTAGTAGAACTTTGTTAGTGTATCTATATTTTTGTGTTTTTCAATTTTTTTTTTTTTTTTTTTTTTTTTTTTATGTTTTTAAGACTAGAACTCGAAAAACAAAAACATAAACAGACCAAGAACTTATTGGCAGTACAAAACAAAGAAAACAGACCAAGAACTTATTGGCTGTGCAAAACAAAGAAAACAGACCAAGAACTTATTGGCAATTGAAAAAAGTGAACAACTCAAAATTTAATTATAAAAATAAAAAAAAATAAAAAATAAAAAAAGGAAGAAAAAAAGAAAGAAAAAAGTAAGAAAAAAAGAGAAAAGGGAGAAAAGAAAAGATCACTCGGGCCCGGGGTTCGTGACACCCCCTGAATACCAGAAGAAGGTACCCCCCTGGGGGAGTTAGCCAAAAGAAAAGAAAACGTTCACTGCTTGGTGGCATCTACTGAAAAAACTAAGGAATCGAATGAAATCAAATATTATCTACAGGCTGTGGAATGCACAGGCAGATGTTTTCACCTAAGATAAAAAAAAAAAGTAGAAGAAGAAAGAAAGAAGCTAGCCCAAAAAACACCAAAAGGGGAGATTTTGGCACTGTTGTCAAACACGTACTATTGAATTTGTACAGTCGACGTAGATTATGCAATGTTCCTAATAAATATCTGATTTTTGATCTAGTCCAAAAAAAAAAAGAAAAAGAAAAGAAATCGATATCTTAATTAAATGCATCGAATGGATTGCATAAACAATGACGTACTGTATTAACAGAATGTATATTTATTCGAACGTTAATAAATTTTACGTAATCCATTTTCAATGCATTTAGGTACAGTCGGTAACAAAAGTGTCCGAACACTAGCGAAAATTCCTATGTAAAAATGGTACACTTAACACAGTTTTGCTAAATAAATCCTTGTCGAATCCTGTTCTTAGACTGACTAAGAACAGGATTCGACAAGGATTTATTTAACAAAACAGTATTAAGTGCACTTTTTTATATAGGAATTTTTGCTAGTGTTCGGACACTTTTGTTACCGACTGTATAATGTTGATTTATTTCGTTTTCAACAGCTCTTAAATCGAAAAATGCACGAGGAAAGGTGCATAATCTACTTTGAGTATATAAATTCAGAATTCGTACGTAAGAACCATGAAAAAAGAAATCGCCTCTATCGGCAACATTTGGTGCTTTTTCTTTTTCTTTTTTTTTTTTTTTTTTTTCTTTTTGCGAATTAGTTTCCTTATGTCTTCCACAGACTGTAGATGAAATTTGGTTACATAGTTTCAATAGTTTTTGCTGTTGTCTCTAACTGGTGAAAGTTATTTTATAGCCACCTTGTATATAAATATATGCACGGATAGCTATATAGATATAGGTATAGAAAATGTTACAGTCGGCTGCAAAATTATTCGAGCACTAGCAATAATCCCTGTCTAAAAAAAGTACACTTAATACTGCTTTGTTAAATAAATCCATATCGAGTGATGTTCTTAGTCAGTCTAAGAACATGATTCGACAAGGATTTATTTAACAAAACAGTCTTAAGTGTACTTTTTTTATATAGGAATTATTGGCTAGTGCTCGAATAATTTTGCAGCCGACTGTACGTTGATGACTGATACATAATTTGTCAGTAGGTAACAGCTGTACAGATTCTTCCCGACTTTTTTTTGTCAGGGGTTACATCGGTTTGAGAGGCTAAAAAATGCATAATTTCTCTCTCTCTCTCTTTATATATATATAATAGATAAAAAAAATTATTCAAAATTTTGAGCACATAAAAGAGCATTATTTAAACAATTTTACAAAATTTTCCTTAAATATTTTGAAAATTTTGACAAATAGTTGGTCATAGTTTTCGAAGACCCTTCAGAAAAGCGGTGGACACTATTTATGAAATACAAGTGCACGGATCCTGTTGAAATTTTGCATACTTCTTTAAATTGGAAATGACTAGCGCTTGAACGAAGGATTTTTTTTTTTCAATTACAACTAATTTTACAAAGCTATACGGGAGGTAGAATGTATTTTGCATACAACTCCATCAAAAATTCAAATTTAAATTATTTTTAAACCCTACTCAGAATTTTTTTTTAAAGCGTATTTAATATTTGTTTAATAATATATATATATATATATATATATATATATATATATACATATATATATATATATATATATATATATATACATATATATATATATATATATATATATATATATATATATATATATATATATATATATAAATATATATATATAATTCTGGTAAACCTTTTTTGGAAAATTATATAAAGAAAGTTCTCTTGATTTCATCACACACACATACATATATACATATATGTTAGGGTGTTCCTTAAATGGGGGAATTTCTTTTCTTTTTTTTTTTTTTTTTAAATCTGATACGCATACCCTTTAACATTTTTTCTATTTGACTCTAAAAATCTTTTAACAAATTATCAGACCTGTATGATAATGTTAACCCGTGCCAAGTTGACGGAAAAATCCCAAGGATTTTCCTGTCAATTCGGGATGTGTTAGCATCATCCCAGAAAATTATCATTTTGCAAAAAAGTGTTTAGGGTCAAATAGAAAAAAATTAGAGGATACGTGTATCGGATTTAAAAAAAATAAAAATAAAAATAAAAACAACAACAACAAATTTCCAGCTTTTAAGGAACACCCTAATATATATATAATAGTGTTAATGCCAATATTAGGCAGATCATAATATATGAAAATCACATATTTTATATATATTTTTTTTTAGTTTAAATGATAATCAAGAATTTATTTAATTCAAAATACATTCAAAATTTATGCGCAATTGCAGCAGTTTTAATTCTAAATTTAAATATGATAATGAATTATTAAACGACTAAAAGCAGAGCAACAGATACAATATCACTGAAACCATATAGACCAATAAGAATGACTACTTTTCAAGTAGGAGAAGCTCAGAAAGGTGAGTCTCCCCTGATGAATTTTTTCACCTTTCTGAGCTTCTCCTACTTGAAAAATATTCCTTCTTATTGGTCAATGTGGTTTCAGTGATATGTATCTGTTGCTTGGCTTTTACTACACATAATGATTCATTTTTATTATTATTTATTATTATTATTATATATTATATAAATCCAGATACTCAGAACAAGAAACTCACTGTGATATGCAAATTGAAGAGCAATTTATTCAAGTCGGAAAGTAAAATACAACTGATTTTACCCAATCACCTTCGGTGACTTATGTTGATTTTCTATTTCAAAATAATACCTGAAATTCCTGTAATAACAATTAATATGCCTATAATGGTCCAACACTACGTTACTGAGGCAGCGGTTTCGTAGATACAGATAACTCCTAGCAAGCGGCGAACATAATCCTATAAACACAGGTTATCGAATCATCACTCGACGCTTATGTAAGACCTGTAATTTTATTGGTAGCTATTATTTTGTATTATTTCCGATTTATTTTGTATTATTTTTGTGATGGGCTACTTCGGTGATTTAATTCTACTTCCCATTCAATTCTAAGCTTTTAAATTTCCAGATGTTCAACCTTTTAAGATCAAAAATTTAAAGAAGTTATTTAAGGAAGTTACTTTGGTATTTTTAAAGAATAAACATTTTACTAGTACATAATTTAAATATAACATTTTAATATAGGTTTTTCACATATCTTTTCAGTTTAAATTTTCTCTTTTTATTGGGTGTTATAGGGTATAGATTGTTGTAAATGTTTAGCAATTTGCATACATCAATAACACCTATTTTACATGCAACATTCATTCTATACCCTTGAAAACGTAATGAATTTGCATGTTTCAATTTATGGATGCTTGATAGTCGCAATTTTTTTTTTTATTTTTTTTTTTTAATTTTTTTCTGTTTCATCTTTTTCAATATTTCTTGTTTTCATCTATTCAATGTCTGAAAAGGTTTTCAATATATATATATAAGTAACGAAATAGTAGGTTAGCTACTAAGTATTTTATTTCAACATTTTTTTTATTATTATTATTCGTTTGGCTTCGCTCAGATTTAAACTATAATAACTACACTAGTTAAAAATTTTCATCTTCGTTTCTTTGTCTAAATGTGACTGTGCACGTTAAATCCATTGTGGCTGAACTGGCCCTTCATGTTTCTATCCAAATTATACCTCTGCGGGATACCGAAGTGGAGGAGTCATTCCATCCATGAAGGATCAAAACTATGATGGCATACCTTCAGACCACACTTCCCGATATGTCCCAGAACGTTGGAAATCGCCAGTAGTGTAGCGCTCGTGCGACGTAAAACCCACTTAGCCTCAATCTCAACTCTTTTTTAACACGCTTTTATTAGCTTCACCTGTATGTATGTTTGTATTTATGTTTGTAACCGCTCTAGGAGCAAGCAAAAAATCTATATTGTAAAAAAAAGTCTTTCCCTACGTGAACGCTGTGGTTGTGAGGTAAAGCTCCGGGCTGCGAACCTAAAGGTCTAATGTTCGAGCCCAGTCAAGGGAGATTTTTTAAAAATGGTTTTCGTTTAATTCTAAATTATTTTAATTAAAGATTTAAAAGTATGTAAATAGTATGGTGCGTCACTCACACGATTTTCGCTTAACCTGCGTTTTAATATTGTAAAGGTAAATATTTTGTGCTTTTAGTTCACATTTCAATAAAAGCGTGTTCTTTATTTTTTTTAAAGTATAATTTTATTTATTTTTATTATTGTTAGATAAACGTTTGCATCTAACTAATTTCAGTGCACTGAATTCAGTGGAAGAGTTATATTTTTCAAATATGCATGGGTGATATAAATGTAACAATAAAAAAGATCTAAATTTTCAGGTAGTATCAGAAAATACTTATGTAAGATGCGCAGTATGTTTTATTATGCAATATTTAATCTTTCTCTCTATATATATACATATAGTGGAAAAAGTTCCTTTTTGTTATTTAATCATTTGCATTAATAAAACGTGAATGAAATAATATCCATAACTGATATTTTAGTAATGTTTTATTCAATGAAACATTAATTTAAATCAACTCGCTAACATCATTACTCCACTCTGTAAATAAGGGGAAAAAATGCTCAGCTCAATTAATTAATAAATTATTTAAAAATGAAAAATGAAAAATCCATTTGTTTAGTTTACTCTGCAAATTAATAATGTAATTTCATATTCAAAATTAATTAATGTGGAATTTGATAGGTATTCAATTACTACAGCAAAAACGTAATTTCGAATCCAAATATTATATAAAAAGATTTTAATTTAGATTAAAATCTCAAGAGAGTGATTACTTATTTCTATTTCATTTATTTATTTTTTTCTTCTAGTATCGATTTATTTTTTGCAATAATATTTCAAATAAACATATAAAATGTTCGCTTATTATTGTTAAAAATGTTAACGTAGTTTATATTTAGAGAATCCGATTAATAAATTTAATTTCCCGGGAACATTTTTCTATGTAAAAGAAATTAACAAGATCTGTTAAACAATGTGATGACTTAAATATATTTATTATTATTATTTACTAGTTTTCATTCGGCTGTATTGGTAAATAACTATCTTTATGGAGCTACTAAACGGGCATTTGCCAACTGCGCTCGGAAGTAAGAGAAGTCGGTTCAATGCGCCCACGGCTCGACCCCATCTGTGTAAACTGAGCTCAGGGAGATAGTTTGAAGATGAATTTTCTTTACGAAAAAAATTTTCGCTCCCTCATTTTTTGCCTCTTTACTTAATGCAGTTACTTAGTCCTGAAACAAATACTGTAAATACTATTCGTCTCATTGATAGGTTGGCCTAATTTATGTTGTCACTAAATTATTAAAGGAATACTTACTTATAATTACATAAAATTATTTTAATTATTATTTTATTAATAACGATGGAAAAAAGTAAGAAATAATTTTATTTATTGGTGTTACTAATAAACGATAACAGAAGTGCTCCCTATGTTAAAAATAAAATAAAATAAAAACTGTACCAAGAAAAGTTTCTATAATACTTAAGCGAAATGTAGATAATAAATATATAAAATCATAATTAAATAAATAAAGTTTTAGCTATATTTTTAGAAGAAGAAAAAGGATAGGACATTATTTAATTATTTATCAAGTATAAAATATGTGTGAAAATAACTCCAAACTTTTTTTTGGTCTGTTAGATTACTTGCATCGCAAGATTACCAAACATAGCTTTTTGCAGCCATTCTTTAGAAATAGAAAAATAAACTACAAAGCTTCTAAAGTTTTTTTTTTTTCCTTTTTAAGGATAATTTTTAAGTTTTACATCTTCCTACGCATATGAAAAATGTATATTCAGTTATATTTAAAATTATGAGCATGCAAATATTTACCCTTTATAAATTAATTTGATAAGTATTAAAAATTTCCTTTATACATACATATATGTGTATATATATATAAAGGTGATGTTTACGATCTTGTATAATTTTTCACTGCAAATAACAACAATTTTGTTAACATTAGATGAAAAAAATCATGATTTCATATACTTAATACAACTTAACATGTGCAAATATTAATAACGCAATGAAAATTATATTAAACACATAATAAATTAAGACATAATATAAATAATATTCGCAATTTTATTTTATAAATGTTCTGTGATAATTAACTTATACAAAATATGCAGGGTGATACAAAATTAGTCGAATCCTCGTAAGTTTCAAAGGAAGGTATGAGAGAAATTCTCTGAATAATTAAAAAAAAATGTAAATAATAGTTTTAAATGTTATACTAATGCAGCTACAATAACCAAGCAGAATGCTGAGTGGGAGTAAATCCCTTATACGGTAATGCTTGTCCCATAAGTTAAAAATTAATAAATCCGTTCTGACTTTTCGAAATGAAAATATCTTTCAACGATTATGGTAGTGAAAGAATCGCACTGTTATAATGAAATATTATTATATCTATTATTTATTCTTTTTATTATAATTATTAATGTATAGTAATAGATTTTTCACTATTTTATAGTTAATTTATGCATCAAACTAAATTAACATATTCTGCTTCGAATCTTAACCCTGCCTTTCCCTGATTAATGTATATACTTATATGATTCAAGCACTCACAAATATTTAAACACATACACATATATACATACTGTGCTGTCCGCCTGAATAAAATAGATTTCCAATGCGGCCCACGAATGTGTTTTGGGTTGGAAAGGCCTGGAAAGTCCTGTTTTAAAGGATTTTAGAAATGAAGGGGAGAGTGGGGCATGTTGAAACATTTTAGTTAGTTGCAATTAAAAAAAAAAAAAAAAAAAAAAAAAAAAAACAGAGAATTCTGGGAACATTTATCTGGTGCCTCTTAAGCACAGCTAGAATTCATGTTGTTTTCATGACTCTAGCTCTTCAAGATTTTCTGGCAGATAGACATTTATAATTTGAAGCAATGCAAGTAAATTTCTCATATTCCTTAAAATATTGATTTAGTTATATAAATATTATACTGACCTAATCTGAAGTTATTGTATCCTGTTCATTGATAATCAGGCTTATATTTGATAGAAGGCATTCGCATTTAGCCATAGTTATGTTGAGCTTAAAACAGCAGATAAAGTACAGTGCAGTATGGTGCATGTTGACACATTTAAGAAGGGGCACCCTTCTTTCTCTTCTTGCTTTGGATAGTGTTTAAGTATTATATTTTTAATCTCTTCGTTTTAGTAGCAATATGATTTGCTGAATAATTATCAAAGTCAAACCTTTTTATTGGATATAGTTAGAAAAAACTATATTTAATTAGACATAATTTTATGTTCTTTTTATATAAACTATTTAAATATGTATATATATATATATATATATATAATTATTATTATTATTTAAGAATACAAAAAGTTACAAAGCAACACAATCATCATCTAAGTTACACTTAATCTGAATTACTTCAGAAATAATGGCTTTTTATTTACAAATTAAACTGCTATAGCTCTAACATTCCAAAATTAAATGCGTTTTAACGGGATAAATAAATAATGTATATTCAGTATCTGGTATTATATAAATAGCAATGTAAAGATTGTAAAATAAACTAATTATGGTTATAATTTTAACTTTAGATGGTTCGAAACACAATTCTGAAAACCACAAGGGCTAATACCCCTGCTAATGTTATGCTAAGAGCAGCTACTGAGGTATTCAAAGATAAAAAAAAATATACGTGCCGTGCAACTGCTAAGAAATATGGAATATCACATATCACAATGTCCAGATATGTACAGAAACTGAAAAACAAAGAGGAATTATGTAAAGTTGACCAAAATACTGTTAATATAATAATAAATATATATAATAATAAATTAATTTTCTGAAAAATGTAATAGTGAAAAAGGTTTTGTTTTCCCCGAAAAGAAAGATCGTGGATCACACTCCTATGAAAAAATTTGCCTTATACTTCCTCCTCCTAACGCTGTGGTGATACACTCAAGTGTGCTAGTAAATTGGTATTTCCTTATGATTTGTCGATTTATAAAGGTCTGTAAAAAATTCAAAGTATGGGCATTAAATATTATCTGTAACTTTATATTTGGATAATTAAATATTTTATAATTTATTTTGTAACTAGTTCAATTGTGTTCCAACTTGCCCCACAGTATGTTCCAACATACCCCACTACGGGGCATGTTGGAACAGTGTTTTGACTGTTATATTACACTAGTCGACAAAAAAAAAAATTTGGAGGGTAACAAAAATTAAATTAGCTATTTTCAACTAATTTTGTAATGCAGAATTCAAAAATAATAGCGAAAAATCTGTAATACGTACAGATTTTTTGTTACGATTATTTAATCTGCAATAATCCCTGTCTAAAAAAAGTACACTTAATACTGCTTTGTTAAATAAATCCTTGTCGAGTCATGTTCTTAGTTAACCTAAGAAAATGGTTCGATAGGGATTTATTTAACAAAATAGTATTAAATGTACTTTTTTAATATCGAAATTATTTGCTATTGCTCGGATACTTTTGCTGTCGACTGTATTGTAAAAATAATTAAAAAAATAATGAAATGTTCCATTTTCTGATATTTAAACAAACAAATGGAACAAACATGGTCACCGGGACTCTGATTTGCCAGGACTCTGGATTGCCAGCAGGAAGGGTTACAACCTGTGATACGGTGAAAATGATAAAAATTCGGGAAAATTGCCATTTTCTGACACTCTAACAGAAAAATGTGACGTGGTAGGACTTTTTTGCTTGCAGATATTTAAATAAAAATTAGAATTAATAATAAAAATAATAATTTGACCGTTGTTACCGAACCACTGTAGACCAGTGTTATCATTCATTATTCCCTTCTATATAAACTTTTTTTTTAAACATTTTATTTTAATTTGTAGCTAACGTTTGCAGCTATAATATAACCCTAAGTGATTTAACCAATATCTTTAATTTACCAAGTTACGAACCAAAAATTAAAAAATGTTCCAACATGCCCCACTCTCCCCTACTTCTTATACCTTAAGCTGTAATAATTTATTTTTAAACAAATACAGGATAACAGAAAGTAGTGTGAATGCCACGCTGGATTATTTTTCTTCTTCATGTTAATCCATTTCAACATGTTATACATATTTTCTTGGATTCATGTGATTTTTGAGTACTAAATTACTGAAGTTTTGGTACATTTTATAAAGTATTTTCTTTTAATTATCTAAAAAAAAAAGAAAGAAAGAAAAGAAACTAAATTAAATAATTAAATAAATAAAGTCATTAAATAAATTATTCTGAATGCAGTTTTACATAATCACTATATATATTTCATTTTTAAAATCAAATATTATAAATGTTTGTTATTATACGAGTACTTTTAATATATTTTTCAATTAAAATTATTATATATTTTAGAATACTTTTCTTTACTGTTGATTTCCAATAAAAATAAAATTATTTTGCTTTTAAAGTATACAAAAAAAAAAAAAAAAAAAAAAGACCTTAATAGGCTAACTACATGCGAATTCTGAAGTACAGAATACATGAGAGTGCTATATGTTTATAAAATGGCGTTTTCTCAGTAGTAAATAATCAATCATTCATACTCTGCATTAGAATAAATACAGAAATGAAACAAGAAATTTATAAATGTCTTTAAAATTATCTTTATAGCTTTACTTCAAAAGAAAATGCAACAGATTGCATTATCTTTACAGATATATTTTATTGAAAAAGAAAATTACATTTTATTTAAAAAAAAATACAATTTATTATAACTTTTTTTATAATTATATTTTATAAGGAAGCGCACAAAAATTTCTTTATGGTTTTAAATGTAAAGAGAAAGCATTAGAAATATTGCATCGATCTTCATATTCATTGTACCGTAAAACCCTTAATTATAGAGAAAACGCAGTTTTAAAAATTTGACTCCTCTTACTTGTGTAAGAGAAAGTAAAGAGAAGAGGGAAAATATTTGTGTATAACTACTTTGAGTGCAATCACAAATTTCTGAGAAAAAGAATGAAGTTATTCTGGATGTGGGGAGACATCATAAATTCACACTTTTCCAAACAAAGATAGTTTACCGGATCACAGTTATTATGTCTCTACTAAATCTGTATACACACACACACAGATATACATATATATATGGGTCATTCTCTGAAAAATGGGCTTTTTTTTGTGCATATACACATTAATAAAAATAATAAAAATACATACACAGTTAATAAAAGATAATATTTACCAAGCTGTATCTGATAATTTTTGAAATAGTAATTATTTTTCTTAATTAGAAGAATGAGGGAATGATTGTGAGGGAATGACAAATTTCTTCTAGAAACTACTTCTTCTAGAAACTATGATTAAGTTTAGCTATATTTTCAAACACTAAATATTTATTAAAACATATTTTTATTAATATAATAGCATAAAAAAGCAAATTTGATTTCTTTTAGTTAACTTTATAATGAGTGAGGGAATGACATATAATAAAAATACTGTATTTCAATCTAACATTTGAGAGCCATAAGCTATTCATTGTAAAATGTTTCCAACAGAACACAAAATGTTTTCTTTACTTTGCTTCTATATAAATTAAGTTTGACTTATATAAAGTACGTTCTGCCATTAATGGAATAAGTAGAGGTATAATTACAGTTTGATGAGGGAATGATATCTATTACCAGGGACAACAATAATAAGTGTTCTAATTTCTTTCATTGCATAATATATAAATGTAGCATAATGGATAAATATTTCTTGAAGTATATTTAATAAATTTTCACTTCAAATAATCTAAATATAGATGCTTTAATACCATAGAAACCATTTTATTTACTTACATGTGGGAATGGGGACACAGTGAGGGAATGATGTTTTGCATTTCAAAAAATATTTTAAAATTATATTTGAATTCCAATAACGAAAGAATAACAGTTTATATGCAAAACCAATTAATATTGATAGTTTGGACTGCTTTTTGTTTTTATGCTTTTAAAAATATGCCCTCAAAATTACTGGGACATGAAATGACCACTTTTCAGAGAATTACGTTGTATATATATATATATATGGCTATTTTGCTTTTTTCTAGTTTTCTCTCTGGATTTCTTGATGATTTGACATGATAATTTATTTAATTTCTCATTCAAAATGGTTTTGCTGCCTCGATCGGGGCTTAAACGATATAAATTGCTATGATTAACTATATTGTTTTACGAAATCGATGCAGCTTTCACAGCTTTATGAAGTACATGCCCCCTGACGCGTTTTTACTTCTAATTTTAAACATTTTTATCCAATTACTAATTCTGTGGTCCTTTATTTATTTTCTCTGTCATTAAGTTTAATGGTCCTTTTTTTATTATTATCATTCATGTCGGCTTAAGTAATTTAAATTGTTTTTGTCTCTTATTGGTTCTTAATCTGGATCGCAACATTTTTGTGTCAGTCTTAGCTATAAGTTAAAATCAGTTCTATTTTTGTTGTGCTGGTATTGTTTTGTATCTATTAATTGCTAAATTTTAAGGTTAAATTTTATTACGATACCTATCATTTATATATATATATTCTATTTTTAAATTTATATTCTTTTTTTTTTTTTGCTAAGATTGTTTCGGTGCATTTTTGCACACAGGAAATATGAGTTGAGCTATATTTTAGTAAAAGACAACTATATTAATATCATTAAAAAGTTGTCATATTTCTGGCTGGTAAAATTTTATATACATGTTGGAATGTGTGTACGAAGAAATTTCGTACCTTAATTATGTTTTAATATATGATTCACAATCCCTCTCTAGCAATAAAGGGACACAGCTTTACTGTGTCCAAAAATAAAAATGAACCCCCCCCCCAAAAAAAAAGACTGCAACACGCAAAATGTTAAACTAACAATTCTACGACAGTACAGAATGACTGTACGCAAGTTTGAAATATTGTAATAACGTATATAATTCTGTATTTGTTCTACATATTGCTAATGAAATTAAAATGAAATTACAGACAGCTGTTTTGGTAACAATAAGCATAAAAGACAGAATGGAAATGTAATCCCATATACTCTAGGGAAACAGGATTCTACAGAATATTTTTCAGCCAAAATAATTGAAGGGATGATTTTTGGGATTAGTCAATAAAGAATTTAGAAAGAGTTGCTATAAAAACTGTAAAAAAATAAAAATAAATAAAAAAAATAAAATAAATAAAAAAAAAGGAATGTGTAGATTGATTGTAAAAACTTCCTTATTAATTTATTTATCAAATGCGAAATCTTCTTTTAATATTCTGTAATACTGTGTAACTGACAATTTCAATCTGTTAATAAGAATTTCTTACCTTTTACATTAGACTATTTATGTCATTTACATTAAATTTTTGATATAATAAGAGATTTCTTTAAAAAATGTTTAGAAATTGAATAATTTTCAATAAAGTTTAAAAGTATTTAAGATTTCTCTTTGCCTTTCTACGTTTGCATTTCCATAAATAATTTTTTAAATCCTTAAAATAATTTAGAAATGGTTGTTATGGAAACTGTAAAAAAAAATTAGGAATGTGTAGACTGGTAGTAAAAACTCCTTTATTAATTTATTTATAAAAATAAGTAACATTTCTAAATGTATTTATCCGACAAATCATAAATATCGAATTGCAATTACTTTATAAATTATTAATAGGTGTAAAAGCTACAATTGCATCTCCAACAATAGTTCTTTACGAATCCGAATAACTTTGTATATATAATTTTTGTTTGAAGTTAATTGTTTGAAAGTATTGTTTATTTCTTCCGAAAAATATAGATTTGGCATGTTTAGTAGTACAGTATAAAAATGTTGAGATGTACATATAAGGAATCTCTTAGAACATTATGAATCTGAATTAATTTGTGTATCCCTGTACACAAATCAGTTGTGCTACATGTACGATTTTATAAACAGTCATTCTAAATTATAAAAACACATACCAGATCAATGGAATTCTAAAAATAATTATAAAAATGTGTAATAATTATAAAAATGTGTAAGCACAAACAGACAAGCAGATTAACCGAGGTCATAAATACTTTTAAACTACTAAAAATATGTAAAATTTCCTTCAAACTATATTTAAAGAATTCAAGAAGAATTATATTAACAGCTGAAATTATTTTTCTTGAATTATTATACATATTTAAAAAAAAAAGAGTAAAAAAAAAGGAAATTCACATTCATTCTAATAATTTTCGCATATCAGTAAAATTTAAAATTTCAATATAAATTAAACATGAAAATTCACATTGTTTTAAAATCTTATTTTCTTTTTCATCAACAAAGATTGAAAACGTAAAATGCCCTGGAGCATCAGTTTATTGTAATTTACAAAGTGTTCTTTATATATATATATATATATATATATATATATATATATATATATATATAGAGAGAGAGAGAGAGAGAGAGAGAGAGAGAGACAGGGAGAGAGAATTAAAAATTAATTCTCTTTTTCCATTAATTTTTATATATGCCGTATAGAATTAAATTAAAAATTCAATATCTTATAAAAATATATTTAAAATACGTGTTTTCATTCATAAATAAATTAACAAAAATACAGTAATGCAAATTTTTACTTTTTTGTTATAAAGGTTTTCACTTTTAAATACATTTTTATGAAGCAGTCTTTATAAGAATTTGCAGTGTTTCATCATGTAAATAAATAATGCAAAGGTCTTCCTTTAAACATCTTTATTACTGTTAAAAAAAAAAAAAAGTTATATTTAAGCATTTAAGAACTTTTGTTAAATTTCGTAGACTCTTTTTTTAAGCAAAAAATGTGAACACAAAGCTCTGTGTTATATGCTTTCCAGTTTTAGTTAATTTGTAATTAAAAACACATTTAGTCTTTAAAAACTACTTTATGAACAAGGATTAAAAAAAATTAATATATATATATATATAAACAAGAGAAAAATTTGAAAATTCTTGAAAAAAATCAAAACTTTTTTTTTTTTCTTTTTATCTTTTCTTTGTTTAAAATACTTATATATTTTTTTCTGAAAAAGAATCATATGTTAATCGCGTTCATTTCTTTTTACTTTGGGACTTTCTATGTTTTTCTTTTGCTACATCATAAATAATTTACAATAACTAATAATATGTATAACTTAAAAGAAAAGCTAAATTTAATTTAGTTCTTAGTAATTCTCAAGACTTAATTTCAAAAATAAAGATCTTTATCTCCTTCATGGTTGACAAAAATAATTATAATACTTACAAAACTTTGAATAAACACCATAAAATGCAAATTTATTCAAAGTTTTGTAAGTATTATTTTGCAACGCCTGTTCTATAATGCTTTCTTATTTAAAAATAACTATGCTTCATCCAAACTGATTATTTTATATTGTAGAATTTTGGATCATTGAAGAGGCATAAAGTAATCTGCGGGGAACTGCTCAGCGCGCATGCAAATGAAATTTAAAACATAGGAAAGATGTGTGTATCTTTACACATATTAAACTTTTATAACAATTTCATGTCAGTTCCACACTTAGCATTCGAAATACAGTAAGTCCGACTCAATAAGGGACTCAGCTCCTGAGCCCCATTTTTCCATTGAAATATGTGATCAGGTTTTCGAGCATATTCAACATACCATACCATAGCCTCCTTAAATAGATGCCTGTCACGTGGCTCGGAAACTTGGTAATAGTTCAAACGGTAGACAGCGCCACCTGGTACAGATTGCGAGACTTTTTTATTCAACAGCCACCAAAATTTTTTAAAAATGGGATTTGATATACACAAAAGTCGAATAGAATCGAAGAAACGTCGACTATATATATATGATATATCACTTCTTAAAATTATTGGTAGCAGCTAAATAAAAAAGTCTCACAATATGTACCAGGTGGCGCTGTCTACCACTTAAACTGTTGCCAAGTTTCCGAGCTACGCGACAGCATCTAGTTAAGGAGGCTATGACCATACTCGAGCACCCTGAACACGATGGTAGTAAAATATTCTGCTATTGTCATTCATGAAATTTTTCCCTTATTTTCATTTTATAGGCCAATCATAATTTCAATTCATTTATTGAAAACTATTCTGAAATATTAGAATAGAACGATAAAATAACTAAATTGAAAGTGAAACGTTAGTCGTGGTAGATTGAAATCTAAAATTATTAAGTTTATGTAGAGATTTATAAGTAATAGTTGAGACATGTTCATGAGAAAAATAAAAGAATTTTAAATAAGTTATTGGTTTACAAATCAAGAGTGTCAACGCTCCATTTCTATTACTATCTTAATTATGAGATTGTTTCCGAAAAGGATATTGTAGAAAAGAAAGACACTGATGTATAATGTACAAAGACAAAATAAATGGGAAATTTATTCATACAAAGATCTACTGCTTTGAAAATTTAATTTCACTGAAAAACACTATTAGAAAATTTAAAGTAAATCGTTCTTATCAAAGGGAAATATGTTTATATAACTAATGAAAGATCGAGATAAGAGAATAACTGTAAATATAACAACAAGCGTCTTAATGTCATGAAAGAATAAATTTTTTCAAACAGAAAATGGGAATAATGCGATAAATTTCGAAAAAAAATTAAACAGTAAAATTAAACAGTAATTAATTAATAAATTAAACAGTAAAATTCGCGTTTCATGCATCTGCGTTTTACCGCCGCCTTCGTATTAGGTATTTGTTTTTTCCGTACTACAGTTGTTACAGAAAATTAAACACTTTTAATTTTTTTTTAAATATGGGGGGGGGGGTCATATATAATAATCATAATGTTAATATCTAAGTGCATAATTATATTTTAAATCTTAATATAAAAATATTCGTTTTAATACGTAGCTATAAACCTTTGTAAAAAATTATAATGCAGTTTTAAAAAAGTTTGTCACAATGTTCAATGTACAATTTATTAACTAGCCTCACTTTATTTTTTATGAGTAATTGTAACATCCTTTTTCTTTAACCAAATTGCCGTAAATCCTTGTTTGTGAAAATGTTGTGAATTTTAAATTTCTAAAGAAATGGGTATTTTAATTAATATTTTTGATATTATATATTTCTGACAATTGACAATTAAAAAAACATGTATATATATATATATATATATATATATACATATATTATTTATTTGTTTATTATAACGTAATAGTAATTTTCTTTAAATATTTGACTTGAAATATTCTCCGAGAAAAAAACTGTTTCAGTCATAAAAGAATCATCTCAATCCTCAAAATATTTCGATGACTTTCTTAAAATAATTTGTATCACATTTCAAGAAAATATAAATTACTTTATTCAGAAAAATTCCAGAAATGTACGTCTTCTAAAACACTAGAATATTGCTTTCGTTAATATTTTTACATTTCTGTAATCAACATTTTCTGAATCAGCAACATTTAACTAAATACACATTTTTAATAAAGTACGACGTCAACGTTATTCATGTATAGAAGTAGAGATAAGTATTTCCAATATAAGATATTTTAATCATGAAATTTTCAGTGCAAAGTTTCACATACTTTTATTAATATTTCCATGACAAGAGAGATTAATCATAAAACTTTTAAGTGGAAGTTTCAAATACTCTTATTAATGTTTATAAAAGGCTTCTTTACACTAAAATTTCACCGGAAAAAAAAAACAGTTTTCTTTATTATGCAGATAGTAATGTAATTCGCTTCATATGTAGCAGAAGTGATCAAATGTGTTTATGAAATCACGTTGTTTCATGAATGTCATCAGATTACTTTACGATTTATTCAGTACTAATTTTGACCATGAAAACGTTTCTGTGTATCACTGACACATTCAAAAAAATATAATAAAAGTGAAGAATGATAAATGAACAGAAATATTGGATAAATGATCAAATCAATAGACATTATTTCAATGTATAATGATAGTGCTTTGCTGTTTAATATTTTCCCTTGTAAAGTTTGCTCTTGTGCGAGAACTTCAATGTTCTCCATTACTGCTCAATGGTTAGGTACAGAAATGCAGAGGCTAAAAGGAATCAACACGATACTGATTTGAAGAGTTTAAATGGGAGTGGGGTGATACGGGACTACTTTCTCTGTGTGTATCGAAAACTAATAATGTCAATGTGCACAGAATCTAGGATAATAAATTATTTCATATTGCCAAGAACTGCAGGCGTAGGAACTGCAGTCAGTCTGCACTGACCTGAAAAGCAGCAAACTCAACTGAATTGAACCTTAAATAAGTCGTCAGAACTCCGCTGGAATTGAACTCTGATTTAACTTCCAGTACGTTTTTAACATGGCTTTTATATACTGATGTCAATTTGCATTCTTACGCTACCTACTTTCCAATAAACTTACTCAAATGCTGTAGCTGCTAAATTTTGCCAAAAATGAAGTTTTCCATCCAAACTTGTAACGACTAACTGTCACTTCACAGAATAATTTTTTAACTCACCTAGCCGCCAGCTCGACTACCTCGCAAATCTCAATTTAGAATTTGTTATGAAAATTCTGTTAAGGTGCTTCACATTCTCGCATTATATTGTGTTGTAATTTAATAGTCATAATTATAAATTTTGTCATGTGTTTAATATAACAAAATAAAAATTAAAACGTGTGCAAACATGCATTTATCATTATTTTGCAGAGAAAAGTAATTGAAAAAATCTACTAAAGACATAGTTTATAAAAAAAAAAATTGTTGTTATTATTATTATTAGTAGTAGTATTAGTATTATTTAATGTCTTTAAAACTTTACATTACATGGAATTTCAAAATACTAAGTCGGATGCGATACGAAAAAGTACGTAAGAAATTGTTCAATTTATACCAGATGTCAGTTACATAATGTTATATACATATATATATATATATATATTTAGATTAGAAACAATGCTGTTGCTAATTATAAAAATTGAGAAGCAGAAACATCCCATTAAAATAACCCGACTGAAATTATGTAGCCTACGAATTTTCAATTATATCTTTCATTACTAATATCAGATGTATAATTTGTTTTATTATGCATTATCCATGCCCAAAACTCTTTTTAAATCCTTGATATCTATATAACATTTTATTAAATAGAAAAAAAATCCAGTAATCAACTAGTAAATACTTTTCTTACTAAATAAGAAAAAAAATTACACATCCCAATTAATTATTAAAAAGGGAAATTCTTAAATCCATTTGTGTACTTCACTCTTCAAATTAATAATGCAATTTTGTATTCAGTATTAATTAACGTCAAATTTGTTTGGTATATTTCTATTATTTAACCGAAAACGCAATTTCAGTTGAAGATAATATATAATAATACTTTAATTTAGTTGAAATTTCCAAGATAGCAAATCCTTATTTATTTATTTATTTATTTATTTAGTATATTGTTTCAAAGGAACAAATAAATTTCTATTTCCATTATTATAAAAGCCAAGGTAATTTACATTGAGGGAACAGACTGAATAAACTATACTTTCGAAAACCACTTTAATATACAAAATAATTTGGTGTCTCTCTCATACAACTACTTTTACACTGAATTAAAATACTATAAATGTATTTTACAGTTTTATGGCTTAGATAAACAGAACTGTATATCAATACTATTAATAACAGGAGACTTGGCGTTGGAATATTAAAAAGTGCAAAAAGTTTGCACTTAAGACGCTACGCTATAGGCTACCGAAACAGCTGTATGCATTTCCAGTATTTCCCTTTGGCGTTTCTGATGTAGTAGTTTATTCGGGTTTTAATGTATATCAATACTGCTTAAAAATAGTAACCGGGTGGGCTATACAGGGGTATGATCACAAACCAAGTTACCATCACTTGGTTATCTCACAAACCAAGTTTCGTACAGTTATATGCCATACAAGTTGAGATAATATCCTTCCCGTTATCGAGAAAATTACCAGTATAGCCGCGCCATCTATTGGCCTATAAGCATCCCACTTGAATCAGCATAATATTTCATAATGGTCTTCTCACATATCAAGTTTTATTTGATTATGCGCAATAGAACCTGAGATACAGACTTTCCTTAAATTGCAGAAATCGATGTATATAATATACCCTGTATTATGGACTATGATAGTATTTATTAAAAATAGGCTACAAATGTTTTTCATAGAAACAGATATATTTAAGATATATTACAGTGTAGGGAGGTAACAGCCACCTTCATCCCTCCGTTTGAATATTGAAGAGAGCAAAACTGTGATGAAATTTAAAAATATATTTAAAATTATTCATATAACTTTTCAGCACTCTTTGAAATTTATGAATTTTGATTAAATTTCTCAAGTGACATCCTCGTTTCCTTCAGTTACTAGCTTGTGCTGATAAAAGGCATACAAACTTATTATTTCCTAAAAACTAGAATTTTGCATTCAATGGACGCACATTTGGGCGTTGAAAATTAGACAATTCTTTATCTCCCATATGCGCTAAGACATTAAGAAAAAAAAAAGTTGCGCTTGGATTTTTTTATTATTATTATTATTTTAAGAAATTGCCACTTTACTTATTTAAAAAAAAAATCTTTGAACATGTTTTATTATGTAGTCCTTCCCGTAAAATTTAGGATCAAGCCAAGCATTCAAAAATAGTTAATAAAAAATTTGTAATTTAAAAAAGTATTGTAAAAAGGGCAAGGATGAGGCAATTAACGATACCACAAAAAGTAGTAATTTTAGAATGAAAGGTGATAAATATTTTAATGTGCGAGAAGTCAAAATAATTAAAAGTTAATGAATCATTAGTGAGATTTTTTTTAGCAAGATATATATATACATATATTTGCCGTTTAAACTGGAAGTTTGGCCTTAGGTGGCCATGTTGCTTATCCAAGTGAGATGAACGCAAGTTAAAGAAACAATGTTTAAAGAAATCGTTTTGTGTTATGTTCAGATAACCATAAAAAATATTTAGAAACATAATTTCTTTAAAAACTGTGCAGGGACGATTAAATAAAGCAGGTTTGAAAGCCAGAAGATCTGCAACAAAGTCATTGATCTTTTGACAAGACATTGATCAAAGACAAGAAGATCTGCAACTAAAATAATAATAATAATAATAATAATAATAAACAAGATTTCATTTGGCCAACAAATTTTAAAAATGGTCAGTTAATTATTGTGCTCTAGTAATGTTCTCTGATGAGTCGAGTTTAACTTATTTACAGACGAAGGAAACAAACTAATCCGACGAGGAAAATGTGACCTACTTAAAGAAAATTGCACTCTTAAAATAGCGAAATATTTTATATATTATGGTAATCGGGTATGTAATTTTTAGGGAGTCGCATTAATTTCACTGTTGAAAAGATCAATTAACTAGGGGAGAGGGGGTATAAATATAACTATTTATTATAAAAGTGAATCCCTACCTGACTATTTTAGAGGTGTCTCAGGTTTTTCCACAATCTATACTTCAAGATGATAATACACATTCAAACTGATAATGCACCTTATCTGTGGTAGGTTTATTTGATTTAATTTGTTAAAATTAGGTGTTTGTTCTCATGAACACCTATAATTCTATAAGCTGTTGTTATTCTTTCCACTTTAGGTTAAATCCTACTCCTAATATCGTAGAATTTCTCCTTTACTAGAATTGGAAATAGTCCTGATCTCGATCCGATCGATTGTGTTTATTCTATAATGGGAGAGTTCGAAATGTGTAGCCTGCAAGTTTTCAAAAGCTAGAAAAACACATGACGTTTCTGACAATGACGTTTCTGAGATTTTTGTTAAAAAAATCTATAATACTATGCCATTATACATTAAAGCAGTCATTCCATATAAAAATGAATTAACCAGTACGGTACGAAATACATGTTTTTTTCAGTGATTGGTGAGATGCACTAAATAAACAGTTTTAATTCCTATATTAAGATACAACGTGTTTATTTCATTTAAAACTCCATAACAGAATACAAAATATATATTTATTATTACATGTTCAAAAAGAGAGTTTTATGCATATTTTCACTAAGTGCGATTAAAAATTTTTAATATTATTGGAATGGGCAGAAAACGCGCAATGCAACTGAAAATATATCTCTAGCTTTTTTTTATTATGAATTCGAATAATTTTTTGTGGCTCTGTAAATAAATAATTAATCTTAATTGCAGAATTTTCTATAGTAAACATCGTTATTGCATCTGTACCCCAGCAGCACATCTTCTCCGAAAAGCATCTCCAGGATGTCCTGCGGATGAAAGGGAAATCCTATGGGCCTCCACAGGATGTTCTGTGGACAAGTGTGCTACTAGGGTAAAATGCATATTGAAATGTGCTAGTAAAATATACGTGTTTTACATCTTAACGGCCCTCTTCACTTACCGTCGCCGGAAGCCCGAGCCAATGTTATTCTATGGGGAGATTTTCTTTACAAATAACTTATTAACTAATACGTATTTTTAAATTCTGTTTTCACATTCAGAAAATTATCAACTGTTGAATTGACGGACCTTTCTTAAAAATGTATTTTTTCAATTTTTAATATTTTATTTTGAAATTGCAAAATGAAAAAAAATCACATATTGAAAATTCGTATTTTGCAACTTCAAAATATAAAAAATAAAAAATAATAATTTTTTAAAAAAGGTCCGTCAATTTAACAGCTGGGAATTTTCAGAATGTGAAAACAGAATTTAAAAATATGCATTAGTTAATAAGTTATTAATAAAGAAATATTTCCCATAGAATAACATTAGCTTCGGCTTCCGGCGGCGGTGAGTGAAGCGGGCCCTTAATGTATCACATGCTTATTTAGACAATCGTTGTGGACATACCAGTTTCACTACAAATACGATTTTTATTAGGAAGCATTCCAGAGTAAATTTTCACAACCTGGAAGTCACATATCAGTTTTATGGACTTCAAAAAGTATTTATCGAAATATTAACTCGGACAGATAGACGAATAGAGATCATAAGCTCTTTTCATTTTCTTAGTAGAATATTAAAATCCAAATTATTTTAAAAGAATGGAAGAGAAATTATATTAAAAGATGTTATTTTTCTGAAATATTGAACCTTAAAAATTAACAACAACAACAAAAAAAATCATAAACATTCTAATAATTTTCTCAGATTTGTGAAATTGAGGATACGAAATTATAATTAAGCATAAATAATTCTCATTGGTATAAAAATATTTTTTTTAAACAATTTTTAAAACATAAAATGCCCTGGAGCATCAGTAGATTTCAATTTATAAAATCTTCTTTGTTTAAAAACATGTGTATTTTTTATAAGGTTCAAAAATCTCTGATGTTCCTTCCATTTTCATATATCCCTGTAAAATTATATTAAAAATGCAACACTTCGCGTAAATACATTTAAAATGTATGTTTAGATTCATAAATAAATTAATAAAAAATGCTGTAATTAAAATTTTTCTTTTTCTGTTTCAAAACTTTTCATCTTTAAGTAATTTTTTATTAAGTTGTCTTTTAAAGAAATTTCCACTATTTATTTATGTAAATAAATAACATAAAAACGTAAAGTGCAAAGACTTTACTTTTAAAATCTTTATAATAGTTCACAAAAAAAAGATATTTAAACATGCAAAAACTTTTGTTAAATTTCATTAAGCTCTTGTTTTGAAGCAAAAAAAAGAAAACACATATCTTTGGGTTACATACTTTTGAGTTTTAGTTAATTTGTAGTTACAAAAACTTTAAAGGTTTTAAAGACTACTTCATGAATAAGGATAAACAAATTAACCTTCATAAATATAGTCATATAAATATATATTTAAAGAAAAAATGTTTATTATTTTGGAGAGAGAAAAATATAGAACCTTTTGCAACGTTCTGTTCGGAAAGATAATGTATTTTTCTCTATTGTTATATGATATATATTTCAAAAATGTTAATCAAAAGTCTGAATAAAAAATAAATTCAACATTTATTTATTTATTTATTTATTTTTATTTTTATTTTTATTTTTATTTTTTTAGTATTATTCAAAAGATTTAATATGCGTAGCCTTTCTTGCAAATCTCTTTTTTTTTTTTTTTTTTTTTCGAATTAGTAACCCCAAATCATGGAGAAAAAAGTTTAAATTTATAAAAAACTGTTAATATCATTCAGTATAATTCAATCTGTATCATTGTATTCCATATTAGGAACATCAGAATAATTATTTATAGTTATTGTTTTTGTTAAGTGTTTAGTATCTTTTAACCCTTTGCGGCGCAAGACAATTCGGTTCATTTAAATTATACTGCCACCGGAATTCATGAACTAAATTAAACTAAAAGAAATTTTAAATTTTAAGGTTAAATAAACCGGCATATTCTGATATGTTATAAACGTAGATTTTTGCTAAAAAATTTCCTGGGTGAATTTTTGCAGCTGGATTTTAAATTTTGCGTCCTAGCAAGGGCAGCGCGCGTTAAAGGGTTAAATGAAGCATCATATATTTTTAATATATTAACAATAATTTCTCATTTTCATCTCAGTTAGGTTTGATTTCGATTTGTGAAATGTTAATTACCAGTTCACTCTGTTGAAAAACTATGCATTGAATGTTAAGAATAACTGAAGGTCATCTTATAAAACAAATCTATATTTAATTTTGTATATTTACTTATATACATTTTTGTTTCTATTTTACGTATGTTGTCTTAGTTTCTACTCAGTTTACATATCTATCTATCTAACTATAGATATATATATACATATATATATTGGTTAAAATTGATAAAGAGTTGTTACTGTGTTTAATGTAGTCAAAGCCATTAATTATAATTTTTTTTTTTTTTTGGTCAATTTTTTTTAACCCATTTAAGGATCATCATATATAGTTACCCTCATCCGTGACTGATTCTATCATACTTTAGGCTTAAGAGTAGGCTTAAGAGATTTCCTTGGACTCTGTCTACTAATTTTCATACTTAGTCAATTTTAAAAAATGTAATTTTCCGATCGGTAAGCTGTTTAAACAGACGTATTCAGAAAAATTGCGCTTTGGTATATTATTTGTAACGAGCATAGAATTTCCTTTTTTAAAACTAATTAAACTATGAAAAGAAAAGCTTTAAAATACATTTTAAAATTTTAATTGTTACCTTTTTTTTCTGCATAAAATGAAATATGCTTTCCTGTAAAATAAAGTAAAATAAAAATAAATTTGCTCATGCATATAACAAAAAAAAAAAAAAAAAAAAAAATGACGTCTATACGCAAGCTAGGGCCCCTCTATATATAGAGTGGCCTTAACGCAAGCGAAGTGTGACGTCCCTGACAGTCCGTGGATGTTTCCTATGTTAATCGCCCGTTGGATTTTTTGTAAAAAATTATTAAAAATCGAGGAAAAATATTTCCCGATTTTAATCCCCGTATTTGGGTATATATATATGTATTAGTTATCGTATGCATGTGTTAAGATTGAGTTATTTTGCTGTCAAATTGACAAAATTTTTATTTTAAATTTCAAAACTCTGTCATCCTTGGCGTTTTTTTCTATTTGGCGATCAAAAACGTAATACGAAAATATACATGCCAGATGTATATTTTCGTAATATGTATTGTACGAAATATTGTTTCATATTATTCATTAATCTCTTAATATAATTTGTTAAAATAACCATGATTTTTGAAAGGAATTAAATATGTTCGCCAGATAATTTGGCGTATATTTTTTCCGCCAAGGATGACAGATATTAAATCAATTTCGCTGAAACATATGAGTATTTTATATCAGGCATTTTATTTAGGCATTTGAAAACAAATTTGACTTTAAATTATGATAGAATATTTACCATTGTTTTCCTTTTAATTAGTATATTAGTCAGATATTTATTACATAAATATCATCCTTTGAAATGAAATAATTATGTTTTTAATCGAATACGGAAGTTTGCCATTTTTTTTTTTTTTTTTTCTAGAGTTTTGAAATTTAAAATTCAAATTTTATCAGTTTTACAGCAAAAACAACTTAATCTAACGCATGCACATGGTAACTAATACATATCTATATCCAAATATGGGGATTAAAATCAGGAAATAATTTTCCTCGATTTTTAATAATTTTTTACAAAAAATCCAACGGGCGATTAACATAGGAAATCTTTTTCTTGGATCCACGGACGACCAGTGATGTCATCATTTCGCTTGCGTATAAAATAATAATTTTAAAAGATGGATAGATGGTTGGGTTTTACGTCGCACTAGTGCTGCGCAGATGGGCAATTGGCGGCGGTCTGGGACACACCCCTAGAGGTGGTCCGGAGACATGTCATCACAATTTTGATCCTCCAAGGGATGGCTCTCCCGCTTCGGTGACCCCCAGAGTAATTTTAAAGGTAACGAAGAGATAAACAAAGTGAGAAAACTTCGCATGGGCTTGTTAGTAAATGAAGTATTTAAAGTGAGAAATAAATAAAATGAAACGATTAATTTTCAACAGGCGCCTTGGTCGCCCTGCAACAAACTAGTAATAGATATACAGCGTGGTCAAAGCCAAATTTTAATAGTAAAGTTTTTGAAAACAAAAATCAAACGTCTACAGAAGAATGCAACAAACAGTATAGTAAGTTTATTAGGAAAGTTATAAGTTTTTTATACAGAAATTTCAAAACTAGCAACAAAATTTGAAGAACGCACTGTAGGCCGTTTAGAATTAAAAAAAAACAATAAATAGAGTACATGGTTTTAACATCCTATTTTATTATGCTAATCTCCTTTCACGTTACAACGCTGAAACGTTGTTTTAGCATCGAAACACAATTTATCGCTAATATGAACTTTTGCGCCATCTGTTCGATTTTTTGTTACTAATTTCAAAACTACTGTATAAAAATTTTATAACTTTCATAATAAACATAGAATTCCTTCATCCTTCTATCGATCTATATTTTCAAGAATTTTAAATATAAAATCAGGGTGTCCTCTTTTAGACACTGTAAATTCTTAAATTTTAAAAAATTAATAGTTGTATTTTAAGCGAAATATTTAAAATATGAAATTATTTGCGATTAACTACATCAATTGTAATGTTTTTATTAATTGAGTTGAGTTATTTGAGTAAAACAATGCATTCTTGATTAATTTATTAAATATATGAAATAACGGTTATTTGTTACTGACATTATTTAGAGGACTTGATAATAATGGAAAATGTTGAAAAAAAAAATGAAAAAATAAATATATGAAGATTTCTTCATATATTTATTTTCTCATTTTTTTAATTGAATACAGTGAATATTAAAATATAAGTTTTTTATTATATATTTATATGCATTAATATGTGTGAATTATATCAGACGTCAAACATGAAAAGAGACTAGTATAAACTAAATGGAATGAGGAAAGAAATTTTTTGTGAAATGCATGGAAATTTGATAGAGAAAGGAAATATAGACTAACAAAAAACTCAAGCCACAAAAAGCCAAAATCCAGACAGATAACTAATAGTATAAAGTAATTGAAGATTTGGAAAATTTTTCATTGGACGATATTGGCTATGTGACCTCAATCTTCATTTCAGAGCTCTTCAAGTTTAGCTCAGAATAAAATTTATAAAAGGAAAGTAAACGTGAATAAAAAAGAGACATACATATCACCGCCAGATTTTGGAAAGAACATTATGTTTGAAACTCAAAAGTTTAATTTTGATGTCAAAAGAGGCTAGCATGAACACGTCTGTACAGAGATAGGAAACACCCTATGGTGGATAAAACTAGACCTTAAACTGAGTAGTATACAACTTTTGTATGAAAACAGGATAAAACTGTGTCCAAAATTTAATGAGTACGAATAAACTTATGTTTACATTTCAGATAGATTAAGGATATCTTTCAATGTTAAACCTACTTGTAGTTTTAAATACAGACATATGTAATTTCGAGGGACATAGCAATTAGTGGGGAAACGTTTAATTGCAATGCAAATGCTATGTAAAAACATAGACAATGAACGAATGGTTCCGTATACATTTACACAGGCTAAACCTTCACAGCATACTTAGGTAGAACATCAGATACAATGTTAATACCACTGATAATTTTAGATTGTAAAGTTCCGTGACTTTTCGAGGGGCCTAAAGTAATCTGCGGGGAAACGTTTCGTTTGGATGCAAATGAGATATAAAACATAGGTTACGTTGTGTGTATTTCTACACATATTGCCGATTATAGCAGTTTCACATGTGTACCACGTTTAGCATTTACAATACAGTATGTTCTTCCTTTCTAATCGTCATCATTATCATCCTCATCCGACTCACCAAGTAGCAACAATACCAAACCTTCCTTTTCCGGAAGATTCAACAATTCAGGTGGCACTAGTATGTGATCCTGTGTTTGGTCATATCCAAAGTACCATATCACTACAGAGACATGAACACGTGGACTAAATGTTACCACATCTTGAACACCCTGAAATCAGAAAGTTTTGTTATTGTCGTATGGGAACTTTCTCCCTTATGATCATTTTACAAGATAGTCTTCATTTAAACCTAATATGTAAAAGAAATTAAGACAAATTAGAATAGATAGAAAATAACACAATTAGAAGTAGAAATGTTATTCGGGGTAGGTAAAAGAGTCTAAAATTATGATATTAAAGCCACTGATACTTTTGTATTGAAAGTTTTCGTAATCCTTTAAAGGGCACAAAGTAAACTGAGGGGAAATTCTTAGTTCGAATGCAAATTGGTTGTAAAACATAGGTAAGCTGCGCGAATCACTACACATACTGCTATTTTGTAAATTTTCACGTGTCTTCACTAGAGTAAGTTCGTTATTTCTGTACCCCGGAGTTAATGTCATCATGTCCATTTTGTGAAAAGAATCACCATCATGTCTTTGAAGTGCTACAATAAAATACATTTATCATGAATAAATATATTTTATTCTAGTACATCATGGACATCGTTTTATTTTCCACTGTCTTATCTCTTTTATAGTAACTGGACATTAGTGTTTAATGCCTATATATAAAGCAAAAAATTTACATAAAAGACATGGTGTTAATTATTTTCATGGAATGGGCATGGTGTCATTTACTACCGGGATACAGATTTTTACTCACCATTATCGTTATCATCCGACTTAACAAGGGACTCACTCTTTGAATCCCCTTTTCTCAGACTGTTCATGAATTTAACTGGCACAAGTATGGGATCAAGTTTTTGACCATATCCAAAATACCATACTGACAAAAATTCATGAGTACAAGGACTGACTGTTTGAGCAAACCCTGAATACACTGGTAGTAATATATTTAATTATTGTCATTCGTGAAATTTTTTCCTTATTTTAATTTTTAAAGGTGAACCATAATTTCAACCCGTTTCTTGAAAGAAATTCTGACAGATTAGATTAGAATGAAAAAAAAAAAAAATAAATAACACAACTGAAAATAGAAGTTAGTCATGGTAAATAAGAGTGTCTAAAATTATTAAATTTATCTAGTTATTTATTATTAATAGTTGAGATACATTTTACGAAAAGGAAAATATCATTTTAAGTAAGTAGTTGATCTAGAAATCGGAAGCATCAACGTCCTATTTTCATTTCTGATATTATCACAAGATTGTTACTGAAAAGTATATCGTAGCGAAAGTATAATGAAGATATACAATGTAAAAAAAAAGGAAAATCATGCTTTACGCATTGATTAGTAACACTTTCCAACTGTACGTAATTGTTGTATCGAATAACTTTTAATATTCTTTGCCTACGTTATCACATAACGGACAGTAGGACTGAAAAATATACAGATACACTAATTGATTTTAAAATTACTCTTAGGCATTTTGGAAAGTGTTGAAAAGGCTTAACGCAAAAGAAAATGCACCCATTAGATTATAATTATAGCTTTTGATCTCTCTGAATATTTTAGTGTAGCCCTGTAAATCAGAAAGTTAATCATATTATATTCTATACAAAACATTATTTTAGAATATTACCAATACATTTCAATATTTTTATGATTTATACAGTAGAAAGATTTTTAAATATACCTTCTGTCCTAAAACGTAATGCATTTTATTTTTATTGTTGTACCTGTAAACAAACAAGTTACACAGGACCTATTAATGTCATTTTAAATGGGGAACATTCTATAGGAAAAATATTCATAAAAATAGCACTCACAGAACACATTGCTGTCGAATGCTTTTGGGTGTCCCTGTACACAAACCAGAAGAGATATTCACTCCAATTTCAATATGGAACATTCGATTGTGAACTTCAATAAGATATATCAGTTTCGAGAAATTCCATAAATATTTACAGGAGTTAGAGCGCGGGCAGACAGACAGATGGACAGATAGACAAACTGAAATCATATTCACACTTAAAAATGTTAGAAAGTGTTAAAAACGCTTAATGTAAACGAAAGTACAATTTTAGCAATTTTTTATTAATAACTCTTATTATAAATGGATATTTTTGTGTCACCCAGTAAATCTAATTCTAATCATGCTATATTCTATGCAAAGCATTTTTTGGTGCATATAAATAACATATTTCATTTTCCTAAAACTTCGTGGAAAGTAAAGTTATTAAAATTTGATTTATAGAAATATCCATCATAGAACGCAATGCATTGGAATACTTTTAAGTGACCATGTACATAAATCGGCGGTGGTATTTCCTCCATTTTATACAAGAAACATCCAATAGTGAACTTGAATAACATATTTCAATTTAATTGAGATATGTCTACAGTAAAGGTATAAAAATATGGTTTATAAAAATACCTCTCATAGAACACAATGCTTTGAAATACTTTCGGGTGTCCCTGTACACAAACCAGTGGAGGTATAAACTCCATTTTCAATAGGGAACATCCGATAGTGAACTTGAATAACATATATCAGTTTCAAGAAATTCCATAAATATTTACGGGAGTTAGAGCTTGGACAGACAGACGGACAGCCAGATATACAAAACTGAAATCATATTCACACTTAAACAAGAAAGAAAAACCATGGTGTACGCATTGATCAGTAACACTTTCCAACTGTACGTAATTGTTGTAACGAATAACTTTTAATATTCTTTGTCTACGTTATCACACAACAGACAGAAGGACTGAAAAAAAAATACAGATCGACTAATTGATTTTAAAATTACTCTTAGGCTTTTTAGAAAGTGTTAAAAAGGCTTAACGCAAAACAAATTGCAGCTATAATACTATAATTACAGCTTTTAATCTCTCTGAATATTTTAGTGTAGCCCTGTAAATCTGAAAGTTAATCATATCAAATTCTATACAAAACATTATTTTAGAATATTAACAATACATTTCAATATATTTTATGATTTTTACAGTACAAAAAGATTTTTAAATATAACTTTCAAAAAATTTTGTCCTAAAACGTAATGCATTCGCATTTTTTTTTGTTTTTGTTGTTTTTGTTGTTTTTGTTGTTGTTGTTGTTGTCCCTGTAAACAAACTAGTTATACAGGACCTGTCATTTTAAATGGGGAACATTCTATAGGGAAAATATTTATAAAAATAACACTCATAGAACACAATGCTTTCGAATGCTTTTCTGTGTCCCTGTACACAAACCAGAAGAGTTATTCACTCTATTTTTAATATGGAACATCCGATAGTGAACATCAATAAAATATATCAGTTTCGAGAAATTCCATAAATATTTACAGGAGTTAGAGTGCGGGCAGACAGACAGATGGACAGATACACAAACTGAAATCTTATTCACATTTAAAAATGTCAGAAAGCGTTAAAAACGTTGAATGCAAACGAAAATACAATTCTAGCAATTTCTTATGAATAACTATTAATATAAATGGATGTTTTTGTGTCACCCTGTAAATCTAATGCTAATCATGCTTTATTCTATGCAATTCATTTTTTTTTTTTTTTTTTTTTTTTTTTTTTGTGCATATTTCAATTTCCTAAAACTTCGTGGAAAAAAAATTATAACAATTTGATTTATAGAAATATCTCTCATAGAACGCAATGCTTTGGAATACTTTTGAGTGTCCCTGTGCATAAACCGATGGTGTTATTTCCTCCATTTTATACAGGAAACATCCAATAGTGAACTAGAATAACATATTTCAATTTCATTCAGATATGTCTACAGTAAAGGTATGAAAATATGGTTTATAGAAATACCTCCGATAGAACACAATGCTTTGATATATTTTCGGGTGTCCCTGTACACAAACCAGTAGAGGTATAAAATACATTTTCAATAGGGAACATCCGATAGTGAACTTGAATAACATATTTCAATTTCATTAAGATATGTCTACAGTAAAGGTATTAAAATATGGTTTATAGAAATACCTCTCATAGAACACAATGCTTTGAAATACTTTCGGGTGTCCATGTACACAAACCAGTAGAGGTATAAACTCCATTTTCAATAGAGAACATCCGATAATGAACTTGAATAACATATATCAGTTTCAAGAAATTCCATAAATATTTATTTACGGGAGTTAGAGCGCGGACAGACACATAAACCGAAGTCATACACTTTTCAACCTTGTTGGAAAGTGTTAAAAATGTTAGAAAATGTTAAAAACGCTTAACGTAAACGAAAGTACAATTCCAGCAATTTTTTATTAATAGCCACAAAAATATCCAGTTACATAAATGTAACTGGATATTTTTGTGCCACCCTGTAAATCTAATGCTAATCATGCTATATTCTGTGCAAAGCATTCTTTTGTGCATATAAATAACATATTTCAATTTCCAGAAACCTCGTAGAAAGTAAAGTTATTAAAATTTGATTTGTAGAAATATCCATCATAGAACGCAATGCTTTGGAAAACTTTTAAGTGACGCTGTATGTAAACCGATGGTGGCATTTCCTCCATTTTATACAGGAAACATCCAATAATGATCTTGAATAACATATTTCAATTTCATTTAGATATGTCTACAGTAAAGGTATGAAAATATGGTTTATAGAAATACCACTCATAGAACACAATGCTTTGAAATATTTTCAGGTGTCCCTGTACACAAACCAGTAGAGGTATAAGCTCCATTTTTAATAGGGAACGTCCGATAGTGAACGTGAATAACATATATCAGTTTCAAGAAATTCCATGAATATTTACGGGAGTTAGAGTGCGGACAGACAGACAGACAAACCGAAGTCATAAACACTTTTCAACCTTGTTGGAAAGTGTTAAAAAGTGTTATTCAATTAAGGACTCAAATTGTTTTAAAAATTTAAATTCTTGAGAAAATAGTGTTAGAAACTTGTAAATCACTGTTATTGTAAATCACTGTTGTAAAAATAAAAAATGTTTCGAAGCAAAATATAACGAAATAAATGTAAACGTAACAGCACATGCCTCAATCTTTTTAACACTTTCCAACAAGGTTGAAAAGTGTTTATGCATTGGGTTTGTCTGTCTGTCTGTCTGTCTGTCCGTATGTCTGTCTGTCTGTCTGTCTGTCTGTCCGTCTGTCTGTCCGCGCTCTAACTCCCGTAAATATTTATGGAATTTCTTGAAATTGATATATGTTATTCAAGTTCACTATCGGATGTTCCCTATTGAAAATGGAGTATATACCTCTACTGGTTTGTGTACAGGGACCCCCGCAAATATTTTAAAGCATTGTGTTCTATGAGAGGAATTTCTATAAACCATATTTTCATACCCTTACTGTACAAAAATCTTAATGAAATTGAAATGTGTTATACAAGTTCACTATCGGATGTTCCCTATTGAAAATGGAGTAAATACCACCACTGATTTGTGTACAGGGACACACAAAAGTATTACGAAAGCATTTTGTTCTATGAGAGGCTATAAACCATATTTCCGTACCCTTACTGCACACAAATCTTAATGAAATTGAAATATGTTATTCAAGTTCACTATCGGATGTTTCCTGTATAAAATGGAGCAAATACCACCACTACAGGGGCACACAAAAGTATTCCAAAGCATTGCGTTTTATGAGAGCTATTTCTATAAACTAAATTTTAATAACATTATTTTGCACGAAGTTTTATGAAATTGAAATGTGTTATTTATAAGCATAAAAGAAAATGCTTTGAATAGAATATAGCATGATTAGCATTAGATTTACAGGGTGACACAAAAATATTCAGTTATATAAAGAGCTATTAATAAATATTTGCTATAAGTGTACTTTCGTTTACATTAAGCGTTTTTAACCCTTTCTAACATTTTTAAGAACTCCCAACAAGGTTGAAAAGTGTTAATGACTTCGGTTTTTCTGTCTGTCTGTCCGTCTGTTTGTCTCTCTGCTCTCTAATTCCCGTAAATATTTGAGGAATTTCTTGAAACTGATATATGTTATTGAAGTTCACTATCGGATGTTCCCTGTTGAAAATGGAGTTGATACCTCTACTGGTTTGTATACAGGGCCACCCGAGAGTAGTTCAAAGCATTGTGTTCTATGAGAGGTATTTCTATAAGTGGTATTTTCATACCTTTACTGTACACATATCTTAATGAAATTGAAATATGTTATTCAAGTTCACTATTGGATTTTTTCTGTATAAAATGGATTAAATACCAACTCTGTTTTATGTACAACGACACTCAAAAGTATTCTAAAGCATTGCGTTCTATGAGAGATATTTACATAAATCAAATTTTAGTAACTTTACTTTCCACGAAGATTTAGGATATTGAAATATGTTATTTATGTGCACAATCGAATGCTTTGCATAGAATATAGCATGATTAGCATTAGATTTACAGGGTGACACAAAAATATTCAGATATATAAAGAGCTACTAATAAATATTTGCAAAAGGTGTACTTTCGTTTATATTAAGCGTTTTTAACCCTTTCTAACATTTTAAACACTTCCCAACAAGGTTGAAAAGTGTAATGACTTCGGTTTGTCTGTCTGTCTGTCCGTCTGTCGGTTTCTCTGCGCTCTAATTCCCTTAAATATTTGTGGAATTTCTTGAAACTGATATATGTTTTTGAAGTTCACTGTCGGATGTTCCCTGTTGAAAATGGAGTTTATACCTCTACTGGTGTGTGTACAGGGGCACCCGAAAGTATTTCAAAGCATTGTATTCTATTAGAGGTATCTCTATAAATCATATTTTTATACCTTTACTGTACTAATATCTCAATGAAATTGAAATATGTTATTCAAGTTCACTATTGGATTTTTTCTGTATAAAATGGATTAAATATCAACTCTGTTTTATATACAAGGACACTCAAAAGTATTCTAAAGCATTGCGTTCTAGGAGAGGTATTTCTATAAATCAAATTTTAATGACTTTACTTTCCACGAAGATTTAGGATATTGAAATATGTTATTTATATGCACAAAAGAATGCTTTACATAGAATATAGCATGATTAGCATTAGATTTACATGGTGACACAAAAATATGCTGTTATATTAAGAGCTATTATTAAAAGTTTGCTAAAATTTTACTTTCGTTTACATTAAGCGTTTTTAACAATTCCAAGCATTTTTTTAAGTGTGAATATGATATGAATTTGTGTATCTGTCCGTCTGTCTGTCTGCCCGCGCTCTAACTCTCGTAAATATTTATGGAATTTTTTGAAACTGATATATGTTATACAAATTCACTGTCGAATGTTTCCTATTGAAAATGGAGTTTATAATTCTACCGGTTTGTGTACAGGGACACCCGAAAGAATGTCAAAGAATTGTGTTCTATGAGAGTATTTCTATAAACTATACTTTCATACCTTTACTGTACAATATCTTCATGAAATTAAAACATGTTATTCAAGTTCACAATTGGATGTTTCCTATATAAAATTGTTTTCATACCACCAATAGTTTATGTACAGGGACACTCAAAAGTACTCCAAAACATTGCGTTCTTTGTGAGATATTTCTATAAATCAAATTTTAATAACTTTACTTTCCACGAAGTTTTAGGAAATTGAAATACGTTATTTATATGCACAAAAGAATGCTTTTCATAGAATATAGCATCGTTATCATTAGATTTACAGGAGGACACAAAAATATTCAGTTATATTCAGAGCTATTAATAAAAAATTGCTAGAATTGTACTATCGTTTACATTAAGCGTTTTTGACACTTTCGATCATTTTTTTAGTGTGAATATAATTTCAATTTGTGTATATGTCTGACTGTTCTTCTGTCCGTCTGTCTGTCTCTCTGTCTGTTTTTCTGCGCTCTAATTCCCTTAAATATTTATGGAAGTGCGTTAATCCGATATATTTTATTGAAGTTCACTATCGGATGTTCCCTATTGAAAATGAATGGATACGTCTTCTGGTTTGTGTACAGGGACACCCAAAAGTATTCGAAAGCATTGTGTTCTATGAGAGGAGTTTCTATAAATCATTTTTTAATAACTTTAATGTATAGAAACTTTAATGAAATTTTAATATGTTATTCATTTCCCTATCGGATGTTTCCTATGTAAAATAGAGTACATTTCTAACTGGTTTGTGTACAGGGGCACTTGAAAGTACTCCAAAGATTGTGTTATGTGAGAGTTATTTTTATAAACCAAATTTTATTAATTTTATTTTCCACAAAGCTTAATGCAATTGAAATATATTATTCGTATGCACAAAATAGTGTGCCTTCTATGTAATATAGTATGGCTTGCATTAGATTTACAGGGCCACACAAAAATAATCAGTTACATTAAGAGGTATTAATAAAAATTTGCTGGAATTGCACTTTTGTTTACATGAGCATTTTAACACTTTCTTATAATTTTAGTGGGAATATGATTTCTATTTGTGCATCTGTCTGTCCGACCTTTCTATATGTTTGACTCCGGCTCCTATCATCCGTGAATATTTTGAGAATTTTTTTTAAATGATACACTCAAGTTCCCTATGGAATGTTCCCTATTTAAAATGTTATTAATAGGTCCTGTACAACTAGTTTGTTTACAGGGACAACAACAACAACAAAAATTTAAAAAAAGCCAATGTATTACGTTTTAGGACAGAATTTTTTAAAAGTTATATTTAAAAAACTTTCTGCTACAGAAATCTTAAGATCATTGATATGTATTATTAATAATCTAAAATATTGTTTTGTATAGAATATGATATGATTAACTTTCAGATTTACAGGGCTACAGTAAAATATTCAGGGATTTTAAAAGCTGTAATTATAGTCTAACGTCTGCATTTTCTTTTGCGTTAAGCCTTTTTAACACTTTTCAAAATGCCTAAGAGTAATTTTAAAATCAATTAGTCTATCTGTATGTTTTTCAATCCTTCTGTCTGTTGTGCGATAACGTAGGCAAAGAACATTAATAGTTATTCGATACAACAATTGTGTACAGTTGGAAAGTGTTGCTAATCAATGCGTACTGCATGATTTTTCTTTCTTGTTTAAAAACATGTTCGGCTAAAAAGAAAAAAAAAAGAAATAATACAAGAAAATTGAAAAAAATATTTAATATAAAATAAATTTCTTTTGTTTAAAAAAATTATAATGAAATTGCTAAGATTTATAATTTTTATAATGTAAATTTTTTCTTGGCAAAGCGTATTATACAATTAAAAATATTTATAATTCTCTTTTGCTACTGCCAAACTTTTTTATATTCTTGGTTGTAAATATTCTATGCAATTACATATTAGTTTTACATCTTTAAAGCAGTTATTATTTTACATATAAAATATATGTTTCTCTTAATTAATTTTTTTAATATCTACTTTAATTTATTTTTGTAACATTATTATAAATTTTTCAAAGATTTCACGAATAGCCTTCTTTGAATAAATAAATTAATTAAAACATAAAAACAATCCAAATATTAATAAAGAAATTTTTTCACCAGAAATATAATAGCATTTTTAAAATTATAAATTAACTTTTTAAAGTGTTTGTCAAATTAATTAATTCTCATTCCTCAAAATATTTTCGATGACTTCCTTAAAAGAGTTCATAACATTCTTTAAGAAATGAGGAGTTACCTAAATCAGAAAAATTCTAATCCGGTTTCTCATATACTAAGATAATGATTTCGTCACAATTTTATATTTTTGTAATACACATTTTCTGTCTCAGTAACATTTAATTAAATACACATTTTTTGAAAAGTTTGACATCAGTGTTACTCGCGTTTTAAGAAACAGATAAATATTTCCATTACAAGATAGATTAACTTATAAATTTTAAGTGGATGCTTCAGAGACTATTTATCAATGATTTTTTTAAATGCTCTTTTCAGCAGTATTTCTTTAAAAAAGAAATTGTAAACGTAGTGATTTGCTTAAAAATGCACTTTATTCCGATCGTATTTGATAAATTGGCTTTTTCTTTCATTGAATCAAGTTTAAAAGCAATATTAATGTTTTGTTATTTGAAAATTGAATAAAAGTTTATCCATTATTGTAAATTAGGTTAAATCCAACGTAGCATCTGTATTGAAAAAAATTAATTTAATTTAAAAAGGTAGTAGAATAAATGCTTCGAAGGTAATGTATTTGATACTTTAAAATAAGTAAAATACACATTTAAAATTATTACATCTAAAAAACACATTTTAATAAATTGAAGGTGTTCCGAGGACGAGAAAAATAATTATTGAAGAAACCTTCAACCACATTTGTGTGTGTGTGTGTTTCAAACGCTTTGAATTTTGAAGAATACTAATATTACAAAATCAATATGGTAGCTTCTGTATGTTAGTCTGTTTGTCAGTTTATCAATTATCTCCATAATTTTCCATAGCAAAGACGTCAGAACAATTTTAAATTATCATTTATGATACTGTCTAGAACCCTATTAAAACTAAGCATTCTATTTAAAAAAACTTAAACTGGAGCCCTCACTGCAAGAAGCGGACTACTCAACATATTAAAAACTTCCAGAAATCACAAAAAACGTTTAAAAGTCTTTGCCATTATATTTAACATTATGTTATGCATTGTTAAAAAATTTCAATGATGTACTTATAAAATATGATGCTATCTATGTGTAGTTAATTCTTATGTATTGAAGATGTCCCGTTCTTGCTTCAAATGCATATAATAATCCAAATACATTTTAAAATATTAATAGTAATCCAAATAATATTTGGTTCTAATAAGAAAAAATTACGTGTCTTGTAATAAAATACTTTATTTTCAAAATAGAGAATTGAGTTACAAAATAAATAATGTTTTCCTTTCAAATTGGGTTCTATTCATCGTCATTGCCCTGTTACTCGTTACTCACGTCACCCTTATCATCATTTTCTTTCATCAGTTTATTATAAAAGTTGTATCAGCTCATGATTAAGGAATAAGATAGCATTGTACTGAATTAAACAAAGGATGAGAGCTAAACTGTTGAGTGTTTGAGTTCTCGCAGCTTCCAGACAGTGAATTGCATTTGGCATGAGAAGGGGATATCTCCGAGAGCTGTATCGATTTTCCCAAAAAGATTATTTTTCCTCTTTTCCTTTAATAACTTATGTAATATTGGCTGCAAGCGTCTCGTTCTTTCACAGAATGAAAGAGAATATTTTTCTTCATATATTTCATTGTAAAACACAAAGCCGGAAAAAATGGATCTGACCCCTTCTTGCACAGAGGTCTTCAATTATGAAATATCTTTAATGAACAGGGTTCGTGAAATAAGATCGTCTGGTCACCATAGACGACCAGTATATTTTAACTGGCGAGTATATTTTCAACTTTAACGAAATTAGACATTTTTTTTCTAACATTATGTGAAAAATCGGTCCCAGAATCTGAATCCTATTCCACTCTTGATGTACTCTAACTCTCGCCTTTTTGATTCTTGCTCCTCTCACTACGTTTTCAAGATACTGTATTGAATCAATACATCATTAGAGGAGTCACACTACTTTTCTCCATGCATGTTTCACTATTCGGAGTTAAATTAGTGCACCGTTACACTGTTCCTGTTTGCATGTGCTTAGCGACTTGGTGCTGAATCGTTTTGCCGGGGTAATGATTTACTATGAATGCCGATGATGTATCTGTTTAGTGAAAAACATAAAAACGGTATCATGATTTTTAATTGAAACATGTGTTTCCTGATGTATCATTATAGCCTAACAAATATTTGGTTTTTATGCATAGGATTTTAATTTCTATATTTAAGTAAATTTCAAAACTGGAAAAAATAAAAGACTGGTTATATTTTTTACTGGCTACCAATAATTTTTGCTAACGATCAGATTTTTTTCTTTTTTCCAAATTCCTGGGGCCCATTTTAGGAGTAATTATAAAAATCTAAACAGAAAAGTTATTCAGCTTTCAGTAAAGGACTACATTTATTTTATTTATTTTATTTTATTTTTTATCTAAACTTTAATATTACTTTTAATATTACAAATTAAGTTTTATTAGCGTTTGTCAAATTAAATAACTCTTTTTTCTCCAAATGTTTCGATGATTTCCTTAAAATATTTTGCATCATTCTTTAAGAAAGACGAGTTACTTTAATCAAAACTTTCAGTGCTACCTGGTTTCTAAAAAAATGAGATAATATTTTCGTCATAATTTTTACCTTTCTGTACTCTACATTTTATCTCTCAGTAACATTTAATTAAACACACATTTTTTGAAAAGTATGACGTCAAAATTATTTAATATTTAGAAAGCTTATTTTATTTTTTATTATAAGATAAATTAGTATTAAAATTTAAGTGGAAGTTTTGAATATTCTAATTAAGATATATAAAATACTCTTTTCAATACTCTTTCAAATACTCTTTCTTGTGAGACTTTGATTTACGCATAACATAAGAACGAAATAAGCCATCTGGTATTCTTTTAAAACCTGAAATTATATAAGGATTTTTCTAATAGCAAGATTTTCTTTTCCACTTAATTTTATTTTATTTTATTAAGGGATAGAGAATTCAGCGGTTAATTAAAGACTATTATTGAATACACAAAATAGATTTGAATTTAATTAAACAGATTTTTTTTTTAAATATGTGATTTCTACATCACAATATATTATATATAAAGTTTTTTTTTTTTTTTTTTAGTTATTTATTTTAAAATATGTCCGATAAACTTAAGTACTCATAAAACTGTTTGACCTTAGTTTTTTTTTTTTTTTTTTTTCTGTCTCTCGTTTTGAGATACGAGGAATCAGAAATTTCAAGAACTAAGAAAGCCCTATTATATTATAAAGTTTGTTAGCATATGAGACCATTACTTATTCAGTTTGTTAATTATGCATTGCCACAATAATAAATCATCATAAAAATTCCAGATCGCTTTCAAAATATTACTTAGAGTACTATCCATAACCATATTGAATTTTAAATTCCATTTTTCAAAACTTCAATTGTAAAATTACTTTTATGAATAAATAAATAAATCTAACAAGAAAAACAATTCATTTAGGAATAATGCATATTTTTTAATCTAAACATTAATATCACTTTTAATATTACAATTTTCTTTAAGTATTTGTTAAATTAATTCTCATTCCTCAAAATATTTCGAGGACTTTCTTAAATGAATTAGAAACATTCTTAAAATATGAGTCATTTTAGTGAAAAAAATTTCCTTTCTATCCGGCTTCTAAAAGGTTAAAACAATATTTTCATGAAGATTTTTACTTTTCTGTAATCCATATTTTCTGACTCAGTAGATGCACATTTTTTGTAAAGTATGACGTCAATCTTATTAGCTTGTGGAGAAACAAATAAGTATTTTCATTATAACAGAGATAAATCATAAAATTTTAAGCGGACGTTCCAGAGATCTTTATTAATCTTTATAATTTTTATAAAATGTTTATTGACAGCGATTCATTTAAAAATGTATCTGATTCAGATAATTTGTAAGAAATTGTCTTTTATGTTTAAAAAAAAAATATTTAAATTCAAAGTTAATCTTTTGTTATTTACCAATGTCGTGAAAACGTATTTTGTACTAAACATCAAATCAAATCAATTATAGTATTTGGTGAAAAAAAAATTTAATTAAAACTTAAAATGGTAGTAGATTAAAACTTTCTGAGGACAGTAAAATGAGGTGTGCATTCGATTACAATTAAGATATCTAGAACCAAAAAAAATTTTTTTTCAATTACATTGGAATAATTTACGTTTCATATTATATTATAGGTTAAGAACAATTAAGTATTCATAAAAAATTTTGTATTTATTTTTAATTTGATTTGATTTAATTTGATTTATATATATATACATATATATTTAAACATTTTTTGGTATGAGAAATCCGAAAATTACACAATTGATATGTTGTCACTATACATTAGTTAATTTATCAGTTTGCACATTATCATAATAGCGAATCATCGTAAAGACGTCAATCCAGTTTTAAACTATCATTTATAATAATTTACGAAATTTTATTAAATTTAACATTCTATTTTAAAAACGTCAATTATGATGAATCATTTATGAATAAATAAGTAATTGAAATAAGAAAACAATTTTACTATTTTTTTTTTCTTTTTAAATTATAATAGTGTTTTCAATGCTACAAATTAACTTCTTAAAGTGATTGTTGAAATAATCTGTTAATTCTCAAAATATTTCTATTACTTCTTTAAAAAAAAAAAAATCTTGTAACATTGTTTAAGAAATCATGAGGCACTTTAGTGAAAAAAATTCAAAAACTATCCATCTTCCAAAAAACAAGAATAATTTCTTTATCACGATTTCTGTACTTATATAATCCACATATTCTGAACCAGTAACATTTAATGAAATACACACTTTTTTGTAAAGTATGACGTCAAAATTATTTTTCGTACGGAGAAACAAATAAATATTTCCATTATAAGACTCAGAAAATAAAATTTTAAATGATAGTATCAGACGTTCTTATTAATATTTATCAAACATTCTTTTTAACGATATTTCTTCGAAACAGAATTATTTTTCAATTTTGTATTTTCTCTTATAAATGTATTTAAACTGATCACATTTCCGAAATTAGATTTTACTCAAATAAAATCAAATATTAATATTTTGTTATTTTCTAATGCTATATAAATTTATGTGTTATTGTAGATTAAAGCAAATAAAATACATTATTTCACTGAAAATTTATTTAAAACGAATGTTAAAAAGTAGTAGATTAAAAGTTTCCGAAAAGAATATATTTATATCTTAAAATGAGGCGAATATTACTTATAAATTATGATATCAAAAAGTAGCATTTCATTACAATAAAGTGGCAGATTGCTTTACTTCCCTATTTTGACGCAGATACAGGAAATTTACACATCCATGAAAATTTTCAACTTGGGATTTTTGATGATTTTAAACGTTTTCAGGTGTGAAGAATCTGAGAATTGCATTATTGATATGGCGTCCTCATACGTTATTCACTCAGTTAGTTTAGAGATAATATCAAAAATAAATCTCCTTTCAGACAACAGATCAGTTTTAAACTATTATTTATTACAGTATTCAAAATCCTATTGAATTTAAGCAATAGATTTTAAAATCTTCATTTATTATACAGCATCTCTTATTGAAACAAATAAATTAATTCAGAAAATAAAGTATTAAAGTATAATACTTTTAATAAAGTATTTTTATAGAAACTTTGGTAAGAACTTTTAATAACAATAACCAAACTTTTTAAGTATATTAATTACACAGGCCAGCGATGAATTTTTTTTCTTGATGATGATGCGCTTTTCTGATGTATTTCTGAAGACTGGTTAAGGAAAACCTATTCGAAATTTCCATCACGTACAGTTTTGACAAAAACTGCACTGTTAAAAATTTCTGTAAATTTAATGTAAATATTTATTCAGAGTCTCTGTAAGTTTACAGTAATTCTAAATTAAAAGTGAATAATCGAAATTCTTAATCTTTATTCTGTATTTTTACAAATTTTATGATTTAATTATTTAACTAAAATTAAAAATGACTCTTTCTACTTTAGAAAATGCATTCCAAGTCCAAAATATGTTCTCGCCAATAATTAATTAAATTAATATTAGTTATTAAAATGAATGTATAAAATAAGTTTTTTAACATCCCCGTTTATTTTTCTCTGTAATTTTACGTAAGACTTAAGATAATAGATTACACAGAGTTTTCTGTGGAAATTTTTAACAGTGTGGGATAGTTTGAGCTTAATCCTACCCTTTAACTCCAATCTAAGTTATTTCCCCGGGAAATCTGGGAGATGTGAGTGAAAAACAAAGATATAGCTATATCATTAAGACATCAAAGAAATGTAGAGGATGTATCAAGGACGATGGAGAGTTAACATGTTAGCAGATTATTGTTGGATGCTACATAGAGAATCCTCTTCCTCTTTTAGACCATCAAGAAATGCACAAGAGGGAAAGCTCTAATGGGATCTTCTACTTAAAGAAACACATTTAAAAGATGATGATAGCCTTTTTTAATGTATTTTATATATAAATAGCTTCAGATTTGTTATAGCATAGCCTCCTTAACTAGATGCCTGTCGCGTAGCTCCGAAACCAAGCAGCAGTTGAAGCGGTAGACAGCGCCACCTAGTACAGATTATGGCACTTTTTTATTCAACTGTCGCCAATAATTTAAAGAAGTGATACATGATATATATAATCGACGTATCTTCGATTCTATTCGCCTTTTATGTATATCATATCCCACTTTTAAAAATTTTTGGTGGCTGTTGAATAAAAACGTCGCGCAATCTGTACCAGGTGGCTCTGTCTACTGTTTCAACTGTTTCCTTGTTTCCGAGCTACGCGACAGGCATCTAGTTAAGGAGGCTATGGTTATAGTCTCTGTGTGACATTTTTCGATCTTCATACTTACTTTGCGAAAAATCCTTACGTGATAGGAAGAAAAGACAGGTGTTTTTGAATTTCGCGTATCAAAACACATTAGAGACACCAAACGCAGTGCAAAAAAAAATTGAAAAGCATTTTTTCACTGGCCTGTGTTATTATTCCTCAAAACATTTCTTCAAGAAAAAATGAGTTATTAGTCAGAAAAATTTCTTTGCTAACCGACTTCTAAAAGACTGGGACAATGCCTTGTGAAGATTCTAACACGCTTTTATTAGCTTCACCTGTATGTATGTTTGTATGTTTGTGACCACTCTGGGAGCAAACAAAATGTTTATATTGTAAAAAAAGACTTTACCTACGTGAACGCTGTGGCTGTGAGGTAAGGCTTCGCGCTACGAACCTAAAGGTCTAGCGTTCGATCCCAGTCAGGGAAGATTTTTAAAAAATGGTTTTTGTTAAATTCTAAATTATTTTAATTAAAGATTTAAATGTATGTAAATATTATGGTGTGTCACTCACGCGATTTTCTCTTACCCTGCATTTTAATACTAAGATAGATATTTTGTGCTTTTTAGTTCACATTTCTATAAAAGCGTGTTCTTTAATTTTTAAAACTATAATATTATTTACATTTCTGTAATCTATATTTTCTGATTCAGTAACATAAATTAAATGCACATTTCTTCTTCTTATTATTATTTTTTTAATGTGACATCATCATTATTCAAATATGGAAAAACAAATAATTATTTTCATTATAAGGTATATTGGTCATAATATTTTAAGTCGAAATTTCAGAAATTCTTATTAATAGTTATAAAATTCCTTTTTCAATAACACGTCTTTAGAATAAAATTACTTTTCAATTTTGCATTGATAGCAATTATGAATGTATATATTTTCGATCACATTTGCGAAATTGACATTTTCTGCTTCTTAAAATTCTTTTTTAATGCAAAAATAATGTTTTGTTGTTATGTGCGAAGAGAAAAATATGTGCTATTATACATAAATTAAATCAAATATACTTTTTTTTGTGTGTGTGTGTGTATGTGTGTAAGTGTATTTAAAGAAAAAATTAAAACATGTGTACTATAAACTTCTGAGAACATGAAATTAGTATATACCTTAATATATATATATTACAACAGAGTGGTTTATAAAAAAGCACCACAGAACTTGCGTTTGAAAGTAATAAGTGCATAATTTTGAATAAACACCATAAAATGTAAGAACTCGCAACAATTGTTTCGGGTCGGAAGATAACATGACCCTCCTCAGACGAGCAAAGTAGCCACGAGTGCTTCAAATAAAAAATATAAGTGTGCAGAAGAATCTTCGACATCGTTTTTTTGGCGACTTTACACGTTTTGCGGTGTGAGAAATAAAATATATCAAAATCAAAATGATCTGTACTTTAGTTAGTTTGTCAGTTTTTGATGTCTCATTAATGAATCATATCGCAAAAGTCAGACCAGAATTAAAATACCAGTTATGATATTGTTCAAAACTCTATTCACTTTATTATTATTTTCTTTCACCTGAATTATATCAGCTGGGGATCACTGAAGCAGGCCAGTAATCCACTCCATGGAAGATCAAAATTATGATGGCATGTCTCCGGATCATACTCAGTCTCAGGTGCGTCTCAGACCGTTGCCAATTACCCATAACGCAGTACTAGTGAGACGTTAAACCCAACGAACCTACCTGAACTATATCAGCATTTACTATATAAAAAATAAACTTTTCTTATGTGTATGTGGAATTCTTTTATTCTTGTTCCTCAAAGTATTTTCAATATTTTCTTAAAAGAATTTCTAACCTTCTAAGAAATTGTAACATTATAAGAAAAGATGAATTACATTATTCAGAAAATTTTTAATATGATCTAGCTTCTAAAAGACTAGAATAATGCTTTAGTTACAATTTTTACATTTCTGTAATCTATATTTTCTGTCTCAATAGCTTTTAATTAAACCCACATTTTTTGTAAAGTATGTCGTTAACGTTATTCTCGTATTAAGAAACAGACAAATAATTTCATTTCATTACAGATTAATCATAAAAATTTAAATGGAAGTTTCAGCAATTGTTATTAATGTTTATAAAGCTATTTTTTTTCCTTAAAAAATATTTTTTTTTCTATAGATAATGATTTGCTTAAAAATGCAATTTATTTCGATCGCTTTTGAGAAATTAGCTTTTTCTTTTATAAAATAAAATTTGATAGCAATAACAATGTTTTTTTCATTTGAAAACAGTGTACAACTTCATGTACTATCGTGCAGTATAATAAATCAAATGTTTTATTTGAAAAAAAAAAAAAAATTAAAAACGTGGTAGATGAAAAGCTTCGGAGAAAATATAATTGTTTCTTTAAATAAGGCGAATATATTTTTAAAGTTATTGTAATATACTTAAGAAAATCCTTTTTATTGCATTAAAGTGTTTTTTTTTTTTTTTTTTTTTTTTTCAGTTTTATACTTGATAAAGATGAACTTAATTTTTTAAGGAAAATCTTCAACCCCAGAGTCGTGTTCTTTTTATACGTTTTGTGGTTTGGGAAATCCGAAAATTATAATATCGATATATAATAATGTATATCTATAAAAGAACGTCCCAGTTATAAATTTAAGTAGTATCAACTATAAGCGTTGTAGAGTATTGGTTCAAGGTAACTATTAAAGAGTAACTCAAACAGTTTTAGGTATGCGCATCTGCGAGTACTGCGTTGCTATCGTCTCGCTTATACCGCCACATACGCAAAAATGGCTACTCCTGAAAGTAAAGCGTTTTGTGTTCCGTAATTTGCTAAAAGTCAGTCTGTAATTTCAGTTCAACGTGCGTTTCATTAAATGTTTAAATGTTTAAATGTGATCTTCCATGTGGCAAAAAAATCTGACGATGATATAGGCAATTCGAAATGACCAGATGTGTTTGTAAAGGAAGAAGCACGGGACGACCAAAGTGTGGGAAGAATTGGATTATAGGTTGGATGTGTGCCGTATAACTAAAGGTGCACATATTGAACATTTGTAAGAAAAATTAGGTTAGTTTACCTTCCTTTTGATGTATGATATGTTGTAAATAGCCTAAATTAAACTGTTATAATATACCATTGAAACAGGGGCATTATTTTATGGACACCCTGTATATTTTGTAGGTTAGTCTGTTTGATATTTTATCAATCATCGCAATAGTTATTGGTCGCAAAAACATCAGACCATTTTATTTTCAAGTATCATTTTTTATACTATTTAGAGCGCTATTGAATTTATATATATATATGTATATATATATATTAATCATTAACTACGATACAATCAGCAACAAAATTATTGAAGCACACATCTACACATATCATATACATATTTCTTTTAGTTCGATCGCTAATTTTTATCATCAGTTTACTTTTTTATAAACAGTATAAGACTAAGATCATGACTCGAAAAGTATTTACTTAGCAAAACAGTATTAGGTATCCATCTTTTAAGTAGGAATTATTGCTAGTGCTTATGTAATTTTACTACCGACTGTACATCATTTATGATTAAACAAATAAATTTAATCAGGAAAAATGATTCAGCTATCAACAGAGCATTATTTCTTTTACTGAAATTTTAAAATCACTTTTAATATTATAAATTAAATTTTTCCGTGTTTGTTAAATTGAATAACTCTCATTCCTCAAAATATTTTATTCAAAAATCTTATAATACTATCACTCAATAATAATGCTACCGTCACATTTTTTAGATCAGTAATCTGCATTATCTCTCTCAATAACTTTTAATTAAATACACATCTATACATATAAAAGAGTACTTCCACTCACTCACTGACTCATCAATGCACAGCAAAATCTACTGTAGCCACTGACACGAAACTGGGTCAGATTATAGAACATATAGTGTAAGCACCCCCTAACAAGCGATTTGAGAAATTCGCCCCCCAAGGGGGAGTAGGGGGCAAAATGTGATTTCACAAAAACCTCCATATCTCAAAGAAAAAAACAGATATCCGTAAAATTTTGCTTTAAAGTATAGCTAACACAAATATCTAAAAACCAATTTCTGGAATTTTAGAAACTCAGCCCCCAAGAGGGGAAGAGAGGGGGCAAAACGTGATTTGAAATATACCTTTATATCGCAAACTGAAAATAAAAAAGATATAAGTGAAATTTTTGCTCTAAAATATAGCTCTCACAAATACATAAAAACTAATTTCTTTAATTTCATAAATTTGTCCCAGGTGGAGCGGTAAATGGGAAGTGGGGGGGGGGGGGGGGGTATGGGGCAAAAAAAATAGAAATACAGTTAGATCATTCAAATTTTTGTACAGTTAGGTTTTACAGGCCTGCAAGTCAAATGAGGATATTTTCGAAAGTATAAAGTTATTAAGAGAGTCAGAAAGGGGGGGGGGAGCGGAGGGGCAAAAAAATAAAAATAGAGTTAGACCGTTCAAAATTGGTACATAGAGGTTTTCAATACTTACAAATCGATTGCGGTTATTTTCGAATTTGTAAAGTTATTAGGAGGGGTGGGAGGGGTGGGGGTGGAGGGGCAAAAATTAAAAATAGAGTTAGTTCGCTCAAAATTGGTACATGGATGTTTTTGGTACCTTACAAATCGATTGCGAATATTTTCGAATTTGTAAAATTATTAGGATAGACGGGAAAGGGGGGTGAAGGGGCAAAAATATATAAATAAGAGTTAGAGCGCTGAAAATTAGTGTTGTTAGGTTTCAAGGCCCGATAAATATATTGCGGATATTTTCGAAAGTACAGAATTATTACGAGGGGCAGGAAGGGGGCGGACGCAGGGGTAAAAAGAAAGAAATTCAGATAGAATGTTAGAAATTAGTAGGGGAGAGTGGAGATAAATGGGGCATTTTTCATGTTTTTATTAATAGCGCTCACCATATGTAATTCAGAATTTTGTAACATTGATCATAAGTGCACCCCAGTAGTTAGTTACGCATAAACATGCTAACTTTAAAAAAAAGTTATCATTTTTAATTAAAAATAATTTTTTTTACATGCATGTGTATTGTCCCATTCATCCCCATAGGTGGGGATGAATGGGACAGGACTGGAGTAAAAACAAAATGGAAAGTAAATAAATTTTTAAAGTTAAATTGGTTTTTGTGATTTTATTACACACTATGAATTTACTGAAATTAACATAAACTGATGTATTGACTCAAATTAACATTAAAACTCAAAAGTCATTTGGTTCGCACAGTGCTGTAGACTTTGGTTATTAGTATTATTAGATTTAAAAGACGGAGAAAACGATTGCGAATATTTTTAAAGTCTAAAACAATTTGGAGGGGCGGGAACGGTAGATGAAAGACTATGCGCGCCGTGCGCGCCTGTATACGCTGCCGCAGGAAGTGGAGGTCCGGACCGATTATTCCACCGATGGGAGAATATATATATATATATATATATATTGTATTTAATACACTTTTATTAATAAGTAATTGAAATATATATTGTATTTTATATTTATGTTTTTCCCTTACGATAATATAGTCATTCATTAAGAGTGTCGAACATAAATGCGCGCGCACAGTGCACAGTGGCCTGCGCTGCCGAAGGCAGTAGGGAGCATGTGCGACATTTTTTCCAAACAGATTTTTCTCTTCTTTTTTTTTTTTCAAATGATAAAAATTAATGCAATTTTGAGAATTCATTAACTATAGTGATTCATTTTAAAATAGTGACCAGCGAAGCAGGCGTAGCCTGCTAGTTTTTTGTAAAATATAACATTATTCGTTTATAGTTATTCGTCAACGTTATTCGTTTATAGAGAAATAGGTAAGCATTTCCATTATAACATAGATTAATCATAAAATTTCATGAAAAAGTTTCAAATATTCTAGTTAATATATATAAACTAATATTTTCAATAATTTTTTTCCAAAAAAAGAATGTGTTTTTAATTTTCTTGAAATAGCAATTCGCTTATAAATACGTTTGATTCAGGCCACGTTTGGGAAATTGGCTTTATTTTAAATTATTAACGTCTAAATATCATTAAATAACGTTTAAATTATTTAAACGTTAAAACTGAGAGAGAGAAAAAAAAAAAAAAAGAAGTTTAATGAATTGTTACATATACTGTCTCAATAAAATCATGATTATAACGTTTCGTTATTAGTGTGAAAATTTAAACGAATAAAACCATAAATAAATAAATAACTTAATTTTTTTTTTAAATGTTTCCACGTTCTTTATATATATATATATATATATATATATATATATAAACGTATTTACTTACAAGTAACTATATTTTTTTCACATGTAGGTAAATATATTTTCTTATAGGTCTGAAAAAATTAATGTGTAATTTTAAATGTTATTCTGATTAATAAGTGTACCAATTTTCGCAGCGACTGGATGAATGGTGTAGATTTTTATACATAACTAAAAATCAGGACAGATACAATGACGAACATTCAAGCTTTACATATATACACTGCTCGACATTGAAAATGCAACACCAAGAAGGAATGATAATAACGAAATGAAATTTGTTGGACACATACATTATAGTAGGAAAAACAATTGATTAAAATTTCAGGAAATTTCGTGTAATATGTACTGAGAAAACAGTACATAAAGCAGCGACCTCTGTGAGCAATAACAGCTCATATCTGCCTAGGCATTGAATCGAACAGTACTTCAACAGTGCTTCATTGCCGGTAGAGCACTTCATGAAGCTTCAACACGATGCCACAATGCATCGATCGAAGTTACTGGTGAGTGGTGGGGGCTAGTCGCTTTTCAATAATTAAACAGTCATTTTCATTGGTGCGAGACCAGGAGAACGCGCTGGCCAGAGCAACAGTCGAACACATTCTGTATCAAAGAAAGTCCGAACAATACAAACAACTTGCGGTCGTGCATTATCTTGCTTAAATTTTGCGCTACGGAGGCCTCGAATAGAAGGCAGAGGGGCGGGCCTTAACTCATCAGAAATTTCATGGCCGCTGTTCAGAGTGCCAGGAATACGAACATGAAGTAATCGAGACGTGTATGCAATGGGAACCCATAACATCATTGCAAATGATGTACACTATGATGATGTCGTATCCCAGCTGGCAATGTGCATTATTCATAATGCCGTTAAATACGTATAAGGCAATCTTGATGCTGTGAACAGGATTGTGATTTGTCTGAAAAGTGACTTCACGCCATTCCTGTGTCCAGATTCATCGTTGATCACACATTAATGGCGCCCATATCAGTGATGCAGTTTTGAGGGTGATCAGAATTTTGGTGCCGCATACTGAGTCACCACCTGGATTGATGGTATGTTGTACCATTGGATACACGTCCCGATCACCTCTTGTTTTCATTCCCGCCACTCTGATTACCAGCCATTATATTTCTGACGAGTTAAGACCCATAGCTCTGCCCTATGTTCAAGGCCTCCGAAGCGCATCATTTAAACAGGACAATGCACGACCGCAAGGGTCCCATATTGTCTGGACTTTCATTGATGACGAATGTGTTAAACTGTTGCTCTGGACAGCGCGTTCTCCTGATCTCGCACAAATGAAAATGACTGTTTAATAGTTGAAAAGCGACTGGCCTCTCACCACTCACCAGTAACTTCGATCGATGAATTGTGACATCGTGTTAAAACTTCATGAAGTGCTCTACCCGTACATGTCATCCGATCGCTGTTCGATTCAATGCCTAGGCAGATATGTGCTGTTATTGCTCACAGAGGTCGCTGCTTTATTTGCTCCAAATTTCCTAAAATTTTAATCAATCGTTCTTCCTGCTATAATGTATGTGTCCAACAAATTTCATTCCGTTATTATCATTCCTTCTTGGTGTTGCATTTTTAATGTCGAGCAGTGTAGATAAATAAATATAGTCACAAAAACAATTCATCTACACTATTTATTTATTTTTTTATGTAAAAGTGAGTATCATTTTTTAATATTACAAATTAACTTTTTTAAATGTTTGTGAAATTGAGTAACTCTCATTCAAATATTTCGATGAGTTCTTAAAAAATTTGTAGCATTTTTTAAGAAAGATGAGCTACTTAAGTCAGAAAAATTCCAATACTATCCGGCACCTAATAGACTAGTATAACGCTTTCGTCACGACGTTTACATTAATGTAATCCATATTTTCTTCCATTTTTCTTGCATTTGTAATAACGTTACACATTTCGTTAGTTTACAATATATCAGAAATCATGTAAAGAAATCAGATCAGTTTTAAAATAATATTTATCATATCGCCCGAAGCCCTATTGGATTCAAACAGTCTACTTTAAAATCTTCATTTATGGTACATTAATTATAATTAAATAATCTGGTGGGGTACTGTCACAACTTTCTCTTACCCTAAAATTCAATACTGTAAGTAAAGATTGGAGAATAATGGGTAATATAACGAGTACTGTTACACAAACCTACGATAAAAACAATACAAATTAGGCTTCAGAACAGCTTTATCCGACAAATAATTCGGTGTGAGAAGAGCTACAGCCTCCTCAACTCCCCGTTTGAACATTGTACCAGCATTTACATAGAATTCAAATCTGTTATTAAATTTATGAAGCTTTTCAAGTAACAAACGAATATTAACTTCAAAATACAACATTTGAATTGCCTGAAATCATTTGTTTTTAAATTACTCTGATCAGAGACAGAGACAAAGATTAAACTTTAAGAATTTGACTTCAGTATTCAGGAAACCTCAGAAAGTGTAAGTATACAGAAAACAAACCATGAATATTTAGCTTAAAAAATACTTTATTTGCTGTTTGTGTATGAGAAATTAATTTCAATACAATCAAATCAAATATTGTGTTTTATTAAAAATGTGACTGAAATAAAACTTAAAAAGTTAGTGGATTAAAAATTTCTGAGAAAATATATTTGGTACTTTAAAATGCAGCAAATGAACATTTAAAATTAATATATTTTAAGCGTACAGAAAAATCTTCAACCTCATGTTGTTGTTTTTTTTTTTTTTTTTTTCCGGAGCGGGGGGGAAGGGGCGGAAAAGGTATACAGATTTTCAGGTGTGAGATATAAAAAATCTTAAAGTCAATTTTCTCTGGGTTTTAGTTAGTTTTATTAGTTTATACATTATCTCATTAACACGTTTACGCCGACGGATTTTGTTTACATAGTCTTCTCAAAAGTATCCGAACACTAGCCAATAATTTCGATATCAAAAAAGTACACTTAAAACTGTTTTTTTTTTTTTTTTTTTTTTTTTTTTTTCAATAAATCTTTGTAGAATCATGCTCTTAAAATGACTAAGAACATGATTCGACAAGGATTTATTTAACAAGGCAGTATTAAGTGTACTTTTTTTGGACAGGGATTATTGCTAGTGCTCGGATACTTCTGCTGCCGACTGTAGCTGTGACCCACCGGTGGGTCACGCCGGCGTGAACATGTTAGTGAATCATATTACATAATGTCAAACTAGATTAAAAATACCATATATAATACTGTCCATAACTCTATTGACTTTAAACATATTATTAAAATAAAATCATTTTTGATGCATATTTAACTATTTAATAAAAACAAAAAAGCAATTCATCTAATGATAAAGCATTTTTCTTTTTTCATCTCAACAAAATCAGCATTTTTTATATTAAACATGAACCTCTCTTAAGTGTTTGTGGAATTAATTATGTCTCATTCCTTAAAATATTTCGAAGACTTCCTTAAAAGAATTGTAACATTCCTTGGTAAACGTTCAGTTACTTTAGTCGGAAAAATTCCAATGCTATCCGGCACCTAAAAGAGTAGGATAATACTTTCGTCATAATTTTTACATTTATGTAATCCAAGTTTTCTGACTCAGTAACATTTAACTAATTACATATTTTTTGTAAAGTATGACGTCAACGTTATTCGTATAATACGAAGCAGACAAGTATTTCCATTACAAGATCGATTAATCATAAAATTTTAAGTGGGAGTTTTAAAGACTATTTATTAATATTTGCAAACCCTTTTTTCAGAATATTTCTTCCGGAAAAAAAAATGAGAATTTTCAATTTTCTATAGATAACAATTTGATTATAAATGTATTTGATTCAGATCATTTTTCGAAATTGGCTTTTTGTCTTTTATTGTTATTAAAGAAATTGCATGCACTTTATTTAAATATAAAAATTTATCTGTTTATTTTATATAATATATAAATTAAACTTTTATATAAAAATTTATTTGTTATTGTACATTAAATTAAATTAAATACAGTTTTTTATAGTTTTTGTTACAAAACAATTCAATCAAATTAAATATAGTATTTATAGTATTTTATTTATAAAAAAAAAATTAATAAAACTTTACAATTAGTTGAAAAGTTTGATTGAAATTAGATTTGGTACTATATGTATAGGAGATTGTTTTATTTCTCTATTAAACTACATGTAGGCGAAACTTAAATATTCAAGAAAATTTTCGACCTTATTTTGGGACGATTTTACACGCTTTGAGGTGTAAGGAATTCTAAAATCACAAAATAGTTATGTTATCCTCTGTACAGTCAGTATTTTAGCTTATTACTTTATTACTTAATAAGTTTGGTGGTTTATAAGTTATCTTAATAACTAATATTCGTAAAGAAGAGAGACTAATTTTTAAATACTATTTATGATACTGTCCAGAACTTTATTGAATACTAAAGTCTTCTCTAAAAGGGTTCTATCGTGCCATAAAAAATCGCGAATTAGAGGTGTGGTCTTTTAAATGCAACCTTTAAAAAAATCCTAATTCAGCAACAAAGCATATAAATGAAAATGTTTTAACTATTCAAACTTATATTATTTATCTATATAGTTTGAAATAATAATTAATATTAGTTTCTTTGAATTTTTAAAGATTTTTATTATAGCTTTGTTTTCCAAGAAATATTTTATATATTAGAACAACCTGTTCAACTTATTAACATTTTTTTATGGAAAAAGAAGTTTTCTGTTAATCTATAAATTTCTAATGAATTTTCTGGTATAAATTACAAATGTTTTTAATTCTAATTAGGTTTAATACTTTTATTTTGTCCTCTAAAATTCAACATTATTCAAATATAATCCTTTTTAATTTCATTTTAATTTACTAGTAAAACAAAGTTATGACGCAAAATTGATTTTTAAGCTCTGATATGTTAGTATTGAATACTTCTTCTCCATTTACACACATTGTTATTATTACACATATTATGTATTACATTACAACACACACACCTCAGTTGGTTGGAAACAGTTTTCAATCCAAGCCAATAATTAAAAATAAATAAATAAATAAATAAAATAAAATAAAACAAAAACATGATTTGCTCTTAAAAAATGTGACAACTTGAAACAGTTAAACAGTTGAATACGGATGTACTTTAGTGAAAATACATTATTTTCAAGTCCAGAAGGAAATATTTTGGACTTAAAATTGGCCTTAATGGAAGGTGTTTTTTGTATAAAGGGGACCATTTAGAGAGGTATCATTGTATTTTTAAAACATAACTTAGGAATCAATAAAGAACTTAAGCGAGAAAAATAACTCAGTATCAACTAAGCATTTTTTTTTATTTAAACATAAATAAATATAATAATGGCACTTTAAATATATCAAATTAAACTTAGTATTTGCGAAACTAATTAATTACTATTCCTCAAAATATTTCATTCATTTTCATAAAAGCATTTGTAACATTCTATAAGAAATGATGAGCTATGTTAGCCAGAAAACTCCTACACCATCCGTCTTCTAAAAGAGTAAGATAATGCTTTCATCACAATTTTTACATTTATGTAATCCTCATTTTCTGACTTAATAACATTTAATTAAATATCCCTTTTTTTTCATTTTATTAATTTTTTTTTTTTTTTTTTTTTTTGTAAAGTATGACTTCAACGAGTATTGGGGAAAACAGATAAGTACTTCCATTACAAGATAGATTTAATATAAAATTTCTTCTTCAGGAAAAAAATAGGTTTTAAATTTTAATGCAGATTGAAGTTCGTTTGTATTCAGATCACTTTTACGAATGTGGCTTTTTTTATCAAACAAAATTTAAAAGCAATATTAAAGTTTTTTTGTTAGCACATTGGCATTATCGATCTGTTATTGTACATTAAACTAAATCAAATATAGTATAATGTATTTCCAGCAATTTTCAATTATTCTCATGTATCTGGAGGTCTTTGTTTGATCCTGTAAAAATTATCAATGCTAATCATATATATTCCATAGAAAACATATTTTTGTGTATAATATATATGTCGATTTCACAGTTTTTGTGCATTACAAAGGTAAATTATGATCTATGAATATACCTTTCATTGTACTTCTTTTGGAAGACATGTACATAAACTAGTTGGGGTTAGTTGTTTGTTTGTTAGGATTAAGGCCTACTGACTATGCTAGGGTCCTAAGCTCATGGGTGGGATGCACACAGTGGGTATCTCTCGAAGAAGCCCTAGCCCGTATTTATAATTATTTCGGAGAAAACCACGAAAAACACCGAACAGCTAGGTAGATGAGCAGGAACTGCGATCGAACCCGGCACATTCCATCTACCAGCTTTAAGCACAGAACCGCTCGGTCACTGCCATAAACTAGTTGCATTTATGCAATTTTCAGTATGTTTACATGCCATAGTACACTTCTATAACATACATCAATTTTAAGATATTCTTACAAAATATGTGCAGCTAAAGGACGGGCAGCCAAACTGAAGTTATAAACCGTTTTCAACATTGTAGGATAGTTTTAAATACTATAAATAAGCAATAACTACTAATATATCAAAATTTTTACTCATACAGTCTCATAATTATAATATGTTCATTTTAAATAATACATGCAATAATTATCTAAAAATTTCGCTACGTAGTTAATATTTGAACACAAAGTTTTCACGATTTTATGTACTCATGAAATGTGATCTTAAACAAATTCCATCTCATACATCAAATATGATGAATTAAAAAAAACGAGTTACCTCTTTATTAGAGTAAATGTATTGTAATGTATGTGACACACATATTATTTATTTTTTTTATTTTTGAATATACTATGTAAGGAAAGCATTGCATTCATGACAAAAGTTTTCGACTTTGAGGTTTTAGTATATAAGTGTATCTATATGTTTTGAGGTCCCCTGAGATAATTTTGGTTATTTTTACGGCAATATGTGTATGTGTGTATGTGTACAAGTGAACTGGGTAGCGTCTAAACGTTTTGTTCGAATAAGCTGAAAGTTGTTACATACGTTATAGGTCACCGTAGAAGGAAACCTATTGATTTTGTCGAATCTAATGCTTGTAATTTTTTTATAGGGCACAAAGAAAAAATCTTTATCATTATGGCCTATGGACTAAATTATTTACAGTTCGATAGTCTAACACCTTATTCAAACAAACTGAAAATTTATACATATATTATGGGTCACCATCAGACAAACTGTGTAGATGTATGTGAATCTAGCACTTACAGCGTTTTTACAGGGACACAAGAAAAAATTCTTTATCATTATAGTCCATATGCTCAAATTGTTTAAAGTGCGATAGTGTCTAAACACCTTATTCAAATAAACTGAAAATTTTTACGCATATTATAGGTCACCGTAATAGTAACTGTATAGATTTTAGTTAGCCCAGCACTTATTTTTTTTGACAGGGACACAAGCAAATTGTTCTTATAATTATGGCTGAAATTATTTAAAGTACGATAGCCTTATGCAACTGAGCTGAAAATTTATATGCATGTTATATGTCACCACCGAACAAACTATATAGACGTTTTGGTGACTCTAGCACTTATATATTTTTACAAGGACACAAGGATTTTTTTTTATCATTATGGCCTATGGGTTTAAATTATTTAAAGTGCGACAACGTCTAAACGCCTCATTCAAATGAACTGAAAATTTATACACGCGTTATAGGTCACTGTCACACGAACTGTATGAATTTTTGAGAATCTAGTACTCATAGTTAGTTTTTTTACAGGGAAACAACGAAATATTATTTATCATAGTAACCTATGGGCTCAAATTATTTTAAGTACATTAACGTTAAATTAAACAACATGCTATACAAAATGCTCAAACATCCTGTTATAATATTTTCTCTTGTTTATTTAAAAACTTATTTTACTTTACATTTTCTATACAACCTCTAATTATTTAATATTAGAAAAGTCGAGTGGAGTCACTCCAGATTTTTTATTTTTATTACTTTTTTATAGATTGAAAACTGCACATATAAGTTAATTTGCTTTACTTGTAATGTAAGTAATAAAACTGTAATTTTAACATTTTACGCAAAAACAAAACTATTTTAAAAATAATAGAATATTTATGGATCACTATTTTTACTTGAATGACTGAATTAGCATAAATTTACATTTTTCATAATTAAAAAAAAAAAAAAAAAAAAAAAAACTACAGCAAATAAATCGATGCAGTTAAGAATCTTGTAACAAAAGGAATCTTGTAAAACATTGTAATACTTCAGAGTCATGTTTATCATCAGACAAAAGAGATTAACAAAGATTAATTCTACGTTTCGTGGCTAAGCTGCAACTAAGGTTTATTCAATCTGATTAACTGCAACGATTTTTTTACTAAACAAATTTTATTTTATTTCTGTCCAAGTGCATATCTATTGGTTAGTACATTTAAATAAGTGAAAAAAAAAATTAATTTTGTTTATGAAAAATATTTCAAATGAAGTTAGCAATCTACTATAAACAAGAACCAAAATTTAAAAAGTATAAGGTTTAAAACTTCAAACCATAAATACTATGGTTATTACGAGTAACCTGGAAATAACTATATATAAATATTCTTCATATATATTATTTGAAGTTGATCTTCTTCTAATAGTTAAAGACATTACTAATATTTCGCGAAAATTTTAATAAAATTAATTAGATTCAGTTCATTTATTTCGATGGAATCTACACATAGATAAAAGGCAATAAAAAATATTCGCAGTCAAATACAAAAGAAAACCCAATTTTACAGAGTACAAATACATGTGTATCGTAGATGGGTGTTGGTGTTTGGGAATAAAGCCGATTGACTGCACTAGGGTCCTAGGCCTGAGGAGGAGTGCCTTCGGTGGAAGACTTTTGAAGGGGACCTAGCCCGTATTTACGCAAGTTTCGAAGAAAATCACGAAAAACTCCGAACGGCTAGGCAGACGAGCCTACCTGGGATCGAACTAGGCACCTCGAGTCCATCAGCTGTGAGCTCAGAACCGCTCAGCCGTTGGCGATAAATAAGAACCATAATCTATATAAATAAAGAGAAGTATCTGTGTGCGTATTTGTGCGTCTGTGTGTGTGTCTGCCTGCACTCTGGTGCTTACACTACTGTTTGTAGAGCTACAAAACAAAACTTGGCAAATGGGTAACAGGGACCCTGCAGGTATACACTTCATTGAGATTTTCATCCATTGACTCTTATAATTCCTTTTCTAAAATTTATTCTTTCATTATTGAAAACCAAATGGTTATGCAGTAGAAAAAACAAGGTATGTTAAATTAAAAAAATATATATATATTTATAACTTATGTTTACGTAGAATTTTTATCGTATAAAATCTTTTTATGTTTCTTTTTTCTTTTAATTATTAATTCCTTTGAAAGAGAAAACGTTTCTTTTTTTTATTTTTCTTTTTTTTTATTTATTGTATTTATCGAAAAATATGTTAATATATAATAGAAAGGATTAAACTTAGTAAAATTTGTTTAATTAAAATATATTGGTTTTTATTTATATAAACCCTTTTTTAAAAAAATCAACCTTTCTTTTATTTATTACATTGGTCGGAATCATATGGTAATACAGTGTAAAGAGCGAGGGCTATAAAATACATGTTTCAAAAACTAACAAATACAGTAAGCTAAAATCGTAGTTCATGAATAATAACAGATCCACCTGTCGTCGATAAATACCCAAATTCAACTGAACTGAAAAGACCTTTCTGCAGGCAGTGGGAACCTGAACCCCATACAATGCGGGCGGAAAAGGAGCTGCCGTAGGCAGCGGATACCCGAAGTGAAGTTCAGTGTGATTTCAACGTATTTATTATTATTAGTATTTATAATATTATGTAAAAGATAGTGATTCAATTCATTTGAAAATTCCTTTAAATGTAGTTACCAGTGAAGCGGACATAAGCCTGCTAGTGGTGACATAAACTCTAAAAATGAATCAATTAATAATTTTTATATCTATATAATTCTTAAACGATTCTTACTTTTTTTTTTTCTTTCTGAACTAACCAATATTCCATTAGAAAATTCTTCTCATTAATTGTTTTTAATTTGCTTTTCATGATAATTCAAAACAAAATATAATAAAGAATTAGTAGAACAGTTAGTAAATAACAGTTCAAAATGCTGCAAGTTTACGCATTCACTCCTTCACTATTAGAATTTTTTTTTTTTTTTTTTAATGATTGTACAAGGGCCTTTTTTTTTTTCTTCTAAATTTGGTCGAAATTGAATATTTATTTTTATTTTTATGAAAATAATCGAAATAAGTTAAATCATGTAATAGTACAAAATATTTATACGTTCTCGTTTTAAAAAGTTAAGTGAATAACTGTATTAAATTTTTCTACATTCTAGCTCAACAGTGACTGTCAACTGATTTCAAAACTAAAGCTATAATCATAGAAAAATAATAAGCATGTCGAATTAGAATATAAGTGCATTGCAACAAAGAAATATACACTCATGTTTGTGAAAATTGCAACACCAAGAAGGAATGCGAATATAAGAATGATATTTATTGGACACTTACAACATAGTAGGAAAAGCAATTGATTAAATTTTCAGGAAGTTTTGAGTAATATATACTGAGAAAACAGTACATAAAGCAGCGACCTCTGGGAGCAATGACTGCACTTATCAGCCTAGATAAGTGCTGTCATCTGTGAGCAATGACAGCACTTATCTAGGCTTAGCTGCCCCGATTGGATGACATATTCGGGTACAGCACTTCATGAAGCTTCAACAGGATGCTAGAATTCCTAGACCGTAGTTAATGGGGAGTGGTGGCGGGCCACTAGCTTTTTAACGATTAAACAGACATTTTCATTCGTGCGAGATCAAGAGAATGCGCTGGCCTGAACAACGGTTGAACACATTCTCTATCAAGGAAAGTTCGGAGAATACAGACAACTTGCGGTCGTGCATTATTCTGCTTAAATGTTGTGCTACGGAAGCCTAGAATATGGGGCAGAGGGGCGGGCCTTAACACACCAAAAATTTAATGGCCGCTACTCTGAGTGCCGGGAATGCGAAAAAGAAGTAATCGAGACGTGTATCCAATGGGACCCCATTCCATCACTGCAGTTGATGCACCGTGTGACGATGTCGAATTCCAGCTGGTAATGTGCATTATTCACTATGCTGTTAAATACGGATGAGGCAATCTTGATTCTGTAAACAGGTTTGTGATTTGTCTGAAATGCGACTTCACGCCATTCCTGCGTGCAGATTCGCCGTTGATCACAAATAAAGCGCCCATATCAGTGATGCAGTTTTGAAGATAATCAAAATTTTGGTAGCCGTATACTGGGTCATCCCCTGGAGTGATGGTATGAGGTATCATTGGATACACGTCTCGATCAACTGTTGTTTTCATTCCCGCCACTCTGAATAACCGCCATTACATTTCTGACGAGTTAAGATATATCGCTCTGTCCTACATTCAAGGCCTCTGAAGCGCAATATTTAAGCAGAACAATGCACGACCGCAAGTTGTCCGTCTTGTCCAGACCTTCCTTGATGCAGAATATGTTCGACTGTTGCTCTTGCCCAGCGCGCTTTTCAGATCTTGAACAAATGAAAATGACTTTTTAATCGTCGAAAAGTGACTGCCCTTCAGCACACACCGGTAACTACGATCGATGAATTGTGGCATTGTGTTGAAGCTTCATGAAGTTCTCTACCCGTACATGTCATCTAATCGCTGTTTGAGTCAATGTTTAGTCAGATAAGTGCTTATATTGCTCAAAGAGGTCGCAGCTTTATGTACTGTTTTCTCAGTACATATTACTCCAAATTTCCTGACATTTTAATCAATTAGTCTTCCTACTATAATGTATGTGTCCTATAAATATCATTCTGATATTCGCATTCCTTCTTGGTGTTGCAATTTTCACAAACATGTGTGTATTATAGGTTTTATAGAATTAAAAAATAATAATGACAAATAAATAAATAAAATAAAATAATCTGTCCAAAGATATATATTTTTTTCATGTATTTTCTATTCAAAATAAACTTTTGAATCCATTCCTTTGAATTATCTTGAAAATTCTAACTGACATACTTATAACTAAAGTTTAGAGAACTATAATAAGTATCAAATCAGTACTGCTTATTGCTTCAATTCTTGAATACTCCAAAACTGAAGACCATTTGCATACACCTGTCGGGCAAGTACTCTCGAAAGTTTTTCAATTGGATTTAGGTCTAGATTGATAGCTGGCATGTCTATAACAGTCTCTTGATTCTGAATAAACTAAGCTTTTGTTGAGTAGAAGGTGAGAGTAGACGCATCGTTCTGTTGGATATTTCAGCCCTTCCCCCCCCTTACTCCCCTAGATATTTTCAATTTTTTTTTTTCAAAAATTTTCTAAAATTACATTTATACTCTGCTGGCCATCCAAAATTCAACACCAAAAAGGAATGCAAATATTAGTATGATATTTATAGGGCACATACATTACAGTAGGAAGAAAAATTGATTAAATTTTCAGAACATTTCGAGTAATATATTCTGAGAAATCAGTAAATAAATTAGCAACCTCTGGAAGTAACAATTGAAGTTATCTTCCTAGGCATTGAATCTAACAGTGATTGGATGACATATTCGGAAATAGCACTTCGTGAAACTCCAACACGATGTCACAGCTCATTGAGCGTAGTTACTGGTGCGTAGTGCCATGCCAGTTGCTTTTGAACGATTAAACAGTCATTTTCATTGGTGCGGGATTAGGAGAACGCGTTGGTCAAAGCGAAATTCTAACGCAATTTTATATCAAGAAAGGTTCGGACAATACGGACAACTTGCGGCCGTGCATTGGTCTGCTTAAATATTGCGCTATGAATGTCTCGAATATAGGGCCCAGTGACGAGCCTTAATTCGTCAGAATGTAAAGACTGCTAAATTCAAAATGCCAGTAATGCGAACAAGAAGTGATCAAGATGTGTATCCAATGGGACCCCATACCACCACTCCAGGTAATGGGCCAATGCGACAAAGTCGAATTCCTGCAGGCAATGTGCATTATTCACAATGTCGTTAAATACAGATGTAGCAATCTTGATGCTGTAAATAGGATTGTGATTTGTCTGAATGTCGACGCCACGCCCTTCCTGTGTCCAGGTTCGAAAACCACACATAAAAGACGCTCATATCAGTGATGCAGCTTTTAAGGTAACCGAGGTTTTGGTAGCCGCCTACTGGGTCAGCCCCTAGAAGGATAGTATATGGTACAATTGGATACACTTCTCGATATCCTCTTGTCATTCCTGGCGCTCTGAATATCGGTCATTACATTTCTGATGAGTTAAGTCCATTACATTTCTGAAGAGTTAAGAGTATAATTGAGGCATCTGTATCTCAACATTTAAGCAGGACAATGCACCACTGGAAGTTGTCCGTATTGTATGGACCTTTCTTGATACAGAATGTGTTCGATTTTTGTATGGTCAGCACGTTCTCCTGATCTCGCAGCAATGAAAATGACTGTTTAATCACAAAAAAGAGACACCAAGCACGCCACCTCTAACCAATAAATATGGTCGATTAACTGTGGCATCGTGTTGTAGTTCCATGCAGTTCTGTAGCCTAATATGTCATCCAGTCGCTGTTCGATTCAACGTCTAGGCAGAAAAGGGCAGTTATTGCTCCCAGAGGTCACTGCTGCATATACTGATTATTCAGATATATAACTCCAAATTTTCTGAAAATTTAATCAATTGTTCTTCCTACTATAATATATGTGCCCAATAAATATCATTTTGATATTTCTGTTCCTTCTTGGTATTTCATTTTGGATGACCAGCAGTATGCATATATTTCAGAAATAAAATTTATGATCTATATACCTGCCTATGTAAAAAGTACCCAATGAACATTTTATAGATAGGTAGAAAAATGCTACCTATAATTATAAAGGTGCGAGCTCTTCCAGTATGCAGTACGTGCGGTGCACACAGGCTCCAGGAAAGTAAAGGCGCAAACAAAGGCGTAAAGTGCTGCAAGCACAACCGGCTTGTTTGCAGCAATCCTGCCTATTTTGTTCGCCTGACGAAAGGCGGTGGTTTTTTTTTTTTTTTTTTTTTTTTTTTTTTTTTTCGATCCGAAACGGTTGTTACAAGTTCTTGCATTTTATGGTGTTTGTTCAAAGTTTTGTACTTATTACAGATTTTTATTATTAATTAGTTTCATTTTTTAAATTTTTAAAAGGAAATAAAAGAATTGAAGTGAGAGAAAAATATATAAAACTATTTTATTCTTTTTCAATTTCTTCCTGTCTTGATTTATCATTCAACACCATTTTATGCATATAATATATGCTGAAAATGGTTACATCAAAGTAATTTTCACCTGGCTAAATTCCTCATGAATTCCCTTAAGATGTTTAAGTAACACTACTTATTAAATGTAATTGCTCTCCGCCGCAAAATAGATAATAAATTCAGATTTATACACCAATAACTCCTTTTCAGATTACCTTTGCCTGTAAACACCATTAATGTGTCTAAGAGAAATTCCTCTTTGAGATGCGAGATTAATTGGTACTGTTAAATGTAATGTAATATGTGTGATCACTTGACGGATTATGTTTTGCAGTATCAGAAGATGCCATGAAAAGAGGATTCGATAGTAAAGAATCTTTAGCTTATATTAATTTAAAAAGTAAAGGGTTTCAAGAATAGTTTAATATTTAAAGAATTTCACTCAAATTAATGATAAAAATACCAATAAAATTGAATTAGTTGTGTTCGTAGTTTTATGTACTTTATAAAGAATAATCGATGAATAGGTAATTTCAGTTGTAGTAAGAAAAAGCATACAAAATTTGGTATTCAATTGCAAAAAGTGGTAATTTTGTAAATTTTGTACGTTTTATGGTGTTATTTTATGCAATCATTATCTTTTATTATGTATACTTTTAATGCCGTCTTAGCAATATATATTCCGAAAATATTTCATCTAAAAAAAAAAAATGGTCAAAATTTTTATGTATCGCTAAGTAGCTGGTCACTATAAAAACGATTAGTATCATAACAAATTAATCTCGTACTTCTTACAATAACATTTTTTTAATCATTTAAATGAGATGCTTACTGATTATCTCAAAACAATTTTTATCATAAATAACGATGTAAAATTCTATTTATGAAGAGGTGAAAAAGCTGAAGGCGAAAACTTTCAATTATTTATCATTATTACTAACTAATGCAGATCAGCCAACTCCATAATATTTCCTGTAACATTCTTAGTAAGACCTCTTTTTAATACTACATTTTTAGAAGACTAATTTCCTTCTCACTTAACTGTGATTCTTTCATTTTTAACTGTAGTTGTGAGAAAATGACTGCACAAAGAAAGTGGTGAAAATAAAAGGCTGATACTAACAATATTACAGGATAAATTAAAATACTGGAGGCTCTGTTTAGCTTCATGACTAATAACACTGTTCTGCATGAAAATCGGCCCCAACACCTTTTTTGAAAAAATTCTTTTGTAAAATTACTTCCTGAATCCGGATATGACGCCCATTTTGCCCTATCTCCCACCGTTTTTCAGGGACGCCCTTTCATTTTTAACACTTGTCGGTAATTTCATTGCTATAAATTTGATTTATAGGGAGGGGGGATTATTTTAAATATTAAATATCTTCTGAGGGCTACAGAGGGGGAAAATATGAATATTTGCAGCAAGGGGAAAATTTAGGGGGAGAAGGATTTGTTACTGAAATTATATATATTACATTTATTATATTTTATTAATCTATTCTAATTATTAATTCTTATACATTATATATATATATATATTTAATTGTTAAAATAATTATTTTCCATTCTCTAATTCAAATTCGTGGACATAAAATTACCGAACAGTCACAAAAATTGGGGAAGGGTGTGACGTCCCGAAAACATGGTGGATGATTGGGCAAAATTGGGGAGGGGGGTCGTACTCGGATTCAAGAGGTCATTTTAAATACGAATCAGCAAGAATGTTATCAAAGCTCTTTTTTTTTTTTTTTTCAGCACAGTGTAATTGATATATTAAATTATTTTTATTTACTAGGAAAAATAATTTCATTTAATTCTCTTACATGAATGTGCTTTAATTTAAACGAAATTTTCATATATGAATGAACCTTTTCAAATGTAAATAGGTTCTATACGTTTATGTCAATTTATTCAGTAAAATTCAGATATATAACATACCAGGTCATTTTAAAACTTTAAATATAAAGATTTCTTGGTAAAATTATACTTGTATATTCTTTTATGTTATGCATAAGATAACCATACAACAAAAACAGCAAAGGAGAACTTCATAGCTCGCTACTTCTCCACTGTTATTTGATCTAATAGAATCGATCTGTATTTGTTTGTATAATATAAATATAATCCATAAAATTTTTGTAGCATGCTTTATTACTGTAATTATTTCCTGGTTAAATTTTCAGTGTAATTTAATTAAAAATTTGTTTTATTTGAAAAGAATAATAAAACGAAAATAAGCAGCCCATTTATCGCAACTAAAAAAATTTTTCAATTTTCAGGTATACAGAAAATACATTAAATTTGATTGCATTGACAAAGCACTTTCTGATTTAAGTATAATATTGTAATTAAGCCTCCCATCTATTTTTTTTAGAATGCAGTATCACTTGGTGATTTTTACAGACGAAAAATAAATTAAGCTCTATTATACATGAAGATTTCTAACCATCCTGTTCTAACCATTAATTTGCGGTTAAAAAGGGCGTTTTAAGAAGATAATCCTATCAAACAATTCGAATTTTTTCTTGCTTACTTCAAATTTTTCATCTACACTGATTGATTATTTCTAAGGAACAGACACATTTTTCGTAATAAATAATCAGGTGGAATTTTTAAAGAAATAAAACTAAGCACATATGTTATGGGGAGGTGAAGTATTTATAATTTCAAAATTCTACAGATTTCGCTACATGGGATTATGGGATAAAAATAAATAATAATAATAAAAAATAGTAAAAACAGGTCACATTTGATAAAATTTAAAAGTTGCCAAAAAATTCTTTCCAGATGAATGCATGAGAGATACCAAACTCTTAATAAGGAATATGCTTTCCAAAATGACTACTGCACTTTTTGCATCTGGTATTCATGCTGTCTACTAAACTATTGAGGATTCTTTTAGAGAATATTGTTCCGTTCCTCTGTCAAGGTATTTTTCAGGTCTTATACGGTTTGGGGAAGGTAAATTCTGTGATAAACACGTCTGCCAAGAGCATCCCAAGAATTCTCTAAAGGATTCGAGTTCAAAGAATAAGCAGACTATTTTACACGTTCAACATTTGTATTATATATTGTGTCTGATACTTCAGGGGTCTTGTGTGGACGCGCATTGCATCCATGCAGAAAAATGAGTATACCGCACTCTTAAGCAGACGAGCATGATGCAGAATAATATCTCTGCGGAACCTCTGTAATTTAGTGACCCCTCGCTAAAGATGTGAATTGACGTTCTACTATTGTGCATATTGCCTCCCACATCATCACACCTAGGTAATAACGATTACGTTCATTCACGGTGATGCATGATATATATATATATATAGATAGATTTTCAGTTCATTCGAATAAGATGTTTAGATGCTATCGCACTTTAAATTATTTGAGCCCATAGGCCATAATGCTAAAGAATTTTTCTTTGTGTCCCTGTAAAATAAATATAAATGATGGATTAACCAAATTCGTGCGACGATGACTTATAACATGTAAATAAATTTTCCTCTCAGTCGAATAAGGCATACGTAACGTGTTTTAATCTCTTTCAACACTAACTATTGTGAAAAAAAAAATAATAATAATAATAACAGTTACGTCATATTCGTCGCAGAATATCGTTCAAGACCCCTATTGCTGGCCTCCAAACAATATGTTTCTTACATCAACGCAAACTTTCTCGTCAATGACGTGGTTTAATGAGACGCATTAAACAAGTTTCTATGCATAAAATCTGAATGACTTAATCCCCGAGAAATGGTTCTGGCCGATACATGGGTACCTGTAGTGGATGCAAGGTCTGCGGCTAGGAGCCAGATTTCTGTTGATTTTCGTACTAGCTGTATACACGATGGCACTACAGTCAGCAGTAAAATTATTCAAGCGCTAGCAATAATGCCTAGTAATAAAAGTTCATTTAATAATGTTTTGTTAAATAAATCCTTGTCGAAACATGTTCTTACTCAGTCTAACAACATGATTCGACAAGGAATTATTTAACATTAAAAAGTACTTTTTCGACATCGGAATTATTGCTAGCACTTGAATAATTTTGCCCGACTGTAATTAAACTTGGCCTATTCAGAGTACTCTATAGCTGTAACTAAAACGCAGAATGAGTCTAAAATTTGTATATTGACATTTCAAAGAATGCGCTCAAAAAATCGTCAAAGAATTTTTTTTTCTTTTTATTTTAAAAAGTGTAAAGACATAGTTAAAGACATAGTACATCAAAATACAAACAAGCATTACAGTCAAAATGCTTGAAAAGTTATAATTTTTAACATTTTCAAACTATACGACATTTAAAATTGTTATTCTTACATTTTTCAAAGGTTTATGTTGCAAAATTTTACAGATGACTGAGTAATTAATTACCCGTTCATTTTTCACTCCTCGGCTGGCCTGTTTCCCTTGTCTCAATGCGTGGTATTTTTGGTTATTGAGCCACTTAAATAGTTTGGTTTTTAAAAGAAATGTTGTAACTTTGTCTGACTTGAAAAAATACTTACTGTGAGGACATCTCTCAAAATAGATGCTTCTCTGTTAAGAAATTTCTGTTTTATCTAGATTTTTATAACATACGGCTTTTGCTTTTTATATTTTTTATGAATGTATGAGTACTAACATTAATCTACATACTAATCTCCATATAAATAAAAGTCACTGTATGCAAGAGTGTGAGCGCCAGCGTATAAGAGAAACATGTGACATAACATAGGAATAAAATATAGAAAATAACGTAAAAATAAATATTATGTATAGTATTTCTCATATGTAATTGGGATTCAAATATGAAAGGGCTATTTCAATTTTTTCGATATTGTCCATTTCGAAACTGTCATCCGATAAGCATCAAAACTAAAGCCCACTGGTAAGCAAATGTCGCATGCAATAGGGACACGTACCCAAGATATTGCAGGCGATGAAGGCAACGCAGCTTCTTACCCTCAACTTTACTCTTCAATATATTTCGTTCTTAGGAAATTTTATGTCAATATACAGGGATATACAAATGCAAATTTTTACTGCTTTCACTTGAGAAAAAACGCTATAAATGCGATTTTAAGAGAATCCTATCCCCGTAGTTAAAAACAAATCATTTTTATAGGTTTTCTGATTTGTATAATGTAAAAAAAATATTTTAAAATAATATATAAATATTTTTAAAAAATATTTAGAAACTTTAAAATTTTTATTTTTATAACTCAAATGTAAATAGGCCAGCTTGTAGTTTATTGCATCAATATATTCATATTACTATTTAAATTATACATTATCAGATAAAAATGAAACAAAATTAATGTTGCAGCCTTTGTTTATTTAAAAACGAAAAAATAAAAACCTAAATGTGACAGATGCATTATTTTTAATGAAAAGTAACATTTATATTACAAAGAAATCTTCAAATAATCAAATACAAAACTATTTTTAAAGATATATGTCAGAATGAAATCTTTTTTATACAAAACGCATATATAAAATCCTTATCATATGCTGTAAAAAATTTTTAAGATATCAAAGAAAAAAATTATTGAAACAGGAAAAATGATTTTTTAAAAAAAAATGTAAAGTAAACATTGTTTTTTATTATCTTAAACTTTCTTTTACATTAATATTTGATATTTTTTTACGATGTTTATTTAAAACTGTTTTTAAAAATGTATATAAGCTGAGATATTTTCCTCAGAACCTAGTTTATGATTTGGAATTATTTTTTAAAGGAAACATCTCATTCAGTTCAATTTATTTGAATTGGTTTACAGTAAAAAAAAAAAAAATTAAAAAAAAAAAAATCAATACCAGTAAATAAGCAGAACGCTTTCCTAAGAGATATTTTCACTGCATAGGTTTCAATGCACAAAAATATTCAAAATATAGTAAATATTTTTGAAATACATATATTTTTAATTCCGAAATTGTGAGATTACTTTTAGCTTTGCTAACAATTTAATTAATTGTGTAAACTCATTTAATTAATTAATTTAACAGTTAATTAATTAAAACACTTACAAAACAATTTTAATTAATTTACATTTAATTAGTTGTGTACTGTACAAACCTTTAAAATTCTTGATGGCATTAACTTTTTATACTTTAATTGCTATAAACATGCAATTCATCTTTATTATCATAAACATTAATAAAAATAATACATATTAAGTAGTGGAAGCGTATTTAAAACATGTGTTTAATAATTACATATGCAGTACATACATGCTATCGTGATGGTAAAAACCAAATTCCCTTTGTTACCAATATGGAATTTTTCCGTGTTACCAATATTAATTTCTGGAATGCTTTTAATTCAATTCGATCTGTCCGTAGAATTAAATAAGCGTAAAGTATTGACAAAATGTTAGTATTGGTAAAATATTTATGAAGGATACAGTCAATACAATAGTTTTATTAGCTACATATTTCAAAGCAACTGTGTCTGTCAATGATATTATCACTTTCGCGACCGCATGTTTTGCCTTTTTCACAGTAAAGTAAGCGTGTGTGCGTTTTTCTCCCCAGTTACAATATTTCAGAACAAAACTACGTGGCTGTTCTCACTCAAAACACAACTACTTCTCATTCTTATTTTGATTCCATAAATGCATAATTTACAGGATGACTATAATTAAACTTAATCTATTTAAAGCACTCTGCAGATGTAACTGAAATCTGGATTGAGTCAAAAATTTGTATATAGACATTTAAAAAATGCGCTAAAAGAATGTAAAAAAGAAAATAATAATAATAAATAAATAAATTCCGTTTGTGGATGCATTACATCGAAATAAAAAAAAAAAAAAAAAAAAAAAATTCAAAATTAAATACAAATATTTTTATTTGATAGAGACATATTTGTTAAAACTGTTTAGCTATGTAAAGCATGTTCAGTATAGGCCTCGTCATTAAGTTCTTAAATGTGCATTAAGGCTCCTATATGATACGAGCTGGCGCAGTGTCCGTCATTTTCTAGCCCATCTGGGTAAACGTTGGCGATAGAAAAAGCTAGGTTACCTAATTAGCGTTGTTATCGCCTTTAAACTTCTACACAGATCATGTGAGCTAGAACTTCTTATCACGAAACAAACAAGTTGGCAATTTTAAGAACATCGCCAACATTCTCAAAACTGCAACCCTTCACGTTAAAAGAAATGTAATTTTAAAGTTAATTTTAAAAGAATTTAAAAACAATAACTTAAAAAATTACATTCATATTAAATTTGTCAAAGAACTTTGAAAATAAAATGAAATATGTTGAAAATAAGGGAAATCTTACGATACAAAGTTGTGCTCCTGCTCCAGGTATCCACGAGTTACATGTGCAATTTATTACCCACTTTTTCCTTCTTTCTTGATTAGAAGAAAATATAACCAGTCGATGCCCTTTTCTGGAGTTATTCGTGTAATTAATTGTCGAAAAATCACCAATAATAAATCGTGAGCCTGTCTTGTGGGCTGGAAAATGGCGGATGCGTCAACCTATCAATGTAGTTCTAATGTGCATCCGACGAACAGTGCGTTCGACAGCTGATCACTTGTCTGCCCGCATATGCAACGTTTTGAGGTCTATTATGTGTAGTGCCATAACTGTGATTTTTTGTAATGTTATCATTAGGGTAACGAGAGGGGAATTTTTTTTTTTTTTTTTTTTTTTAATCTGATACGCATACCCTCTAAGTCTTTTCTGCTTGACCCTAGACACTTCTTAGCAAAATATCAGCTATGCGGGATAATGTTAACACATGCCGAATTGACGGAAAATCTCAATAAAAAGAAAAAAAAAAAAGTAAAAATTCTGTCAAAGACAGAATTTGGTTTAGTACGGAAGACTATTAATTCCAATCTGTAAAATTTTTATTTTTACTTTATTTTTTAATTTTTAATTTGTATTTATTTTTTATCTCATATTTCGACCGTAAAACTAGACCACGTACTCTTTAAAATGACTGAAATGAATTAAAATGAAGTGTTGACACCTAAATTTCATACTTTAGTTAATTTTAAATATCTAATTGTCGTGTCGTAAAATTATTTGCACCCCTTTCGTTTGGTACCGAATTTGAAACGATAGGACTGATATTTTTTATTTATTTTAGTGTTACACAAAACTAGTCTACGAAACTCCAGATTGAAACTGATAGTCCTCCGTCCTATAAACAAAATCAAAATTACTCACTCATTTAAGAGACACCTTAATTATCAAGATTTAAAATGTATAAGCAATATTTTTAAATCCCATAATATTTAAAAATGTGAAAATAGACCACAATTATTTATTGCAAATCTTTTCCAAGCGTTCTGACTGTAATCCGTCACATAACGGAAATCTTTCAGAATTTTTTGCGCATGCTTTGAAATGTCTATCTACAAGTTTTCGACTCAATCTGTATGCTAGATACCGCTACAGAGTGCTCAATAAGCCAAATTTAATTACGGTCACATTGTATATATAAGTAATGAGTTATTTCCTATTTTTGGCTTAGAAACGGTCATAAAAAAAAAAAAAAATCATTATTAATACCTGATTCTTGTTTTATTTAATACCAACATTATATGTTGGATGTATGCATTAATTTTAAAGGATTTAAAAGAGATGGCGCTACTAGTATTATACGTATCTGACTATACTGTAACTACGTCATCTTAAAGCAACGTCATCTAGCTTCAGCTTGTAATATGTATCCATGTGCCAAAGTGCAAACAACATATTGTTTTTGATCTGCAAATATGTCGAAATACGTGCGAACAAAAGAGCATTTGGGGGGAGTTTTACTGTACTTCTTCAATTCGAAGAAAAGTGCTGATTGAAGTCGTTGGTTGCTATTGGAAGCTTATGGTGATCATTCAGCATCGATTTCGACCTGTAATTACTGGTTTTGTCGCTTTAAAATTGGTGATTTTGACACGAAAGACAAAGAATGTCCGGGACAGTCAAAGGAGTTTGAATATGAAGAATTGGAAGCAATACTCTATGAAGATCCGTGTCAAAAGCACGAACTTACAGAATCATTAAATGTTGACCAAAAAACAATTTCCAGACCGTTGAAGGCATTCGGAATGATTCAAAAGCAAGGAAATTGGATACCATACGAGTTAAAACCAAGAGACGTCGAAAGGCGATTTCGCATGTCCAAGATACTGCTTAATCGCCATTAAAAAAAAAAAAGTTTTTTCTTGCATCGCATTATTACTGGCGACGAAAAGTGGATCTATTGTGATAATTCTAAGCGAAAATCATATGTCAAATCCAGCCAGCCAGCCAAATATCTATGCTGCCAAAGTAATGTTGTGTATTTGGGGGATCAGAACGGAGTGGTCTACTATGAGCTGCTGAGAAGTGATCAAACAATCGATGGACCTCTTTACCGAAAACCATTGATGCGTTTGAACCAAGCAATAAAGAAAAGACGGCCGGAATGGGAGACTAGACACGAAAAATTTATTTTCCATCATGGTAATGCCCGACCATTTGTTGAAGAACCCGTTAAAACTTACTTGCAAATTATCGGATGTGAAGTTTTGTCCCACCCGCCATATAGTCCAGATGTTGCGCTATCCGATTACCATTTGTTTCGATTCATGCAAAATGCCCTTTCTGGAATACGCTTCACTTTAGTCGAATGCATCAAAAATTGGCTCGATTCGTTCTTGGACTCAAAAAGTGAGAAGATTTTTGGGCCGGAATCCAAAATTTGCTAGAAAGATGAAAAAAAGTCATAGCTAGCAATGGACAATACTTTTAATGAATTATTTTGTATCATTTTATTAAAATTAAAGCTTTTTTTCCACCAAGCAATCTTCTAAAATTAATTCATACACCCAATATTTCTAATACTTAATATTGGTTCATTAATAGATAACAAATCTAAAGAAAAATGGGTTTCAAATGTTATCATATAGTTTGAAAGGCAACTTCACCTGTTAATCTATATGTAAATTAATTATAATCTAACTTACCATATTCATAGTACTAATTTGGAAACTAATATTTGATGTTAAGTATTGTGCTCTTTCAGACAAGTACCTACACAAGTATGTCTACTCGCTATTATTACATCCTATACTATTAAATGTAACAGCAAAATTTAACTGCACACTTCTTTCTTCTTAAAGTTACACTCTCTTATTACCAAATTAAACATTTCCTTTCAAACTTATTTTGCAACATATATAAAGATTGGAGATTTATAGGTTGGTTTGAAAATCTCTAAAATATTTTAAACTTCAATATAAAGTCACGCAATTGATGTATGAGAACTTGATTTCTACGACAATGCTTTGCTTATGGAAAAGAAAAAGTTAGTTTCAAATTTTGCTCATAGATGGCACTGTACCTTAAAAACACCAAATAAATCATCAAAAACCCAAGGCAAGCATATAAAGAGCATTTATTTTAGTAAGTTTGATAGAATATTTTAATTTGTTCAACCTTTAAAACTTGTACTGTATCTAAACAGTAATACAATTCAATCTAAGTACCCGCTAGCTTTGGTTGTGAAATAGATTGGGCAACAAGTATTACTTGCGCCTTCAATGGCAAACTTCAATTGGAATACTTCAATATGAAGCACAGCATAAGCATATCCATTGTTCTTTAGATAATCGGACAAGATGAAATCAAGAAATGTTAAGTGTTTGAATCGAAGTAATAAATATCATTGTAAATTTACAAGTAACGCCATCTGAGAAAAATATTTTGAACTAATTTTTTCATTTGCCTAGACCAAATTACCATAAGAAACAGTGTAGTGCAAACTTCACTCAGTATGTGCAAACTTCATAAACTTTCACTTCTTCATTTCTAGTGCCAATTACTAGATTTTATATTAAAATTTACAATGTGTCAGGAATTTTTTTGCATACGATGTGTATTAAACACTAACATATAGAAAGAAGTATTATATAAAGAAATATCGTTTTCATATTTGTTTAGAATCTCATTTTAGTCTTAAGCGAAAAGTATTTAATTCTGATTGGAGTCTTAAATTCTTCTTTTATTAATCTCTGCCTGATTCTGAGCAAATGAAAATACTCTTCTTAATCCGTTTAAAAAATGTCCCTCTGGCTAGTCTGATAACTGTTAAAAGGAGAATTTCTTTACTAAATTAAAATCCTTAATGAATGGAAAGATTATCTGATATAAGTGCTTTTATTATTTCTATGATACAGTTTATGTCGCAAACTTAAAGAGGAGAGGAGTTAGAAGTTTATTGTCAAATTCATTACTTGAAATATTATTTTGCGTACAAGGTAAGATTTCTTTTCTTTCTTTTCTTTCTTTCTTTCTTTTTTTTTTTCCTTGGGGTGGTGGGGGTGGGGGTGGGGGATATTGCAATTCATAATTCATGCCAAATTATACCTCGAATTTCTTTTTAATATTTATATGCAAATAAATGGATGGTAATTATCTTATTTATTTTAATTAATTTCCTTGTTACTTCTGTATTCATAGAAGAAAGTATTCGATTCGTAAAAATGTTTGACAACCAGTTTTCGATTTTTTACATGTTTTGAGATATTCTGAACATGATTTCACATTTTTAGAAAATGTCTGCCTGCCTGACAACATGTGTGCGTTTGCGTGTATCTGACAAAAATGTTTGTAGTAGCTATAGCTCCAGAACTACTGCACAGAATTTCACAAAGGTTTATATTTAATTGCCCTTAGCATTTATCATTGCTATCAATTTTTGGAAGAAATTGCCCAAAAAGTGGACTACTAGGCCACGATCTCTCCCATTCACAGGAATGTTTCTCAGTTTTTATGAAGTATAATTACACAAAACTTGACATATGAGAGGACCGTTGTAAAAGACTATGTTGGTTCAATTAAGTTGCATATCTGCCAACAAGTACGTTGTTATGCTGCATTTTTTCCTGTGCGTAAGTGCTATATCTTAGCTTTTACAACGCTTAATTTCAACGACCTCGATATATGAAAAGATCATTATGAGATAGAAGACTGAGTCAATTACCCAGTGTTTATTATCCGGCATGTTACGCTGCCATTATTCATTTTCTGTGATTTTCCATGTGATTGCATCTCAGCATTTGTTTATAAAAATTTCACCAAACTACATATGTATAATTTACAATAATATTTTTACCTTACATAAATCCTTACTAAGTCCGAGCTTCATATATATTTCGGCTACCTAACGGTGCCATCTTCAGATACACTCGGTAAAAAATGACTCTCAAAAGAGAAGCTATCGAAATACTAACCAATAATAACACTATCAATGATATCGAACATAGCATTATTCCTACCGAGTGGCAACAACTATATAAGAAAAACAAGAGAAGTGAAGAAATCGAAGAGGATACTACAAAAGATAAACAAGTCATCCAAATAGCACCTTCAAATCATTTTTTACCGAGTGTATCTGAAGATGGCACCGTTAGGTAGCCGAAATATATATGAAGCTCGGACTTAGTAAGGATTTATGTAAGGTAAAAATATTATTGTAAATTATATTAATAATCCTTTCTTCAACATCTTTGTAAAGTACATATGTATAGTTTTTTTGTTTGTTTTTTTTTCGAGAAGCCAGAATTAAATATTTCTTCATGTTAATAGGTAAGTGGTTCTGTTAAAGAAAATGATATAGTAGACAATTTTGTGATGATCACATCTTACTACTTTTTGTAAATTGGTTTTAAAAATCTAACACACCAATTGGACAGAATTTGGCACGATATCTCGCAGGAGGACATCTGCCATCTCTATCAATTAATGACAAGTCGAATAACTGCTTACATAAGTGCCAGAAAAGGGCCAACGCGTTATTGACTTGTTCACTTTGTGAGGCTCTTTCTCTTGATTAAATCCTCCTAAATTTCTGAAACTGCTATCATTTGTTTTTCCTTACATGTACATGATATCTAGCAATTTTCGTCCCATTCGGATCCTTCTTGGTGCATCGTTTTTTTGTTTTTGTTTTTTTAATCTTAGAGTGTATTTTGCAGAAGACAGTGTGAAGGTTAACAGAGAATCTTAACATTCCTAAGGATGAGGAAAAGCACAATGAGTTTCTCTTCACGAAAAAAGAAATGTTTAACCCTAAGTTTCTATTAAAACCGTCAGATTTATTTTCAAATAAATCCAAACTTTGCCATATTTTTCCTCTAGCGACTCATGGTTTTGCAGCGAATGAGAATTTTTCTGACGATAAAGGTAAGTCAAATCAAGTTTTTACCCCATACAATTCTTAGCGCCAATCTTTTCCCAAAGTCATTATATCCGTTTCCGAGTACACTCAATTTCTGTCGTATTTTGCAATAAGAGAATAAAGAGTTGACAACAAACACGAATTTTCCTGATATGAGAATGAAACTCATCGATGTTTCACTTCAAAAACATTTAACTTTTTTCCGAGCAAACCCAATTTCTGCAATATTTTGAAAAAGGTTGATAAAGGGTTAACAGAGAATGTAAGATTTTCTAAAAATAAGTATAGACCTAATGCTCGTAGGATTTCGTTCCAAATAATTCTTATCCCCAAACGTTCCTCAAAATCGTTATATCTATTTCGATGTGAACTCAATTTCTGCCATATTTTGTAACGAGTAGATAATGTAAGAACCCAAATTTTCATGAAGATGAGGATAAATCTAATCGATATTTTACTAAAAAAACATATAACCTCAAACGTTCTCCAAAATCGTTATATTCATTTTCAAGAAAACTTAATTTCTTCCATATTTTGCAAACGATAGTCAAAGGGTTAACTGTAAACATGAATTTTCCTGATTATAAGGGTGTTTCTAATTAATTTTTCATCCTAAACAACCATTAACTTTCAACAACCTTTAACCTGAAACTTTCATCAATATCCTTTCATTTGTATACTTTTCGAAGTATACCCAATTTCTGCCATATTTTCCAACCGGAGGGTAAAGGTGATGGATTTTTCTAAAGATGAGGATATGTCTAATGAATTTTTTATCCCAAAAAACACTTAATTCCAAACTTTCATTAAAATCATTACTCTTATTTCCGATTAAAAACAATTTCTGCCATGTTTCCCAAACGGCAGTAAAGTATTAACACTAAACGTAAACACTAATACAAAGTAAAACATAAACACAAATAAAAGTATTATCAATAATTTTCCTGACTATAAAGATATGTCTGGTTAATTTTTCATCCCAAACTTTCATCAGAAACGTGTTATCATTAGAAACTGAGTAAACTCAATTTCTCACATGGTATTTAAACGGTTGATAAAGGGTTAACAGCGAATGGAAATTTTTACTAAAGATGAGGATTTTGTACCTCAAAAAACACTTAATTTGAAACTTTCATCAAAATCGTTGTATCCATTTCCGATAAAAACAATTTATACCATATGTTCCAAAAGGCAAATAAAAGGTTAACATCGAGCGCAAATTTTTTTCTGAACTTGAAGAAAAGTTCCATTGATTCAGCACCCGAAACCGCACTTAATAATTCAAAACTTTCAGGAACATCGTTACATCCATTTTTGAGTAAAACCAAGTTCTGCTTTAAGTTTCAACCGGTTAATAAAAAATTAATATCGAACGCGAATTTTCCAGAAAATGAGGATAAATCCAATCGATTTAGCATCTAAAAAACACTTAACTCTAAATTTTCATTAAAATTCGTATATCGATTGCCGAGTAAAATCAATTTCTACTATATAATGCAACCGGCTAATAATAGGTTAACATCGAACCCGAATTTTCATGAAAATGATTCCAATCGATTTAGTACTCTCAAAAATACTTACTTTCAAACTTTCATCAAAATGGTTGTATCCATTTCCGTGTAAATACAATTTCTGTCATTTATGCAACCGACGAATAAAGGGTTGTCTTCGAACGTAAATTTTCCTGAAGATGAGTATAAGTCCAATCGATTTAACACGCCAAAATATACTTAACCCCAAACTTTCATCAAAATAGTTAGAGCCGTTTGCAAGATCCCCAAGCGAAATATACATATGCATATATACAGCAATTCACATGATTAACTCGTTTAATATAGAAAAAAGAAGAGAGGAGAAGAGAGGAGAGGAGAAGAAGAAGACGAGAAAGAGAGAAGAAGGAGAAGGATTTATAATTAATTCATCAAAATGAAATTTAAATAAATCGATAAAAATAAATAAATCCTTGTCGAATCATGTTCTTAGTTTGTCTAAGAAGATGATTCGACAAGGATTTATTTAACAAAACGGTATTAAGTGTACAGTCGGCTGCAAAATTATTCGAGCACTAGCTAATAATTCCTATATTTAAAAAGTACACTTAAGACTATTTTGCTAAGTAAATCCTTGTCGAATCATGTTCTTAGACTGATTAAGAACATGACTCGACAAGGATTTATTTAACAAAGCTGTATTAAGTGTACTTTTTTTGGCAAGGATTATTGCTAGTGCTCGAATAATTTTGCAGCCGACTGTACATAGTTACTTTTTTTACATAGGAATTATTGCTAGCGCTCGAATAATTTTACTGCCGACTATACATATTTTAAACAAAAACAGCCATGTTTTCTACATATTCTTCATATAACTGCACTCCTGCTCAAAAGTTTAGCAAAGTTTGCAAACGATCTATTTTATAAAATAAAAACTTGACTCTCGAGAAAATGTTTTCAAGCATTGTGTATTTAAAGGACTGGATTCCTCAGATTTTTCAGTTTAAGACAACATTTAAAAGGCAGGTAACAAATTGAGCAAAATCAATAATGTTTGTGATCACCCTGTATTGTTAATTGAACGAAATGAACTGTAATTTTAGGTTATATTAATATAGACACAGTTCAATTTGTGGAAGAATTTGTGTGACGGTAGCATATTAAATAATGGAGATAAAAGCATTTATTTTAAAACTCAAAAAAAAAAATCAACATGTTTTTTATTTATAATATACAGAGTATTTAACGAAAATTATTCCCACTTTCAGGATAAGTTGTAAAAACACTTTTAAAACAATATACTACATTCGAAATAAAAAAATCTCAAAGAAAATCTCAGAATTTTTATGAAAAACGTTTTCACTGCGCATGTGCGAAAGATTTTTCTTTAGACGCCTTTTCGCTTTTATTAATACGGTAGAGAGAGAGAGACATAAATAGATAAATGGATACATACATAAATGCATAGATAGATACAAAGAGAGAGACGTGCGTGCGTTTGTTTGTACATAAAATGTTACATTATTTAACTTTTATTTCCAATTTCGTTCGATAAAAATTATACAATTTCAAATTGTATTAATTTATTTATATTTTATAAAAACTGCATAATGTTAACAAAATATTTTATTGAACCTTTTTTTTATCTATCTTTTTTATTAATAAAAGAAAATTAATTAAATAAACACGTATCCTTAAAAGTAGGGTACGATGTCAAAATTTTTATACTTATAAGTGAAAGTTTTTAAAAACTTATTTTTTCCTCTTTTGCGTGTAATATTATTATTGGGCATGCCAAGAAAAAAAAAATTTGTATTGTTTGCTCAAAAGTAAATTTTATTATTTAACTGGGTACTTACATTGTTTTCTCTTTGTTAACATATTAATATTTCAAAATTAAACAACTTTAAAACAAAACTGCACAAAATTTAAAGATTAAAAAAGTTTAAACTTCTGAAACTTTCTTTTAGTTTTTTTTTTTTTTTTTTTTTTTTTTTTTCAATCTAGTTCAAGAAGAGAAATTTATCGTCACTAAAGAAAATGTAACATAAAGTTAAAAAATTCAAACAAAAAAAAAAAAAAAAAAAAAAACTACAAAATTCTTAGTTTAAGCAACTAATTAAAAGTTTTACGACGAAAGAAAAGATAATCTTTTTTATTAATTTAAAATATATATTGACACATAAAAAATTAAGTATTTTTAAGGAAACTTTCAATATTCTTTTTTTTTTTTTTTTCCCAAGTAAAACTTTTTGCTTTAGTAAAATCTTCTTCTGAAAATATAATAAATTATCTTTATCTATTTATTAATAGGAAAACATAGATTTTGTCTTATGTTTTTAGCGTATTTTTTTATAAGAGAAGTGGTTTAAAATTAGTAATGTTTGAATGGTATGGATAATGTGTGTTACAGAAAAGAAAAATATTCTCATGAGAGATGATGTGAGCAGACACAAAATACCTTTAATTTTATACACATACATAATCTTTTTGCATTACAAATTATTTATTAAAATTATTTTCCATGATGAAGGCAGACGATTTTCCCCATTAACGGCCCTCTTCACTTACCGTCGCCGGTATCTCGGGCCAATGTTATCCTATGGAAAAATTTTCTTTACAAATAACTTATTAACTAATACATATTTTTAAATTCTGTTTTCCCATTCAGAAAATTCCCAACTGTTAAATTGACGGACCTTTTTAAAAAATGTATTTTTTTTTTTTTTTTTTTTTTTTTTTTTTTTTTTTGAAATTGCAAAAGGAAAAAATTTCACATATTAAAAATTTGTATTTTGCAGCTTCAAAATAAAACATAAAAAATTTAAAAAATAATTTCTTAAAAAAGATCCGTCAATTAAACAGCTGGGAATTTTAAGAATGTGAAAACAGAATTTAAAAATATTTATTAGTTAATAAGTTATTTGTAAAGAAAAATTTCCCATAGAATAACATTAGCTTCGGCTTTCCGCAGCGGTGAATGAAGTGGGCCCTTAATGCGTAAACCTGAAATTTGTTGTATGTTTTCACACTATTTTAATAAGAAAAGGTGCTAAACTTGGTATAGTTCGAAATGTTTGGTAAATGTGAATTGCAAAATAAACAATTGTCTTACCAGGACAAAAAAGCATTTAAAAGTATCTTTATATCCATACACTTTTTCCTTTTTTACACGTAATCTTTTGTATTTAAAATTCCTATAGAGAAAAGTTGCAAAATTTGTATGTGCAGTTTTTCGAAATGCAATACAACGGCTCGAGATTCAGATTTTTTTTTTTTTTTTTTTTTTTTTTTGTGGATTTTATCTTCTTGCATTTAATTGTTGTTTGTCTGGAGACAGAAGTTAATGTAATTTTATTTTTTTCAAACTTTTGATATGTTGTGTCGATAAAAACAGTGTTCTTTGTAATTGAAATGCCAAGACTAAGAATTGTAATCAGTCTGATTGAGAGACAAATAAAGTGGAATAGAGAAGATCATAGGGATATGAATACGCATCCGCATGTAAATAAAAATGCGATTTTTTTTCTAAGAAAGATTAATTATTAAAAATACCTTTTACCCGGAATTTTAATATTTCTATATATTTTTTATTTAAATGCTTACTTCAAAAAATCTGGAGTGACTCCACTCGACTTTCCGACATTAAGTAATTAACGGTTGTATAAACAAATTAAAGTAAGAAAAGTCGTAAAATAAACAAAAGAGAAAATTATAATAGGGTGTATGAGTACTTTTCTTCATATAGTATGTTGTTTAGTTTAACGTTATTGCGCTTCAAATAATATAAGCCCATAGATCTTAATGATAAATTTCCGTTGTGTTCCTGTAAAAATCTATAAGGGCTATACTCTCCAAAATCTATAAATTTCTTACAATGGTTACCTATAACATGCATATGAATTTACAGATCAATCAGAAGAGGAATTTAGACGCTATTGCATTTTAAATAATTTGAGCCCATAAGTGTTTTTTTTTTGTGTCCTTGTAAAACGACTATAAGAATTAGATTCACCAAAATCTATATGGTGTTTGCGACTGTGAACTGTAACATTTGTATGAATTTTCAGTTCATTCAAATGTGGAGTTTAGACACAATCGCACATTAAATAATTTGAGCCCGTAGGACATAATGATAAGGAATTTTTCTTTGTGTCCCTATAAAAACCTATAAGTGCTAGATTCACCAGAATCTTTATGCTTCATGTAACGGTGATTTACACTACGTATATAAATTTCCAACTCAATCGAATAGACGCTAATGATTTCAGCCCATAGGCCAAAATGATAAAGATTTCTTTGTTGTGCCCCTGTCAAAAATACTATGAGTACCAGATTCACCAACAGCGATACAGCTCAAGCAATGGTGACCTTTACCACGTATCTAAATTTTCAGCTCATTCTGATAAGGTATTTAGACGCTATCGCACTTCGAATAATTTCAGCCCATAGGCCATAACAATAAAGATTTTTTTTTTTGTTGTGTCCTTGTAAAAACACTATGAGTGTTAGATTCACTAAGAGCTATGCCGTTCGCGCAACGGTGACCTTTAACACGTATATAAATTTTCAGCTCATTCTGATAAAGAATTTAGACGCTATCACACTTCGAATAATTTCAGCCCGTAGGCCATAATGATAAAGATTTGTTTGTTGTGTCCTTGTTAAAAACCTATGAGTACTAGATTCACCAAGAGCTATACAGTTTGAGCAACGGTGACCTTTAACACCTATATAAATTTTCAGCTCATTCTGATAAGACATATAGACGCTATCGTACTTCGAATAATTTCAGCCCGCAGGCCAGAATGATAAAAAAAAATTTCATTATGTCCTTGTATTAAAACTATGCGTGCTAGATTCACCAACACTTATGCACTTCGTGTAACAGTAACCTATAGCATGTGTGTAACTTTTCAATTGAATTGAAAAAAAAACGTTTACACGCTATCGCAGCTTAAAAAATTTTGGCCCATATAGACAAAAAAGAATTATTCTTTGTGTCCCTGTAAAAAAAGACTATAAACGCTAGATTCACCAAAACTTATACAGTTCGTGTGACGTTAACTCGTAACATGTGTATAAATTTTCATCTCATACGAATAAGGCGTTTAGACACTATCGCACTTAGCAAAATTTGGTCCCAAAGAGCATAATGATAAAGTATTTTTCTCTGTGTCCCTGTAAAAAAACTATAAGTGCTAAATTCACCAAAATCAGTAGAGCTCGTGCTATGGAGACCTATAATACACCAAATTTCAGCTCGTTTGAATAAAGCTTTTAGACGCTATCATGTTCACTCACATACATACACACATGCATGCACACATATATCATCGTAAAAATAGTAAATATGAATTAATGGGACCTCAAAACGTGTAAACACCAAAATCTCAAAATCGAATTTTTGAGATGATTGCACTATTTCCCTCACTATAGTGTTCGAAAAGTAAAAATTGATCGAAAGTACACTGTAAACATTTGTGCTGCTAACAATAAATATAGAAAAATAATTCGGCTATATAAAGCTGTTTTGTCTATAAGTCCAACTAAAGTAATATACACTGAAATCTTCCTAAGAGAGTCACCCACAGAGCCATTAAAAATTAGCCTTTTAGAGAGTACAAAAGAGATTTTTAATCTTCTTTTAGCGATTTTTAATCTAGACTGTTCAAACATTCTAAATTCAGGTAACAAAATTCTACAAATTAAATATTTTTAATTATTTGTATTAGCAATTTTTGTCAGTATAATTTTCTAATAATTAATAATATTACTGTATATGAAATTTTTAAGTTTTTTAGCGATAGTTTGTTTTCCAAGAGAATCTGTTATATATATATATATATATATATATGTTGTATATTCACGGTAACAAATTGTTTAGCTTAGTATCATTTTTCAGTGTAAAATATGTTAAACATACCTGCCAACTATCTCATTACTAAACGGAAGACTTTCAGTACCCACCTTTTTCTTTACACCAGTCTCTCTCTCTCTCTCTTTTTTTAAGAATAATTCTATATTTATTAAATCGTAACTACATTTTGAGATAACTACTTCATAAATAAAATGGTGTGGAAAAAGAGTAAAGAGTACTAAAAATCTTTCGAGTCATAATTAGGATATTGGCAGGTAAGGTTATATATTAATTTATAAATTTCTAATAAAGTTTCCTGGCAGAAAATAACAATTTTAGCTTTTAATTTTTAATCTTATGCAGATTTAATGAATTTATTTCCTTATTAAATTAAGCAATACCTATTTAGAAATTATTGCACGTAAATATTATCTGAATAATTGTATTATATAAAGATTCCTTTTCTGAGTTTGAACTTCATTAACCTGTATTTTATGCAAACTTTTACTATTTTGTGATATTTTATTCCTTTTTTTTTTTTTTTTTTTTTTTTTTAACCTTTTACTTTAATTTATTTATTTTCAGAGCTGACACTGTATTTTAACCGATGCTTTAGTTAAATGAATAATTTTAGAATTTTATGTTGTATTTTTATTGTTACATATTATATTATATTTCTCCTGTTTTCTCCGACATTCAATATTTGCAGTTCTATTTAAGTAATTTAAACATTATTATTGCTATTATTATTTATTTATTTACTGATTTTATTTTATTTTATTTTATTCTTTTTTTTTCTCCTCGCAACTGCCTTGGAGGCAAAAGCAAGAGTCTTGTTTTTGCCATCGAGGCAGTTGCACGTGTTTTTTGCACCTGATGAAGGAAGGCTACGTCCTTTCGAAACCGGTTGTGCTGGCTTAAAATTTATGGTGTGTGAAGAAGTCTTATTGTCTATTTACCATTTACCTTAGCTTTGTCCAGATAGCTCGGAGCCATCCAGAGGTTTAAAAAAAAATAGTTACAGTTTTTAATTTGGGTTGATATATTGCAGCGCCCAAAATATTAAGCTTGGCAACCGCTTATAATTTCAGTGCTTAAAATACTACTCGGAAGATGAAGCCTCCACAGATAGCGCTGTGTTTAAATCATAAACACTGCATAATAGTCTTCCCAGTTATGCCTAATCGTTCGCATGATCTAGGCACATGATTTAACAATAAATAACATAATTTCGGGTTTTAAGCAATAATCCTGTGGTAAATCATTTAGGTATTGCTGGACGGTTGCCACAATATACATTCTAGGCGCTGTAGCTTACGTGATTATCAGTGAGAGGTGCTACTTATGCAGCAACTTTTCATCATCGTCTGAGGAGACTTTTTAGCATGTGTGGTAACTGTAAAGAATAGAGAGGAAAGTATTAAAACAATCAGGCGAAAATTAGTTAAATTAGTTAAATTGTATTATTTTTAGAAAAGATTATCCTATCTTTGACATATCATCATTGCATTATTTATATCGACAATGTCTTAAAAAAAAAAAAAAAAAAAATGGAGAAGATTTAAGTTCATTTGGAAAATTTACAAAATCATTATAAATTTAGTTATGTAATATTAAGTTATTTCCACAAACATATCTAGCCCATAATAGATTTTGTTTTTAATGGACGTGGGGGAGGGGTGAAGAACTTCAAATTAAGAATGAGATTTCATTTTTTTTTTTTTTTTTTTTTTAAGTATTCTGTAAGTAAACAAATTCTTTACTGTGTAAACTTTTCAGTCATTCTTCCTTCTTTTTTTTTTCGCTATTAAAAAATCACCTTTGTGCTATGCGGTACGCATTAAATGACTATAATAACACCATTGGAACCTTTAAAGTAGCTGCTAAATATCTACTGGTATTTTAGAAACTTGATAAGAAAATTTACAAAGTATTCCTGAGCCCCCCCCCCCCCCCCACTCTCCGATATATTTTCCTTAACTGGTTATATTACGTATTCTGATTATTTTTTCAGTTGATTCTCTTGTTCTTCCACACATGTGATTGTGCATTTTTTTTTTTCTTTTTTTTTCCTACGCTAAGATACAGTGGAGTAAGACACTTATTATTTAATGAAAAAGTTCTGAAAATGTTCTTGAATATTATTATTGCTTTATCTACTATTATACAGGATGATTGTAATTAAAGTTACGATTTCAAAACGCTATAATTTTTAAACTACCTATCAAAGCGATTTTGTATTTTACCAGAGCAATCGTGAGGCAATGAAATTTTGTTTGGCAAAAGAAAACAAAAATTGTTCCAAAATGTGCCGTTAATTATCCGTAAAGTGTTTCATTAAGCTCCTTTTTTTCTCTTTTCACTATGACTGTTTTCGCTGTAAACACATATTCTTGTCTTTTTGCTAAAAAATTGTAGTACACCCTTGAAGTCTAGTGTTTCTTGCTATTCTATTGTGTTGATAACAACATTTCTGTGCTTAATGAGTCCATTTAGGCCTTTCCCCTAATATTATCCTGACAGCGACATCTATAGGAACATGTTGGAACTACTTTTTTCCTCCCCAAAACAAAATGGCATTGCCTCAGGTAAAATATCAAATTTCTCTGATGGGTAGTTTTAAAATTTGAAATCATAACTTCAATTATAATTACTATGTACTGTTCAATTTTCCTTCTTTACAAATATAAAATCACAGTTAAGAACTGTATTTCTATAACAGAATTTAAGCAATATACAGTTTTAATTTATATTCTATAATTATTAAATCTATATTCTTGAACAAAATTTATTCTAAAATAACCAACATTTTAATTTGTAGCTATTAGAAATATCTAAACTGCAATAAAAACAACAGCGCGCATAATAATTTCACTAATATTTACTACATTTTTAATAGAAAACTTTTTCAATTTCAACAGGGACTTTCATTAACTGCCAGATTATTTAATTCTTTGTCTCTCAATAATTTAAATTAACTACGTGATATTAGTTCCTTAAAACAACTTTATTACAATCCTCCGAAGGAAACTAAGTTATTTCAGAACTAAAAATTCTTCCAGAATTCAAAGTTTCTTTCCCTCAAGCAATGTTCATGTTGCTATTTTTATATTTCTGAATCTCAAGTCTCTGAGTCAATAACATTGAGTTTAACTAGTCATAAAATTTCAAGAAAGATGCAAAAAGGTTTAAATTGTTGTTATTTACTTGTTAACTTGATGATTTCATTTCTTTGAAAATTTATTTTCCCATTTATATTGTATTTAATATTTCACGTATTTAATAAATATTGATAAAAATTCAGTTATAAATATTTACTTATTTTTTACTTTCTTCGTATATTCAATAGAAGAAAGTATTGGTTTTGTAAAAGTTTTTGAGGAATTTGCACGTTTTGAGAGACATAGAATACGATTTGATCATTTTTAGAAAATGTTTGTCTGTGTATGTTTGTAGTAATATTTTGGTGTAATTCACTGAGAAAAAAATCTGTAACTGACATCTAAAATCTAAATTGAGGCTCTAGAAAAAATAGTTCCATGTTGTCATCCTTATAATTTCTAGTCCCCTTTGAAAACGAGTTCTAGAAACCTCTATTAGAATTCTAGAGCGTTTGTCTATACTCTGAAGGGCAAAGTTATTTAAAAATCTCTGCAAATAAATTCAAATACAAGATGCCGGTTTCAGCAACTATAATCTTGTTTTATTACCCAATTCTAGAAAATGAAGCGAGAATTTCTCTCAATACAAAAGATTCAGGATGTTCAGAATATTGTTTCACCATCTAAAAATGTGTAGAATAGAAATTTTCGATCATTTCATCTATTCAGTTTATTGGCGTGCCTTATGCGCATGGTTCGGAGTTCTAGTTAAAGGATTTAGAAAATGACCAATCACTCATTCTAGATGAAAGCGGTATATTTTTTTTTCTCAGTGATGTATCTTAGAGATGGGCATTATATGGCATAATAGGATAAAAAATAATATTACTGCGATATAGCGAATTAACACAGTAATATATTCTAATAATTTCCTATTAAATAAATAATGTTTCTGACTTTTATCTCTTTGAACGGGAACAGTCACATATTTGGCCTCATGCTAAGCTATTCTATTAACAGGAAATGAACGAATCTGGGCATTAATCTCACCAGCAACGATAATACTTAATAGTTTCAAATATTTTATAAAACTCAAATAACATTTTCAAATAATACTTTGGCAGTATGCCACACTATTCTAAAGGAATAAGAAACAAATGAACCAGTGATGTAAATGCACCAGCGTTCATAATACTTAATAATTTTGAATATTTTATAATACTCAAATAATATTTTCAAATAATACTTTGGCTGCATGCCACACTATTCTAAAGGAATAAGAAAAGAATGAACCAGTGATATAAATGCACCAGCGTTCATGATACTTAATAATATCGAATATTTTATAATACTCAAATAATACTTTTAAATAATACTTTGGCAGTATACCACACTATTCTAAAGGAATAATAAAAGAATGAACCAGTGATATAAATGCACCAGCGTTCATAATATTTAATAGTTTCGAATATTTTATAATACTCAAATAATATTTTCAAATAATACTTTGGCAGTATGCCATACTATTCTAAATGAAAAGAAAAGAATGAACCAGTGATATAAATGTACCAGCGTCCATAATACTTAATAGTTTCGAAGGTTTTACATTAGTCAAACAATAATTTCAAATAATACTTTGTGATATATTGATCCTACAACTTTCTGATATTTACTTGGATGCATTATTTTAAACCGGATCTTAGAATAATGTATGTTTTTAGATATCCATCAAACACTTTTTCGCCTGCAAGTGTCTAATATTTTGTATAATTTTTTAAAACTATTTTTATACGCTTCAGATAACATATTCAAACATATGGCTAAATATTTTTTTTAATTTGAGATCGATCTTGATAATGGGTTAAAATATATTTCAATAAAATATTTTATAGAATTTTGTTTCGGTGATTTCATTTCACTTGACTTCATTGACTTCACCGAATAGATTAATATGTTTATTTTTATTAAGAATACTGGTTTGATTTTTCAAATTATCTACATACAAACTTAGAACTTGCATTGACAAATATATTTAAATGAATAAAACACTCCAAGTATTCGAAGCCCTGAATGCTGCAAGATACCGCACATTGTCTAAATTGCATATTAATCCATTTCTGGTGTTTCATCGTTAAAAAAGTGTGTTTTCCCGATGAATTTTAAAGTCGATGATACATAATAATGCCATCGCGATGTTAATTTAAACAGCCATGAGTTAAATATTAGCTTATAGAAGTTGATTATTTGAAGCTTTGTGTTTGGAGTTGTTTGGATACTAGTTGTCACTCGTTGTACCTCGCACTCTACATTAATATATAGAGTTTTGCAGAAAAGAAGTTGTTTATTTATTTATTTATTTATTTATTTATTTTAACTGCTGATGTTAGAGCTGAAACGGAATTGAAAAGGACGTTTATGGAATCTTTATTTTTGGCTAAATATGCAAATTTCTTGATAAATTTTTACTTTCTTCGACAGTCGGTAACAAAAGTACCGGACCACTAGCAAAAATTCCTATATAAAAAAAAGTAGAGTTAATAATGTTTTGTTAAATAAATCCTTGTCGAATCATGTTCTTAGTCGAACATGATTCGACAAGGATTCATGTACAAAGCAAAGGTTGAATAAAATAAAACAAATTCTTTTTTAGAAAAAGCTCACTTCGTTGCTATGCGAAATTTTCATCATGCGTTACAAGAAAATAATAATAATAAATTAAATATTTAGAATTAACTACGTGAAGATAAAAATAATAATGTAAATAACAAAATAGACACATAGTTATAAAACCTGAATTAAAGGATTATGATATTATTTTTTATTTCTTGGAGAATTTTGGCCTTTACCGTCATATAAATATCATAATGTAAAAGATGATACGATTTGATTTAAATATCATGTAAACCAGTATTTAGTAATTTAAACTTGAAAGAAGAAATGATTTGGAAATATACGTGTACAATTCAGCGCTATAGTGGGCGCAGACAAATTGCTTCATATTGAAGGAAAAATAAATTTTACAAAAAAGTGACAATATTTTTCTTGAATTTTTGCACGCATGTAAACCAAAAACATTAAAATATAACAGTTATTCCAATAATTTTCACATATATCCAAGTATAATAAAGTTGCAGTTAAATGTTCTTAGACTGACTAAGTACTTGACTCGACAAGAATTTATTTAACAAAGAAGTGTTAAGTGTACTTTTTTTATATAGGATTTATTGCTAGCGCTCGAATAATTTTGCTGCCGACAGCAAAATCACCCCCAGGAGGGGGGTGGAATCCCAGACCGTCTCCAATTACTCAATTCGTAGCTATAATGTAACATTAAAATCCTTCCACTCTACAAATCTAATTAGCTACAGTCGGCAGCAAAATTATTGAAGCTCACATCCACATTTTATTTATTTAATTTTTTCTAGTTTAATCGTTAAATTTTTTCATCAGCTTACTTTTTTATACACAGCATAAGACTAAGATCATGAATCGACAAATATTTACTTGACAAAACTGTATTATCTTTTACATAGGAATTATTGCTTTTGCTTCAATAATTTTGCGGCTTAACTCAGTCAAACTCGAAGTTTTTCTTCCAAACGCGTAAGGAATAGTTATCGCTTCGCAGAATATCTTTATAAATCAGCGTTAAGTCTTCAAAAAAGCTCGATACTTTTGCAATTCTAACTTACGAATTTCCTAAGAAAATTTTGTAAGGCTAGCTGTATGCTGTATTACAATAATAATAGCTGTACTTTCAATAGAAGTATACTGTATTACAATAGTAATTACAAACTGTGTGCTGTATTTCTTTATATTTTACCCAGCAGTAGCTATTTTTCAGCCTTTCTTATTATATAATTGTTTATTTATTTTTAACCGTCGAAATTTGCTGGACAAATTTGTAATAACTTTCTTTAGATTTTTTAAAACATCTTTATTATTAAATAAGTTTTAACTTTCAGTGTAATTTAATATTGCTATAATGTATATATTTTTAAATACTGCATGTGTATAACAAAATCTCTCGAATCGTATACGGTTTTATTCTCTAATCTTTTCCTAAAAATTAATCTTAAATATAACTAAATCATAAATCTATTTCTTGATAGTTAATTTATTTTGTGATTTTTGAGTTTAGTAATTATACTGATATTAATTTCTTATTGAATAAGAGCAAATGCAAAGCATTAATTAAAAAAAAAAAATCTGAGTCCTTAGAAATAAAAAATATTCAAGTAAAAGTTCTCTAAAAAATACCAGAAATCTAGTTTTTATTCTCCATACGACCGAAGTATGTATTCAAGGAATTCTTTCCGTCCATTAAAAGCACTAATCTAGAAAGGAGCATCCGGCTTTGACAATTATCAGAGCAGCCAGTAGGACATTTTCTGGTGCGGTTACTGTCAAGAACTTGCCAAGAATAATTAAATTTGCATAGAATAAGGCGGAGATGGTGGTGGAAATTGGAGCTTAAAGCGGAATAACTTTGCATTTAAGATTAAAATTAAGATTTTGGTATGGTAAAGATGCGGTGAAACATTTATAACAAAAAAATTGTTACATGAAATAAGATGTACTTAAAAATTTTTAAAAAGTAAAAAAGAGTTTTTATTTCTTTTTCATTTGAAATTATTATAATATTTTAATTGATAAATAAATGAGTTTTGTGAACAATTAGTATTTATATATATATGTAAATTAATTTTTGACTGTTTACTTTCTTTTACCGATATTTGAAAGGTAAAGATATGTTTTTGCATCAAATATTCTAAATTGAGGTTTTGATACATTTTCACTTTCTGAGGGTCCCCTGATGTTTTTTTAGCGATATGTGCATGTGTGTTTGTGTCTGTCTGTCTATGAGACTGTTGTCAGCATAATTGGTGAACGAATATCAGCAGGTTGTGCAAATTCGCTATTCTAAATCTGTGTCATATGGGGATGCTACTTGAAAAATTTTATTGAAATCGAGCAAATGATTCATTTACAGGAACATACAAAACTATTCAAACGTATTGCGTCTCGTGTGAAATTTCTATTAGGTGCAATTTAACAAATTAACACTGCTCTAAGTAAAATAAAATTTACATGCATTATTTTTTATTTATTTATTTATTATGTATGTACAAATGTATATTTTGCATAAAATGTGGAAAGAAAATTATTTTTACTTCGTTTACAAGGCCACACAAAAGAATTCTGATATATTAGTTCTATGATTGGAAACGGCTCGAAGTGCAATTGAAATTGTGTTGGAAAATATTCACAGATAATATACACGGACGGATATTCAAAATTAGTCGAATAAGTTTCACAGAGTGTTGTAACCGATAATCCTATGAACAATTTTAAAATATTTTAAAGCTTAATAACGGCAAAAATATTTTAAAAATATAAGTACAATATTTAAATGGAGCCTACTTATATAGAAAGGTATATCAAATGAGTTTGAGTTTGTAAAACTGATTTAAAGTATTATTTAAAAGACACTATAAATGATCAGTTATAGTACCTCATACGCTTTAAACTGTTAGGTACAGCAATGTAAGAAAACAGAAAGTAGTCTGCAGCGACATCAGATTATATCAATAAAAACGAAAATGATTCAAATAAAGCTATTTCGTAATTAATAATACCTCTATGGTATGGTGACCAAATATCCTCGAAATTCGAGGATAGTCCATATTTTGAAATATTTTTCTAAATTTTGAAAAATTGTAGAATGGAAATTATCTATCATAGGTATTACCGTTTAAGTCCCCATTTATTTAGTATAAACTATACCTCTGTAATTAGGTGATTGTAACAGTTATTAATGCTAATATATTATGAAGGTACTCTAATAGGATCACTATACTCTATGGTTTAAACTGAATTGTATGCAAGTTTCTGGTAGTATGTTTTTCAAAACATGGTTTTAAATCACAATATTCTAAACAATTTAATTAAATTAACATATATTTGTCACGTGTTCACATTGTTCGTAAAATTTGAATTTTATATTGGATGAAGTGAAATAAGTGCCACCACGGAGGAAATATAACATTGGTTTATAACTCTATTTGTTTGAACTTTTTTTTCTTATATTTACAGCCTTTGAAAATCAAATCAAATACGAAACGGGTATTGTTTTAGAAGTTTGGAAAATGACATGTATTTTCCTATCCAACAGAATTTCTCTCTCAAAATTCGAAGCTTCTATTCTTGTGAAGTAAACTCCACAGTTTTTGATAGGGAAACTAATTTTGTAGACTTTGAATGTAACTTCACATTTTTTCTTGTTCTTAAGCTTTGCTTTTTACTTTTTCGCCAGTGTTTACGCTTATCCCAGGAAATTTATATGTTCAGGAATATTAAACAATATATTTATACTTGTCACAAGTAATTCAACTGTATCACTTATATATATTTTAATTTGATTTGCAGTTTTGGCTTTTAATTTATATCCTGATTTTTTAAAGGTATTATTGGACTGTTAAGAAGTTTAAGATGTGAAGTGCTAGTTGAAGACGTTTAGAAAAGTTTACAACTCTGTAACGAGTCCAGACAAATTTAAAATTAAAACGGACTCAGATTTATGAAAGTTTTCACTATGTGGAATTTTGAATAAAACATCTCTTATTATACTTTATATGGCTATTTGTAGTCCGAGATTACACTTACTTCAAACCATAGGACACTGGGTACACGTAACACAATATTTATTGTTTTTTTCTTTTAATTGGCACATTATTAATTTATAAAATTTTAAAATTTTATCAAATCCAATTAGTCGCAGTTTATGCGTAGTATATATATATATATATATATATATATATATATATATATCAGTGGCATATCGTGAATGATGTTTCGGGCACGCTCCATAGAGATGGCTAGAAACAGCTTGTTATCATGAAAAGCTCATTCTTCTGATTGATTGTTGAGATGTCGTCATATCTACGTTGTTTCTCGAAATAAGCGAATTAATGAATAAAATGATTAAATATTCATTTTAATGTGCTGTTTATTACTACCCGATTGAAGCATATAGTCAGTTGCAAAATTATTCGAGCGCTAGCAATAATTTTTATTTAAAAAAAGTACATTTAATACTGCTTTGTTAAATAAATCCTTATCTAGTCATGTTCTTAGTCAGTCTAAGAACATGAACAATGCTCGAATAATTATTTTTCTGTCGACTGTACCTAAACCGTCATTCACGATACGCCAATGATATATATATATATATATATATATATATATATATATATATAACTTTTATGTTCAGTTAGTTTTGTCTTTTAACTTTCAATGAAGCTTAATATATTGAACTTTTTTAAGGGATTATTCGACTGTTGAAACATTTATGATGGAAAATGCTAGTTGGAGGCGTAAGGAAAAGTATATAACTCAGTAACGAGTTGAGATATTTTAAAAATTCAAATAAACCCAGATTTCGAAAGTTTTCACTGTCTGGTAATTTGAATAAAATATATATTAATGTACTTTAAATGAGTATATTAGGCTGTAGTTAATTTAATGCTTCAAAATATTGAACAGAGAAAACATTATCTATTTAACATTTTCTATAATTACAGATTATTTCACGCCTTTAACGAAACTGTGTGATTTCAAACGCTATAAATTTTTATCACTTAGCTGTCTGTTCCCAAAACATTGTGCTATCCTAATATTCGCTAAAAAAGAGGAAAACAGACCAGATCGGTCTCCAATTTTTAAACATTTCGCCAATTGGTCAATTTATAAGTTTAAAAAAAAATCATTTGTAAATCTTGCTGAACTTTTGAGCAGCAATGTATATGAGGTATGATATGTTTTTACATCTCTGAAGCTTCAATCCAATACGTCTAGTACTTTTTGTGATATTCAACAAGACGTTTAAAATCTAAAATGTTTCCATTTTTGGGACAAAACAATTTTATCCGATTACTAGAGGTTTAATTAGACTGAGAATTATACCTATAGTTAGTAATATTTAAATAATCTCTCAATAACTGATTTGTGTCTATATTTACTTACTTTACTTCTTAAAGTTACATACATTGATATCACTTTTCTTTGAGAAATGTTAAAGTTTGTGTACAAAAATTTCATTGTATTAAAAGCGGAGATATTTATAGTTTTATATAAGATTAATGAAAAAAAAAATAATCGTCCCGGTAATTTTTTTTTTTTTTTTTTTTTTTTTTGTATAGCATTTAAAATTATCTTTACAAAAGTTTGGGATCAGGAGGAAAATTTTTAAGTTTAAACTTAGTGGAGAGAAATTCTTTAACATTTCTTCAAAATTATGAAGCTCCTAAATTAGTTGAATAAATAACAAATTAAAAAAAAAACTTTTCAAATCTATATATGTAGATAATTTTAGTGGAACATTAAATTTTAATGTCCAGAACCATAAATTCGATTTAAGAATATATCTACGTTCCTTGTGGTATAGAAACATTCTATTCCACCTGGTGAAGGAAGATTAATAATAATGATTAATAATAATAGGAAATTATAGTTGAGCTCTCTTAATATTTTTAGAAAAACCTAAAATCCTTTAATCCTAAAAGAATTCATTAATTTTTGTTTTGCTTACGTATGTAACTATACTAAAGCCCTGGAAAAAATTATAAGGTCGATTAAAAAACCAGTGGAACAAGGAATTATGCAAAATTTTCGGATGGGAAAGTAACAAAAATACAAAGTATGCAAATGATTTGTTAATTATAATATACTTTAATTAAAATCTAATTTTAATTAAATGAACTAATTACTATATTAGATATTTTTCTTATTTGCAGATGGAAAAAAGTATAAGGTCGTCGAATTTTTTGGAGGGACATGCAAATTTTTTACGGTCTGAGAATGCAAGAAATAGAAAGGTAATTTAACAATGCAATTAGGGTTACTTTAGACTTTCTCTTGCTATTGGCAACGATTCAGAGGCAGAAACAATAATCCGATGCAGAGCGCCGTAAAATCCTTGGAATGAAACGAATGGAATGAGTGATGCAGCTATTTCGAGGTCTATCGGTTAGTCTAAATCAGCAATCAATAATTTTTTTAAAATCTTTCAAAATGTAATAAATGCAAGCGCTCAAGAAGACCACTTTCAAACCGCCAAAAATGACACTTTCAAACCACCAAAAATGGACCGTTTTTTAATGAACGTGCGATTAAAAAAATGTCTTCTTTAGAAATAGTTCGTGGATTAAGTTTACCATGTACCAGCCGAACTGTATCGAGTGTTTTAAGTTCCAATCCGAGGACACAGTTCGTAAAATTACAACCTCGACAACACTTGACAAAGAAGCATAAATTAACTCGCTTAGAATTTGCTAAAAAACATGTTTCGCATGGAGATAAGTGGAAAGATGTACTTTTTTTTTTTTTTTTTTTGGATGAGAAAATTTTATTTTGATGGGCCAGACGGCTTTAAAAAATAATGGTATGATATTAAAATAAATAAAACTCTACTTTTCGAAGCGGCGATAGGGTGGGGGATTAGTAATTGTATGGGGAGCGTTTGTTACTAATAGTATGTTACCAGTTGTGGTAATTTATACCTAAATGAATGCAAAAAGTATCAAGATATGCGGGGTGATAATTTGTTTCCCAATGCCACTCTAGTTATATCAGGAGATTGGATATTTCTGTCAGGATAATGCCACTATACATGCTGCTTCTTCAAAAAAAAGTTTGATTTGAAGAAAATGAGGTCCGGTTGCTTGATTGGCCATCCTGCATTCCGCATTTAAACCCATTTGAAAATATCTGGTGCATACTTGAGCAGTCTGTTTATAAGGACATATGACACCATCGAGGGAAAGGCAAACTCATCAATGTGAACAGATATACAAGGAAAAATATCAAAAAAGAAACTTCATCTCGACCTGAATCAGCAGTGACTGATCGACTGATAAATGTCATTGAAAAAAAAGATCAATTTGTAGGATGTTGATTTCATATTTTCATTCACAACTCCTCTACCTTATAATTATTTCCAAGATGAAATGTCATCATATTTCTAAATTGTCAGTGCTTTGATTATATATTACATACGTTCATAATCTATGTTTATGTTTTTAATTTCATTTCTAAGAAAGAGTGATATTAAATTTTTCGAGTTTTACTATGTTTTATACTTTTTTTGTTAATATATTTTGCGACCGTATACTTTTTTCCAGGGCCTTATTATATTTTATTTCAGTTACACTTTATTTTATTAAAGTTACTATTTTTTAACTTTATTAAAACCTCTAAACATTTTTGTTCCAACGTCGAAATCGTCTAAGTAATTGCAAACCTGATATATCAATTTAAAAAAAAAGTTATTAAAGTTATCAACAATAAAAAATCGTACTTATTATTATTATTATTATTATTATGCGGTTATATATGTTGTTTTATCAAAATGGTTTTACGTAATTTCCTTTGAAGGTTTAAATACCTTATGAATGTCACGAGATGTTTGAGTATAGCAATCTTACTTAATGTAATTACTGTATGCAACAGATTGATAAAGGATCTGCCTTTATACTTCAGTAAGTACTTTTCGAATTACATTCGTCTCTAAACGGTATTAATCTGTCAAAGAGATATTCGTCTTTGACATATGAGAGGAAATATTATGGCTTCGTGTAAAATGATCTTTAAGATTATAAATGATTTTCCAAGATTCTTTTTTACATCATATTTCTTAGAACATTTTATCCAAGTTGTGATAGCTTGATCTGAGAGATCATTCTTGATTTTTGCATATAAAAACATTAAAAGTTTTTCTTTTTGAGTTTATAACGACTTTAATTTGGCTATACCAAATTACAAAAATAATTTACGTTAGTAAATTGAAAAGCACACATGAGATTTTCTAAGATGAAATTATACATAGAATTTTTTTTAATTAAAAAAAATGCAATAGTAAAAGGCTGGTTGAAGAATTCACAAAAGTTAAATGAAAATTTGTATGTATATATAAAGCATTAACCATTATTTATAAACATTATTTTCTTATTTTCTTTAAATATTTTCATTTTTAATGAAGAACATATTGCCAATATCTATCTATATGGGCGATAAAAAATATTACAGACATTAAAAAATACATGTATACATAATTTTTAAGATTAAAGATAGGAGGTTGAAATTATGCTCTCTCTATTGTAGCGAAACTTGTTACTTCTGTCTGTGCAGGGCGCAACTTTGAGGTAAATCATGGGAGCAGTTGATCAAGGGAAGCTGTCTGACAATTTTTTTTTTTTAATAGATGTGTTGGAAAACGTACAAATTGGCACCTATGCAATTGTTTATGTTAAAATTTCCACTTTGTTTATAACCCATTATTTTAATAATATTATTATATTGTTAATTATTCAATTTTTAGAACTTACGGTTTCTGGATTGCACTATTTGAGAAAGTTCGTAAATTGTATTTAAGTTGATGTAGCACAGGGTTGCTATGGCACCACCTTTTTTTTCTCTGACTCTTCCACCACTATATTTATGTAACAATTCCTACCCCCCCCCCAACCTCCCTTTAACTGATCGGGGAAACTTACTATGGAATATTACTCTATGAATATAGTGGTGGAAGAGACAGGGGAAATATACTAGCCATAGATATCCTGATAACAATCACTTTAGAGTAAAAAAGTCTTGAGTTGAGTTTAACGCTCTCTGTGTTCTTTCCCATTTAATGATTCCATACAAACAATAAGCTACCTAGTAAATGTGACAATGTTTATAAAAGATAAATCGAAATCACAATAAGATTTTTTTTTTATGATTTAAGTCAATTGCATTATCTATCATCAAAGTTAATTCCTTTTACTTTAAATTTTATCCAAACACATAATCATTGTATGGTAAAAATTTGTGAAAAAAATTCTACTTTAACTTTTTTTTTTTTTAAGTTGAAACATTTAAATATATTTCAACACCAAAAGAAAAGATGATTTTCACTGCGAAGCAACAATATATAGATCCATATATATATGTTACCGTTAAAGCTCGAAATCCGTTAATGTGCAGATTACCTAGCTAATCTGCAGATTAACTAAAATGACCCGTTAAATTGTGGAATCAAGAGTTTTTTGCATTTTAACTAGGTAATCTGCAGATTAGCGGCTCCTGTGTCGTTAAAGTTCAAAAGTTTGTTTCGAGCCTTAGTTTTTTTACATTCACTATGACGTCAAACAGTCATGTGATACAGATACGCGAATGACCTTCAAACATAAACCAAAACCTTCATCCTTTCCGCTCCCCTTCCGCTATGATAATTGGTTAGTAAACGCAAAACTTGGAGCATCGAAGACATGGTTATTATAGGTTTCTTATCATGACCATCACAAAACTTAAAGTAACAAGTAAGTTATAATTGTTTTAATTTTGATTTTATTTCTTCTGTTTTTTAATTCTGTCAATATAAGTTTGATGAGGGTCTCTGCACTGCATTTTTTATTGAAATCTAATCTTAATCTAAACGCTCTATCTCCTGAAACTTTATTTTGAATTATGAATATTAAAATTTACAACACAGTAATTATTTCCTCCCGTAATAAAACTATTAAACCACAACTTTTTAAAACTAATTTATTTAAAAATTGATTTAAATTACTATTACTTACTGAAAAAAAAAGTTTTAATTTTTAACTCTGAAAAATATGGCATTCAATATTATGGCTTTCTTTAATAAATACTTAATATGAAATTTTTATGCATTTTTTAGCATTTCATTACATTTTGTTGTTGTTTCTTTCAATTTCAAGTTTCCTTTATATATTTTATATATCATGATTACATTTTTATTTTTATTTTGTTCGCTTTTTCAGATAATTTCTTTGTAGTTTATCACATAAAATGTGTTAATAAAGTTTTTAGTTTTTTTTTTTTTTTTTTTTTTTTTTTTTTTTATAATTGTAAAATTAATATATTTGCTAAACTTGTACTTGCTGTTGTAATATGTATGCTGCAAAATATAGTTTAATAAAGCTTTGGAAAACAGTCATTTTAATTTTCCTGCGGTCTAAAAATTATTAAAGCAGTTTTAATTATTTGAAGTACTTCTTAAATAATGCTTCTGAATTGTCTAATTGAATATTTCTTTATCGAATTAAAAATTGGTGCATAACTTAAAAAAAAAAAAAAAAAAAAAAATAGTAATAGCAATGTAAGTTGTTAATAAAACTTTTTTTTTTATTTATTTAAATGGTTAAATATTTTTATTTTAGAAAGAAATCATTACTGTATTACAATTCTAACATTCATTTATAAAATAGAATTTATTTAAATCTATTAAAGTTATTATATTTCATATTAAAAATGCATAACATCTTCAAACTTATATTGACAGAATAAAAAAGATGAAATAAGTAAAAAAATTAAAACAAATATAACTTTAAAAGACATAAAAATTAAAACACATACAAATTAAAATAAGTAAAGAAAGAAAGGAAAGGAAAGAAAACTATTTTTTTTTCCCCGAATGAAAAAAACAAATACAACACCGCGTGCTGTAAAATTACAACACCAGAGATCTTATTTTCACTTAAACGAGTGCCTAGTAGATAATGTGCAGATTATCTAGGTAATTCGCAGATTACCTAGGTAATTTGAGAAATGAAACAATTTTCCTCACTTTAACGGATCGCCCTAGTTAATGTGCAGATTACCTAGCTAATCTGCAGATTAACTGATTTCTGCACTTTAGCGGTAACATATACATATATATATATATATATATATATATATATATATAAAATTAAATACTAGTAAAAATGACACCCCTCTACTGTATATATTTCGTGTATACTTATGGTTAAGTACTTGATATATAAATAAGACTACATTCGCATTCTTTTTTAATTAATATTAAAGTACAAATGTATTTCTGTTTCGTTAAAGAATACTTGTTGTACAAAAATACTTGTACTTGATATTAACTATTATTCTGTCATCTGGCACATAATAAACATGGTCGAATAATGGCAATGGCACGGTTCGAATAAACGGCTGTGATAGAAAAATTCTTAGAAACATTGTTAATTAATAAACCTTAAGTTATTTTAAGTACTGTCAGTTTCCATAACGTTAAACTTTTCATCCATTCATTAAATAAGTTCCCTTCAAGTGTTACTTTCCTTTCAACTTCCATATAATTTTAAAATGTTTATCTACTCTCAATATTTATTTAATCACAATCGCAGCGCCTTAAAAAAACGTCTTGGAGAGATAATCTTTTAATTTAGTTAATAAAAAAATTCTGTATATTTTTATTTTTATTTTTTTTCTAAAGTAGTTTCAGACAAAAGTAAATATCATGCCATAGACGAAAATGTCGAACTAATTTTTTATAAGATTCGAAAATGACCAGTTTGTGTATTGAAACTAGGTATTTGGAATAAAACATGTTTATGTAGTGTTTCATTAAGACACAGACCAAGATATTTTTACTAACAGAATCAGTGTTTAAATCTGGTGAAAATTATTTCAACCTTTTCACTTCAATGAGATGTTGTAATATTTCTTAATAATGTATTGATTGTTGCTTATTTACTAATAATTGCTGATTAAATGAAAGGCATGTACAATTGTATAACTTTCAAATATCACTCTTTCATTTATTTATTTTACTTTTTACATAATCACTATATATATATATATATATTTAGCTTAGTATTAAGAGAATATGTTTAAAATGTAATTTGTCTTTGTTTAATATGATATGTACAAAAAAAAAAGAAAAATATGAAAACTATCACTAAACATGGAAGATCAAGAAAAATCAGTACATTTGATCAGTATATACTATAAAGTTATCTAAATAAATCATAACCATCGCATTATTTCCTTTAATTAAATAAACATTTAATTGAAAACAAATTTCAAAAAACTAAGGATAAAATGTAAAATTTGTTTTTAAAGATCTTGTAAGTTTATTTTTACTTATTTACTTTTTTTTTTTTTTTTTTTTTACTTTTTTTTATATATATATATTTTTACTTTTCTTATTTATTTAATTTTTTTTTCTTTAAAACAAATCGGAAGCACAAATAATCCTTTATACTAAGCTAGAAAAATGTTATACTTTTTCAAAAATTTGCTTTCAGATTTTCCGGAAAAAGCAAACAGCTTTTTAAAATTGATATAAAAAGAATACAGATATGAATACACTTCGATACATAGCAACATAAACACAGATTCAAGATGACAAAGAAAAGTATTTCAGCATTTTTTATAGGAAACATGCCTTTATAGGTATCCTTGCAATAAGCTCTGTTGGAGCACTTTTTTAAGGACAAAATAAAAATGTCTCAAAAGTATTTAAAAAAGTGTTTTGTTTGTTTAAGGAGTTCATAAACCCCATGTATTTAGTATGATAATTTGAATGATATTTGTGAAAACGCTGAACTTATACCTGATAAATATGTTTACAATTCTAAACGAATAGAAAAGTGAATTTGGAATACCATTTCTATTTGAACTCATCATATTAAACTTAAGTGTTTTGGGCCATGGTAGATTCGACTGTTTCAAACTTTCAAATATTGTTAATATGTTTTAATGGTTTTATGTTACAAAAAATCAGAGTTAACGTAATATTTTTAGTTAAGGAAAAAAAAAAAGCTATTTTCGAATAAAATGGATCAAGTGGGTATTATGAAATATTTATTAAGTGAAATATGGAACACCCATTTATTTGAAGGATAATATGAAATAGGGTACATTTTAATAGAAAATCATGAATAATTGCATCATAAACAATTTATTTTCATATTATTATTGAAAATGAACAGTATTAAACAAATTATCAGCATTCAAAATTTATAAAAATCGCAAATAATGAGGGATAGTTAGTATTCTACGGTATCTGATTCACCATCTTGGAGAATAAATCAACCTCAACCACCTATTGGTAGACATAAGTTCATGGGAATCAGATTACTAAATAACTCAACTCCCCTACCAGAAATACAACTAGATTTTTACTAATTTTATTTCTTCGTAAATACACTACTCAAAACAAAGGACACTTTGAGTCTTATATAAAACTAGTATGGTGTGGCCACCACATTACTTTCTTCTATATAATTTTACACAAAATTTATTCAATACATATTATTTATTAAATTATCAAATTATCTTTTCATTATAAATGAAGACGATTTTTATCTGACAGCACTAAATGCCGAAAGATGCCAATTTTTTGAAAATGAGAAGGAATGATTTTTTCCAAGTTTTCTTTCATTAAGAGATAAAAAAATCGATAACTTGTTTTAAATTATCACAGATCTATAGTTAAACCATTCGTTTTAAAGGTATTGACGAATCTTTCGAAAGATACCCATATTGAGAATTTACTCTCCTCGGGGGGGTACTTCCACCCAGGGGGGAATCAATGCTCCCACATGCAGAATTTTTTTTTCTTAGTTAATCACTACTATTATCAATATTACATATTAATTTTACAATCACATCATTAAAATAACTCTGATTATGTACATTTATATGAAATTTTGTCCTATACTGACATGTTAAAAATTTAGAAAAATGCGACTACAGCGCCACCTGTTGAACCATTGATCCACAAATCTAATCATCACCAGTTTATGTGAAGGTCCAACTAAATACCACGTTTGGTTAAATTTCGTTCATTTGTTCGTGAGATACAGCGTCCACAAAATTTATGATACACACACACAGACAGACAGACATTTTCTAAAAACAGTCAAATCGTGTTCAGAACATCCCAAAACGTGTAAATTCATCAAAACTTGAGTTTGAAAATTTTCAATAATCCAATACTTTGTCTATACATACATATAGAAGAAAGTCATAACAGTATAAGTTTCTCTGCAGGAAAAGGAAGAAGAGAGTCACAAATGCAAATTTTTCTCATTTTCAACTTCAGAATACGCAAATTTTGAGTTCGACGTCAAAAACAACGCTTTAGTGATAACGAATAAAATTCGGCTTTCAACTTAATGAAAGACAATGCGGATAAGAACGATCGACATTCAGTAGTATAAGTGATTTGATAAGTGCTATGTCTCAGCGAAGTCATTTAACCGATTGTGAAGGTTTCAGAGAGGGTGATTGGTTGGAGAGGGGAGAGCAAACACAAGCCGAAATAACAGAAACCTGTGGAGTTAAACAAGGTATAATTTCCGAAATTTGGAACCATTTTTGGAGACTGGAAATGCTGGCCGAAGACTAAGGCAAGGTCGTGGACGTTCAACAAGGCCTAATAAAGACCGATATTTAACGCTAATGGCTCAGAGATACCGAAATATAAACGGCACTCTTTTTCAACAACACCTTCGTTCGGCTACTACCATCACAGTTTCAACTCAAACAGTCCGAAACAGACTCTACGCTGTAGCAATAGCTCTGAAAATCTCATCTCTATATCGGCGACCGGTCATAGCTCCATTTCGAATGATGTGGAGAGCAGTGCGACCATGAATGCAGATGCCAGCATAGAACTCCCCCCCCCGCCACAGCCAAATTTGACACTTCCGTGCACTAACTTAGAATTATTTCTAGTGCTACGTTACCTCCAGATGAAAACACATCTATTATCCTGATAAACAGAAAAACGGGACTCGTCAGAGAAAAGAATAGTGTACCATTTACATTCCTCCAACTCACATACTCTGTTTACCAATCCCTGCAGGCACAACGGTGCCTTACTGTTAACGTAACGCATACGATTAGTCGGCGATCATATGGACCTACAGCGTGGAGCTGGTTTCGAACAGTTTGAGTTAAAATTTTTGTGCCATAGCCGAACGAAGGTATTGTGGAAGAAGAATAGCATTCATATTTCGGTGTCTCCGAGCCGTTAGAGTTAAATATCGATCTTCATTGGGGACATTGCTGCACGTCTGTGGCCTTGCACCTTCAGGCTGCATTCCCAGCCTCCGAAAAGTGGTTCCAGATTCAAAGAATCACACTTTGTGAAATTTTAGTGGTTTCCGTTAATACTGTTTTTGTTTGCCCCCCCTCCCCCTCTAACTAAGGAACATTTCTCCAAGCTTCTGGATCAGTTAAATAACTTCGTTAAGACATCACACTTATCGAAACAGCGCACTTACTGAATGTTGATCATTCTTTTCCGCTTTGTCTTTTATTACGTTGAAAGCCAATTTTCCTTCACTACCACTAAAGGGTTGTTTTTGACATCAAACTCAAAATTTCCATACTCAGTAGTTTGAATTGAGAAATATTTGCATTTTTGACTCTCTTCTTCTGTTTTCTGCAGAAAAATACTTCGCTTATAGCGTTATTTTACATAATACTTACAACTTTCTTTAATTCCTTTGAGCAGTGTACAGTCTGTCAAAAAATTAAATGAACAATAAACCTTTTTCAGAATTCATAAAGAATAATTCTAATTTTTTGACAGACAAAAAAGGAAACATTAAAAATATTATTTTTACGTTAAAATCAAGGATATTGTTTTTCTAAATTGTAAACATTTTGCAAATCTGAGACTAGGTTTCAATGATAACTATTTTTTATGTCAGAAAAGAAATAGCGAAATTTCAAATTTCAAATTTTTAAGCTTTTTAAAGATTATAAAAGATTCTGTCCAAGATGTAGATGTTTTCATTTTTAAAGATTAATCAATAATGAATTACTAATTAATTAGTGATTAATTAATAATTAATAATTAATTAATTTTCAAAAAATGGTGTGTGTGGAACTTTTTTTTCTATAATTATATAATATATCTAAAAAAATTTCTATTAATAATTTTTATCAATGTTAATTCATTATCTTCAAGTTTATATAATTCACTCATCCAAGTAATTTCACCATGATTTAATATAAAACCTTCATTTTGACAGTATCTATCAGATACTATTTGAAATCGAGGTACACATTTACATAAATGACACCATTCTCTAGGATTTTGAATAAGAAATGGTAAGTATTCACAAGAGGGATGGGGCAGTATATAAGAAATTTTTTTTATTTCGCACGTCACATTATAAAAATAGAGCCGTATACATTTCGTACACATCTTGAAGAGACAATTATCTTTTAAAAATACATAATAAATAATATTAAAATTATTAGGACAACTATAAAAAAAGTCATACAATGTGTAAAATATTGTAATATCTATTTTTAAAACTATAGAATCTTTTATGTTAAAAACAAAATCTCTTTTTGAAAAGGATTCAATCAAATTTATATAATTAAATTCATTGTTAGCGATTTCTTTTAATAAGCCAGTCATTTTATCCACTATCGGTATCGTTATGTATTGGTGACTCTTTCTGATAACTTGTAAAAAAATAGATTTGGGTAAATAAAGCGCCAAGCGTTCAATGTCGTGAAAATCTGGAAAATAAGTCCAAATTTTCGAAAAACACAAGTCTTGTAACGAAGGAAAATCAAATACAACGTTACAATAAAACCTTTTTTCAACGAAAAACTCTGAAATATATGAAAGTAAGATATCATCCTCTAAAGGTTGTATTTTTAAACCGAAACCGACCGTTTTCAATTCATTTATATTAATGTTTTTAAATGAAACGATAACAAAATGAATATGATCTTTTCTGTCACCGCCGCAAAACCATTCGGGATATTTTAATATATAAAAATAGGATATATTTTTACAAACTTCTCGAAATTTTTCAAATGCTGACTTGTGTAAAATTATATGATAGTGATATTTTTTATAATTTCTTATTTTTATTATTTTTCCCCAACATTGATTTAGAAAAAAACGAATATATGATTTTTCATTATTAGTAGAAGTCAGGGGGCACTCAAAACTTTCAGAATACTCATCGATAATTATTTTTGGACTCTCATGATTAATATAAATTACGGATTTAATAGAAAATTGAGTTGTATCCATAATACATATTTATATATGATTAACTCAAAATCATTTATAAATTGTATCGATTCTTGAAACGACAGTAAACTTATTAATAGAGAAATATTTAAAGTATAATATTAAATTTCCGAATATATACTTTTTTTCCTAAGAATATTTTAATTTCTTAATTAAAAAAAAAAAAAAAAGAATAAGAGAAATGACTAAACCTACAAAAATACCTTTATTATATGCTTATGATACATTAAATAAAACGAATCGTGGATATAATCAACCTCAAGATGAAATTAAATATAATGAATTAATGGAACATACCGATGGCGATAAATTGCTAATTCCAATAAATAATCTCAGACAGTATTTCGCTGATGATAAAACTTTTAAAGAATATAAAGAAAATATACATGTTTCTAATTCTTATTGGAATGTTGTTCTAACAATGTCTAAAAAACTTAAAATTAAAAAGAGTGTCGATAGTAAATATGCCAAACGTTTTATAACTTAAAATAAAGCTTTTTTTCAAAATTGCAATTTCGCTATTTAATTATCCGATAAATTTCAAATTAAATTTTTTTCTATATCAGAGTCCATCAAGCTATTTTACAAAATTAGCATTTAAATTTTAACATTTAATTAAATAGCGAAATTTAAAATTTAAAATTTTCAAAAATTAAATTTTCATATTTAATTATGCGCTAAAATTCAAATTAAATTTTTTTCTATATAAGTGTGAATTATACTCTTTTATAAAAAATAGCATTTGAATTTTAACATTTAATTAGCGAAATTTGCATTTTAAATTTTTTTCAAAATTGCAATTTCGCTATTTAATTATACGATAAATTCCAAATTAAATTTTTTTCTATATCAGAGTCCATCAAGCTATTTTACAAAATTAGCATTTAAATTTTAACATTTAATTAAATAGCGAAATTTCAAATTTAAAATTTTCAAAAATTAAATTTTCATATTTAATTATGCGCTAAAATTCAAATTAAATTTTTTTCTATATAAGTGTGAATTATACTCTTTTATAAAAAATAGCATTTGAATTTTAACATTTAATTAGCGAAATTTGCATTTTAAATTTTTTTCAAAATTGCAATTTCGCTATTTAATTATCCGATAAATTTCAAATGGAATTTTTTTCTATATCAGAGTCCATCAAGCTATTTTACAAAATTAGCATTTAAATTTTAACATTTAATTAAATAGCGAAATTTCAAATTTAAATTTTTCAAAAATAAAATTTTCATACTTAATTATGCGCTAAAATTCAAATTAATTTTTTTTCTCTATCAGAGTGAATTATCCTATTTTATAAAAATAGCATTTGAATTTTAACATTTAATTATCGAAATTTCCATTTTCAAAATTTTCAAAAATGAAATTTTGCTATTTAATTATCCGCTAAAATTCAAATTAATTTTTTTTCTCTATCAGAGTGAATTATCCTATTTTATAAAAATAGCATTTGAATTTTAACATTTAATTATCGAAATTTCCATTTTCAAAATTTTCAAAAATAAAATTTCGCTACTTAATTATTCGCTAAAATTCAAATTAATTTTTTTTCTCTATCAGAGTGAATTATCCTATTTTATAAAAATAGCATTTGAATTTTAACATTTAATTATCGAAATGTCCATTTTCAAATTTTTCAAAAATGAAATTTCGCTATTTAATTATCCGCTAAAATTCAAATTATATTTTTTTCTATATCAGAGTCCATCAAGCTATTTTACAAAAATAGCATTCGAATTTTTACATTTAATTAAATAGCGAAATTTCAAATTTCAAATTTTCAAAAATGAAATTTTCATACTTAATTATGCGCTAAAATTCAAATTAATTTTTTTTCTCTATCAGAGTGAATTATCCTATTTTATAAAAATAGCATTTGAATTTTAACATTTAATTATCGAAATGTCCATTTTCAAAATTTTCAAAAATGAAATTTTGCTATTTAATTATCCGCTAAAATTCAAATTATATTTTTTTCTATATCAGAGTCCATCAAGCTATTTTACAAAAATAGCATTTGAATTTTGACATTTAATTAAATAGCGAAATTTCAAATTTCAAATTTTCAAAAATGAAATTTTCATACTTAATTATGCGCTAAAATTCAAATTAATTTTTTTTCTCTATCAGAGTGAATTATCCTATTTTATAAAAATAGCATTTGAATTTTAACATTTAATTATCGAAATTTCCATTTTCAAAATTTTCAAAAATGAAAATTTCATACTTAATTATGCGCTAAAATTCAAATTAATTTTTTTTCTCCATCAGAGTGATTTATCCTATTTTATAAAAATAGCATTTGAATTTTAACATTTAATTATCGAAATTTCCATTTTCAAAATTTTCAAAAATAAAATTTTCATACTTAATTATGCGCTAAAATTCAAATTAGTTTTTTTTCTCTACCAGAGTGAATTATCCTATTTTATAAAAATAGCATTTGAATTTTAACATTTAATTATCGAAATGTCCATTTTCAAAATTTTCAAAAATGAAATTTTGCTATTTAATTATCCGCTAAAATTCAAATTATATTTTTTTCTATATCAGAGTCCATCAAGCTATTTTACAAAAGTAGCATTTGAATTTTGACATTTAATTAAATAGCGACTTTTACTTTGAAGAAAAAATATTGTAGGAAAATGGTAGATTATATACAAAATTGTAACAATTGGTGCAAATTATGTAGACAAGCACCATTATTTCAAATAATCCCATGTGAAGATATTTTTCCTCATGTTTTAATGGAAAAATATAAACTTGTTGAAGATTGTTTGATATTAATAAATCTATCTATAGAAACAGGTTATATTTTATTACATTTCAAATATTTAAGAGATGATTTATTAAATGACAAAAATGATTACCAGTTGATAGAAGTTAAAATTAAACCCTTTGGAAAAAACTTTGATTATAACAAATATAATGAGATCATTATTGATGATTTATTCAATTACTTGTAACTTTTCTTAAAAGTCAAATATGTATTTTTAAAAGATTTTCTTTATTCAAAGTGTCATTTTTTCAATATTCCATGATACAAATATTTAAAATTTTTTAAAAGAAACTCCTCAGGCTTCACAAATAGCGTTTTCCCACTGGTCCCACATCAAATTAAACGCGACATCTAACCTATCCAGATACGATTGTCTAGTAGAACAATCCCTTTTACATGAAAATTTCAACTTCATCAGCATCGCATCATTGCAATAACTCTTTATCAAGTCCAAAGACGTTTTCAACTTTTCTATGGCGTCCGCTATTGCATCATCTTTCGAAGTGCCGTCTGTCCGTGCTACACTATCTCGAACAATCTGATGAACTTGCCTGGATTCGAAATACCATTTGCTGAACGTGGTTTCCACAATGGTCAAGAAATCGATGATGCGAAAAATTTCTTTGTCTTTGGCAACCAAATCGTTGACTATTTTATTGAGAGATTCTTTATCAACGATCCTTTTTGAAGACTCTAAACGTGCTATTGTTCTATGGTAGTCATCTCGCATGTAGCTAAATATGACTTCTATATTATCCATACTATATTTATTATAGCAAAACCAAAATTTAAATAACGTTAAATAAATACTATATATCTCCTTTATGTTTAAGTATATATTTAATCTCTTCAAGACAAAATGTCAGGTGTAGCTTGAGCGTGGAAAACCCATACTTATATAGAGTTAAATTATATCCATACTTAAAAAAAAAAAAAAAAAAAAAAAAAAAGAAGTAGGCAAAATTTGTCTAGAAAGGATTAATTAATAATTAATTAATTAATTAATTTTCAAAAATGATGAAATTTATAAAATCTAAAAATTATGAAATGTCAATTGTAAATTGTATTTCAAATTTTAAATTGTTTTAAAAAACAACATTAGAATTTCAATACTTATATTTAGAGATCAATTTATTTTTAAAGACGACAATTTATATACAATCAATTAAAAAAATAAAATAACTGATAAGTTTTGAATTTCAACTCTGTGTGATTTGATAAATATAAATCATGATAATTTTTGATCTGATACATTTTAAAAAAGTAAATTGCATTTCAATTTTAACAAAATTATTTCAATAAAATGATTTAAAGTAGAAAAAAAAAGATTTTTTAAGTTTTTTTTTAATATTGACTCATTCTTTGGTATTCTGAGAAAGGTTTCATGTACAGTTAATTATTTGACTGACTGTAGATTAAATGATTCTTAGTACTTGCCTCCAAAAAAGTCTGAATCTAGATAACCAAAAAAGGTGCATGACACACACGCTGCTCGTATGACTGATACAAGTTGGACTAACGTTCATATTTGAGGCTCAGTGCAGAGGATTGACGTGCTTCCGATAGGTTGCAGCACAGTACAATTGACATATAACGGCATTACATTTTACTTCACTATTCCATGTTCCCCACCATTCCTCTACTTATCAACGTAACTGCAAAGGAAAGCTAGAAATTTATTAAAAGTTTTTCTTTTATCCAAGTGCGTTAATTTGACTTCGGTTCAGTGGAATCAAGAACTTTAGTATAACCCTTGCTAATATTTTTTTTCGCAATTCGTTAACATTTCTGTTTTAAATTAGTAACTGTTCTATTGGCTAACAAGTTCCGTAATCTTAAATGATTACGGGGATTACCAGCAACAATGAACGAAAAAGAAATCTAAAGCAAATGGATTGTGTTTCAAAAATTATGTGACACAAAACATTTTTTTAGAAAGATCGTGAGATGGAGTATTTTACGAAGACATTTGATAATAGTACTGATATAAACAAATGTTAATCGAAAGGTAAGTAACACATAAATGTTTAAATTGCATTCCTGTCAATCCGAAATTCAACATCATAAAGAAAGGATCGAAAATGCGTAAGGTTTGGAGTATTACTATATTTGAACTGCAATCGTACATGCAAATAATTGGCATTTCAGTACAGATGCTGTAGCATCAACTACAAACATTATATATAAGCAAATTTAAAAGCTATTTTATTTATTTATCTGTACTTTTTTTGAGAAATTTTAATGAGTATCGTATAAAAATCTGGTGCATAATTATGATTTAAATGCATTTCATATTATCCTTCAGAAACATTTGTGCTCATATCATATTTTATCATATGCGTGCTCATTGTGCTCATATCAGACTTTATCAAACATACATTATTAAAGTTATGGATGCAAAAAGAACATATTTACCAACGAGAATTATACCAATACAAATAGACTGCAACTTGTCTGAACAGGCGAATTGTCTATATAACAATGCTGGATCGCTCTCCAATATCAAGAACCATATTATAAGATATATGATCAATTACACAAGATCCCGTATCAGAATTTACTATTTGACGGCGTATGCAACGTACAGAAATTTCAAAATGTTGTCCATTATTGCAATTACAAGAAATTTCAGAGCACTACATTTTCTATAGCGCTAAGAGCTCTGAATATAGACAAAAGAATAACACAAAATTTTAGACAAAATGCCATTCTACTCTTAACGTAGCAATGGACATATTGGAATTTGATAATAACGTTTAAGTATAATACTTCTTGATAACAGTTCTTCTTTCAGGTTGGAGCCGGTTATTTTATTTTTACGTCATGTTGAAACTATGAATATAGTGACGTTTATTAAAATATTCTTCGCCAACTAGATTCAACCACTGTTTTGTTTCGCCACCTGCCCGTTCTCCAGATCTGCCGTTCATCAAATACTTCTTTCTAATCAAGTGCTCGATGATCGTGTAGCAGTATTTACTACCAGTAATGTAAGATGCAGAAAATATTGATTTATTTTGTACGCCTCAATACAAAAAGAGGTTTCATTTTCCCTCATTTCATATTTGTATGTCATGTAATTTATTTAATAAAATTGAATCTAGCATATCTTTAAATCTTTCCTTTTAGTGGGTCATTCCATGTCAAATCAACACAAAAAATCTGAATCATTAACCTTGACCCCCCCCCCCTCCCCCAGAATTTTATGAAATTGAGCTCATTTATTTATTCTATAGAGAAATGAATGTATACCAATTAATAAGTTGCCATCTCTTTTAGTTTTTTATATACAAGGCTGCAAAAATGGGTAAAAAAGGCAAATTTTCAAAATTCTTGTATTACAAAGGTGCCCATATTTTCTTCCTTAGTTAACTTAGAGATATAACATTGGTATTATTATAAACCTTATAATACAGGCTTTAAATGATAACATGCATATATTTTTAAAAGTTTTTCGTTTTTAGATCAAACATTTTGACATTTAACCTTCAATATCTCAAAAAGTACATACTTAATTTTCTTCTAAAAATTATATATTATTCTTACGTTTATTATCTATAATTATGGTAAGTTTCAGTATGAGACAGCCATGGGGTGCTGAGTTATAAATTAAAATGCAACTTTCCATCAGTATTTTCATACTAATATAACGTAAGTTTCACAAAATAATTCTGCTAATATAATAAAATACACAATGCAAGTGAAACTTGACTGCAACTTTCAATTTCTCGCATTCAATATAACCCTATCTAACAAGGATTAGTGATAATTAGGATCTAGGTGCTTTTTAGTTCCCCGGAAAAGAAAAAGAAAATAACGGCCTCGTAGCAATTAGAGTAATTTTTGGTAGGTTTTTATTATTACTATTAAGATATTGTTTTTATTATTATTAATAATATTATGCATCAAAGAAAGTTAATACAGTGAAGACACATACAAGAAAGGTTAGTATTGTGCTATTTAAACTAGGATTTTAAACAATTCAAGGATGAATATCCAGACATTAATTTTGGATTTTTTACTTTTACAGAATTAAAAACAAAAAAACGGCATTTTGGCTGTCTAGCAAATGGAATAGATCCTGTCTGTGTTTGTCATATACAGGTTGATTCAAAATTAGTGTGACCAATTTCAGAGCATCAGAAATTTTTATTGAATTCAATTATTTACATGAAATTGTCAATGTAGTGTCCTTTAGCATAGTACATTTTACGTAAATCTTTAGATCAAGCTAAAACAGATTTTTCGACCATTTTTAGGTTTATTTTTCCAACTTCGTCTTTAACTGCTTTTTGAAGCCCTTGAAGTGTTTTTATTTTGCGTCTACTTAATTTTTTTTTTTTTTTTAAGTATCCTCATAAAAAATAATCGCGAGGAGCACAGTCAGGGGATGATGGTAGCTATTTCTCAGGAGGAAGAAAATCTATTTTTTTATCTTTTAGCCATTTTACAGTTGATTTCGCAGAATGACATGGCGCAGAACCTTGGTGAAAAATAAAGTTTCCTTGGGGGTAAAGACGTTTGCTTTCTTTGATCATGTGATTCAAAACTTTATTCTGATAGTATTTAACATCAATTTTAGCCTTTGATTCTACAAAAAATGGTTTTGTTAAGCCTTGGAAGGAAATTCCATCCATACCATAATACCTGACGGCCAACTTGCCTTTTGCAAAATAGTTGCGTCTTTGCGACGCTTTTCGGGTGAAATACATTGTATCTTCGTTTTGCCAGTTGTGGATGACAGATAAAACAGTGCTTCATCCGATGCTATCCATGTTTTGTATATACCTCTGCGTAACATTAAATACAGAGGCCAAGAATGTTTTCTTAGTTTTTCTACGGCCTTTGTAGACATTTGATGACAGACTGGTTTATTCACTTTTTTTATAGCCAATTTTCTTTATCTGACGACAAATTGTCGATTGCGATACCTGTAGTTTCTTTGCTAAAGTTCTTTGAGGCAGAGGATTTTCTACAGCGATAAGTCTTTTCAGCTTCTTTTTGTCTTTTTCACCAAGGACTTCCTTTCGTCCACATTTTTTCTCTGGAGCTTTTGATTTCCAGCCAAATTTTATTTCTTTTCGAAGTTTAGATAGTAATACATTAGAAAACTGTCTTTCTGATTTTTAAATGCTTTATTTATAACAGAATTTGAAGCAATCATCCTACAAAATCTTTAAAATTTCGTTTTGGGTATGAGGATCTAATTTCGGAACCATAATTTACTATCACCAATAAAAAAAAAGCTAGATTGGTAATTTAAATGTCTCACTTTTAAAATAAAGCTGGTGGTAAAGCGATTAAAATTTACCATAAATAGTTACATGCTTGTAAAATTGGTCACACTAATTTTGAATCAACCTGTACATGAAAATGCTGCATTGATGATGACTGGGAGCAACTTATAGGAAATGAGTAAATAAGAAAAGAATCAATTAAATTCATACAATAATTGTATAAATTCTATTAGTTTGTCATCCCCATAACTGCCACTAGAAAATTTTGCACTCTGTCTCCTGAAGAAATGTTCAATGCTCGTGCATTTTTAAGGTAATTGCAAAGACTGTTCGCCAGTGCAAAATGCCCCAAACCATTGTAAATATATCTGTGATAAAGTAATTTTCTTTTTAAGGTATACTGAGAAAAAATTCTGTAACTGACATCTAGAATCTAAGTTGTGGCTCTAGAAAAAATAGTTCCATGTCATCCTTATAAATTCTAGTTTCCTTGGAAAGCGAGTTCTAGAAGCCCTACTAAAATTCTAGAGCGTTTGCCTATATTCTCGAGGGCAAAGTTATTTAAAAATCTCTGCAAATAAATGAGACAACAAAAGGCGGGTTTCAGGAACTATAATCTTGGTTTATTACCAAATTCTAGAAAATCAAGCGAGAATTTCTTCAATACAAAGGATTCAGAATATTTAGAGTATTCAGAATATTGTTTCACCATCTAGAAATGTGTACACTAGAAATTATCGATAATTTCGTCTATTCAGTTTATTGGCGTGCCTTACGCGCATAGCTCGGAAACCTATATTTCTAGTTAAGGGATTTAGAAAATGGCCACTTATTCATTCTACATGAAGGTGGTATATTTTTTTTCTCAGTGTAAAATGGGAAAAGGGGTGTTTTATTATTATTAGTTAATTATTTTAAATTCAGATTTTTAATACGACTGTGAGTTTATTTATATTTTCAATCTATTGAAAACAAGAGATTAAAGACACCCCCTCCCCACACACACACACATAAATACTAGCTGATCTCTTCTGTTTAATCCTTAAAATGTTGCACTTAGCAGCATATTTAAAAGGAATGCTCAACCAGCAGATTAATATTCGAAAATTACAAGCTTTCATCATTCATTTCTTTTTATATCACGTAATTCTTAATTACAAAACATTGTAATTAGATATTTTCCTTTTAGAGAATTTCTATATATGCTAATCTACCCGTCCAAATGAAATCATAAAATATTTTGTATACAATTTCAGTACGAAAATACTGATGGAGCGTTGCATTTTAATTTATAACTCAACACACTTTAGCCGTCTCATGGTGAAACTTACAATAATTATAGACAATAAGCGTAAGAATAACATATAATTTTCAGAAGATAATTAAATATTTACTTTTTTAAATATTGAATGTCAAATGTCAAAATGTTTGACCTTAAAATGAGTTTTTTTTTTTAAATGCGTGTTGTGTATCATTCGAAAGCCTGTGTTATAAACTTTCTAATGACATCAGTTTTATATCTTTAAGTTAATTGAGAAACAACATCTGGATACATTTGTATTTAGAAGAATTTTGAAAATTTGCCTTTTTTTCCCCTTTTTCCAACCCTGTACATCAAAAACTAAAATAGATGGGGACTTATCAGTTGGATACATTCATTTCTCTATAGAATAAATAAATGAGCCCAATTTCATAGTACTCTGAGGAAGTCAGGTTTTTTAGCTGTGTTAATCTGACATGGAATGACACAAGTGCATTCTGTAATTACAGAGATACGATTTTCCTTTGATTAATTTACGTAGATATTCAAAATTATTGAAAATGTGTTCTTAGAGTAGATGATTTTATAAAAAAGTTATAATATATAAATTTATCAGAATCTAATTTGGCTTTCTTTAAATAAAAATGCTATTTGGAAAAATAGTTTTATTAGAATTGTCTATAAATAATAATAATAATTAAAAAAAAAAAAAAAAAAATCAGAAAATGAAAATCATATTTTGTAAATCGTGTGATTAAACTAAAATCATTGACTAAATATTTCTAAGCCAAATACTCATCTCACAAACTTGTTTCTTTTCAAAGAAAGTACAAATAGTTCTTAAAGTACAAATAGTTTTAAAATACAAATAGTTCTTTCAGTTTAAAAAATATAACTTTTTCCAAAATTATTTTTCCAGATTTACCAAAAGAAAGCCGTATAAAATTGAGAAAATGTGATGAAAGGACGAGTATATCTCGATACACTTTACTGTAAACACACATTCAAGATGACAAAAGGAAGCTTTTCAATATTTTTTAGTGGAAAATCCTTCTGTATAAGTACTGCTGAAATAAACTCTGTTGGAATATATATGATCATGGCAAAATAAAATACCACTTTGTACTATATAATAATAAATTATCACCAGAAATAAATATGAAACATCCTTTTGTATGTTAAATAAAATAAAATTACCTATATGGATGCAATAATCGTTATTCGATTTAAAAGTATGCATGATTGTAATTATTTTTGCTTCAGTTTTCATGATAAAAATATTATTTGTTAGTATTTTTACACCTGGGTGATAATGATAAATAATATTTTTCTGTTTGCTAACAGCGTTATTATAAACTGAACGCACCCTGAGTTAAAAATACTTTAAATTGTGATACGCACCAACATTTTTTTATGGTTTTTGCCTTTTTTTAACACGCTTTTATTAGCTTCACCTGTATGTATGTTTGTATGTATGCTTGTAACCGGTCTGGGAGAAAACGAAAAATCTGTATTGTAAAAAAAGACTTTCCCTACATGAACGCTGTGGCTGTGAGGTAAAGCTCCGGGCTACGAACCTAAAGGTCTAACGTTCGTGCCCAGTCAGGGGAGATTTTTTAAAAATGGTTTTTGTTTAATTCTAAATTATTAGTTTACATTTCAATAAAAGCGTGTTCTTTAATTTTTTAAAAGTATAATATTGTTTTATTGTTATTAGTTTAGGTTTCATTTAAAGCCATAAAAACTAAGATATACTTGCAAGTACATATTGAAATCCACGGATGAACAATACCCCTTATTGACTGATATGCCCCAAATTGAACTAGCATTTTATTTTCAGAATGTCATTTCACATATCAAGTTAACACTTAAACCCAATAGATACTGGGGTATATCCTTTCCGTACACAGGGAAAGTTGTAGAATAACATCCTCACCCGTCAGCCGATACGTATTCTAATTAAATAATCATAGATTGTTATACATGCCATCAGATATATTAAGTTTGAGACACTTATATACTATAGAAGGGAGATATAGCGATTCCGTAAATAGAAAATTTGCAGTATAACAGAGCCATCTCTCAAATGATATACATTACAATTGAATAATCATAGATTTTAATAACAACCATTGTACATGTACATATCAAGTTTTGTGTATTTGTATTTTAAAGAAGTTTATGTATAGCTTTTCTGTAAATTGGGGAGGGGGTTGTATGATATACCCCTGCTACATGTAAAGGGATATATATATATTATATTCGCTGACTTTTATTTTCTCCAAATGAATATTAACCCAACCATACTCCCTAATATTATTTTAAAATAAAAATAAACTATAGAATAGAGATGAAGCTAAATCAAGTATATATTACGCATGAAAATCCCTCAAAATCAATGCATGATCTCAGAATATTTATGCAATATTTGCAGTGTTTATTAAAATGCTGCTTGCTCAAACTTAAATCTCTTTTTTTCTTTTCTTTATTTTTAATATTTTGATTATCAACTTTTTAATCCTGTGTCCAAAGTATAATTTTACAAGGAAGATATAAACAAAATTTCTTGTAACTATTTCTTACTGAACAATAATACTTACTACAGAGCGTTACTTATTTCTAATTACTTCACTATCATTTTATTATTAACTGATACAAATTCTTTTAAACAAACTAATAAGAAAAGAATTTAATCGGAGATTTTTAAACTACTTATCAGAAAATAAAAGTAAAAGAGTCACATATCCGAATATAGTTAATGTGATTTATTTACAGTTTATTCACAAATAACATTGTATACTTTTCTTTCTTCCAGTCAATTAATACTTTTCTACTCTATTTTTATCCTATTTGATCAGCCTTTTTCAGTGTAGAACAATTATATTTAGAAATAAAATATTTATTTGGATAAGTTATACAAACGATAAGAAATCATTGGTAGCTAATTAGACTATTTATTCAATAAATAGCCGATGATTTGATTGCAATGCGATAGGGATATATTTTCTTTAGCTTTTACAATGCTATAGTTCTAAATATTCTGGTTTTTAACTTATGATGCTATGACGATAAAATAAATTATTATGCTAATGTACGCAATATATAACATCCGAATATTTGTAGAACTCAACAACAATATTCAAAATAAATTAATATTATTTATTGCATAGTGAATGGTGATATACGTTTATGATATCACTTAAATGATTATCTTGTTTACTTTTTTTAATAAGTTAAAAAATGAAAACTTATAACTTTTATAAGCAACTTTATTACACATAATATTGATGTATAAAGGTGTTAGAAAAACTTCTAGTTTGGAATTAATTCCTTAAATATTGATCTTAAATATTGATCTAAATTTACAAAGGCCATAAATAATGGAAATGGAAAACTTATAATAATGGAAAACGTATGGAAACTAATAAAAACCAATAAAAAATAAAAATAAAAAATAAAAAAAATTTCAGGCAATTGATTTCAAGTATTGAAAAATCAAAATATTTATAAATAACTATAATTTATTTTAAAATATTACTCGCAAATTAAATTTTAATAGTTTTTATTTATTTACCTTTTCATTGACTTCATTTATAAATTATGAATAACTCCAAAAACGTGATCTGCCTATATGTTTTTTCCATACATATAAAAGTATGTTTGGATCACAATGCAGTAAATAATAATGCACAAATTTGTTTGAAAAGCTAAATAATATGCTTCTATTTTTAACGCAATTTTTTTAGCCCGGCATTATCATTTTTGTTACTGGATGCACACATGATCAAAATATGTATTCTTAATCGTTGTTTTAGACCCAGATAATGAATAACACAAAACACATTAAAGACAACCAAAATAAATTAATCTATATAAATAAAGAGAAGTGTGTGTGTGTGTGTGTGTGTGTGTGTGTGTGTGTGTGTGTGTGTGTCTGTGTGTGTGTCTGTGTGTCTGTCTGCGCTCTGGTGCTCACACTATTGATCGCAGAACTTCCAAATTTGGCATATAGGTGCCTGGGAACCTGCAGATGTGCACCTCATCGAGATTTTTTCGAATTTCGAATTTGAATTTTTTAAATTAATGTTTTTTCGATTTTAAATATTGCCTTTAATGCTTCATTTTTCATAAATTTAATTCTTTTGCTTCAATCGTCTGCGTATCTTAGCAACGGCTATTACGCAACTTATTTTTATTTAATTCATTCATTTAAAGGCGATTTTTTTTTTTTTTTTTTTTTTTTTTTTGTTATATTTACTGAAAATAAAATCATAATGCAGTAGAAAAAATTAAATATAATTAGTTTTAAATTTAAAAACGTATTTATAACAGTTATGTTTAATTTTTTATGGTAGAACAACTTCTCATTTTTCATTTTTTAGTTAATTCCTTTAAAAACAAAACTTTTATTTATTCATTTTTTTTTATTTACTGTATTTATCGGGAAAAATGGTAGTACATACATAGTAAAAAGGATTAAATTGATTAAAATTTATTTGTTTATATATATATATTTAATCTACTTTTTATTTTATTTTATTTTATTACATTGGTCGGAATCAAATCGTAATATAGTGTAAATAGCATGGGCTATAAAATACATGGTTCAAAACTAAAATATTTAATAGATGCTGAGATACAGTCATCTTTAAAATCGTAGTTCTTAAATAGTAGCAGATCCCACCTGTCGTCGATATATTTTCAGATTGAAGGGCCCGGGAAAGATCTTCCTGCAGGCATGGGAAACCTAGACCTGATGCAATGCGGGCGGGAAAAGAGCTGCCGTAGACAGCGGGTACCCGAAGCGAGGTTTGTAGCAATTTCAGTTTCTTTTTTTTTTTTTTTTTTTTTTTTTTGTCTATAATGCGGCGTAAAAAAAATAAATATTAATTCTATTCTTTCTAAAATTCATTTAAATATAGTGACCAGCGAAGCGGGCGTAGCCTGCTAGTAAATAATATTTATGATCGTATATGCACTTTCTGATAATCCTCTACGTTAATTAAAATTGATAACTATTTTGTACATAATATATTTATGAGAATTTATTTCAGTAGAGAGAAGATATTACTTGGAGTAAAATGTTAAGTCTGAAAGCATTTATTATAAACAAATTACTTCGTATAATTGTTCTAAATTGTAATATATTTATTTAAACCACTTACGAGTACATTTAAATACTCAAGCCTCATTCTTTTTAGTTGCTCGAAGGGTATTTTTAGTTGTGTTTTGATGTTACGAGCTTTGTTATATATATACATGTACATACAAGTTGGCCCAAAACTCATGGTGCATACGCTAGAGGGTGATAGAACACAACTAGACAAGCACAAATCACCATACAATCCATGGTCCGAACTCAAGCCCTAAAGCGATAGAGCGACCACAATAAAAAGGCTGTTCACCGCAACTGTCTTCATTCGTTCTGTGGATCGTCGATGAGACGGATGCATATTTAAATCAAGTGAAGGCCGAGATGCATTACATGTACGGAGCGGCAGATGGCAATGCAAGGGAAGCTCGAAGGTTGTACCGAGAGCGTTTTCCAACATGACGCGTGCCTGACGCGAGGACCTTTCAACAACTGCACCAACAACTCTGCGGAAAGGGTTCCTTTTCAAGTTGCATGCAGGATACAGGACGTAGAATCAGTGTAAGGACGCCATCTTTAACGGACGATATTGTGCATCGTATCAGCGAAGCGCCCTGAATCTAGCAAGCGGGTACTGTCCCAAGCCATGTCCCGACCATAGATTGTACGGTGATTTAGGCTTGTCTAGTTGTTCTATCACACCCTAACGTATCTACCATGAGTTTTGGGACACCCTATATTTACATACAGTCGGCTGCAAAATTATTCGAGCACTAGCAATAATCCCTGTCTAAAAAAAGTACACTTAATACTGCTTTGTTAAATAAATCCTTATCGAGTCATGTTCTTAGTCAGTCTAAGAACATGATTCGACAAGGATTTATTTAACAAAACAGTCTTAAGTGCACTTTTTTAATATAGGAATTATTGGCTAGTGCTCGAAACATTATGCTGCCGACTGTATATATAATGTATTAATTCTCTATTCTGGATTCATTTGTATCAATGATTAATTTAAAGCTGTACAAAAATATTCAGATATATTTTCTATCTAACAAGTGAACTCTTTCAAGTGATAATCACCGATTTCCTTCAAAAAATTACAGAATATAGTTTACGGTGCACTTAATTCACTGGTAAAAAAATTAGCTGCTGAATCGCAACAGGAAAGCCGCAAAAAATCATTAAACTTTACGTTTTGAACGCCAAATACGAAAAACGTCATCGCCAAATCACATTAACCTTCCTTAAATGATGCCAAAGAGCTTAAGTATAGGAGGGTAGTATTTTCTATCGCTCTAGGGGTTACTGAAGCAAGGAAGCCATTCCCTCTGGGGAGGATAAAAATTAAGATGTCATGTCTCCGGAACATTTCTAAGTGTGAATATAAGGCAGTCTTTAATTTCCCACTGCGTAGCAATAGTGCGACGTTAAAGCCCGCCAACACTCAATATATTTTCTGAAATCTAGAAATTTCTATTTAGAAAAAGTGACGTTATGTTTTATGTTAGATCCAATATTTTCAGTTATTTTATGTAATGTTTCAAAATTGCATTTATTTAAAATAATGCAATTTCAATTTTAGGGTTACTTTTACATTACTCCAGCTTATATATAATCTGGAGTAAATTAATGTTTGAAGCTCTCGGCATGTGCTTTTATATAAATTTGCAGACGATTTAAAAAATAATCTGATTTATAGGTTGGTTGGCTACGTTTTACGTCGTACTAGTGCTGCGTAATGAGCAATTGGCGACCAATATGAATTATAATGTTTGATTGAACATTTAATTATTTGAATAGTTGTTTGAAATTAATACTCAAATAAATAAATCAAAATTAAAATATTTAAGATATTTGAGGTTGAGTAGGTTTTAAGTTTTAATTCGCACTACAGCTATGCAAAGGCGACAGTCTGGGACATATTCCTAGAGATGGTCCTTAGATGTGCTATTACAATTTTGATTTTTACGGAGGGTTGGTTGATTGGTTGATTGGTTTTTACGTCGCACTAGTGCTGCACAGATGGGCATTTGGCGACGGTCTGGGACACACCCCTAGAGGTGGTCCGGAGACATACCATCACAATTTTGATCCTCCACGGAAGGGATGGCTCTTCCGCTTCGGTGACCCCCAGAGGTATAGTTTTTGATGGGAACATGGAGGACATTGCAGCCACGACAGATTTTACGTGCACCAGCCACCATTAGTGTACACGACGGTCTTTGGCCGGCTCGAGTACCGAACCCGCAATCTTCCAATTACGAGGCCGGCGCTCTACCGACTGGTTTTTATGGAGGGTTTATTTAAAATTGGAAAAATATGTGCATAACTACTACTTTATGGCTTCTTACATTTCTGGAAATTTATTTTATATATGTTTACGAATAATAATATAAAGAATTTTGTAAAAATATGCATTAGAATTTCATAAGGTTGGTTGGGTTTTACGTCACACTAGTGCTGTGCAATGAATTTCATAGGGAATTTTATAGAATTATTGACTGCGAAATCTTGTTGTTTTAGAAATAATTGTTATGCTGAATGCAGACCCTCTGTGGCCGAGTGAGTATGTCACCCTTGCTAATCGCCTTCAAGTGTAAAAGAATGGGTTCGATTCCCCAGCTGACCTAGGGTGTTTTTTTTTATTTTTTGTATTTTAATTCGGTTATGTTATATCTGTCCTCATCTCGACGAAATTTACAGGGGTATGGGGCGGGGGATGTCGAGTCAAACATACAAATCGGATGTATATATTAAAAGTAAATAACATACAGTCGGTAACAAAAGTGTCCGAACACTAGCAAAAATTCCTATATAAAAAAATGTACACTTCGTACGGTTTTATTAAATAAATCCTTGTCGAATCCTATTCTTAGTCAATGTAAGAACATGATTCGATAAGGATTTATTTAACAAAACCGTATGAAGTGCACTTTTTTTGCATAGGAATTTTTGCTAGTGTTCGGACACTTTTGTTACCGACTGTACGCAGAGTGCAATCATTTATCACCTGCAGATGTCATCGGATCATCCTCAGAAGCTCATCGCAAATCGTCGCCAATTGCCCATAGTGCAGTACTAGTGCGACGTTAAACCCAAACAACAAACAGGTCGAAATTTAGGGTAGAATCATAAATCGCCTCTAACTGCTCATTGCGTAGCTCTAATGAGATACTGGATCCACACAACTCATAGACTGTTGAGTTGCTTGTTCGTCGAAGGTTGGTACTGCCCAATAAAATGATCTGACTTATAAGAAAAAAAATTGTTCGAATACGAAATGCTTTCATTTTAGTTAAAAAAAAAAAAAAAAAAAAAAAACAGCTTTGTGTTTTAATATATAATGTTTTATTTTATTCAAAATTATATAAAAGTCTTGATCATATATTTTTTAAATATCGTTATTAAAAACTTGGTGTTAATGCTCTTGCAATTGTTATTGACACAGCTTATTTAATTGAAATATTAAATATTATTCAGAATTTCGACTAAGTAAGTCTTAATCTGGTAAATTATCTGGTTTTTGTTAACTATTCTAAATTCTCAAGTGCTCGACAGCGTATGGAGTTCGTTTGGCTATCAAATAGAAAGAAGAACATCTACATCTATTAAATCTTCATTGCAATGAAATTCCGAAGAATGCAGTCGCCAAACAGACGCTTTTTTGGAAATATTGCAGACATGCTTCCATTTTTAATAATTTTTTATAGCTTATCTATTGCGACTCAGCAGCTAATATTTTAGGAAGATGCTATTCATGATTGAATCTTATGCCAGATTTTTTTTCAAGAAAATCGGCGATTATCACTTCAAAGAGTTCCCCGTGGAAAGTGTTCAAAATATCTCTTCAGTTGCGTCATTTCATTTTTTGTGTATTATTATTTGTCATAATTAGCGTTGGTGGTTGGTTTAAACAGTCACACAAAAGTAATCTGATACATTATAGAAATTGTAATTATATAGCTCCGTAATACAACTGCATTTAAAACTATTATTATTTTTTTTAACATATTATGGTTGGTTTAAAGTACTACACATAAATATTAGTACACGTTATGAAATCTAAATTAAACTTACTTAAAATACAGTGTGCATTTATGCTATTAGATTTATTTGTATTTTAAATTTTAGAGGGTATGTATGCAACATTGAAAAATATACAATGTTACACAAACGCAATCACCATTCTGTTTCCTCTTTAAAAGTGAATAAAGATTTTGTGAGATTTCTTCATTAAGAGTTAAAATTAGCATATATTTTAAAGTGTCACCACGAAGGTAATATACATGGGAATTTAAAAGATTAAATAAGGGAGTATAGTTAGAAAATGTTTTATATGTGAACAGTAGGGTTTATTTGCTTTGTTGTTTTATGCTAGGTGTTCTTAAGACAATTAGTAATCATGCCGTATTATTATGTTTAAGCGTTTTATTTGAATGCCTTATGTCTCTCAATATGCACTCATCTTAGATAATGGCTGAATCATTTAATATAAAATATTAATTTTGGATCCGATGCAGCCATAATTTAGATGTTATAGAGAAATACATTACAATGATGGACTATAAGCAAAACTAAGTAAACATTATAACGACGTACAGTCGGTAACAAAAGTGTCCGAACACTAGCAAAAATTCCTACGTAAAAAAAGCACACTTGATAGTGTTTTGTTAAATGAATCCTTATCGAATCCTGTTCTTACAATGACTAAGAACAGGATTCGACAAGGATTTATTTAACAAAACTGTATTAAGTGTACTTTTTTTTCATAGGAATTTTTGCTAGTGTTCGGACACTTTTGTTACCGACTGTAAAGCTAACAATATATTTTACCCCAAAAATATACAACTTTGACAAAAATATTAATAGGAATAATTTTAATTATCTATATGTAGGCAATCATTATACAAAATTTTCCATTGCTGCTGCTTTTACATTTTATTTTGAAATATATGTTTCCTAAACATCTTTCATTAAATCTCTAAACCAAACGTTTACAAATTATTGGAAAAATAAATTGCAGTGGACAAATATTTAGCTGGAAAAAACATCTTAACAATTGAAAAAAAAATTACAAATACGAACTCGAATGTTAAAGATTAAATTAAAGTTCTCTGCTTTCTAAATTAAATAAATATCCTGCAGAAATGTTAGCAGAGAAATAAATCATTCTTGAAAATCTTTTATACATAACTTTGTTATAAAATTATTTTAATAAATCATATATTTCGTTATATGATAAATTAATATTGTCTTGAAGACGATCTGATTTAAATAAATTACAGCATAATGAATAATTGAGTTATAATTTTAGAATTTGGCATTTTTGCTTTTAAGATGTATAAAGAAACCTGTGCATATCAGCATGCAAATATTTAAAATTACTTTGATTTTTAAGAAATTTTGCTGTTTTATTACAGATTCTGACACGCTCCACTTTTTGGTGTTCAGTTAAATTATTTCAGTCCAACGGCAAATTGATTTTTTATGCAGTTCTTCCTGAATAATTTTACATATCGCGGATACAATGTCAAGTTCATTTTGTATCACTTGGTAAGTGCAGCGTTTAACATCGTTTATTTTTTTTCGTATGGCCGACATATTTTCTGGGACTACAGCTTATAAAGATATTCCTGTGTATTTTTCATACAGGAGAGAATTTCAATCTCTACGAAATTCTGTAAAACAGCTTAATACAATGGCAGTAGGTTGAGCTTTGTTTTCATATGCTATTTGTGCACTTTAAAAGCTTTATTCTTGATTTAGTCCCACTTTAAAAAAAAACAAAAAATCATAACGCGATAATGCTCTTGTCTCAACTGTATTTTCCTTTCTTTCAAAATTATGTTACGACAGCTACATTTCAACTGTTGTCAAAATTTATCGTCTCAGACCATAAAATAGCTCAAATTTACATATTTAACGGATTATTTATTTATTTATTTTTATCGCCTAACGTATGATCCGCTCTCGAAAATTTCAATGTTTTCCTCATATATTCCTTTATATGTGTGCGTATGTGTATTAATTTCATTATATATTGTGCATGCCAAATATATTGAAACGGGTCTATCTACTATGAACAGGAATTATTTTGCATGCACCATCTCTGTGTATATAAACGGCTAAGAGATTTTCTTAGACTCTGTTTGTCTGAGTGTTGATGCAAGTTGCCACCAAATTTTCATTCTTTAGTTAATTTAAAAAAATCTAATTATTTGTTAGTTAGAAAAATTGCCCCTTATACTTGGTATCTTATTTGTAACGAAATTCTGATTAGGTTTTTTAAAATTAATTAAAATATGAAAAAATAACCTGGTAAAAGCTTTAAAAAGGAACATTTAAATTGTTAATTGTTGCCAAAAAAATAAATAAATAAATAAAATTTCCGCCAACATAAAGTGAAATATGCTCTCACGCGAAAAATAAAAAATTATAGGTAAAATATTAAATTTGTTCATGCACATGAAAATATGAAAATATGAAAATGGAGTAAAAAAAAACAATTTAGATAAAGTTGCACGAGAGTTCCAAAATTTAATGGAAATTTAAATGAACGTTAAATAAATAAAATAGTCGTCTGCTCAATCACGTGATATTGAAAAACAAAGAATCGAATTCTGTAAATATTGTTCTTAAGAGCAAAAATATTAATATTAAATATAAAATAAAAGTGATATTGTGCACTTGTAAACATTAGAATAATTGTATTTGTGAGTTTAATAATTTTTAAGCATACTTTATATGTTTGTTTATTTTCACAAGTAAGAATCGATTTATTTTATATATTGGAGTGTTGAATTAACTGATTTAGCAATAAATAGTTGATCCACAACCTTCAATGATTTCATAAATTTAAAAATGATTTCATTAACAATCTTTGATCTATTGGCACGCAAGCAGCATCTGACTGAGTTTTGTACATTTCGAGTTTGATTTTAAAATTTTTCCCGCATTCAGAATTCGGTTCATTCCCGAACCGGGGCTTTTCTAGTTTGTCCTATCTCAGTAAAAAGTTTCAAATAATGCCAACATATGGTACAAATTTCGGATGCCAAAATTTTATTTTCAAGTAATATCTGTTTTTTGAGTTATGCTAATAACACACACACGTGTACGCACAGATAGATAAGAACATTTGCTAAAAATCTCATTTTCAGATTCAGGAAACCTCAAAACACACAATTCAAATAACAACTCATTATTCAAAACTCGACATTAAAACAATATTCTATTTGCAATATATGAGTAAAAAGAAAAATTTAACGAAAAAATTTAATCCTATTCTTCAATAACACTTGATAATCTCTTTCAAATTTTAGTTCGTCTCTATATAAAATCTTTGTATTTTTCAATCTCCACATTTTAATAAATAAAAGCACTAAATTTGGAAAATTAGTAAATATAAATAGGTATATAAAATACATTAGTTTTCTTTTAAACTATACTTGATGCATAAATAAGTTAATTTAAGGTTCATCGGGGATTTTTAAAAAACAAAAGTAAAGCACTTGCAGAAAAAAAAATTTTGAATGAATATTGACGTTTTCCAGGTATTAAATTCTTCTGAACTGTAATTTATAATGTGCATTTACTTTATTTTAATGATATTTTTAAATAAAAGTATTTTTAAAAAAAGTAGAAGAATTTTTTCTTTTTTACTTTAGACGCAAATACTTCATTCTTTTTATTTAATAAAAATATTTATCTTACTTATTTTTTAAGAGTTTAAGTGTGCATTTGTTTGCCAAAAAAGAAAAAGAGAGAGAGAGAGTCTCTTATGTTTACAGAGCATTAATATAGATAAATAAGATTTGAATTAAAGATTTGACAATACACTTGGGGAAAAATTACTTTACTCTGTAAGACAAGTAATTAATTGGCAAATATTTGCCAACAATTTTTATTAAGCACGAAAAACGTATTCCAGTCTATTAAGATCAAGAAACTTTATTTTGACTATGGTTATTCTTTCATCTTATTGTACTTAAAATTAATAAAGCATAAAATAATTAAATCAAGGATTGAATGATTTGAACTATGCTGCTGCATATCATTTGAAGTAAAAAAAGGAAATACTGAAACTTGTATGTTGCCAGAATCATAAAACAACATTCTATATAATTTTATTTAAAAAAATGTATCCCCTGCCAATTAACTTGCACAAAAAATTAATCAACTTACTTTCTTACACGAAGATTTTACTTACGAAAAACACAGAATGAAAATAATAGCAGAGCCACTTAATGACTGATATACACTAATATTAAATAATCTTTCTTTTTTTATAATAGCCGTATAACTTATGAAGATTTGTCCATATGCTATAAAAGCTAATCTATAGCCTTCCTGTCCAAAAGGAAAATTGCAGGATAACGGTGTCACCAATTGTCTGCTGTAAATGTTACAAAAATTTCGCCTTTCTTTGATGAAGAACTTAGTTCGTAGGCAGGTTCTAGTCGATGAATACACTTAATTCAGCATATATTATCAAAACAGTCTAATAAAGCTGTCAATCCAAGATATACTCTCATAAAACTTTGAATTCAATAAATATTCACGTAGCAGTCCAATAAAACTGTCAGTTATATCACAAAAGTCACTATTTAACGAATATTCTGGAAATAGCCCGATAGAACAGTCAATGGTTCCACAAGACTAAAGCAGATATTCCACAGAGCTGTAATTTCGCTGTTCAGAAAAAAAAGATCAATCACTTGGAATACAGTCCCAGAGTCAGAGGCAATCGCTCAGAACAGCTCTCTGAACACAACTCTCTACGGGAGCCAACCAATCTCTGTTTATTCCTTTTTTCGGTGGTTCTGTCAAATCCAATGGAAGTTTTCAGAATTTGGCTTCTATATAACATAGAGCTTCGTAACTTACTAAACTAACATTTACTAAACTAACTAAATACTAAACTAACATTTTTTTCCTAACTTGGTTATCAAGTTGCCAAGTTTGTCGCCAAAGTCTACCATAATGGAATGAATGGAATATAATTTATTACCACTTCAGCTGTAAATCTACTTGTATTGAAACAGCACAGTTGAGACAGGAACAAGATTTAATCCGTTGCAACATTGCTCCAATTTTTGAAAAATGCACATCCGATGCAGTCTCTACAGATTCTGTACAGATTCTATTGAGACTAAAGATTCTTTACGTTGTTTCATGATCTTCTCATTATACGGAGCTAATCTACTGACGTGAATTACTTTTGGCTTACTATTTAGCGACTTCAGTATCCTCATAACGACTTCATTCAGTTTCTTAATTGTGATGTAAGTGCCTTCCCAGTTTCGTTGTACCTCTGGACATTGACCTTTTCCTTGCTTTGGTTGTAAAACCACACACTGTCACTTTCCTTCAGACAATTTTCCGTCGGCTTTGCGTAGAAGCGTGTCTACAACCATTTGCTGACTAGGTTAATCTTTTTTCTAAGAAACTCATGCATGCTTTTCAAACGCGCCTCTAAATCTCGTTTTTAGTCATTAATCGAAGAAGGCAAATCACGTGCTCAACCGAACCAGAAACTCAGAAGACAAGCGACGTGATTGTCCTAACGACCTTTCAGATGGTTTCTATCCCGTAGTTTCGAGCAGAACACTTCTAGAGACAAGAAAAAACATGGTAGGTTTATGTCCCAGACAGCTTGAATCATGGAAATCAACATAAATAAGTTAATTTAGAAAAGTTCGATTAAATCTCTAAACCACGACATCAGACTAAAGATGCAAAGATTTGTTTGAGTCTTCTGCATTCCAAAATATCTGTAAAGTTCAGTAAAAGAAAAGATAATGAAATTAGTACCTTGATCAGAATGAGAAGAATTCCAGAACATGATATCCAATCTTTCGTAAGGATATCCGCCCCAATCGACTTCTTGATATGCATGAGTATAACTTTAGCCAACATGTGGTCCCTTATCACAAAAGTGTTCAGTTTACTTTCTGAAGTCTGAGGAAATGGTCCTAATATGTCCAAAGCAATTCTCTCAAAAGGAAATGCTAAGATTATAGTGCTGCAAAGATCCTTTAGTTCAAGTTTTTTTTTTTTTTTTTTTTTTTTTTCAATATGCATGACATATCCTATATCATTTTTCTTCTTTACAATGAAGTCGATCGTAGAAGAAGCGTTCTTTAGTTTTACTCAGGGTCTTCAAAACTCCGAAGTGGCCTCAACATAGCCTATTATGTAATTATTTCAGGACGCCTTTTTCAGCTTTCATCTCCTTTCCCAACAGACCTTATACAGCTTTCATATCCGCTCTCATGTGATCTTAACGTCTTTCATCTCCTCTTGTTCAATTTTCATCTTATCTGCTCCGGCTTTCATCTGCTTTTGTCTGGCTTTCGTCTTCTCTCTCAGCTGATCATGTTCTGCTTACATCATGTCTAGTCAAGCCTTCATAATGTCTAGTCCAGACTTCATCTTGTCTAGTCTGGCGTTCAATTCTTCAGGTCCAGTTTTCAATTCATCTAGTTCGGTTTTTCATCTCTTCTTTAAACTTTCTTAACTGGGCAGCCAAAGGCTGAGAATTTTCTCCATCGTATCAAATATACTTCTAATTATATTCACTTGAACTGTCCCATGTTGGAGGCCAAATGTTACGGAAAAGCCGACTTTCTTGGGCTAAGAATGTAGTTCGTAAAGCAAAATACGTTTGTATCTTAAGCTTTCTCATATTGAAAGAAAAAATATGATGATTATGCAAATTCGTAAGTGAACAATCTTGAATAATTTGTGCATAACTGTTTATTTATTTATTTATTTATTGTTGTTATAATTATTATTATTATTATTATTATTATTTTCGATTTAAAATCTGTTTTCTTCCACCATTTACCTGCACCTAAATGTAAAACAAAAAAAAAAAATCTGGTATTCATGATTATAGTTTGCCTTTTTTTAACCGACTTCAAAAAAGAAGGAAAGTTCTCAATTCAAACCGTATGTTTCTTTTTTATGTTTGTTAGCTCATAACTTCTGAACGGATGTCCCGATTTTGCCACTTTTTGAATTGTTGAAAAGGTCCTGGTCTGAAATAGGTCCCATTGTAATATCTTTACAATCTAAAGAAAATACAGGGTGCCCAAAATATCAGTCCCAACTCTTTTAACTGCTAAACGGCTGCAGCTATAGTGATAAAAATGGTATGTAAGTACAGCAAAGTGGCCATGAAGTACAAGATTTAACCCCTTGCAGCGCCACCTGGTGGAAAATAGCGGAGTTAGTTTTTCTATCTCAAAAACGGTTCTAAAGAAAAAAAGTGAATTACAAAGTTGTAAAGTATCATCGATTTAGTACAAAAAGATAGTTTAGACATTCATGCTAGCGTTCCTATCTCGGTTCAAGACAGGGGGGGAAAGTGAATTATAAAATTGCAGGGCATCATTGATTTAGTACGAAAAGGTAGTTTAGACATTGATGCTAAAAATACAATGCTAAAAACGTGCATTTGTTTGTTCGCAATTTCTTACACTATGCACCCTTGAGCTACATTGCACACGTTGTAGCGTAGCTGCTGAGACATACGTTATATAGTTCAAAATACGGTTACTTGATACTTTTTGATTTGTTGTAAAGATCTTGGTCTGAAGTAGGTCCCATTGTAATATATTTACATACAATCTAAAGAAAATAAAACGCAATCTGGTGAAAAACAGCAGAATCAGCGCCTCTATCTCAAAAACGGTTCAAGATGGGAGAAAAGTTAATTACGAAGTTGTAGACGAAAAAACAGTTTTTAGACATTATTGCTAAAAATAGAACGCTTAAAACGTGCAGTTCTTTCTTCGCAATTTTCTACACTGTGCACACTTGAACTATGTTGCACACTTTGCAGCGTAGCGGATGACATGTATACTCTGGGGTTTAAAGTACTTTTACTGTAAGCGGTCACATCGATGAGCGGAAAGTCGTTTTCAACCAACTTCAGAAAAGAGGGTGTTCTTAATTCAAGCTATGTGTTGTTGTTGGTGTTTGTAAGTTTATAACTTCGTAAGAGATGCTCTAATTAACCGAGTTCAAAAAGGAGGAGGTTCTCAATTCAAACTGTATGTTTTTTGTTTTCATTTTTGTTTGTTAGCTCATAACTTCTGAACAGATAATCCGATTTTGGTACTTTTTGTTTTATTGTAAAGGTCTTGGTCTGAAATAGGTTCCATTGCAATATCTTTACGATCAAAAGAAAATACAGGGTGCCCAAAAAAATCAGTCCCGACTCTTTTAACTGCTGAACAGCTACAGCTATAGTCATAAAAGTGGTATGTAGGTATAGTAAAGTGGATATGTCTAACGCGATTCAACTGATTACACCGCCACCTGGTGGGAAACAGTGGAGTTAGCGTTCCTATCTCGGAAAGAGTTCAAGAAAAGAGGAAAAAGTGAATTATAAAATGGCAGAGCATCGTCGATTTAGTACGAAAAGGTAGTTTAGACGTTCATGCTAAAAACAGAAAGCTTAAAACGTGTATTTGTTTGTTCACAATCTGCTATTTGTGCACACTTGAACGACATTGCATACGTTGTAACGTAGCGGGTGACATTTATTCTATGTAAAATTCAAATTATGGTTATTGTAAGCGGTCACATCGATTAAAGCATAGACATTTTCAACCGACTTCATAAAGGAAGATGTTCTCAATACAAACCATGTTTCTCATTGTTGTTGTTGTTGTTGAAATTTGTTAGATCATAACTTCGTAAGAGATAATTTAATTTTAATACTTTTTTTGTTGTAATGATCTTGGCCTGAAATAGGCTTCATTATGATTTCATTAAGACATAAACAAATTACAGGATACTCACAAAAGTCTGTTCTCACTTTAACTGCTGAACGCATGCAGCTACACTGGTAAAAGCAGTATGTAAGTATCGATTTTGAAACTTCTGTCCGTCAGCTACAATGCATATTTTGCTCTTTGTTTGAACTTTACGCTGCGCAATTTTCAGCGCAGCGAGTGACACGTGTTCACTGTAAAGTTCAATATATATGCCTAACAGAATTTTTGGTTACGAATACAGCGTATCTGTTCTTTACATTTCTAAAGACTATTTAAATTAACGTATGTTCATTCAATAGATAGTTTTTTGTTCATCTATATCATTATATAAAGCGCAAAAAATTGTTTGTTTGTGGAGGGTAATCTCTGAAACTACTGAACCGATTTAAAAACTTCTTTCACTGACCGAAAGCTACAGTATGCCATATTGTTATAGGCTACATTTAATTTTGATAAAATAAATTTTAGTTTAAAATCTGAGCATTTTAATTAAAATCTCCATAGAAGCCGTAATAGAAATGGAAATAATGAAATATTAAAAAAAATAGCTGCTGCCAACATAAAAGAAACATTTACATATTCATTTCGTTTTTAAAATATCTTGACGTGAAAAGAAAAGAAATATATTTGCACGTGCATTAAATTGAAATTCATATAAAGCTTTTTTAATTGTTAAACTTACACGTTAAATCTGACGTCATTATAGAATTAAAAGTGTTTATTTTTCTAATAATTTAATTTGATATGATATGATATAATATCTAAGCATCAATGTTTAAACCACGGAGTCTTTATTACTCTGTGGTTTAAACTGATGTGTGTAAACGAAATTGGAATTTAAAAATAAATAAATAAATAAAATAAAATAAAATAAAATAAGAAATTCTATTTTATAATATTATTTATTTTAATTTATAATTGTTGCCAAAAAGATTTACGAATTAATTTATTTTTAGACATATAATAAAATATATTTTCACGCGAACAATAATATAAAAAGTGAACTGGATTTTTTGTAAAAAAATAATAAAGATCGAGGAAAATTATTTCCCCATTTTAATCCCCATATTTGGATATAGATATGTATTAGTTATCATGTGCATCCGTTAGATTAAATTGTTTTTGTTGAAAAATTGATAAAATTGGAATTTTAAATTTCAAAACTCTAGAAAAAAAAATGGCAAATTTCCATATTCGATTGAAAACATAAACATTTCATTTCAAAGGATGATATTTACACAATAAACATCCAACTAATAAACTAATTAAAAGGGAAAGGATAAATATTCTATCATAATTTGAAGTCAAATTTGTTTTCAAATGTCTAAATAAAGTATCTGATATAATATACTAATATGTTGCAGCGGAATAGATTTGATATCCGTCATACTTGGCAGAAAAAAAAAAAAATATCGCCAAATTATCTGGCGAATATAATTTAATTCCTTTCAAAAATCATGGTTATTTTAAAAACTTACATTAAGAGTGTAACGAATAATATGAAACAATATTTCGTACAATACATATTACAAAAATATACATCTGGCATGTATATTTTCGTATTACGTTTTTGATCGCCAAATACAAAAAACGCCAAGGGTGACAGTTTTGAAATTTAAAATTAAAATTTTGTCAATTTGACAGCAAAATAACTCAATCTAACGCATGCATACAATAACTAATACATATCTATACCCAAATATGAGGATTAAAATCGGGAAATAATTCTTCTAGAATTTTAATAAAAAAAAAAAAAAATCCAATGAGCGATTAACATGGAAAATCTTTTTCTTGCATCCACGGGCGGTCAGTGATGTCATACTTCGCTTGCGTATTGAGATGTTTAAATTTATTTGGCGACTATTTTTAGCAACTAACAGTTATGGCAAGTAGATCAATATACATAGCGCATACAGCCATTACTGAAATGTAAATAGCATTTAATTATTTGAGTTACATTATGTTGACTGGAAACCTATTTAATATACCTATGCTCTATAGCTATACTAATATAAAAAAAAGAAAGGTTTATATGCATATGTAAAGAACGATCGCTAGAACTAAAAAGCCGATTGCTTTTTTTTTTTTTTTTTTTTTTTCTTTCAATAATCAAAAGTTACACTGTCTCTCTCTAAGTGCTAGAAGCTATAATAAATTTTGGTAAAATAAATTTTTAATTAAAATTTTCAATATTTTAATTGAAAACAAAGCATAGATTTGATATCTATCGTCATTGGCGATTTTTGTATTTGGCGATCGAAAACGTAATACGAAAATCTGTATATTATCGTAGTAAATACGAGATGCATGTATTTACTTCAATTACCCTACTACCGTAGGTAGTGGAAGTATTGTATAGGTTTTGGCAATTGGTCAGTGTGTGTGTATATGTGCACGTGCGTGTGTAATCTTCTGGCTGTCATATCTCCAAAACTAATAAAAATAGAACTACTAAACTTCACAAGTGATTCAGGTCTGGTGTACAGATAAATTTTCCAAATTTTCGTGAAAATTGAAAAACCGGAATTGGGTCATCGAAAACTAGAGAACCCTAAGCCCATATTCAAAAACACCTCTAATGATTTTCTTCAAAGTTGCTATATAAATAATATATTAGATGCCCTTTCGATTGAAAAGTTGCTTAGTTCAGGAAAATAGATAGGCGTCCTCTATAAACAGCTGAATTTCAGACTTCGCAAGTGCGTTCCTTTAAAAACGCCTGTACGGATTTTTTTCAAACTCGCCATGTTAACTTCCTATTAAATATCCTTTTGTATGTAATTATTGTTTTTAGGTCAATAATTGAGTATGTTAAGTTTTGGTAAAAGTTGGTATCTCAAAAACGGCTCTAACGTATTCTTGAAATTTTTTTCTTTAATCCAATTTAGATAACCTTTCTCAAGTATTACGTGCTTATTACAGGAATATTAACGGTCATCCTGATTAGGTAGTTCAGTTTTAGATCTCGGAAATTCGTGTTTAAAAAAATAACTATCTATTTTTTCCCCTTATTTTTTAACTCGCTATGCAAACTCTGTTGTATGTGTCTTTATACGTGTATCAAGTTTCTCTTACTCGAAAATCTCAAAAAATGCAAGTAATATCTCCAAAAAATTGTATATATTACGTGTAATAGTGGGTAATGGAAGTCGTGTGGTTGTTTCACACCAGATTCTGTAATAGTATATATTGTACGAATATTGTTTCATATTATTGATTTCTCCTTTAATATACATTATTAAAATAATAATCAATTATGGAAAAAATTAAATATATTTGCGAAATGAAAAAATAAATAATAATTAAAGCTATTATGACGTCAATTTTATCAAAAACATTTTCATGTCATAGGTTTATTTTTCAATATTTTTTATTCATGAGTAAGGAAATGTTTCTTTTTATGAAATAAATAAATAAATAGCATTAAGTAAAAATTGCCAACATTTAACAACTAATTAAAAAAAATAATTGTAAAATTATATTTTGACTTTCCAGTTAATAATATTGCCTGACTATACCATATAAACTGATATATTTCTTGATGTTTTACATATCAATCCATCTTTAACTAAAATTTCTTCATCAGTGCGAAGCCGGACGGGTCAGCTAGTATCCGATAAAGGCAAGAAAAGTGACACAACTTAAAAATGCAGCATTTGAGAAAAATTAATTTAAAAATAACTTGACTAGAATAAAACTGGCACAAGTGTCTCTCGAGTGGATAACTTTCTAGATGGAGATGTAACTTTTCTGTTCACATTGGGTGCATTTCATGTATTTTTCAGTGACATAAACCATTTTTTACCATGTTTTTATTAACTTCGATTCTTGTGTGTTTGTTTGTGGGTTTGTTTGTGTGTTTGTCAGGGACAAATTTTGCAATCGATTTTTAACTAACTTCCCGACTAGCTAGATATTTGAAATTTTCAGGACAGCTCACAACACGGTGACAATACATTTTTCTAATAATTTTAGTCAACTATTGCATGTCCCGCTGCCTTCGACAGCGCTTATATGATTCGACAGAAAATTTATTTAACTAACTTCCCGACTAGCTAGACATTTGAAACTTTCAGAATAGTTCAGAACACGGTTAAAATACATTTTTTTAATACCTTTAGTCAACTGTTTCGGGTTCCCGCTGCCTTCGGCAGCGTTATCAGTACAAAACTTGCAATCGATTTTTCACTAACTTTCCGACTAGCTAGACATTTGAAACTTTCAGGACAGCTCAAAACACGGTGACAATACATTTTTTTAATACTTTTAGTCAACTGCTTCAGGTCCCCACTGCCTTCAGCAGCGTTTATATGATTCAACAGAAAATTTATTTAACTAACTTCCCGACTAGCTAGACATTGGAAACTTTCAGAATAGTTCAGAACACAGTGAAAATGCATTTTTTAAATATTTTTAACCAACTGCTCCGGGTTCTTGCTGCCTTCGGCAGCGTTACCAGTACAAAGCTTGTAATCGATTTTTCACTAACTTCTCGACTAGCTAGACATTTGAAACTTTCAGGATAGCTCATAATACAGTGACAATACATTTTTTTTATACTTTTAGTCAACTGTTTCAGGTCCCTACTGCCTTCAGCAGCGTTTATATGATTCAACAGAAAATTTATTTAACTAACTTCCGGACTAGCTAGACATTTGAAACTTTCAGAATAGTTCAGAATACGGTGAAAATGCATTTTTAAAATATTTTTAACCAAATATTTCGGGCTCCTGCAGCCTTCAGCAGCGTTACCAGTACAAAACTTGCAATCGATTTTTCACTAACTTCCCGACAAGCTAGATATTTGAAACTTTTATAATAGCTAAAAACACGAGAGCAATGAATTTTTTTAAAACTTTTATCCAATTGCTCTGGGTTCCCGCTGCCTTCGGTAGCGTTTATATGATTCAAAAGAAAATTTAAAAACATGGTATATAAAATGATCTTTTTATCTTGTAATTATTTTGAGTTATGTCACTTTTCTTGGAAGTTGTGATTTGTGAAGCTGCCGTCGAAGGTCTTTTGATGTTCTGATATATGAATAAGTTTTCACTGAAAAGAGAAAAATAAAATATTTTTGTAAAAAAATACTATTTAAACAACTAAAAAAAAAAAAAAAAAAAAAAGGGTATGAAATGAAACTGTAAATTGCGCCTAAAAGTATAAAATAATTTCCTTCGCCAAAGAACCTATAACACTACAATTAATCATAACTTTTGAAGTTGGCGCAAAATTAAATAAAAACTGATACCTTTATTCAATACAAAAATCAAATCCTATTCAAAATGCACATCTCACATTTTCACCTGCAAAACGCAGCCGAAAACTATTTTAATTCAAGAAAACAAATAAGATTTCGTAAGCAGCAAAAGTTGGCGAAGTTTCTAGTATCTGACGTCGTTGGTGAAAGAAAAATCGCAAAATTATCTGGCAAACATATTTAATTTCTTTGGGATATCATGATTAATTTGATAAGGTATATTAAGAGATTAATCAATAATATGAAACAATACATCGTACAAAATATATTATGAAAATATACATCTTGCGTGTATATTTTTGCAATACGTTTTCAACGCCAAATCCAAAAGCCACCAAGGATGATAGTTATCAAAGTTATACTAAATTTGCAAAGGAAACTCTTTTTTTTTTTTTTTTTTTTTTTTTTAGTTGTTTGAATAGAAGTTGCTTTTTGGAGTCGGTTCTATCTTTTTACAAAAAGATTTTATTAAATATCAGTTTAAGAAAAGAAATCGTTATCCAAACATCGAGGGCTGCTACTTTCACATATCTGTTATGCATTTTTAAAAAATTCTAAACCTCAAGATATGAAATTTCCCATAATAATATTTATTAATTTTAACATACTATATTATCAATAGTTTTATGGTAAAAAATTCGAAATAAAACATTTATTTATTCATTGTTAGTTTATTTATTTATTAAAAAGCTTTAAAAAATTGTAGTGTTTTTATGCTTAACATAGCGGTGTTTTTAAGCCTAAAAGAAAGCTGGGTTTTGAGACATTTGCAATGTCTTAATTTCAGATGGAAAAAAGTGACTTAAAATGTAAGACTTTTTTTTTTCGGTTTGTGATCATCCGTATAAGACACATTGTTAACTGAATTTAGGACGTTTACGTTTACAATGTAGCAGCTTGAAATTGAAGAGAATCGATTGTCAAAATATTTAAATACTAGCCTTTCCCGCGAAAAACAGCTGAGCAATAGTACCTGCATACCAAATATGATATTCAGAAAAATTAATTTACTACATTTAGTTACATTAATTTCCTCACCAATTGAAACAAATGCTAGAGCAGCATTATACTCTCGTATATTGTTCCAGTAATTTATAACTTCCTTCTAATTTCATACTTCTTTAAAATTGGGAGGAAGTCAAAAAGTTCTGACGAGAAAACTTTACCGTCATGACAGCACTTTCTAAGCTTTTTGGAAGATTTTAACTCCTTTATAAAGTATAAAGCACCACAGAAACTGTAGCTTTCTGACATACTTCCACAGTTGTACTGTCCTAGACCAGGCCTGTCCAACCTGAAACACTTGGCGGGCCGCATTGGAAATTTATTTTATTCAAGTGGGCCGCACTGGAAAATTATTTTATTCAGGTAGGCGCACTGTATGTACGTATTTATGTGTTTATATATGTTTGTGAACGTATGAATCATGTATTTATGTACATTTTTCGGGAGAAGAGAGGGTGAAGATTTAGAACAAAATACATTGATATTAAATTTTCATTTATAAATTAACAATAGAACCGTCAAAAACTGTATATTAATAACCATAAAAAAAAAAAAGAATGAATAATAGATTTAATATTTTTTTTTTTTTTTTTTTTTTTTTTTTTTACAAAAGTGTGTTGTTTCTTTATTTAGCAACCGTTTAGAGGTATTTTTATTTAAAAAATTCAGAAAAGATTTATTAATTTAAGCAAAATTTTCAAACTATAATTTTCGTTAAGTTACTTGCGGGCCGCAAAGTACTACACGGCGGGCCACATGCGGCCCGGGGGCCGCGGGTTGGCCACCCCTGTCCTAGACCATCAAATTCATGGGAACTATTCCGAGGTAGTCTGGAATGATCTTGGATATTTCGTAATCGCTTGCTTGCATTTGATTGCTCTGGCTATACGCCCTTCTAAATCTTCCAAGAACGTTAAATGTTTTAGGATTTTGCCTCCTAGACATATTAAAGTTTTTAAAAAGTGTCAATGAAAGTGCGTTCAGAAGTAAACAAACAAAACTTGTCGAATGAAGGTTGCCATTTTTTTCTTTAATTGACACAATAGATTCACGAATTATCCTATGACGTACATTTTTGCATGAATTACTTTGCATACAGAAGAAAGATGAGCGATTTGTGCTATTTTAAATTAATTGAAAACTTAATACAATTTTAAGAAAGTTTTTAAAAACCAATAATTAAAATTATGTCTATAATAAGCTAAATTTTTGTAGACTATGGATCTAAGAAAATTGTACTTTAATGTCACTATCATATATTTTCGACAAAATTTAATCGTAACTGGTCCATGTTAGTGAAATATTTATATAGATAATTAAAATAAAAATAAATTTAATTACAATAAAGATTATATTATTTAAAATTAAATTAAGTGTATTACACAATAAAATTTTCCTCTTTTAAAATACTTCCGACTTTTATAAATGTTCTTCAAATTAAATTCGTAATAAAGTAATTAATGTATTTTTTGTTTCAAGTATTTGCTCTAAATACATAATATATATAATATACGTCAAAGCTAATTTTATTTAAATTTTCATTTCAATTAGCTACTTAATATCAAACATTTCCTATTTTTAATTAAGTATCTATTACTAATATGTTCGACAAGGGAATAACATGTTACATATCTTAATAACTATGAAAGTAAAATATTTGTAAAATAATTTGGGAATACATAATTTCTTGATTTAAATAATTGAATAAGAACAAAGTCAAACGTGTAATTAGAAAATGTTTCTGATTATTCAAAAATTCAGTTATATATTTTACTCGAGCGTTCTTTGAATAAGTAATGTGAGTTACAATTTTCTTTAAATTATGATTTTAATAAAAATAGAAATATTTGATAAAATTACAATGAAATAATATATTTGATAAAACTAGTACATATTATAAAAAGTTTCGACAAATAAAGTTTTCTTCATATTGATACAAACAATCATACCTGAAGTAGTATTTTTTTTTCTGGTGTTAAGTTTAAGAAAATTATTCTTTTCAAAAAAAAAAAAAAATTGCTATGATTCTAATTTTATAAACATTCTCTTAAAGCTGAAAAATGGTATAATATCAGATATAATAGAATAAAAATTAAGACTGCTGGAACAGGAATATTCTGTATTGTTTTTCTAATATAAAAGCATATGGAAGCATTTCGAATACATCTTTTAATGGATGAGAGATTTCTTTTTATGGAGAAAAAACTGTACATATTTCTTTGATTTGAGAAGAGAGGGGCTGGTTGGCTTTAAGACCGAAATACTACGCTACGGTTTTTAAGGCCTATTCGTTGAATGTGCTCCGTGGGGATCTTTCTAAGGTGTCCTAGCCCGTATTTACGCGAGTTTCAGTGAAACTCACGGAAAACTCCGAAAGGAGGCCGATAAGCGTGGCCTGGGATCAAACCCGGCACTTCCCATCTACCAGCTTTGAGCGCAGAGCCGCTCGGCCACTTTGAGGAAAAGGGGGATGCTGCCATTATGATATAGGAAAAAAGCATAATGCAGTTATTGTCTATATAAGCCCCATGTAGCACATCTTCTGGGGATAGTGAACCAGGCTATGTTGAGGATATTGTAGGGCGAAATGGGCTATTCGGCGCGGCCGTTTCGACTTCAAGAAATGTACAGATGCGGACAGAATGATAAGGAATAATATTCTTAAATTTGATTTTATGTCTGAAATAGAGTATCTCAGAAGCATTGCTCACAATCATCAGATTGCTAATTAAAGTAAAAAATTTAATTCATAAGGTAAAAAATAAACATTTTTTATAAATCCTGCTAATTTCTCCATGTTCATACTTTGTTTATTTTTGTTCATATTTACAGCGTTTTTTTTTTTTTTTTTTTTTTTTTTTTTCGTTTCATTAAATATTTTCTTATCTATAATTTGAATTTCAACTTTATTTCTTGATTTAGTCACTTATTTAAATATTCTTTTCTCTATATATTAAAAAAAAAGTTACTGTCGCTGGAGTCAAATTTCTTTATCTGCGACAGCATCTTCTCGCGAGGGACAGGGTCCTTCGCATTATGAGAGGTATCAATGTGTTCCAAATACTCGAAGGAAGACATTTCAGCTGCTTAGAAATTTCTATCATTTTAATTAAAGAAGTTATCATCTAAAAGCGACAGGTTTATGAAGGTACTCTATTTGCCACCTTGAAAAGAGTTTCTCCCAGTGACGTTGTTCTACTGTCATGAAGTCATTTTACACGGAAATATTAAAATATGATCCCTGGCTGTATGTAGGTAGGTTGGGTTTAACGTCGCACCAGTACTGCGCTATGGGTAATTGGCGACGTTCTAGGACACACCCGTGGTTCCGGAGACATGCCATCCCAATTTTGATTCTCCACGGAGGGGATGGGTAACCAACTTTGCTGATCCCCAGACGCATAGTTTTGTTGGATTTTGCGGAACCATGGATTTTGCGGAAACGTGGAGGATTTTGCGGCCACGGCGAATTTTATGTGCACCAGCCACCATTAATGTATCCGACGGTCTTTGATCGGTTCAAGTATTCAGCAATCTTCCAATTATGAGCTCTGCGCTTTACCTACTGGGGTATAACGGCCCGGAACCAAGGTTGTAAAAATAAATAAATAAATGTCAATATTGCTATAAGTAACATTTTTTCTCTACTTTTAGAGAATTAATTTTCTTTCACGGGAATATTAAAGATGATGCATGGTTGTAGGTAGGTAGGTAGGTTGGGTTTGAGGTTGTACTGTTACTGCTCTATGGATAATTGACGAAGGTCTGGGACGCATCCCTAGGGATGACCCGGAGACATGCCACCACATTTTTTATCCTACACGGAGGGGATGGCTACCCCGCTTCTGTGATCCCCAAAGGCATAATATTGATGGGAACATGAAGGACATTGCAACCACGACAGATTTTGAGTGCACCAGCCATTAGTGTATACGGCGGTCTTTGGCCAGCTCGAATACCGAATTCGCAATCTTCCAATTACGAGCTGGGTGCTCTACCGACTGGGGTACCGAGGTCCGGATCTATGGTTGTAAAAAAGAAATAAAAAGGGTCATATACTAAGGCTGTAATGCAAAATGATCTAGATATTATGAATGTCTTTCCATTCAATATATATATATATATATATATGTAGTGATAAGTATAAAGGATTTAAGTCCATATTCTTGATTTTTCAGGAGACGAAAAATAAAGTTAAACTAACTAAAAACTAATCAGCAGAATCGATTAGGGAAAAGGGATTAGGTTGACTTATACCCTTCATACCATTCAGTGATTGTCAATCTTCATTTAATAAAGGGAAAAAATTGAATTAAATATTTTATACTAAAGATTAATGCTAAATTTCTAATTTGAATCTTTTTTTATCAATGGATTTTCTCAAAGACTAAATGACATGGATTTAAATCCTTTATACCGATCAATAGAGAAGTTTTTTCTGAGTCTGACTATGTACTTAACTCAAAATCGACATTTTTGGACTTAAATCCTTTATACTTATCAGCACAGATATATATATTATATATTTCAATTTGACATTGAATATGAGGATTTTTATAATAATTTTCTGCTTTTGTTTTGTGTTATGCACTATTAATATTCCTATTCAGTGAAAGGAAAGGAGCGAATGGGCGGGTAGACCCTGTGTTAATAAGTAAAGTGAGCTTGGGGGAGGCGAAGCCTTCCTCGGGGGTTGGTGAGCGGAGCGAGCCGGGAGCAGAGCCCCCTATTAACGTAATAATTTTCTTAAAACTCGCATTCCCTCTCTAAATCCCTAAAACTTATTACACATAGCAGAATAGTTCCCTGCAAGTAATTGTTTTTTTATTAAATTTAATTTTTTTTCTCTCAGCTTAGTATTTACTTTATTTATTTTAACTTATTTACTGCCCTACAATAAAAATGTAGACATAGATTCATTATTCCCTAAATAAGTAAAAATCAACTCCACGAAAAAAAATTAAGCAATTTGCTTTAAGCAGTAGTGCACAAGAAACTAGGCTGTACTTTTAAATATCCACCAATTATAAGAGAAAATAAATTCCTATAAAGTTTTCTTTAACTTGATTACTTGAACACTGTTATTATTATTTTTCACTCTTTCTTTTTCTTTCTTTTTTTTTTTTTTTTTTTTTGTTACCCGAAATTTAATTCTTAAAGATTTCTATTTATTTTTATTTACAGTTTGTATAATAGATTATAAAAATATTTATCTAATACTGTTAAATAAAATAAATAAAAGTTAACTTTACTTCTGCTTTCTTTCTGCCCCGGTGTCTATATTTTTTTGCCAGATGAAGGTTTGTACTCAATTACTTTTCGAAATTTTTGGTTCAATAAATAGTGTTATTAACAAATTTTTATTCATCACGTTTTAAAATCTTTATTTATGTGCATTTTACTCTAAGTCTGTTCTCTCTTTCATGCTGCACTTTTACTTCCACTCTTCGCATGACAAAGGATTGTTCTCAATTATTTTGTCCTAAAACTTTTCTTTCGAGTTGTTGCAATTTATGGTACTTACTTACAAAGGTTTTGTTGAACCTATTACACTGAGAAACATACTTAAAAAACGTTTATTGTACCGACCAAATTAATGAATGTCAAATGTAAATTTAAAGCAAGATTATAAATACATGTCTTGCGCCGTAGGTGTAATTCATATAAAATTTCTTATATAGTTTCAATAAAGTTTTCACTGTCCTATCTGTATGGTCGCCAATTGCCCATCTGCGCAGCACTAGTGCGACATAAAACCCAACCATCCATCCTATCAGTATGATAATCTGTGGTGTACACTAATGGTGGCTGGGCACATACAATCTGTCGTGGCCGCAAAGTTCTCCCTGTTTCCATCCCACTATACCTCTGGAGATCACCAAAGCGGGAGGGGGGGGCGATCCCCTCAGTGAAGGATCAAAATTGTAATGGCATGTCTCCGGAACGTATCTTGGAGTGTGTCCCAGACCATCGCCAATTACCCATAGCGCAGTACTGGTGTGACGTTAAATCCAACGTACCTACCTACCTACGTACAATCATGGATCATATTTTAATTTTCCCGTGTAAAATGACTTCATGACAGAAGAACAACGTCACTGGGAGAAACTGTTTTCAAAATGGCAAACAGAGTACCTTCATAAACTTGTCGTTTTTAGTTAATAACTACTTTAATTAAAATGATAGAAATTTCTAAGCAGCTGAAATGTCTTCCTTGGAGTATTCGGAGCACATTGATACTTCTCATGACGTGAAAGACCCTGCCCTCCGCTATAAGATGCTGTCGCAGACAAAAAAAAATTGATGCCAGTGACAGTAACTTTTTTTTAATATATAGAGATAAAGCTATAAAGTTACTGCATGTCAACATTATTTTACTGTTCATGTATTTTACATGTGAGCAATATGAACACGAACCAAGCCATCTATTCACCTTTTAGGAAATGCGTAAAAAAAAGAAAGCGTGAAACTTTTTTTTTTACAAATAGTTGCATCTATGATGATTAGCAGCGGATATTTTGATAATTACTTACTCATTTAGATCCTCTTCCGTACATTCAAATGGTAACCTTATTTTTCGATACGTCATTTTTAATCTGCCAAAAATAGGAAAAACTCGAGGTTTTATTACTCACCTTATCTTGAATAAACTATATATATATGTGTTTGTGCAGGGTATTCAAAAATTAGACCGATAAATTAACAAGGGTTATATAAGGCATCAAGAACATGCACACTTACCATAGAATATAGGGTTGCAATCTATGTTGAGAGGATGAAAATTGCGAAAGGCGCATGCAGATTTCGTCGTCATACCGGAACGACAAAAATACAATACTAATAAAAAAATATTTATTTGATTAATTATTGCAATTGTTCTTGAAAGTGATGATCGCCGACGTCATTTCGCAGTCTACAACGACGTAAAAACGATTCCTAAATGCGTCCGAAGATGCCGGGTATATGTTTTTAATGTCTGCTGCAGTGACGACAATCCGTATTATGAGATTCTCCATTGTGTCCACACGTGTCTAGGGGACTAAAATTTATAAGGATCACACGGAACTATTTTTACTGGATCCACAAACTAGATTCTAGATGTCAGTTACAGAATATTTTATAATTGCAAACCACGTGGAAATCACAACAATACAAGGTGATAAATAAACGATTTATTTAAGGTGACCACCCATAGGAAAAAGTTGCACGGATTGAGATCCGGCAAACACGGAGACCATGCAACGGGTCCCGCGCATTCAGTCCCCCCTCCTTGTGTTTTCGCGATTTCCACGTGGTTTGCACTTATAAAATATTCTGTAACTGACATCTAGAATCTAGTTTGTGGATCCAGTAAAAATAGTTCAGTGTGATCCTTATAAATTTTAGTCCCCTTTGAAAGCAAGTTCTAGAAACCCCTATTAGAATTCTAAACCGTTTGCCTATATTATCGAGGTCAAACTTATTTAAAAATCTCTGCAAATAGATGTGTATGCAGGAGGCGAGTTTAAGCAACTATAATCTTGGTATATGACCCAATTCTAGAAAATCAAGCGAGAATTTCTCGCAATGCAAAGGATTCAGAATATTTAGAATATTCAGAACATTGTTTCACCATCTAGAAATGTATACACTAGAAAATCTCTATCATTTCGGCTATTTAGCTTATTGGCGTGCCTTATACGCATAACTCGGAAATCTACGATTCTAGTTTAGGAACTTAGAAACTGACCACTTATTCGTTCTATATGAAAGCGGTATATTTTTTTCTCTGTGTGCGACCACATGTTTTATGGTAAATTTTCATCTTCTTGATGCCTTTTATCACACCTTTGAATATGTTGGCTGAATTTTGGGGCACCTTGTATAGTTTTTCGACTACTGCATCAGGCACAGTTTTTGTCAACGGGCTGTACAAATCGCAAAAAGTAGCTTCAAATTTCGAAGTCTGCGAATTTTCTCGAATACGTAAGAACTGGCAAAATAAAGAAGTAAAATTCTTTACTTGCAACTTTGAAAAGGTGTAGTCAGATAATTAGCGATTTAAGTCAAGTAATCGCGATTTATGTTAAAATAATCGTGCCTAAAAGGAGGTTTTTTTTTTTTTTTCCCAAATTATTCAATACTAAATTTTTCCCTTGAAAAAGAGACGCACATACATGTCTCAAAAGCCATAAAAATATCATTACGTTTACTTAAGATACTTCGTTGCAATATCGCTTTTAAAACTTCTGTAGGAGACACCGGAATCTACTTCTGTATTTAATGCATTAAAGCTGCCTTTTGGCTAGACAAGCAAAGCCAAGCTAGTCTATTATTAAATTCAAATCACCTTTAAAGATTTTTTTTTACTGTTATACACATTATTATGTAAGATGTAGAGGAATCATTTTTTATAAAAATTATTAACATATACTGAAAAATACCCCCATAAAAAAGAAAGTTAAAATGTGTTTTTAACACTTTCCAACAATGTTAAAAACTATTTTTAACGTCGGTTTGTCTGTCTGTCGATACTCTAATTGTCGTAAATATTCATAGAATTTCTTTAAAGTGATATCTGTCATGAAATTACACTATGACCTGTTTCTAGTTGAAATGGTGTATAGAGCGCCAATGGTTTGTGCATAGGGACAGTCAAAATTTTTTAACACATTGTGTTCTATGAGATATATTTCTATAATTCATGGGATTTACAGGGGTGACAACGGCTAGGGGGTCAGAGGGTACAGGCCCCCTCTGCTGAGGTCTTCTCCCCCATCCGTGCATACTCCTAAAATCTCTCAGGGGAACAAATACAAAATTTTCAGTCTTTCTACTTTTAGCAGCATTTTTCTTTCCTTTTGCAAATTTGGAGCATTCCAGTTTTTCCATTCTATATTCAAGAGAAGAAAATACTGGATTCGTAAAAATCTTCAGCTTCAAGATTTCCATGAGTATACACGTTTTGAGAGGTCCAGAACACGTTTTGACTACGATATTTTTAGAAAATGTCTGTCTGTGACACGATGATCTCCAAAACCACGAGGAGTACTAACAAATGGAATGGTACAAATATTAACAGTATTGCAGTTTTGATAAATACTCATATAATAAACTCTCTTTATGTAGTGCCCCCCCCCCCCTGTCGGGGAAGTGGCGTCCTCCCGTCGGAGAATTTCCGGTGCCACTACTGAGGATTTGAGATGTTGAATTTATAGTGACAGACGAATTTTTGGCAAAAACTTGGTGAGAACTGGAATTCCGCCTTCTCATATTTCGAGCTACTAAAGTGTCTAATATTGAAATTTTATGACGTAAATTGTTTCATTAAAAATATATATAAACGTCTGAAAAATATATTTGGCAATATTAATATGCCAAACTATTTTTTTTTCACCTTTTAACCCAGGCGGTCGTCAATAAACGATTTAATGTGTCTCCCTTGTATTCGAACGATGGTCAATAGACGATTTGCGCTATTTAACAACATATTCAGGTCCTCCTATTTTCTTAATTTCAACTGAGAGCAGCCCTCCCTTTTGACGTTGTTCTTAAATATTATATTATTTAATAGCGTAATTATATTGCACTTATATTAAATAGAATAGTGGTTGTTGTTAGAAAATAGAGGTAGAAGGTGAACTATCCTTATGGGTTACTGACACTACCTTTACCATGAAATTACTGATAGAGTAAAAATTACCATGGAAATTACCATGAAATTTCTAATATAGTCGTGGTAAATTACCTTTGCTTGACTTTCACATTCAAAAAGTGATAAAAATCGACTTTTTTTTCCCGTTTGGTGTTTTAGTCGTGTATAGTTTTATCTTTAGTTAGAAGGTTAAATAATGCATTGGAATCAAGGAGAGACTTTGTGATAGCATGTATATCATAAAGCAACAAATCGTATGGATATTTGTGTCATAAAAATATCGACTAATACATTTTTTATCACAAAAATTAGTCATATTTAAAAAAGAAAATTATGATAAAATATTTCTACAGTATTCTAAGATAAAATGTAATCGAAATTTTAAGAAACATTTTTTTTTTTTCATAAAACAAAGCTTTTTAAATTTATTAATTTTCTTTCTTAAAATTTATCAAATACGGGAATTTCTATTTCTTAAAAATAATTCTATTATTTCTTTAGAAATAATTTATATCATTCTTTTAGAATAAGCTCGGTTATCTTAAATTTAAATCAAACAGAATTTAAATTTTGTTTGTCTGGAGCCTGCAGCAAAGCTTTTGTTGCATATTTATATTTCAGAATTGCACATTTTCTACTTCAATAACATTAAATTGAATTAATGATAAAATTTTATAAAGTGTATAGATATATGAAGAAAATCTTATTAAATTACTAATAAAATGTTCGTTTTCCAATATTATGACTCTTTTCAGTCATATTTCATCAAACATGTATTTTCCATATCCTGTATTGTTATAAATTTGTTTTAAAATTTAATTTATGTACACATATTTTGCGTTATTTATTTATTTTTTCTCAAAGATTAATTCAATGAAATGTTATAATATTCAAGTTGATATTTACGAAATGCAAATATCCATATATTTCTTAAAGCCAAATAAAAGCATAGATTGAAACAACGCATATATATATATATATATATATATATATATATATATATATATATATATATTACAGATCGCCAATTTGACCTTTTCATATTTTAAAACAAAATTTCAAGTAAAAGCCTCTAAGTAAATAATCTTTAATACTTAGAATATTAGATAATATTTACTCGTTTAATCTAAAAGTTTATTTGGGGTTTGACGTTATATAATCTATATTTTTTATCTTGAAGGAAAATCTTTAGGCTTTAGATTACTGGAAATTGGGAGAGTATTGTGTATTAATATGTAAATTTTCATTAAACAAAATAAACTGGGAAACATTCCTTTTGTACCGTTTTCCAAAATTCATTCAATGTTCCTGGATGCCGTTTTCCTAAGTCTCATTATTATAAACCAAAAGTGCAAAAGCCCACTGGAGAAGCGTTATGTGATTTTACAGGTATTTCATTAAATTGAATGCATTTTATTCCTGTTTAAGACTCTTTCTTTGCCAAATTAGTGACAGCTGATTTGGACATTGTAACAGAGGCTTTGTTAATATGAAATTTAACTTTGTCAATGTCCTTGTGAGGTTGAGACTGTAGAAGGTCACCACAGTTGGTTTGAAATTAAGCTGGATCCAGCAAAGTATTAAGTTGAGATGGTTAAATCGCTTTGACGCCAGTGACTCGGCAAAAGTTTAGGTCGGATTAGTTTTGTGTCGGCATGGTGCTGCAACGAAGGAATTGGGTTGTGAGAGGTAGATGAATGGGAAGCGATTTTGAAAGCTTGATTGAAATGAAGAGAAAGGAAGTTGGTAGAAAGTAGTATAAGATGGAGATGGTTTTCGTAAAAGTGTGGAGTAGTGGAGTTTTCTCCGAGGTCTGTCTACGCTAAAGTTTTAGACTTAGCGCTGGGATGAAGTTATATTTCGTTAGTGAAGATTTAGTTGTGTTAAGATTAAGTAGTTTGATGAGTGTTGGTGTGTGTTACTGCTAGCATTCGTCAATGTAAAATTGGATCAGCCGCGAATCCGCTGATTCACAGTGAAGTCACAGTAGTGGAGTAAAAGAGTGCACCCGTCTCTACACCTTCGACTGTTTCCTGGGGGGAGATATTTCAAATTATCTAATTTAATTCTTATACATATATTTTGATAAAGTATTTAAATACGCTGACTGAGCTATCGCAATTGCCAGATCGCCCTCCCATTAATCTGTTCAATTAAAAGACTTATTTATAATTTATATTCAAGTCTCGTGCTCTTCACTTATTTATTTAGTTATCTAATTAATTAATTAAGATTGAGTTTGCATCAACGCAAACCTCACATCCTTTCCATATAAGGTTGGAATTTCTACTTGAAAAATTGGTTCTAAAATATTTTGCTGATAACAGAGTGAATTAATTTTGGCTTCTCTTGAGACATTTTTTTATTTTTAATTTCCCGTAGCAACAAAACCATCCAACTATCATTTCTGTACACCGACGAAGCCATTTCATACGGTCATTCCCATCAGCTCAGCAATAGAAATTCGACTTTCATTATTATTATTATTATTATTATTATTATTATTATTACAGTCACTTGAATATGAGACACTCATGATAAGACACTCATCGAGTATTTCTACAAATTTCTATTTTCCAGCAGCTAAGTGTTTTTCATATAATTTTCTACTTTTTTTTTTCAGTAATATGCTTTGGCAAAAAAAGATTAACTTTAGGTTTAAATATCTTTTTAACTTCAAATCAATCTTTATGAATGATTTTACTTACAGTGTCAGAAGACATTCCTAGTTTCAATGTAATGGATCATTGAGTCGGCAAATTTTCTTTTACGATCAGAGAGACTTCACTTTCTTCATATTTACTTTCGTTCGAACAGTCTTAGGATGAAGTTTCGAGGTCATGTTTTCATTTTTATTTACACTTAGACTTTTTTTTTTCTTTTCAAATTTAATATACTATTATAAATACCTTTTTTAGAAACATAATAACCGCGATTTTTATACCGCTTTCTAATTTGGTGATACTAAAATTTCTCTTCGGAAAGGGCAGTTAAGTTACCTAACCTTCGAGCCATCTATCAATTTTAGGAGTCATTTTCAAAATAAATCTGTTATTTTTAAATTCCAATCAAAAGAAAAAAGTAACAGATGATTACTCTTAAGTTGCCAAAATTTTATCTCAAACTGCAAAAGAGAAAAATAAATTATAAAATCGTTTCCATAAAGTATTAATGTCCTTCTGTTGATAAAACAAAATTTAATTATTCTTGAATCAACGACTTTATATATAGAATTTTTTTTTTTATACAAATACTGGTATGAATTTTGCGTCAATGTTTCATCTCTGTAAACATAATGTAAATTTTATTTAAGTATATTTGTTTTAGTGTAATTATTTATAAGTTACAAATATTACGAATATATTTTTTTATTTTATTTTATTTTATTTATTTATTTTTTGTCTTAGGGCGTCTCTGTTTGTTATTATTATTTTCTTTCTTTCTTTCTTTCTTTTCTATTTTTATTTTTATTCACTTATTTTTATTCACTGTCTACAATTTACTAAGCAGTAAATTGTAGACAGAATTAAATGACAGCTTTACTTGAATATCTGTACATTTTTTATTAAAAGTTGAATGTCTTTAAATATTTTTAAACTTCACATGTATATGCGTACATGTGTCAAAAATATTAAAAAACTTAAAAAAACACTTAAAAGAAAAAATCCTTCATAGACAACTAACTAATTTTATAATATCGTAAGCTAATATTATTGCTAAAATTGTAAATAAATAAATAAATATACAATATTAGCATTTATTCAAAGATCATTTTATTAGTTCTCAACATCGATAAGAAACTTTTAAATCTAAAAAGTAGGATTTATCAATTAACTTTCAGTATGTTTACATTCAACAGTTTGTCCTAAGGCTCCTATATATACGAGCTGGCGCATCAGGCATTTTGTTGCCTTAGGGTTGCTACATGTACCTAGTGCATTTCTCTGATAAACAAACGACAAACATTTTTTTTATCGTCTTACGTTACTTTAGAGTAACTTGTTTTATTATATTTCATAATTTTAACTAAGTAAACTATGATATGGAAGTTGGTTTAGCGATAAACTGCTATAATCATTCAAGAAGTGAATATAAAGTGTTCACAGACCTTCCATTACTGTGTATTTAAGTTTTGGCGACATTTTGTAAAAGAAACAGAAACCGCTCTAACAACACATCTTACCCCAGCCAGTACATCCATAGAATATCCTCATAAAAAATGACATCCTGAGAATGCACTGTGAAAAAAATGTGTTTTTAGGAATATTATTGTTGCTTATTGCTCTTATCTTGACCGGATTAGCTTCAGATCAAGATTTCTTAAAATCATTAGGGAAGCGATAAGGACGCCAAGCGGGAATGCTGTCCTCTTAGGAGGCAAAAAAATGGCGGTGATGCGCCGGCCTATTATTTTATTTAGGGGCTCTAGTTTGTCCTACTCTTTTGACGTCAGTTAATGCTTCAAATTTCAGAGTCATTATAATTAGCTTTATTTTTTCTCTAAGATATGGCTAAATATTGCATTTAAATAGACAAATTTCTCGAAAGAAAATAAATATTTCTGAGTTAATGAGCCCATTTAGATAATCAATATATTTTTATTTGGAAAGAGAATAAATTTACATCGCATTCAAAAGTCTAAAATTGCAAGTCTTTTCGGATATTTATTCTTTTCAGGCAATTTATTTCAAAAGAAAATAGACTATTTCGTCACATTTAGCTTCCTTGTGACGTTGAAAGGTAATAATTAGTTGCTCCAATAGTTCGAATCCATTGTTTAAGTAAAATTTATTTTAATGACAGCCTTTTATAATCAAATACCATTAATTTTTATAGCTAACGTTAAATATTGATTTTATATCTGTTTTACTTATTGGCATAAATTTACTTGACGAATTTCTTTTTCTGTATATAAAATAAAATTTAAAAATATTTAAATATTTTCTATTGGTTTTAAAAATATGTATATGTATCCTACTATATATATGTGTGTTTGTGTGTGTGTGTGTGTGTATGTGCGAGAGGGTGTGTGGAATAATCTATCAATTGTAAGTATAAATACAGGATGTTTCAAAAGTCTGGATACACTAGAATATCTCGAAAGTAAAGGTAATTTCACTGAACAAATTTATTTCAAAAGTTTCATATATAATAATTTATCATGAATTGAAATAATCTAGCATATGAGGTATCAAAGTTGGGCTCTACGTGACATGCACTCAGTTTGTTAAAATAGAAATCCTACTTTTTCTTAACATAATCATATTAAGCGGAAAAAAATATGTTTTAAATTATGTATTGTTTTTTTAATTCTGCAAAGGGGGGAGTCTTGAGCCCAGACTCTTACGTTGTAGTAAAAAATCTGGAAACCCTAAAATACTTTAATAAAAAGCGATTTCGCTGAACACAATGATTATAAAAGTGTCGTGCATTCAAATGATCTATCAGTTGAGGTGTCATAGGTAGTCCGACGGGACCCTAAGGGGCCCCTCATGACACAAACTCAATTTCTGAATTAAACTCAATTTCTGAATTTCAGATTGAAACTCAATCTGATTTTTTTTTTTTTTTTTTACTTGAAGCTTTTCTTTTATCTCAAAAAAGGAAACTTCGCTGAATACATTAATTGCAAAAGTTTCTTCTATTCAAATAAACTGTATGATGAGGTGTCATAAGTGTACCCGTAGGCCTCGGGGACTCCTTGTGACACAGACACATTTTTTTTTTTTCAAATTCAAACCATATTTTTTCTTTACACAAACGTGTTAGGCGGGAAATTTTCAGTTTTAAATCGTGCATTGCTTTTTTTTTTTTTTTCTTGTGGAGTAGGAGGCCCCTGGGCAACGTATTTTTTGTTTCAATAAAAAATATGAAAAAGCCGAAATTTTTCAGAAAAAAAGCTGTTTTCCTGAACACATTAGTTACAAAAGTTTCTGCTAATAAAATAATATGTCAGAATCATAGGTGGGCCCGAGAGGCCCTAGGTGTTCCATGTGATACAATCTTTTCTAATTGGAAACCATTCTTTTCTTTACAATAATCGATAACTTTTCTGGAAAACTATACTTTTCCTTAATAGGATCATGTGAAAAAAAAGCATTTTTTTATTTTAAAAAATGGAGTTTGTGTCACATGATGTCCTACGGCCCCTGGGGCCTCTGGGGGCTCATACATGTTTTTTCGTTTAATGATTATTTTAATGCACGACATTTTTGTAATCATTGTGTTCAGCAATTTTTTTTTTATTAAAAATATTTCAGATGTCTAGATTTTTTATTACAACATAATATTTGGGGCCCCAGTACTCCTACTCTGAAAAATTAAAAAACAGTAGTACGTGATTTAAAACAGATTTTTTTTCCACTTAACACGATTCCTTGAAGAAAAAGTATGGTTTCCATTTGAAAAAAAAAAAAAAAAAAAAAAAAGTGTGTGACACATGGACCCCCTGGAGGCCACGTGATCCCATGTATGATACCTCAATTGTTAATTCATTTAAATGCATTATATTCTTGTAATCATTGTGCTCACTGAAATGTGTTTTTAAAGAGATATTTTAGGATTTCCAGATATTTTATTAGAACATAAGAATCGGGGCATCGGGGACCCTACTCGTCAAAATAAGAAAAAAGCAATACATGATTTAATACAGACTTTTTCTGCTAACCACGATTCACGTGAGGTCCCCGGGGCCTATTATAAAAGCAATACATATTTTGATACATATTTTTTAAGCTTAACATGATTCTGTGAAGAAAAAGTATGGTTTCTATTTTAAAAATTGAGTTTCGGCAGTTTGGGAGGTCCCGGGGCCCCACCTACGATATCTCGTATGATAGATCATTTAAATGCACGAAACTTTTATAATCAATACGTCAAACGAAATTGCTTTCCTTTCGAGGTGTTTTACTGTATCCAGACTTACGAAACAACTTGTATATGTATTCTGTAACTGTATATATATCTAATAAGCTCTCAATTGTTTATATTTTTATGTCAATTTTTAATACTCCAGAAATTTCCACTAATCTCAATTAATAATGTTATCTCTTATGTTTTGTTAGATATTTTGACGATTAATTTAATTTAAAAAAATTAATGTTACTTTCATTTCATTCAAAACAAGAGCATTTAGGCTGTGAATTATGCCTATATTTTGGGATTATTTAAATGTTCTAAAAATGCTGATTTCTGTTTGGTTTCATTCACTTTGATCATTAATGTTGCATATACAGGTGACTATAATTAAAATTGCGATTTCAAAACGCTATAATTTTAAAACTACCGTTCAAAATGACTTGATATTTTACCAGAACAATCGTGAGGCAATGGAATTTTGTTTGGTGAAGGAAAAAAGCATTTATAAAATATGCGTATAGATGGCGCTGTCAATGTAATCGCAAAAGAAACGCCTAAATAGACTCATTATACGCAGGAATGTTGTTAGCAATAAAATAAAACTGGCAGGAAACAGTAGACTTTAAAAGTTTACGCAAACCTTTTTAGTAAAATAACAAGAATACGTGTTACAGCAAAACAGTTATAGTCTCAAGATAAAAAGAGGCGCTTCATGAAACAAACATCTTACAAATGGTTAAAAGTACATTTTAAAACTTTTTTTTTTTTTTTTTTTTTTTTTTTTTAACAAAATTCCATTGCCTAACAATTGTTCTAGTAAAATATCAAGTCATTCTCAGCGGTAGTTTTAAAAATGTAGCCGTAAAAATGTAGTTTTAAAAATGTAGTTTTGAAATCGTAACTTTAATTATAATCACTCTGTACATTGATAACATTTCTCCATAATTTTTAACACTGTAATCGAATCATTATTTTAAGAAAAAATATTCTCAAAAAAAAAAAATATATACTTTCTTCCAAAACCTTTATTTTTTTCTCTATGTGTCTCTCTCTGTGTGTAGAGGGTGGAAGGGGGAAGGGAGGGGGTTTACATAACAATTGAAATTCCCACCACTAAATTGTCATACCAGGTGAAAGCCCAAAGCTTGTAGGTGGGAAGTGCCTGGTTCGATCCTAGGTCGCGCTCATCGACATAGCCGTTCAGAGTTCATGTGGTTTTCGCCGAAACTCGCGTAAATACCGGTTAGGACTCTTTAGAAAGACCCCCCCCCCCACGGAGGACATTTCACCCATAGGCCTAGGACCCTAGAGTAGTCAATCGGTCTCATATCATACAACCAACCAACCAACCATATCAGATGAAAAATGCTGCTTTAATCTTAAGAAGAAAAAAGAAATAAGCGAGCCTAAAGAATTACTAAATGTCTAAATTAGTTAAATAGGTATCTCATTAAAATAATCAAACTTTTTTTTTTCAAAAATATATATTTAGATAAGTTTAATGAAGTATTAAATATGAATATCCTAAACCCTAAAATTACCACAACAGCTTGTCTGTGTTCCCTGGGGTGTCGTAGAATTAGATTCTGCTTTCCTGATGCAAAGAGATAAACAACAATGATTAACATCTCAGGAAACTAAAATCGGGCTGTTCTGATATATTTAGAAGAATAAATTACTTTTAACACAATAATAAAAACAATGTCCCTAAAAAGACATTTTTATTAATCTTCATATGAATATGCATATGTAAATTTAGGATTGTATGCATTTATTTACATATTCTTTTATTATTTTTTTTTTTTTTTCACTTTAATGAAAAAAAAAACTTTTTTTCTCTTTATTGTCGAGATCCTTAAAAATAAATGCGTAAGCATCTGTAGAATTATAAAAATCTATATACTATTTCTCTAACAGGGACCAGTTTATGATTAAATTTTGTCGAAACGATACGATATTGATGTAATTAATAAAGTACGCGAGGATAAATAAATAGTATTTATAAATGGACAATGTTTAAGCACACGGACTCAGCTCAATGATCTCATAAGAAAAAATGACGTCATTTGTCTAATGAGATAATTTTATGGAAAAATATATTTTTAAAAGTTGCATTTTCAGAATCTTTGCAAGCGTCATTTTAAGCCGAGCAATACATTAAAGATGTATACGAAATATGAATTATTATGATAAATTGACTAAAAAATCCAATCATAAAAAGCAATTTCAAAATAGGGTTTATTATTTTTTAAACAAAAAAATATGACAAAATAAAAAATCATCGCCAACATGGCGACAAAAATTTAAAAGTCGTCATGGGGATCCTATACCAAAATTTTATTGCCTACGGAAGTATGAAAATTGAGTCGTCAACCATTAATTTTATTTTGAAACCTTTATTTGAATGATTTTAGTTTCACTATTACAGAATATTAATTTGGTTCTAATAATAATTTGGCTTCTGGTAAATTAAAATTTTAATTAGGTGAAATTGGTTTTAAGATTTATGAGTTTTAAATATTAAAGGTAAATAAGATAAGAAATAAAGTGCGAAAATTTCACACATATTTCCCAGTTATATATTTTAAGACATCTGCAGATTAAAAATAAAATCTCATACATATATTATGATTATTACTATTATTGTCATCCGGTTATATACAACTATTTTATCGAAATGATTTTAAGCAATTTCCTTCTAAGGCTTAAATACCTTACGAATGTCATGAAATGCTTTAGTATAGCAATCTTACTTAATGTAATTACTCTATGCAACAGATTGATAAAGGATCTGCTTTTATACCTCAATAAGTCCTTTTCGAATTACCTTCGTCTCTAAACGCTATTAATCTGTCAGAGGGAAATTCGTCTTTGACACGAGAGAGGAAATATTATAGTTTCGTGTAACATGATCGCTAAGATTGTCAAGTGATTCTCTAAGATTCTCTTTTGGATTATATTCCTTAGAGCATTTTATCCAAGTTAGGATAGTTAAATATATTTTTTTTTCCTGATTTATGCATAGAAAAACACAAAAAGATTTGTTTTTAGGTTTATAATTACTTTGATTTAGATACACCAAATTATAAGAATATTTAACATTAGTAAATTAAAATGCATATTTGTGTTTTTTCTAAGATAAAATTAGAGATAGAAAAAATTTTAAGTAAAAATATGCAATACGAAAAGACTAATCGAAGAATTGCCAAAAGTTATATGGAAAATATATATATATAAAACATTAAACGTTTTTTATAAATATTATTTTTCTTTTTTAGTTTCATTTTCCTTTTTAATGACAAAACAATTTTCACTATATATCGGTGTGCGATAAAAGTATTATAGGCATTAAAGATTAAAAATATACATAATTTTTATTATTAAAATTGGAGATCCAAATGTTTTCTACTAGTCCATTCTTTATATTTATAGATAAATCTAAACTGTAATAAATTGTTTTTCAAAATACATGTCAATGACATTATATCCCACCAAAGTTAATTCATTTTCATTTGTATTTTATCCAGATCATACACATTCAATCATAAAATCTATTGAAATATTTTTTTATTATTATTTTGTTTAATTCTGGTTGAATTATTGAAAAATATTTCAACACTAAAATGAAAGATGATTTGCATTTGAGGATTATGAATAGAGGCGTTTCTTTAGGAGATAGCAATATACAGTTTCATAATTGTTTTTAAATGCTACCAAAAAAGTTTCTAAAGCAGCTACACTGTATATTTCTTCTATGGTGTGTGCTTTTGGTCAGATTTATTTATTTTTATTTATTTTTATTTATTTTTAACCAAAGTTCTAATGCATAATAAATTACTTTAAATTAAGGTTATGAATATAACAGAAAAAATTTTAATAAACATTATTAATTAATTGATAACATATTTTTGAAGTACTTGGAAATAACGTAGAACTTTTCATCTATTTATTAAAAATGGTCCACTCAAGTGTTGTTCTCTAGTTATATTTTTATATTAATTAAAAATGTTTATACTTACTTAATATTTACTTAGTTAACCCTTTAACTACCAGCGTCACATATATGTGACGATCCGATTTTCCTACCTGAGCCCGGCTTCACAAATATGTGACAGGTGTTCATTACCAGTTTATGATAATTGTTTGCATCAAATCGTGTGGCACACAGACGGGTTATGTTATAAAACAATAAAATAGACACGGGATGTTTTTGTTAAAACGTTATAGATACATCTCACAAAAATAAATGACAAATAGTATCATATTTAAATAGTAAGACGTCTGGGCTGTGGTGGCGGTTTTTCTCACGAGGCTCTGCTAGCGAAAGGGTTAAAATCACTATTAAAAGGTAACTTGAAGAAATTATCTTTGTATTTATGTAATAAAAAATGAATACATTTTTTATTCATTTTAGAAATTTATACAATAAATTAAAATAATTAATTAAACTTTGAAAAAATATGAGAAAGATCCGCAAACACATGAAAGGTGATTTAATTTTTTGATAATACACGATTATAAATTCAGTGATTCTATGCATCAATTATTTAGAAGATTATAGATCCCAAATACTTGCGCAAATTCACTGTCAGAGATCATTCTCCGCGATGCCTAAAACATTTTTTGTAAATAAGTTTCACGTGATTGAAATTATCCCAGACTTTCTTTTTCTAAAACTTTTTCAAAGCTGAGAATTTCGTAATATCTCTATGTACTATAAACTTGACATAATTATCAAATAAAATATATGTATATAGTTATACAACTAAAACTTAACACATTGACTTTCAATCTGTAAATCGCATAAAATGTGAGCAATACTCCTGGCACGTAATTGGCAATTAATAAGTTTAGTAAACTTAAAATAATTACAAAATTTTATATGTAAGAAAATCAGAAAACACATCTTCATGTTAAAAAAAATATATTAGCACTTAAAAAGAATTCAAGGGAGATTAATTTTGAGTTTGTAACAATTATTTTAGTTGTTTAAACAAAATTAATAATTTTAAAGATATATAAATATATCAATTACATTAAAGTAACTTTGTTTTTTAACTTAAAACAATTTCTTAATAAGGTTTTTCTTTAATTAATATTCTTTGCTTTGTAAAAGTCATAGAATGTTTATGTTGCGAAAAAATTATAATTGAAAGTTATCAAAAGTATATGCTTCTACAGTATTTTGAGTATACATTTTAATGGATTTTCTCGAACAATTATCGTTTTAAAAATATACCAAATAATTAATTTCTTTTTTTTTTCTTGCCACATTCCTTATGAAAGTGTAAAAAATAATATTTGTATATACAAATTCAGAATAACAAAAGAACACAAGATAGATAAATACTTTACAAAAATTTAAAGCAGCGTTCGAAAACTCATAGAAAACTAGTTACACTGAATCGTAACTAACCACACTAATTTCAGTTTTGCCACGAAAAAAAGAGCATTTAATGATGAATTTCCGAACACGCCCCCGTAACGAGTCCAAAAAGGGAAAGAAATCCTTTTAAAGAGCGTAGTTTTAAGATAATGCATGTGAATGACAACGAGAATTGTTGAGAGAATAGGATATGTTATATAGAATATAATAATAATAATAATAATAATAATAATAATATAGAAAAATAATATATATATATATATATATACTAGCAGGCTTTGCCCGCTTCTCTGGACATTAAACTTAAATGAGTTGTCAAAATCCCATATCTTTATCAATAACCTAAGTTCTCGCTGTGATCGGTAGAGGCTTTTCTCGCTCGCAACGTGTGGAGTCTGGGTCCCCACTGCCTTCGGCAGCAACTTACCCACTTCTTACTTCCCCTTTCTCAGCGGGTGAGTTCGAAGTTTTCCAAAATCCCACTAATGTAGTACATAACGCATACACTTAATCAATATCCACACACCAAAATTCGCCATTCAAAGATAATTTAAAGCGAATTCAAACGGGAAACATGTTTTCACATATGTTTATTGCCCTCCGACTCCGAGAAGAGGGGTAAGGGGGGGGATTTCGAATTTCGTAAAATCCCGTTACGATAAGTGCCGGATGCATACAAACAATTTACGCACCAAATTTCGTGACCACAGAAATCTTTAATAGAAAATATAAATAAATTAATACAAAAAGCACAGCTTTAGTATGGGAACCCTTTGGTGACTTTAAATATTTTAAGCCATTTTTGCGATGAATTGAAATGGCTATCTCAATTGTGCAACTAAAGATCTTGGCGAGAAACGTCCGAGGTACTTCGGTGCCAAATTTCAAGTTTTGCAAAGAGATCCGATACTAAAGCTGTTCCATGCAAAAAATAAATAAATAAAATAAAATAAAGAATAAAACAAAATAAAATAATAAAATAAAATAAGAACTCTTTTATGATGTTTACAAAATAAAAACTAAAAATCTTAATAAAATCCAAATTGTAACCATTTACAATTAAGGGGAGAACATAAAAGACTCTCATAAGATACATAATAACGAAGAAAAATTTTGTTTTACTGCCGGAAAGAAAAGTACTGCTTCATTAAATAAAAATATTAAACTAATGCCAAATATCTCTATCAAAATATTTATCCACATGCGCCAATTCCTGATTAAAAAAAAAAAAAACTTTTGTAGGTCAACTAATTATTTTTCTCTGTAATTTTTATTTTTATTCACGTGAAATTAAAAGCGTTTCGTTTTATTTCTGGAAAATAAAAAATATATAAATGCGTATATATTAATATAACACCTGCTACCGAATCTGGGTTGAAAACGGAAAAAGGGGAAAATAAATTAGAAATATAATACCTATATTTATAAATTCATTACCAAATGAAAGGGGCGATTTTTCTGAATCCAGGGGTGCAAACAGTTTTTCGATGCGACGATAAGATTTTTTAAAAATAACTAAAGTATGAAATTTAGGTGGCAACGGAAAAACGGAAAAAGGGAAAAATAAATTAGAAATATCAGACCTATCGTTACAAATTTAGTACCAAATGAAAGGGGTGATTTTTCTGAATCCTGGGGTGTGTAAACAGTTTTCCGATACGACAATTAGATTTTTTTAAATTACCTAAAGTATGGAATTTAGATGGCAACACTTCATTTCAATCTTTTCATAATTTGCAGTGCGAATCACGCGAATAAAAAGTCTTTAGGCGCATGCGCAAGCGTCTTTTACCCACAATTCAAAAACTGGTCAAAATTTTGAAAATTTCTATAGATATAATTTTAAGTTAGGTAAAGATATAAGTTTCTGCCAAGCCGTTCTCGAGTGATGCCCGGACAAAAACAGCGACATACAGACACGATCACACACACACGCGCGCACACACACACATTTCGGCTTTCATTCAGTCATTTTCGGCTTTCATGGGGTGTGAAACGTGAAGATATCGCAAAATTTTTCAATTCTGACAAATTTACAGACAAAAGTCTGATTTATTAATATATATATATAAGGTTATACAAACGCAGTCTTCATTCTGACTTCCCTTTAAAAGTAAAGCTAAAAAGTTTTTGCAAAGTTTCTGCGTTCACAATTGAAATTAAATGTATTACAGGGTGTCATCGCGGAACTAATATAAACGATGTGATGAATGAGTACAACTGTGGAAAGTGTTTTATAACCTATACGAACTATATAATTTATCTTTCCTTTTGGTTAATGCTTCTTTGCTCTTTAGACAATCATTAATCATCCCGTATGATTATATGTCAGTATTTTATTTTAATGATTTGTGCCTTTCATTAAGCATTCACCATAATGCTTACGCTTGCTAAATAATTAACTATAAAATAATAATTTTACATATGATTGAGAAATAATTTAGATTTGTTGGAGCAATATGTTATAATGATGGAATATAAACAAAACAATATAGCAAATATTTACATTTAACGACAAAACTATTCAACAACAACATATCAAAATATTTACATTCTGCTCTGGAAAATGTAAACTTTTAATAGGAGTAATTTTAACAATCTACGCAAACTATTATCATACAAAATTTTCCATTACTGCTACTTTTACATGTTAAAATATGCGTTTAATAAGTGTCTTTCATTAAATTCTAAACCGAATGTTTACAAACTGACAGAAAAATAAATTAATAGTGCAAAATATTTACCAGGAAGAAACAGTTTAACATAAAAAAAAAAAAAAAATACATATACTAACAGATTTAAAACGGATAAATTAAAATTTCTGTGCTTTCTAAATTAAACGAATAGCATGAAGATTATGTTTGCAGAAAAATAAATTAACTTTGAAAACCTTTTTTCCGTGAATTCGTTTTCATATACTTGTGATATGTAATTCATTGCATGAATAAATTATCAATAATTTGAAAGCTGTATAAATGAAATAAATTATCGCATAATGAACGTTTGAGCTGTAATTTTTGAATTTAGCTTTTTACTTTTTAAGGAGTATAAATAAATAATTATATATGTGCATGCTAATATACAGAAACAAGTTTTTAATATATTACTTTAATTTTTCAGATACTATAAGCGTTTTTAGATAAAGTTAAATTTGTTCATTATCAATTCCTTCTGCTGGTATTAATTTTTATAAGATTTTTTTTTCTTTTAATAGAAGCGTAAATATTATAAATGAAAAAAATCTTCGTTGGTTTAAAAAAAGAAAAAATATTTTCTGCTAGTGTATATTTCCTAAATATAGTAAAATGTAGTAAGACAACTGGGTCAATTAAATCTATTAAAAAATAACGAAAAATCATCATTGATTGTGCGCAGTGATTTTTAACACTTTCCCACTGTACGTATTCGTTGTATCGTTTAATCATTAATGTTCTTTGCCTACGTTATCGTACAACGGACATACAGAAGGACAGAAAGTCAGACAAATAGACGAATTGAATTCATATTCACTCTTGGAAAGAGTGTAATACATCGTTGGAAATAGTTAAAAATACTTAACGGAAATGCAATTCCAGCAATTTCCAATTGCAGCCTTTAATATATCTGAATATTTTAGTGTAGCCCAGTAAATCTGAAGGATAAGCATACTACATTCTATGCAAAACATTATTTTAGGATATTAACAATAAATACCAATTTCATTATGTTTTTCGCAGTAGAAGGTAATTTAAAAACGATTTATAAATACATCTTTCCTAAAACCCAATGCATTGGCATATATTTGGATGTCCCTGTACACAAATCAGTTGTATAAAACCTATTAATGTATTTTAAATAGGAAACATTCCATAGTGAATTTGAATAATATATATCTTTTTTAAGAAATTCTAAAAATATTTACGAACGCTGGAGACGAGCAGACGGACAGTCAGATAGACAGATACATTAATTGAAATCATATCTATTCTTTCAAATTGTTAAAATGTGTTAAAAACGTTTAATTCAAACGAAAATTCAAATCCAGAAAATTTCCTGTAATAGTCCTTAATGTAACTGAATATTTTTATGTGGCCCTGTAAATCTTAATGCTAGTCATACTATATTCTATAAAATCATTCAAGAGTTAAAAATTTCTAACACAAACGGAAACACAATTCCAGCAATTTCTTATTGACACACTTAATATACCTGAATATTTTAGTGTAGCCCTGTTAATCTGATTGTTAAGCATTTCCTATTCTATGCAAAACATTATTTTAGCATATTAACAATAAATACCAATTTCATTACTTATTCATTTATTTATTTATTTTATTATTTTTATAATTTTTTATAATTTTTTATAATTTTTTATTTTTATTTATTTATTTATTTTTATTTATTTTATTTATATTTCATTATTTATTTATTTATCTATTTATTTAATATATTTTTGATTATTTATTCATTTATTTATTTATTTATTTTTGCAGTAGAAAAATACTTAAATGTTATTTATAAAAATGTCTCTCCAAGAACTCAATGCATAGGCAATTTTTCGGGTGTACTGCACACAAACCAATTGTAGAAGGTCTATTGGAGCTATTTTAAATAGGAAACATTCCTAAGTGAACTTGAGTAATATATATCATTTTTGAGAAATTCTGAAACGGACTCTAGAGGCGGGTAGACGCACACATAGACAGACGGACAAACAGAGAGACAGATGAACTAAATCAATCCATATTTACTCTTAAAACGTGTTAGATAGTGTTAAGAACGTTTAATATAAACGAAAATGTGATTCCAGCAAATTTCCAATAAAACCCTTAGTGTAACTGAATATTTTTGTGATACCCTCTAAATGTTAATGGTTATCATACTATATTCTATAGAAAGCATTTTTTGTGCATATAAATAATATATTTCAACTTCCTTAGTATTTGTATAAAGTAAAGTTATTAAAATATGGTTCATAGAAATACCTGTCATGGAACGCAATGTTTTGGAATACTTTCGCGTGCGTCGGTACACAAATCAGTCGTAGTATTTACTCAATTTTTAATAGGGAACATCCGATAGTGGACGTAATTAACAGATATCAGTTTGAAGAGAATACATCCTTATTTACAGGAATTAGAGCGCGGACAGACAGACAGAAATACTGAAGTTATAAACACTTTTCAACTTTGTTGGAGAGAGTTAAAAAGAATGTATTAGATTAATTATGGGTATTCCTATATATTTTCTATAAATCGTACACGCACAAAATAGGGCATTTAAATTTACCACAAAAAATATTACGTTTGTTTAGCGCCTTCCAACAAAGATGAAAACTGATTATGACTTCGGTTTGTCTGTCTGTCTATCTCATTGAGTACTGATACGAAGTAGAGGACGAATTCCCTATACTGCCTGTGGAAAAAACTTCCACGAACATCATTGCGGTTTTTGGGTGAATGGCGATAATTCTTTTGGCTATAATCGTTTAGTGAATTGGCGCCTTCTTTTGGCGATAATCGTTTTCTTGATAACTGGTTTTTGGTGTTTTGCATGTTTTAAATGGTTTGTCCCTCGTGCCACAAAACCATTTTACCAGAAACAAAAACGAAAAATCGTGTGATACACATTGATTGTTAACACTTTCCATCTTTCCAACTGTACGTGTTTGTTGAGTCAAATAACTTTCAATATTCTTTGCCAATGTTATCACATAACGGACAGACAGAAGGTGTGAAAGGTATACCGAAAGACTAATTGATGCCATAATCTCTCTTAAACACTGTTGAAACATGTTAAAAATGCTTAACATAAAAGAAAATGCAGACCTTAATGTACCTGAAAATTTTAGTGTAGCCCTATAAATCTGAAGGTTAACCTTATCATATTCTATACAAAATATTATTTTAGCATATTAGCAAAAAATGTCAATTTCTTTATTATCCTTGCAGTAGAAAGTTATTTAAATGCGATTTATATAAATGTCTCTCCTAAAGTTCAGTGCATTGATATTTCATTTTACAATGTCCCTGTACACAAACCTGTACAGGACTTATTAAAGCCATATTAAATAGAGATCATTTGTTAGTGAACTTGAATAACATGCATATTTTTTTTTTAAATTCTGAGAATATTTACGAATACTGAAGGCGGGAAGATGGACAGACAGGCATATTGACAGTCGGACAGGCAGATCACAAATTCCAATCATATTTGCACTTAAAAATTGTTTGAAAGTGTTAAAAACTCTTAATGTAAAGAAAATGCAATTCCAGCAAATTTCCAATAAGAACCCTTAATATAAATGAATATTTTTTGTGTGGCCCTGTAAATCCTAATGCTAATCATGCTATATTCTATAGAACGCATTCTTTTGTGTATATTAATAACATATTTACATTTCATAAAGATTTATGTAAAGTTATTCAAATTTGGTTTATAGAAATACCCCTCATAGAACGCAATGCTTTAAAATATTTTCGGATGTCCCTGTACACAAACCAGCGTTGGTATTTGCCCCATTATATATAGAAAATATCCAATAAAGAACTTGATTAATGTATTCCGATTCATTAAGATAAAGTAAAGGTATTAAAATATGGTTTACATACATATCTCACATAGAAAACGATGCTTTGGAATGTTTTCGGGTGTCCCTGTACACAAACCAGTAGTGGTATTCACTCACTTCACTAGGGGACATCCGAGAAACATATCAGTTTCAAGACATTCCATGAATATTTACGGGAGTCAGAGCGCGGAGAGACAGACAGACCGACATAAAGACAGACAAACTGAAGTCATTAACTTTGTGCTAAAACAAGAACGAAAATTTTGGAAAAAAAAAAAGTTTGACAGCGCTACCTGTTTAGCTATATCCATCCAAATCTAATCAGCTCTATCTTAAGTCAAGATAAAATCAAATATCAATTTATATTAATTTTTTTTCATTTGTACCTAAAAAGTAGTATACACAATTTTTTTTATACACACACAGACAGTCATTCTTCTTCGAAAAAACTGATGATCTCTTTACATTTTCAGTTTGTCTCTATTATAAATCTTCATATTTCTCTAAATAAAAACATTACATTAAAAAATATAAGAAGATATTAGTATATACTTATAAAGAATTAATAAATTTGTTTTAGTTCATTTGATGATTACATAAGCTAATTTAATGTTCATCTGGTATTTTTAGAAAATAAAAGCAGAAAAGCACATGATGACCGCAATTTATAGTCTGCATTTTCTTACTTTAGTGATATTTATGAATAAAACGAGAATAAATTTCCGATTTTTTTTTCTTGCTTTCCCTGTAAGCAAATATTTTTTTTTCTTTATTAAATGAATAGATTTATTTTACTTTTTTTTTTTTTTTTTTTGAGTGTTTAAGTGTTCATTTGTTTACCAAACAAATGAGTCTCTTATGTTTACAGGACCTTAGAAATAAGTAAATACGATTTCAATTAAACATATAACAAACATTTCACGAAAGATTACTTTTTCATCTAAGACAAGATGCTAATAAGTAAATATTTACAGACAATTTTTTATTAAACATTTTAAATGCAATTAAAAAAATAAATAAATAAATAAAGGATTTCTACCTAATAAGATTTTTTTTTTTTAGAAGTCAAATTGGGTAAGATTATGATTATTTGCTTGACTAATGTTATTTAAAATTAGCATCGCATAAAAATTAAATCATTGGCTGTATGTTTAAATAACTAAATTAAAGCATATCAAATGAGGGGAAAATAATCTCTGGATTGACTCCACTCGACTTAACGAATATTTAATAATTAACATTTAGTTAAAATAACTTAAATAACAGAAGTTAAATAAATAAAAGGAAAAATCATAATATGGTATTTGAGTATTTCTCCCGAAATTGTCCGTTGCTTAATGGATAATAATGTATATGAATCCTTTTGAGCGTCCCTGAAAAATAATTATAAATTGTAATCTCGCACTATTAAACATTTATCTGATTTTATATTTGTTTTAAATAAGTTACAATGCTAGAGTAAACTTCGAATTGTTTGAGGATGGTAATTACAGCATACCAGCGCCACTTGTAAAGCGATATGTATAAAAATTGACTGACATCAGCTTATGTCGAGGTTCAACTAAATATAAAAGTTCATGAAATTCTGTTCATTATATTTTAATGTAATGTAAAATTATCACAACTTTTTTTAGTTCACAGATAGAAAAATAGCCATTTTGAAAATGGTCAAAAAGCGTCTAAGGCGTCTTAGAAGCATCAAAAGCCAGAATTCGAAATTTTAACGGATCCAGTACGTTCTTATATTGAATACGAAAGAAAACAAAATACACTTTTCTCTTCCCATTTAATCTGAAATAAATAAAAAACATTTTTAAAGAACAGTCATTGAATAACTAGACATAAATAAACAAATCTTGTTTATTAATTCAGATACGAAAATACGCAAAATATGTGCAAACAATAGGAAATAAACATTGACAACAGATGATGAATAAATTTACAGAAAATAAGTATTAACAACTTGAAATGGATCATTTAAATTATATTTAGTCTATAAAGGATAAATGCTACTATGTAAATCATGGCTAAATCTTGGTGCTTTATAAAATGAGACACCTATATTGCTCATAGAGTTTCATATAAAACCCTCAAAATTGTACTCTTTCATCGTTAATTTCTGCTTAATTTTTTCAAATATATTATTGCTATTATTACATTCGATCAACCAATATTTTTACTTTCTTCTATATTCGAAAACGAATGCATTGATTTCGTGAAAATTTAGAACTTTTTGGTTTTATATGTTTTAACCCTTTATCTGCCGCATTAAGAAACCGACAAAAAATATATTTGAAACATATTTTTTTAGTTGCTTACGAGTATTTTTAAAAAATATTTGCAAAACAAAATAATAATAATAATAATAATATGCATATCACTTCATTTTTATAAATAATTAGGATTTTATGAGGTATTTCTTGAGTGTACTACTGGTACATAGAGGTGGTAAAAGATATTTGGACCTTTAAAAAATATAAAAACGTAATTACTTTTTGCGTTTCTTATAATTGGTGGGAGATTCTTGAGGTAGCATAAGAATTAATTATAACACTCATGAAGTTCGTGAAAAATTCTAAACAAAAAATGCAATAGCACTCTATAAAACTCTTTCGTAAACAAAAACAGCTACATGTAAAGTCTAGTGCCTCGTTGTGAGATTATAACAAGTTATATATACGTTTCATTATTATAAATATCTCTTCGAGATTTCTTCCATAAATTCGATTTTATAATCTTTTAAATCAATGGTACGCTAAATTATCGTCGGTAGATAAAGGATTAACGGCCCTCTTCCTTCACCGTAGCCGGAAGCCCGAGCCAATGTTACTCTATGAAGAAATTTTCTTTACAAATAATTTATTAACTAATACATATTTTTAAATTCTGTTTTCACATTCAGAAAATTCCAGACTGTTAAATTGACAGACATTTTTTAAAAATGTATTTTTTTTTTTTTTTTTTTTTTTTTTTGAAATTTCAAAATGAAAAAAATTCACATATTGAAAATTCGTATTTTGCAGCTTCAAAATAAAATATAAAAAATTTAAAAAATAATTTTTTAGAAAAGGTGCGTCAATTTAACAGCTGGGAATTTTCAGAATGTGAAAACAGAATTTAAAAATATGTATTAGTTAATAAGTTATTTGTAAAGAAATATTTCCCATAGAATAACATTAGGTTCGGCTTCCGGCGGCGGTGAGTGAAGAGGGCCCTTAACAATTTATCAATGAAAAGTTATTAAAGGCACTGAAGAGGGAAGAAGCAACATCTATATGAACTAAATTACTTTTTCACACATTATAGCTTCCAAAGAAATATCTAAATTTTTGAAAACAAGAACAACACAAGAACACCCAGAACACAAGAAAACAAGTGTTTTGAAAATTTCAGAATGTAAAAGGGGAAGTTAAAAGGAAAATGCTTTAGGTATAAACAAGTAATACTGATAAAAGATTTCCCCGTAGCATAAACTGAGATTTCTTTGTCGTCGGCAGAGAAATTGTAAAAGGCTGAAAGGAGCCTCAGGAGTTCATGTTCATTTTTTTAATACCTGTAGGTTTGACTCCGTTAATAAATGTAAAAGTATTTCGTAAGTGTTAAAATCTGTGTTCTTCTGCATGTACATGTATTATTTTCATTCCAGCAAAATCTACAAATGTCTATAGTATTTTTTTACTATTAAATTTCAAAATTTGTGTTATTATTTTAGAAAATGTATAAGATTACAATCGTATGTAGAGAGTAATTAATTAAAAGTTGAAGATAAAATAACTTTATATACAACTTTAATTAATTTTAAATATTACGTGTAAGAATTTTGCGAATTCAAAAGCATTAATAAACATAGTATAATATTATAATAATTAAATTGTTAAACAAATTATATAAACATAAATATAATTTATTTTTATTTTGTAATGTTATTATTATTATTTACAGGTTCTCCAGAAAAAGACACCTTGATTTCAAATTTTAAATATTGAAAACACAGACTGACAGTTTAATAAAAAAAAAAGACCAAAAAAAAAGACGAACTTGGCAGCGTAATTTTGTACTACGTACATGTTAGTGTGGAGAGTTCGGCATAGTGAACGGATGCACACTTTTCACATATAGTCAGCCCAAGCTCTTGGCAAAACGTATCTTCCCCGTCTTGGGGATTTCAAGCGGTGAGTAACGGATAAAACAACAAATTATCCACAATTTACCTTCAATGCGCTTTTCACAAATGGAGCTACATTTATTTGAAATGCCTTGGCCAACATGCGAAATGTTCAGATTTGATCAGCAGGGAATCGGCACACCATTATCTCCCGACATGCTCAACACCGGATCAATACAACACGTGATGCTTCATGCTCGATAATAACTTGGTGACCCGTACTTGCTTCCTGATCATCTCAATGGCGCAACTTACCTGAGTTTACGGCGGAATCTCCTGATCACCTTCTGATTCACCTGTCGGCATGCAACGCACATTTGGTACATCTACGATGTTACACCACCCCATTTTAGTCTGGACCTCATAGTCGTAACTGTTAGAATGATAATTCTAACACTTTTAAAATTAATTAATTTTATTAAATCCTCCGGAAAATATTTTCGTTTCTTCTATTTAATTAATTTTTCCAATTTATTCCTTTAAAATTCTTCGATTTGCAATAATAGAAAAGTTCAAAATTTTCATGTGAAACGTTTTGTTTGTAAACAAACCAGAATTGATATCCAGGACCGATGTCCGCGAAACGTAAACAAACGTTTTCACCTATTAAAAAATTAATTTTGATAAAACGCTCAGATCGTTTTAAAATTATTTTATATCGGCCTCAAATAATTCAAAACCAATTTTAATAATTTTCCTAACTTTCAGATTCCCTTAATTAAAATCAGTGACGTCATTTCCATTTACGATTTTCAAATTCTTCTTCTAGAATGTTCGATTCGGTCCGCAGCGAATATATCGCTACGCCGATTCAAAATATGGCGTCCCTCCAGGAAAATGTGTTTTTTCAATATTTAACATTCATTCCATAAAAGGAGCCGATAGAAAATATTCCTCTCTTAAAATTAAATTGATTTATTCTCATCTTAGTTTTGTTTATTCAACAGACTATCCAAATAAAATATTTGTTTTGTTGAACTATTTACCGCGCGCCCGTATACTCCGGTAAATAGTCTCAAGCTCGCGGGAAAATTGGATTTTCGTCAGCGCTTTTATCTCTTGAATGCTTGCTTGAAGAGGACGACGAAATTTACGGCGCTCGCCGGTGGCTTCGGCCATTGGCCGAGAATCGGTCTTAAAAGGTTCCTTCTATCTTGAAAATTGTCTTTAAGTACCCATAGATAATCTGAATGGAAAAAATATGAACATTTCAAAGGATAAAAAATTTTATATGACAAACAATAAAGCTCTGATCAAGTGCCTAAGTACCGGAACGTCAGTGAGGCCTAAGTAGGCTGAAAGTATATACGTTGTCTCCTGAAAGTTATGCTTCTATCAGTTAATAACTCAGGCAACGAGGAAGCCGGTCTCCACAGTCATCTAAAGGTGCAATTTCCATTATATATATTTGAATTTTTAAATAACAACATCGTATCTGGATGGTATTATAATCTGGTAAATGTCTTAAAATGAGAGATCGTCAACAGTTAACAGTCTCAGAAAAAATAACTACACTTACCAAAAGGTGTAATTATATGCTGTTTGTGGACAATCAAAGCCTTAATCACCGTTTTGAACAATCATATTTAAAACTATGCGTGGAAAATCAAGGCCTCAATCACTGTGTTGAACGATCATATTTAAAACGATACGTATACATTTCGGTTTAATATTTCAAGGAATAATGGAATTTTACATATGTTGATGTGAATGGTGAAGGTTAAAATATATCAGAGTATCGTTAATAATAGCTACTATATTCAAGTAGTAATGTACTTCTACATTTTAGATCTGTATAATCATAGTGTGGTAAAAAGATTTTACTCCCCGGTACCGAATGTGAGGTGTATGTTTCTGTTTGCTCAGTAAGAAATAAAAGCTGTGGTGTTCAAGTTTGTGCTTATGTGTTTATATATCGTGCCTCAGTGGAATATTAATCTTTTTTCTTACAGGTATTCATTTGTACTGCAAAAGGGGTGAGTTAATAATTAATTTCATTTTCCTATTTCACTTTGTTTTAATGGAAATTATCTTTTATTTAAATTTTAATAATATCATTACTTTATTTATTTTATTTGAAACATTATTATTAATTTCATTTAAAAAGATTTGATTTCGGAAAGGGTAATGATCTGCGGCACTAAACAATGCAAAAAACCTATTTAATCCACTATACCTTAATTTATACGTTCGGCCATTTTTCATTTCTCATTATCTTATCTTACTTTATAATTTCCAAAATTCCAAACATTAACTTTTCATGTTTAACAGTAACCATCTTGATGACGTTTATCCGACAAGATGGATCTGTCGTGGTGACTTATAATTTGGCCTTTGCGTTTCCCCAACCTTAACACTTTGGATTTATTCTTTTTGGGATAGAAGAAATTACTCATTTATGAGATGCCAGTAGATGCACCAGTAGAATTAAAAAGACAGATTATGTCCAGTGCAGCAGAAATTCAAGAAACTCTCAGAATTTTCGTATGCGTCATCCAGTCGTCCTTCCGTCCCTGTAGTCTATCCAATAATGTCTGCGGCCAGAACTTCGAATATTTGTTATAAAATTGATGTTTACTTTCTTCATCACGAGCTGTTTTACACCTATTCTGTGAAATAAATGCTTTCTCTGATGTTTTACTAGACTGTTTCTTTCACATCTCACTTTATACATTTGCAGATACATTTTCGCGATTTTTACTTTTACCCATTATACGCCATTTGCGACCCCATGTACCATTGCAATTTTTGTTCGTCTTTTTTTTTTTTTTTTTTTTTTTTTTTGAAGAATTTCGGATACACCCTGTATTTATACTGAACTTGAAAATTAGGAAGGCTATTAAATGAAAATCAATTATCAAAATATTTAAAATGAAATTAAGTACATTATAAAATAAAATGTCCTCGTTTTACTTTAAATATATTTTTTTAAATAAATTACTAATAAAATAAAAATTCAAATACTTTTTTGTTTCATGGATTCTCTACAAATACATAACATATATAATCAGCAATAAATTAATTTTTTCTCGCTTACCATTTTAATTAGCTGTTTCATATTAAACATTTCATATTTATAACTAATAAACTGTTACGAAGATATTTAATAAAGGAATAACATGTTCCATGTTATTATAACTATCAAACTATAATATTTGAAAACAATTTGGCAGTACGTAATTTCTTGATTTGAATAATTAAACAAGAAAAAATTTGAACATGCAATTAGAAAATGTTGCCAATTATTTAAACATCCGGTTATACATTACACAAGCATTCTTTGAATATGGAATCAAATTCGCATTTTTTTATGATTAAAGAACGCAACTTAATTGAAAATACTCTAAGTTACAAATTACTGAAAAACTATGCATTCGATAAAATTAATATTCAATATAACACATCTGCAAATATGACGTTACTCATGATGATACAAGTAAACATATCTGCAGTGATAATTTGTCTACTGATATGTTTAAAAAATATATTCCATGGTTATTCTTATTGTTATTTTAATTAAATATAATTCCATATAAAATTACTTTAATTATTATCTGCTTTCATGCGTGCATTTCAACTGAATAAAATTTTTAAAAAGAAGAAGATTTTAAAGGAAAAATTTATTGACGTTCTGTCTAAATAGTTAAATTTCAGGTAACTTACAATATTCAAATGTTGAAATATTCTGGCGCTTAAATATACAGATGTTCAAAGCACATATTTCAGAAAACAGCTTATTTTTTAAATCTTACTACTATTTGGAAGTTAATTTGTAGCTTGAATTAAAATGTGTGTGCATGTGTGTGTGGATTAAGACGTGTTGCTTCTGTGAGGTAACAAGGCTTGGGAGGGAATACCTTGGATGGGAGGGTATTTCTAAGAGATCATAAACCATATTCAAACGGTTTTCGTAAGAAACATAAGAATTTTTTTGACGGCTGGGGAAGAGAGAGAAATTGGAGTTCGATCCAGAAACGTCCTGTGGAGTTTCATTAGGTTTTCTTACTCTTGCCTTAGAGGGGCTTAAAGGGCAAAACCTCTCGGAAACTCGTTCGAACATTAAAATATTTTATTTGCTAAAAAATAAGTCTTCGTATATAAAAGACATTCCAAAAGTCTTAGCAGTTAATTCTTTTGTTTAATTTAGGTTAACATTATAAGCATACTCAATTAATAAAATAATCAAAGTAATATGAGTTCGAAGGTAAAACATAATTTTCCCTCATTTTACAAAACATAGCAAAGGAAACATCTTACTATTAACTTTATTTATATATATTTAAAAACATATAACATTATTTTTACTTTCTCTTAAGTCAAGAAAATATTGTTTTAGGGTCAAATTTTCGAACGTGAGTTTTTGTTATATTTACATGTTCTGAGGTCCCTTAAGACGAAAATTATGTTTTTAGTGAATGGTATGTCTGTGTGTGTGTGTCTGTCTGTCTGCCTGTGTGTCTGTTATCAGCATATCTCAAGAACAAATAGTAGCAGAAATTCCAAACTCGGTATTCTAAATGTGTATCATATAGAGATGCTACAGTACGCTTTTCGTTGAGATGAAGCAAATGGTTCATGTACAGGGACACTAAAAAGTATTCAAATACATTACGTCTATGGGGAAAATTGCAGTTAAGTAGAGTTTAACATCTATTGACTGCACTAAACCAAATGAAACGAATATATATATATATATGTGTGTATATTTTTTAGAGAGATAGTCAACTGGGAAAAATTTTTGTGTGTGTAGGGGCCTCGCCTCCCCCCATGGGGGGGAAGTCCCACCTCGAGGGGAGTAAATTTTCATGATGGGTATCTTTCAAAAGAGCTCACCAATACCTTGAAAACGAATGGTTGAACCATCGACCTGCCGTAATTTAAAATAAAGTTATCGATTTTTTTCATTTTTAACAATTTTTTTTTTTTATGTAATATTGAGAACAAATTTAACTTTTTTTGGATATTTAGTGTTATACTACTCTTAGAATAACTTAAAAACGAATAATTTTAAGAGATCCAAATGTTGTATTTTGAAGTTCATATAAGTTTGTTGCTGGAATTGCTTGATAAGTTTCAATGAATGTTTCATGTGAAAATTGTCTGTATAATTTTAAGAAAACTTTTAATTTTAATAACAGAATTAAATTCTATATAAATGTAGGTGCATTAAATAAACGGGGGTTGAGGGGAGCGGTAGCCCCCTTCACACAGAACTAATTATCATATAAAATTCTTCCGAAGCTTCATTTGAATTGTTTAACATAGGTTTACATAACAGTACTCGTTATCTTACCTCTTAATCTCCAACCTGTATTTATAGTATTAAATTTCAGGGTAAGAGAAAGTCGTGTGCGTAACATATTAGATTTTTTTAAAAATATATTTATGATATGATTTCTTTAAATGATAGATAGTAAAGCAAATTCTTTCAAGATAAGTCGAATCTAAGTGACATGTAAATTCTAATTTGCGTGGAGAATCTTACTGTTAATATTTTTCCTTTACGAAAAAAAAAAAAAATGTTTAATGTATAAGGTAAAAATCAACCAAACTAGTTAATATTTGTATCTTCATCTGCTTACATAATTTCGCTTCCTATAATACTAGTAAATCAGTTTACAATTCTTTTGTGATCATTTTATTATTAGTTTTCCGCACATCAGCTTCAAATATACATCATAAAACAACAAATTATATAAAAATATTATAAAAATATCAAATGATGCATTGTTTACCTCAAAAATTATTTAGATTTCAAAATTTTTTTATTCAAGCACTTGAACATTATTCTAAGATAAATAACTAAATAATGTGAACGATTGATCGGTATTTTTTTTTTTTTTTTTTTTTTCCCCGTCGAAAAAAAAAATTCTTAATTTCTTAATTTTCTTTTTAAATATTTATCAAATTAAGCAATTCCCATTTCTTAAAATAATTCCATTACTTCCGTAGAAATAATTCATACCATTCTTTAAGAATAAATTCGGTTATCTAAATTCTAAATCAAATAGAATTCAAATTTTGTTTGCCTAGAGCAAAGCTTTTGTTGTATATTTATATTTTGGTATCTCACATTTTCTACTTCAATAATATTAAATTAAATGAATGATAAAAATTTTATTAAGTGCATGGATATTTTGAGAAAATCTTATTAAATTGTTAATAAAGTATTCCTTTTCAAATATTATTATTATTATATTCAGCCATATTTCCGTGTATTGCTATAAATTCATTTAAAAATTTATTTTGTGTACATATCTTTTACAGAGAAATTTTTTTAACTTTTCAAAATATTATTCAACGAAATGTTATTAATTCGCATATTGATATTTACGAAATACACATATCTGCATATTTCTTATTTAAATAAAGCATAAATTGAAACTACATATTTTTATTTTACAGTTCATAAATTTGACTATTTAAAACGGAAAAACTTCCATGTAAAATTCTCTAAATAAATAATCTTTGATATTTTGAAAATTACATAATATTTGCTCGATCATTCTAAAAGTTTATTTTTTTAATTAAAGTTCATAATAACCTATAGTTTGTATCTTCAAAGAAAATCTTCAGTTTTAGGTTATTGGAAATTAGTGAAATATACATTATAGATTATCAATGAAAAATAAATTAGAAGATATTCATCTCAAAATTGCTAAAATGGAAAATGGAAAAAAAAATTCATGAAATATAAATAGAAAAATAAAAATGATCTTCTTATTATTTTTTTTATGTACAATTGAAAATTTTATGAATCCAATACTAGCTTCTATATTCAATGGAGGAAGGTATTGGGTATGTATATCTTGTTTGTGATACATAATACGTCGCAATTGTATCTCAGGAACAATGCACAAAATTTCATATAAATTTATATATAGTTCCACTTTGACATAGGTTAGTGTCTATCAACTTTGGTGCAAATCGCTGGACGCGTGGCGCTCTATATTGTTATATCATTCATTTAAAGGAAGACTATATCTCATCTTGTATTGTATATCATCAAACAAAGCTTGGTATGTGAGAAGACCATTATGAAATATTATGCCCAAACAATTTTTATGCATATCGGTCGATAGGTTGCGGTGCTGTGATTCAGTTTATCTTCTGAAGTACAGACTGTATCTCACATTCTATTGTATAAAACTGCACAGTGTTCGTATCCAAAGGCCATTGTGAAACATTCTGCTGATTACATTTGTGCGCATTACGGCCAACGAGTGATGATGCTATGGTGCAGTTTTCCATGTGAATGGGAATGCTTAACCTGAATTTCTATGGTATATAAATGCACCAAACTTGTTATGTATGATAATCATTATGAAAAGAATACTGATTTAATTTGGTTCTCATCGGCCGCAAAGTAAAGCTCCTATTATTTGCTCTCTGTGATTTTCTAGGTGGCTTCATCTCAACATCTGTTGTTTAAAATCCCATGAAACTCCATTTATGTACAATCCTTATTATGAGAATCTAGGAATAACCTTTTGGCGCATGCTAAACAGTAAATAGGGTTGTAATATAGTATAATGTAGAAGAAAGTTCTGTTATGGCCACAACATACTAATTTTCAATATAACTTTGTCTAATAAAAAACAATAAAAATCTAATGCAAATATTATCTAATAGAATTTTTAAGAAATTTCCATAATAGGCATTTTTGGATTGCATATGCAGTGATGGAAATTATAAGGAATAATATAGACTGCACAGATGGTGAAAAAAGAAAGGTGAAAATATTCGAATTTAAGTGTTTTTTGAATATCTATAAAACTACACTTGATAGATTCTCTTGGAACTTCACGGGAGTAAAGAACGTGTTATACAACATACGAACTGCACACAACAAATATATATTCAAATATGTTATACCGAAGACATTCAAGGAACCAGTAACAATCTAAATAAAAACTTAATGTTTGGGAGCATTCTGTAAAAAGCAATGCTTGTAATGCAATGTAGCTGAAATATATGTTAATAAGCCGTCTTTTAATAATCAATATTCGTTTATATTTCAATAGCACGTATATTCATAGAGATACAGGTTTTCTTTAGCAAAAATATAAACAATTTTCAAAACACATTTTTTTTAATATAATATGCAGTGTTTTTAAATCAATGACAAACAACTGATGCAGTGGCCGAACAGATTGGCTCATCACATAAAACATTTCACACGATGCCGTCTTTGAATTTGCACATGCATCGCGCTCCATTGCACATTGTTCTTGGAATCTCACCGACGGTAATAAAGCTGAGTGTGCTACACAATTGCGGCTGATCTACTCAGTGCTTCCAACAATGACTTGACATTTTTGTCTCGAATTATCACTGGGGACGATGTGAAAACGCAATCTGTTCGACCACTGCATCAACTGTTTGCCCGCGACAATTTCTAATCACTTCTCCAACCGGTTGGAAGTTCGCTTACGTTCATGCAGTGACTAACTACCCACTTCGCGGATCATCTGTAGCAGAGCCTCTCTCATTTTTAAACAAGCTATAACCGTTTGGAAACTTTCGATCATCTCATAGCTTCGTCTTCATACGCATATTGTAGAAATCATAATGTTTCTTCAGCAGTTTTTCCTAATTCGTAGCAGAATTTAATGTTGGAACGCTGATTCAAAAAAGACAGTTTGCTACATAGACATAAAAGGCAGACAGACTTTAGACGAATGGTAATCTGAGTGCCTTATTAGTTTTGCAAAGCGTCATGTGACGTTTTACGCATGCCTAAGGAACCAGACTTACAAACCACATCGTTATTTTAGTTCACTTGTACACCGAGCATGAGTGGGGAGGGCAGTCCCCGAACTTGTTGATAATACCTTATAAATATCTAAAAATGCACTAACAAGAAATTTCGCCTATAGACGTAATTGAATAGTTTTTATGTCTCTGTACATGAACTATTTGTTGGATTTCAATAAAAATTTCCAAGTAAGAACAACATATAACACACATTTAGAGCACGAGTTTGCATTTTCTGTTAATATATATATATAATTTTTAAGTTGTGCTAATAACAGACACACACTCACACATAAGCATATACAGAGAGAGAGAGAGACCGACCGCTCAAAACCTGATTTTTGTGTTCAGAGAACATAAAAAAAAAAAAACCATACAAACAAAACAGAAACTCTGAGGCTCCAAAATTCGACTTAAAACAATATTTTCTCTACCATATATATATATATATATATGTGTGTGTGTGTGTGAACTATTGATATTTTATCACTTATGCCTTTAATATTTGATGAATAAAAAATTATTTCGTAGAAAAAAAAAATTAAAATTGAAAATGTTCGAAGTTAACCACCTGATTTAAGTAAATAATATATATATTACTGTATTTGAATCATTGTATTTTGCTTTTACATTATAAATTTTCTAATTCGTATATTTTTAATGGTTCTATGCCAGTTATAACAAACTCATGCACACACATACATATATCTGTGAACGTATGTGTTTTTATTAATAAAAGGTTTTCATTCTTTAATCGTTTTCACTTCATTATGTCTCTTTTGACGGTTAAATTCATAACCTTTGGAATTTGCTTTAAAATATATTTTCCCATTACTTTCATAACTAATGTATTGATTAGCTATATCGAAGCGGCTTTCACCTGAGTACGTTATCAATGTCTTATTTTCAGATTCTGAATTGCAGCTACCTTATTTAATGTAAATATTCCATGCAACTGATAGATAATAAATTCAAAATTATTCAGTGGCGGCTCCTTTCATATTACATTTAACAATAAACCCTATTACTGAGTTAAAGAGAAATTTATGTTTGAGATACTAGATTCTGGAGCAATGTTGAATATTTCTAAAATGAATTACATTCAAATTCAGTAAAGAAATTTCTCAAAAATTTAAATTAGGATTAATTAGGATTAATTTTATTTAAATATAACTATTTAAGAAGGCTGTCATCTGAAAAGAATTACCAGATTAAATGTAAATAAGCAATTATATAATTTTATTTCAAAAGATTATTTTTAATCATTATTACTTAAAAAGCATTTTGAGATATATATTAATTTATCATCTAAGAATTAGTTTACTGATTCTGTTTATTCTACACTACGAATGAGTATGTAATTTTAAGGAAACAACAAAATATAAATATTCTGAAATTTTTATTTGTATTTATGTGATAGCACTTAAACAACATCTAGACTTTGTAAGTAATTTTCAATTTAAAAAATATTATATATATATTACAAAAACCTTTTCAAACATTGCACAAGATGAAACCACGTATCACATGAAGATCTAAGAACATAAATAAAGATTTCTGAAAAAAAAAAAAAAATAAGCATCTTTTTAATGAACTTATACAACATTAATACATTTCAATGGCTCAGATTGAATGTTGCATGCAAATAAGGTGTTATGCAATTTGCAAAAAAAAGTTGCAGTATGAAGAGCCCGATAACATCTAAAATAATTGTAAACTCAATATCAAAAAGGAAATATAAAATCAAACATACTTTTAAAAACTGCAATCATTAATATTATCTAAAAAATAAACTATTTCTTTAAAAAAAAATTTATAACAAAACTAAAATTATTACTTACTTTACAATTTCAACCATCATATTTTTGTCTATATATATATACAGATGACTGACAAAAAATATGAACATTTTCGCTTTTTTACATTTTGTCAAATATCTTGAAAAGTTCTTTAGGAATCCTCCTGAAACTTTTGTAGTGTAAAGAATATGTTATGCCTCATATTTTTCAGTAAAAGTTGTGTGATGAAACGGGAAAACGGACCAGTAAAAAAATAAACAAAAATCAAAATCTTTTGGATTACCGTGTAAAAGATTTTTTTAAAATGCATTTTGGCTGCAGCATGTGATTATGAAGACTTTTCTCATTATCAGTATAAAATTTTAAGAGGCTACCACATATTCATGGAGATATAACAGTTTCTTTTAAAAATTGCAAAAACAGTTTCCACTTTTTTAATTATAACACGTAGAGTATTAGACCCAGTGCAAAGCCTTTTTCATGAAATGTGGCATACTACATTAGACAAAGCATACAGCAATCAGAATGAAAAAATTTTAAATATATTACGAAATACGAGCACTTTTGCTAAATAATTTTTGACTACGCATGCGCAAGCTTTATAAAATTTCATTTGCATAATTTAACAGACAAACGTATTGATCAACTTCTATGAAAACCGCAAACAAATATCATGCAAATTCAAAACTTTACGAGAGCTAGAATAAACAGAATTTATGTTCTTCTCAAAAAAATGAAAGGTGTTCGGGAGGGTTTTATCAATATTTATTTACAATCAGCGAAAACGCTGTAATATCATTGGGCATTGATTGAATCAAAATAAAAATGTGAGTAAGACCCCTTATAGTTTAGCTTTTATTTTGAGAGAACTAAAATTCTGTTCATTCTATCTCTCGTAGCGTTTTGAATTTACATGATATTTGTTTGGGGTTTTCATATAAGTTGTTCAATACGTTTGGCTGTTAAATTACATATACACGCACATATATATATATATATATGTGTGTGTGTGTGTGTGTGTGTGTGTGTGTGTGTGTGTGTAATGTCGTGGACTCCTGATTTCGTGTATGCAGTCGTGAATCCATAAGAAATTAATCCAGGCATGTTAACTAGAAACTTCTTTATTAAAAGTCCATTTTCGGGCTTTGGAACCGGGCCGTTTCAGAGCAATGAAGTCTGCTGGGGGGTCGTAAAGTCCCGAATCGTGGACGGACTTTCCCGGTGACCCGACCTCACATGAAACGTTCAGATCCGGTGGCGCTTAACTGCTAACTTTTCTGGCTAGAGAGATTAAAGAGAGCTCCAGAGAGACCCCGAATTTTGGCGAGTTCCATCTTTTAAACCTTAATTTTTTGGTGTAAATTGGCGTATTTCTAAACCCAACCCATTTCATTTAATTGGTTATTTCATCCAAAACTAACGCCTTTGCCTGCATTTTCATTGTTTCCTACTGGTTATACTTTTACACCCCGCAGACATCGCGAATCTGGTCGGCGCCCTATTTTGCCAACTCAGCCAAGTCAATTAAAATCCTTAAAACCATTATTCATCGCTTTGTATCTGACATTAAACAATCAAACCGCAATTAGACTCATAAATCCTTTCCTTTTTAATTGAATCCTTTCAGCTTCTACTGCTTATTAACTTTATTTCTAGGCTAATTATAAAGCTATTTCCAGACATCAAAATACTTAAATGAATCATCTGCTTATTTATTTCAAAAGATGATGACCGCGATTGCACTCACGCGCTATTTTTCCCATACTTTTAGAGTAATTTATAATCTCATATGAACGAACTTCCTTCTAATGCTTTCTGTTATCTAAAAAGAATATCGTCGAACGTAAATACACTAATTTAAAATATAAAAATATTAATTTATTTCTTACCTCTTTTTATCTATTATATTTTATATCTTTCATATCTATGATATTTCATATCTTTCATATATATATATAAATAGTAAATTATGCTGTCAAAGATCAATAAAATTTAAACGTATGAGTATAATTAGACGTTTTTCTCTACTTGCAATATGGCTTTATAAAAGTCGTTGAAGATAGCAAAATTGTTCGTTACTTATATAACATACAAGTATTAGTATTATGTCCTATTTAATGTTTCTGTTAATTTTATAGCTTATGAATACCACATTTATTAGAATAAATACCTTTTTTTTTATTGCTGACTGATTATCTATATGTAAATTTAATTACATTGTCAAGAATAATCTTGTTGGATATTCTTTTTAAACTTTCTGCGCAGTAATCTCTTGAAATTGTTTATTGTATTATATTTATTTTTTCTTTCCCCATTTAGGTTAAGTGTTTAGCATTTTTAAAAGAAAACCTCTTCTTCTTTCATCCACCTTTTTTTTCGAACCGTTTTCTATTATTTTTCTTCCGTTACTCCTAGATGCCATGATTTTTCTTTTCCATGTATCTCTTCTTCTTTTCTTTTTTCTTCTTTTATTACATCACAAATAACATTTTTATTTCCTCGTAGCGACTGATATTATATCGCATACACACAGCAAGATTCTTTTTAAATGAGATAACAACATAGCAGTGTTTGAAGTGACTTTTGAGGGGAAAAAATTAATATTTCCAATAATAAATTTTAATATTAACTTCATGATTAATAATAGGATACACACCATTATTTTTTGTTTGTACAGTGCTTACAATTACACATATATACGATTCAAACCATAAAATACTGAATTTCATTAATAGAGAAATTAAACTGCATAAATAAAATTGGATACTAATTTATTTCATATTTTTTTAAAGGTGCAAAGTAAAGAGAATCTATAGATAAAAATTTACCATCATAATAAAGTACTCAATATCTCAATCTGCCTGTCCATACTTCATATAATGATAAACAGTAAGCACAATATTTCATAGAAATATTTTAACAGAAATGAATATTTTAAAAGAAAAATTAATAAATTTTCGATAAAATGAAATAACAGTTTTGCACAACAATTAGTATATTTTTCATTAACATTTAAAAAGAATCTTGTAAAAGCTTTTATCTTAAAACGTACCTATTATTATTCATCATTGTAGTTAATTTTTGATTATGTATAGAGTATGTTTTTGCGTGCGTGTGAGTATAAAAATTATGAAAAAAATAAGTGGAAAAAATCTTTATTAATCTATAATAAATAGTTTTTTTTTTTTTTTTTTTTTTTTTTTTTTTTTAATTTGTAAACCAATATTATTTTTAAAAAAAAAAGTAAATAAATAGACAATATTGCCATTATTTAAATATCATTTTAATAAATTTTTAAGACAGAAGAAAAATTTTAAATCTATAAAAAGCTATCCAACAATTAACTTTCAAATGTTTATTTTCAACAATTTATCCCGTCCCTTTGACGTCAACTAATACTTCAAATTTATTAACCATTATAAATTAGCCTTATTTTTCTACATATGTTTCTAAAAATCTTGAACTTACTTAGACAATCTTCTCAAAGAAAAAAAGAAATCTTTCGACGCTAATGATCCCATTTAGGTAATAAATGTATTTTTATTTGAATGGCAAACAAATTCTCATAACATTCAAAAGTATGTCTTTTCGGATATTCATGTTTTTCAGGAAAATCATTTAAAAATTACATTGATTACTTTGCTACATTTAGGTTTCTTGTAAAGTTGAAAGTTAATCTTTGGTTTTTTCAGCTGTGTGTATTTGGCATCAATTATGTATATGATATTTATTTCAATAAGAGTCTTTTAGAGTCAAATATTATTTAATTCATTGTTACTATTAAATATTGATTTAATTATTATTTTGTTTATTGGCGGAAATTTATTTGACAATTTCTATTCTCTACATAAAAGGAATTAAAATTTTTTATTAGTTTTATAAAATAGCTATGTCCTGCTATACTTATATATATACAACATTAACTTATATGTATACAAAGTGTGTGTGTGTGTGTGTGAATGTGCGCGTGTGTGTATGTGTGTGTGTGTGTGTGTGTGTGTGTTATGCATTCTTTTTAATATGTACTGCTAACACACTGAAATCACAGTTGATAAAGCATAATTATGAACGATGAATGAATGTAAATAATATTGATAACATATCTTAAAGTCATTAAAGTTTAAAATACTTTTTTTTTTTAAATAATTTTTAATATGCTTTCTGAAATAAGAAGTATTTCCAGAATGTTTGAAATTGATAGATCATTAGTTTATTTAAAATATCAGTCATCATTTACATTTTTACTCAGTTACTCGTAATAACTCGTAATTTTTTTTATTAAAGCAGTATTAAAACAATTATTATGAAATAATGTATTTAACCTTCTCAGGAATTTTATTATTATTATTATTATTATTATTATTAATAATTACGTATTACTCACATTCATGATTCGCTTATGTAAATTCCTATCAGATTATATTATAAATAATTATATTATAATAGCAAAAATAAAGAACATTCTTCGAGATTGTTTTGTAATTTAAATGCAATTTGCTTAAGCAAATTTAATAAAAATTTAGGGGAGCGTAGGGCTAGTTATAACAGGGGTAAGAAGTACCACGCAATTTACGAAATATTTTGTAACATTTTTGTTTAAATATTTCGATAAACTTAATTCTTATGACGCGCTTTATTATATAAGCACAACCAGTGTTCAGCAAAAATAGTTAATGAGTGGTTTTGTACACGTGCTTCATTTTAGCTAGTTAGTGGAAAAAACATATTTCGTAAATTTTGATTAAAGGTATGTTAATTTATATTTTAAAGAAATGTTTCTACCTATTTATTTTTTCTACGTGTAAAGTTATAAAATGCACGTTTAATTTTTTGTATAAATCGTTATTATTATTTTTTTTTTTTTAATATAAATAAACAAAATGTTCAAAATCATTTTTTGGGGCAAGTTGAAACAAAATATTGGAGCAAGTTGTAATATTCATGTAATTAGACATTCTATTTTAAATGTTAACAAGCAAATTATTTATTCTATGCTTTATTTTGTGTTTTTTTTTTTTTTTTTTTCTATAATGAGAAACTATAAAAAGAAGTCTGAAAAAGCTTCACAGGATCATATATGAAAGGTGCAAATATTAGACGCCTTCACCTGAAAAAAAAGCATTTGAAAAATATTTTGAAGAGATAATTAAAAAGTAACACAAACCTAAAGAGAAAGAAAAAATAAAAAAAAAGATTAAAGGAAAAATAAATAAATAATAAAAAGAAAGGATAAAAATATAAATAAAATGATATTAACTCCATATATAAATTCTGATACAAAGCAGTAATTTTACTTAGCTTCTGGAGATGACTACAGCTACAGATCGTAGTCTCCGCCGTTTTTGTTTCAGGACACTTTCATAAATGAGAAATTTATGTCCTTTAAGCTACCGCTATTTTTATACAATAATTTCAATTCTGTTTAATCCGGACACATTACTTTTAAAATACAATAAAAATTTCTCTAAGAAAAAAGTGGTGGCAAAACAGGCCGAATTTTCTCATCTCTAAAAGTGTCCTGAAAAAAAAAAGGGCGGGGATTACGACCCCTGCTACAGCCTCTCTGAGGCAGAAGAATGGGTAAATATAATGCTTAACTTGTAAAATGTGGGCACACATCAAATGTGTGTGAGGGAACATGAACAATACATGTTCGTTTTGTTTTAACTTCAGTTCTGACAAAGAGTGACTTCTATATTGATTAGATTTTTAATTTCATCTTTATTTTACTATAAAACATTTGATATAATTCACTGTTACTATACCAAGAAAGTATAATTTAATATTACTTATTTATTGACTTTTTTTTTATTAAATTAATAAATGATTGATAGAAAAAACATTTTGAAATATTGTCGTTTTTTATTACTAGTATTTCCCTCATAACTGTTAAAATTTGTCCCAATTTCCGAGGCAAATTGTAACAGTCAAATAATTTTGAAAAAATATTTTTTGTGCTAAAATTCACGAAAGTTTTTTTTTTTTTTTTTTTTTATGAATATGATAGATGAATGTGTATGCTATGGAAAACAGCAATTGCTATGGAAAACGTAAATACATTTCAAAATACATTTAATTTTCTAAAAACTGTTACAACCAGCCGCACGCTTCCCTACTCTTTAAAATTTGTGTATCGATTAGTAATCTTTAGAGTATCTGCCATGAAAGATATACACGCACTCTCATATATATATATGTATATATAAACTTAAACTCGTGACTTACTTTAAGCTTTTGACGTTTAAATGTCATTTCACGATCACCATGTATTCATAGTTTTCATTTTAACACTTCTGCGAAAGGCTCTTGACAGTTTACCATGGGATTTGATCACGCCCTCTTTTTTTGTTTTCTTGATATTTTAGAGAACTAGAAAGCATCCATCAGTATCTTACAATTTAAATTGTATTGAATAATATCAGATGAAGGAAAATGCGTATCATTCATAGGCTTATTTTAACACGAATTTCTTGAATTCAATAAAAATTGGAAACATTTGGGTGCAGAGCCTGATTAAGGGGGACACATTATCTCCGCTCTCACCGGAATATTTTTACAATTATTTTTTACTTCATGTCATAGAAATTCCACGCTTTGACGAGGAAATATTTTTTATAAAAAATGAACGGTGTGAAACAATCCAATTTACTCACCGTTATTAAACACCAGAATTCTTTTAAAATAATTTTTAATGAGAATTTTGTGTTTATTATAGGAGGAAAGTATTTGTTGAAAAATAACGGTGTAAGTATAAATAATGTGTGCTTCCTCCTTAATCAGGCTCTGTTTGGGTGCGTCTTTAAACAATTATAAAAGAGATAAAAAGTTTCCGATTTCGTTAGGATTGCATTTCCGAACCTGCCTCTTCTGTAAGTTTGTCACACAGGCAGTGAATCCCCTGTATACACCCCGCGACAAAAAGATAGGAACAAAGGGTTTTTTCTTTGATTTTTCATAAAATAACGTTATCTTAACCCCTTCCACTCCAGGGACGTACGTGCGTACGTCCTAGTGATAATGGCCATTAATACCATGGACGTACGTGCATACGTCCAAAGAAAGTATACGATACAATAAGCCCAACGTTGTAGTGGTATCAGAGAGAGTTATTTTATTTGTCATATGGTATTTTGAAATTGTATTTTCATTACTGACAACTACATGGCGTTAGTAGTCTCGGTGACCTATTAGTTTTGGCTACGCCAGTTGTTTCGCGATTTCTAACGGCTGCGGTTGTGTGTAATTTTCGCTCCTCGATTTTGTGTGTTTTGCCGGTGTTTGAAACTGTGAATAATGTCTGATTCTAGTGATTCGGATAGTGATTATCACGAACTTGAAGATTCCAGTGATGACTTTATAACAAGTGAAGACGGCGAAAGCGATGACAGTGATGATGAACCACTTACAGCAGTCATTGCTATAAATAATTGAAATACTTTGATATGTATTCATATTTACTACCTTCATTAATTAAATATATTTACTTCACAACAAAATGCACATTGTTACTTCGTTATGTATTGCATTATTTCAAAATTATAATCTGGTATTTCACATATTTACGCTACAGCTAGCCTGGAGCGGAAGGGGTTAATTGTGCTTATCATTTATTATTATTATAAAATAACACTATTCCTGGACTAATTTTTGATTTAAGACTAATTTAGAAAAGTTTTAAGACTAAAATTTTTCTAATTTAAGACTACACTCCGCGACAAAAAGATAGGAACAAAGGGTTTTTTTTTTTTTTTTTTTTTCATAAAATAACATTATCTAAATTGTGCTGATCATTTATTATCATAACAAAATATTATCATATCAAAAACATATTAAATATTTGAATTATATTCAAAATATTCATATTCAAAATAATCATATTCAAAAAAAAAAAAAAAAAAAAAAAAAAAACTTTGTTCCTATCTTTTCGTCGCGCTGTGTAGTCTTAAATTAGAAAAATTTTAGTCTTAATTCTTTTCTAAATTAGTCTTAAAACAAAAATTAGTCCAGGAATAGTGTTATTTTATAATAATAATAAATGATAAGCACAATTTAGGTAACGTTATTTTATGAAAAATTAAAGAAAAAACCCTTTGTTCCTATCTTTTTGTCGCTGGGTGTATATATTGCTACAATGGATTAAATCGTTTTCCTGCGTCAAATATTCTGTTAAATTAAAAGTAGATTTCCAGTCAAATTGGAAAGAAAGGCTTCGATTAAAATTGAACTTGACTACAAACGCGACTTGGTGAGAAAATTCGGCAAAAAAAGGATAGTTTAGGTTTACCGATATTTCGAAGCTTCTTCAATAGAAGCTGCGTTCTAGAATTTTGCATTGGATTGTAGTACTGTATTAATGAGAACCATCGCCAAATTTCAGCCGTCAAAGATCTATGTAAGAACTGTTTAAATCCCAGGTAAATCACTTATTTAGAAAGGTTGCCTGTTAGCAACTCTGATCGAAGGATTGTTCGTGAATAAGCGAAATTCCTACACCCTTTATTCATGGCAGCCCGTTCATTCAAATTAAGGTCGACCATGACATCATTGGCGATTGGGGAAAATGATAGTTTAGATTTCCAGAAGTTCAGAAAATGCAAAATCTTCTAACACAGAACTGTCGTCAAATTCCATCGCCAAAATGTATAAATAGGTTTTGGTTGATTCCTGATGTGAGTTGTGGTTAGAGAGCTGTTCTGAGCAACTGTTTATGAGACTTGTGCAGGCCTCGCAGCGTTCCTAAATTTTTACTCCCATTTTATTATATTGACATCACTATCGTAACTAAAAAAATCTTCTTGAATGTTTTAATGCTAAAACATGTCTAAGCACTAAGAGAAAAAGCATTATTTTACCATGGTGGTGCAAGTATAATTAAATGAGTGTAAAATTTTAGGAACGCTGCGAGGCCTGATTGTGTACCAAACAATTGATCTTTGTTTCTAAATCAACAAAATTCCTTCTATCTGGAATTTTTAAAGACGTTTGCTTTAGTCTTGGGGAATAAGTGAGTGTTTTCTTACACTGTTGCCAGAAGAGTTGTTGAATTGTGATTTTTTGTGATACGAGTGACTGTTTCGAGAAAAATTTTTACATTGAATAAAAAGCATTCAGAGACTAGAACCTGCATGTGTCTTTACAACTTACTTTCTTTAAGCGACTCTATATAAGAAACTTTTGCAGTTGGTTTGTCCAAATTATTAAAATTATACTCTTGAAGAAAATTCTATTAACTTTTGGATTGTCTTATTGTTTTAATTATTTATTGATGTAATTTTTATATATTGCATCCACTTTCTCATTTACGGGACCCACCAGTAATCGAGAGCTTCTGCTGTCAAAACTGGTAGACGATAATTGCCGATTTCAAATCCAGGTCATGCTCGTCAGAATTTCCGTTCTCGATTTCACAGTTTTCTGTAGTTCATTCCGAATCTCGCGTAAAACAGAGCTAGGAATTCTTAGGTAGACCCTCGTGGAAGGCACTCTACCCAGACCTAGGTCCCTCATGTGAACAGTTGGTCTTAACCCCTACACCACTACAGTCACCACATTTCAGTAAAAAAATTTTGAGATGTACTGTTAAAAAAAAAAAAAAAGTTTTTTTTTTGTAAATACGTTTTTACGTTTACCTGTATTAATACTGATTTTGAACCTGCATCAAATAAATATCCTAAAACTATGTATATATATATATATATATAGCATCGAATATTTGTGGTTTCCATGTCGAATTGGATACCGATGTCATGAATAAATTAAAATTAAAACTTTGCTACCACTCTTAGCTAATCAAAATATGTCTCCATTATTTAATGTACGTGATAAACTAGAGGGATTACGAAAAGGGATTTCTTTGTCATAGAGTGCCTCCCTTTTGTCTATCCATATTTATTTTATTGAAATATTTAAAAATCGAAAAAAATTTTAGAAAAAAAATAATACATTTTATATAAAATGAAGTTACTTTTATTTCATGAAATCCAATTTATATTTTTTTATTAAAATTTAAAGACAATCTTTTAAAAGTTTTAAATTATTACATATACATGCGTATATGTGTCATGAATATTAATAAAGCTTGAAAAATCTTTAATGAACAGTTAATTTGTTAAGTCAATATTATTACTAAAATTGCAAAAAGTAGTAAACAGAGGGACAGCATTACATTTATTTAAAGATCATTTTGTTAATTCTCTACAGTAGAAGGAAATTTTTAAAGATAAACAAACACTGCTCAACAATTAACTTTCGATATGTTTACATTGAAGAATGTATCCTATTCCTTTGACGTCAATTAATACTTGAAATTTCGGAGTCATTATAAATTAGCCTTATTTTTCTACAAGCTATCACTAAATATCGCATTTACTTAGAGAAACATCTCAAAGAATAAGAAAACTTTCTCAGCTAATGAGGCCTTTTAGATAATAAATATATTTTTATTTGAATGGAAGATAAATTTGCATTACATTCAAAAGTCTATAATTGCATAACATTTCATTTATTTAAGCTTTTCAGGCAGTTTACTTTAAAAGAAAATAGACTACCTTGTCAATTTTAAGTTCTATGTGATGGTTAAAAGCTGATCATTAGTTACTTCAGCAGTAGTTGCCTAAACAACATTCATTTTAATGACAAGCTCATTGAGTCAAATATCATTAATTTCTTTGTTGCCATTAGATATTGATTTCATGACTGCTTTCTTTATTGGCATAAATTTATTTGACAATTTTTTTATGTTCATATAAAATGAATGAAAATATTTTCTTTGTTTAAAAAAAAAAACTATGGATGTTACATTATACCAGAGCTGCCAACCTAATCCGGCAAATTGTTAGTACCGCCCCTTATTCTACACCAGTTATTTTTAGGGGTTTTTTCTTCTTAATTCATCGCAAATATATTTTAAAAAAATTACTTTAAAAATTCAGCGGCGCAGAAAAAGGGACAGTACTAACAATTTGCCGGATTAGGTTGGCAGCTCTGTTATACATGTGTGTGTGTGTGCTCTAGTTTATGTAACAAAAAAATTAAAGATTTTTTTTTTTTTTTTTTTTTTTTTTTTTATAGAAATTATTTCAGAGCAGTTTTACATAAGCATTAATAAATAAGAGTTAATTCTTTACAACTTTTGTATCGATCGGTAATTTTTAGTATATCTGATATTAAATATATCTTATACATAAAGAGAAAAAAAGAGACAAGATTAATTTCTTGAAGATAATTCTATTAATTTTATGGGTTATTCAATTTTTATATTTGTTCATGACTGTCAGGTGTATTTTCCATATAATGTTTTTCTTCTTCAACAGTTTTGTTGCTATTATTAATAATACCATACATGGTGTATATCATTTTATGTATTTTGTCTTTATCTTTCAATTTATCTAAATTTTATGTCCATATAGAATTTTTAATATAGAAATTTTGCTGTTTACTAGAAGATTTCCCATATTTGAATGATTATGTATGTGTGTGCGTTATGAAATTTTTTTCATTGTGTCCTTGTAAAAAAACTATAAGCTCTTCTCTCATCAAAATCAAAGAAATCCTGCGATGGTGATCTTTAATCTACCTACCAATTTTTAGCTTAGTTGGATACGACATTTATATGCTACCGCACTTTAAGCAATTTGAATTCATGGCAGAATTATAAAAAAAAATTCTTTGTGTCCCTGTAAAAAAAACTATAACTGATATATTCATCAACATTTATACTTTTCTTCCGGTGGTGACCTATAACATATTTACCAACTTTCAGCTTAATCAATCAAAGGGTTTATTCGTTATCGTTTTCACTCATAAATACATACACACACTGTTAAAAATTCCAGTTTAAACTTAAACCACTATATGGAGTAAAGCTATAAGTAATACTATAATATGCTTCAACCTCACTTTTTAGATTTCTACTTCTTGCAACTGAATTTCAGTTACACCAAAACTTGCAGAAGTGTTTCGGCGGACATGCGAATGTAATTCCCTTCTATTCAAGAGATGGCACCACTAGCGAGCTGAAATTAGGGACCCTATATAGAGAGAGACTGGACATTGGCGCGCCGGCTTTTTCACGAAATTCTCCATTTTAGTGCCAGTTGCTCCATTGCTTATCATTACGCTGAGAAGAAATTTCGATTATTTTACGTCATAATCGAAAAAGAACTTATTTATTACATTTTTACTTTGTTGGGAGATAAATTGCTTTAACTTTGGAATACTTTTAAAAGATAAAAATGCATAATTATTTATTTTATATCATGCTTTAAATACTTTGAATTCACTTATTGTATGATGTTTTACGTATTTATTTCCTAAATATGAGATAATATTTATTTGCTAGTTATTAGTTTTTAAGTACTGTTTTGCAATATATTTAACATGTTAGATCTCAATGTATTTTTCTGATATGTTTTAAAATACATATTTAAATTAACTATATAGAAAGATATTTTTTGATTATTTGCTAGTACGCAAAACGTATCAGATTTCTTAAAGTAAATTGATAAAAATAAAGAAAATAAGGTCTATATTATTTGCTAGCATATGAAATATAAATTTCTTTTAAATAATAATTGCCATAATAAACTTTATAAATAATATTTAAATAAGTTATTATTTTTATTTACAAAATATTTTAAAAAGCTAAAAAAAAAAAAAAATCAATGAAATAAGCAAATGTAAATAAAATAAATAAAAACGTTTTTTAATATCTAAAGATATTAGGTAATATTTTTACAAATTATTATTAATAAAATTTTAATTTTTAATATCTAATTAAGTCATTATTATTAATAATGCGTAATTGAAATAAATAAAATATGTATTTTTAGCTTGTAAAAATATTACGTAAATATTTTTATAAAATAATAAAATATAATTTCTGTTCTTCTGCCGTAGTTTTACATTTACTCATGAATTATTTGACAAAAACTAAGATTGCCATATATTTGTTAAAAATTTTCTAACTTTTTATATATAGAATGCATGTCCTCAGAAAAAATAAGGTAGAATTACTTTCACTAAGGTAGAATTACTTTCACAATCAACGTATTTTGCTTAATACAGAAATATACAAAAAAAAAATTCCTCTGTTTTCTGATCGGAGTTGAAAAAGTAACCATGTCGAAGGTTAAAACAAAATTCGTTTTTCTTAAAATTCTTTTTTATCTAAGACAAAAAACATTACATATTTATATTCTGCATTACTTTCTGTACAGATTTAGTACAATTTTCTTTCATTTATGTTGTATAGTAAAGCACCAATCGCGAAGAAAAAAGCATTACGTTCTACGGGGATCGCTCCGAATTGGCACTAAGATGGCCGACTTTCGGTCAATGTCCAGTCTCTCTCTATATAGGGTCCCTAGCTGAAATTCGCCGGCTGAAATGGGAGAGTGAAAATAAAATGTGTGTAGTGAAATAGCGTGTGATTACATCATTCAAAACCAACATTCATTACAAGAAAAAAAGAGTTCTTTATTCAATTGATCACTAACCAGATGTTACTATAAGAAAGTTTTTTGAAGTATATCCTTTTAAGAAGAGAGAAAAATCTATTACACAATCCAGAATGTATGAATCAGTAGAATTCTTTTTGTAACCAAACCAAGCTTAAATTAAAGAGCATGGTCAAAAACATAGAGTAAAGTGCAAATTTTGTGCAACAACTCATCCATGGGTCAAAATAAGACACTAGAAAATTTTGTCCCTTTTATCGAGATCTACGAAACAGTGTTACTGGGCAAGAAAATGTGTGCCAGACCAACACAGTGCCAGAGTGTTAGGCTTGAGACAGGTAGGTCTTCAATTCGATCCCCACTACGGTTGGATGTTGAATATATATATATATATATATATATTAACATAATAACAATATTCGGTTCAACATAAAATTACCAAATCATGATAAAAGGTTAAACCATTGAGTGGTTGCAGCTACTTCAATCCTAAGTTTTAGTTCAAACTAACACTAAATTTTTAACAGTGCACATCACCGAAAAAATAGCAACAATGAACTCAGGTGATCTCAAAGTGTATAGACAAACCAAAAACTCAAAGCCTAATTTTTTTATAATTACAATAATTACATAATGTATGGTCGGAAAGTAAAAATAGTTTTTCGAAACAGCAACAGCACGCTATAAAACCCTGCCTTGAACAGAAACGACTTTATGTGGTGCTCAATGTCATAGAGTGAGATTAAAGTAAAGTATATATTTTGTATTAATATAAACATCTTTGACATTACTTCCATAAGTTGGATTTTATATACTTTTTAATATAATGAGACTTTAAAGCTCTATCGAGATGTAATGATCTGAAGTAATTTAATCGTACACTGTTGAAATTTTGATGTTAGTTTGAACCAAAACTTGTTACTGAAGTAGCTGCAACCACCCGGTGGTTTAACCTTGTACCATGATTTGGTATTTTATGTTGAACCAAATACTGGTTTTATGTTTTAAATAAAAATAAATAAAAATAAATAAAATAAATTCAAAAATCGACCGAGACGAGAATTGAACTGAAGACCTTCTCGTCTCAAGTCAAACACCCTGGCATTGTGCCACGCGTTCCAGCTCGATAATTCTGTTTTGTTGATTTTGATAAAAGGGGGTAAATTTTCTAGGGTCTTATCTTGGCCCGTGGGTAGTTGTTGCACAAAATTAACACTTTACTCTATGTTTTCGACCACGCTCTTTAATTTAAGCTTTGTTTGGTTTCAATCAGAAGATCCATACTTCTTTTGTGAGTGTATGTATGGTAGCTCCAAATTTTGGTGCAACTTAAATTCAATCGCAAGAAGTAGAAAATTTAAAACTGAGGTTGAATCACATTATTATATTGCTTATAAATTTACTCCATATAGTGGTTCAGGTTTGAACTGAAATTTTTAACAGTGTATATAGTAAAATATTTATTTCATGCATGATTTAAAAAAAATAAATAAATAAATATAGGTATTTTAAAAGATGTTTTATAAGAAAATATTGTTTTAACTATTCTTTCAAACTTATAACAGAAGCTCATAAGATCAAAATATGAAATATAATCAAATAAAAGTTGAATTTTTGAAAACGAATATGAGAAGTGAACATCCAAACAAAGTATCTTTTATATATTTACTGAATAAAATCGTTCATTCATACACATATATGAAAATAAAAGATCATACATATTTAATGCATTAAAGATTGCACTGAATGTAAAATTATTGGATAAAAATATGGCGTGAAAATATGTGTAACAAAATTTTCAACAAAATTTTAGAAAATCTAAATTTTATAAATCTTATTTCTAATATCAGATCAATACTAGAAGAAAAGGTTGCAAGAGTAAACATTTTGCATTCTCAAAGAAATAATGTATTCTATAATAAACTAAATATTTTACGTTGTTATCTATAAAATGGAAATTATTTACATGGCACTTATGTGTATTCTGATTTTTTTTATTTTTTCGAAATAGTTTGTATGAGAAAATATAATGTAAAGTTTAAATAATTCATATTGTAACGGTTTGTATTAATTAAAAAAATAATTAATTAAATTTTTCGATGATTATTAATAAAATTTTGAGTTCGTTAGTGAAGTTGTAAGGTATAGCAAAGTAATGCTACAATTAAAACTCGCACTTGATGCGTAACACATGAATACGAAGGTTGTAAGATTCGATTTGAGTGATGGAGTTAGTTCCTATTCTAACTTAAATTTGTAAATTGAAATATGCTAATATTTTGGAAACTGAATAGTATAAAAAGAGTTGGTCAGAAAGTCAGTTGGAGAGAGGATGATGGGAGTGAGTTGGTCAGTTGGTGAGTTGGAGAGGAGTGAAGGTTAGTTGGTAGGAAGATTGTTTAGGAGAGTTAGCAGCGGTTGGATGTAAGTCAAGTAGATAGCAGTGTCAGGGAATCCTCCTGCTAATCGAAAGATCAATCGGCCTTAGAAGCTAATTTAAATAAAAGTAGTTGCGATCCTTTGCGAGTAATTAAGTAAAGGAAAGTAAAGTAAAGTATGGGGTTATTTATTAATATCAAAGTATTTAAGAGGGCTGCCCATTTTAAGTAGTAAATTACTAGATGCCAAAGTCCAGCGTCCCCTTCTTATTTATGCTCAATTAAAGCTCAATTGATTTTACAAATCTGACTCTGTCGTTTCTTCATAGTTTAAGTATTTCATTTACAGCTGCAAGTCAATCTAAAGTTAAATAAGTAAGTTGGCAGCATTCAACCTTTAAGTTAAGTCAACCTTAAGTGAACTTCAAGTTCAAGCTAAATTAATATGGAGAAGTTTAATTCTCCACATTGGCGCCCATCTTTGCTCGAATCGCCCCCCGAGCAAGTCTTTTTTGACGGCACTAATAGTGTGCTGCAATTTTTTGAGCAGCTAGAATATTTTTTCAGTTTCCATAAAATCAATGTTAAATCAATGTTGTGTCTCGTGGCTAGCCTACTCCCTAGAAGGAGAACCGAGACAGTGGCATAGATTAATCGCCTGCCATTCGCTTGGCCCAAATCCAACGTATGATGATTTAAAACGCAAAGTTATCGATCTTTTCGCCACTCCGTATGATAAACTACGATTACAGCATGACCGTTCCCTCCCCCCTAACGAACGTCAGTGACAAGCGGTAATAAAGGATGTGGAAAAACCACAAGTTATTCAGTCGCAAGAAGAAAGTTCTACTAATTTAAATCAACCCCAAACTGACGACAAAAACTTTAATCCTTCTGACGAAAGTCAAATAAAAGTGAATGAAAACGAGCACACTTCACCTTTAAATGCCACTACAGGCAAATCTCCTTCTGTTAGTCAGCTTTTAGCTACGGATAAGAAATCCGAAAAATTGTGTCCTATTGCGACGGGAATTGTAAAAGATAATCCAATTAAAATAACTGTGGCTGCGGAAACTGTTAAACTAAGTGTAAAGCCAGTAAATGTTGCGGCTACCTTTTCTACTGATTTAAATTCATCTCCTGCTTTATATTTAAAAACAGTCAAATCGACGGACTCTGTTATTTTCGCACAAACTGTAGTAAACGAAACTGAAAAGTTTAATCAGTGCGCTTCTAAATATCTCGCAACTGCTTTTCAGGAAAATACAAGTAAAATAACTGTTGCTGCGGAAACCGTTAAAATAAATGATGCGGTTAATCTTGGTAACTCGCCTTTAGAAAACAGTTTTAAATCTATACAGAAGACACAGTGAAATAATTTTCAGGCGAACGAGAACTTAAATTGTCAAAATGACCCGCCGCCGAAACTGAAAGAAAATGATGTGATGTTACGAAGGAAATTTCGAAAGTGCAGCCAGCCTCCTCTGAGGCCTCTAGATCAGCTAGCAGCCCTGCATTCAACAGCACAAAGCGAACGCAGTCTTCTGCTGCACCGGTAGACATTCACAAGGTACCGGGCTCGAGTCCGTCCCAGAAAAGTGCCTCTCCGATACCGGACTCCGTTCTACAAGCCACCAGCACGGAAATTGCTACCACAACTCCGCAGACCTGTCTGAACCACATCTCTAATTCTGCTGATGTCAAGGAATCAAGCAATCAGGTGCTATGGTTAATTATTTTTTCCATCGTAAAGTATCTTTCTAGTAGAGCAGTGAGGAAATATACGACATGTAACGAATTTTGGACTTTCTTCTGGACTTTCACGCATTATCTCAAAGAGATGAACTTTTTAAAGTATCACAAATCTAAATTTAAACTTGCTGCATGAACTTTTTAAAATTTAAAAATGCAAAATGTAAACGTATGGCATGAACTTTCATCTCTCGAAATTTCATGTACTGTTTACATGTCATAAATTTTTTTTCTGTATATAGTATATGCATGTATGTATGTTAATGTTTTTTTTATTTTTAAGCCTTTACCGGCAGTTTTTGGTTAAAAAAAAAAAAACCTTTTTTGAACTTTTGTATAAACTTTCCCCCCCCCCCCTCTTTGGTTTTGAATTATCTATATATATCTGTACTTAAATGCCTTCTGTTTCAGCCATCACCTGCAGCGATTCGTAAGATAAATTTTCTTACCTTTGTATATAAATTTTCTCTCTAAGTTTTGACATGAAGTAATGTATATACTCTAATGCTTGTATTTTCTAGGCAACGACGGCAGTTTTGAAAACTTTTTTTAACAATTTGTATATATTCATTAAATATATTTCTCAACTGTCTTATATTGTATCAAATGAAATTTTATAAGTGTATAAACATTTTTCTCTATCGTTTTGTAAATTATCTCTATATATGTTAATTTTTCTCCTCCTCAGAAATTTACTGCAGTTTTGAAAAGTTTTTGAAAATACTGTATCCTTAAATATGTTTTCTAAATGTTGTATAAAATGTATCAAATGAATTTTCTTCTTGTCACTTTTGTATTTTTAACTAAAAGTCAATGTATGTATATATGCGCTTGGGGTTAAAAAACTTCTTTTTTTAAAGCTATTTTTGCATGTAAATTTCGCGTTTAACGACTAAACTTATTAACCCACTAACATTTTGTTTTTCCCTTATGCAAATAGCTACATAAAATATTGCTTATGTCTAAAATTATGTCATTTACCTATATAAAAGTGTAGTGTACCTTCTTTTGATTTATACATTCAAAAGACTTTTGTATTTTAGAAGTTCTCTGATTCAAACTCTCCGTCCAGTCGTGGGTCTGAAAATCTAGGCTAATTTCTACAAATGTTACTTTTGATGCTAGAGGCGGAAATTTTTGGACGTTTGCCAAAGACTTTGGATCTCTGAATTAGGAGCTAGTTTTGCTTTTCTGACGTAAAAGATGTTTTTTTTGGAAGCCAACAGCAGTCTGGATTGACATTTTAGAGATAAAGCTACTAGATATCAAGTCAAGTACTTTGGTTAGCTGACGGTTATCTGGGTCTAGACTGACCTTCAGATTGGATGAAGAATTAACAAGTTTTTTATTACAATAAAATTATGTTACAAGTTAAATTGAACAATGATCGCACGTTCTATTTAGGCGATCACTTTTGTACTACATTTTTTTTAATTCATACAATTTTTTCCTTTCCATTTGTTTTACGGAAAGATGAATGTATTTCCCCGCTGTAATAACGCTGGACTTCTAGTTAACTAAATTGAGTACAAACGGTTTTCTGGAGTAAAGCGTCTTACATTGAGCATAAGAAACATTTTTTTTTAAAAAAAGCTATTTAAGCTACTTAAAATTATATGTAAGTGTCCAGTTTTTTCGCCGTGTACTCTTAAATTTTTTTTTTCCCTATTAGATTTTTCAAACAATATACTTCTTGTTGGGCAGTCTAGTTAAATTTAAGTTTCCCCCCTCTTTTTTTTTTTCTAAAACATTATGTAGTTGAATTTTAGCAGTCAATCACTGCAACTAACTTTTCTTTGCATAGTATTGCAATGATTTAAAATTTGCACGGGTAAAAACCCGTTGGGGGATTTTTTCCGCGAAATTTTTTTTCAGGGGAGGAACTGTAAGGTATAGCAAAGTAATGCTACAATTAAAACTCGCACTTGATGCGTAACACATGAATACGAAGGTTGTAAGATTCGATTTGAGTGATGGAGTTAGTTCCTATCCTAACTTAAATTTGTAAATTGAAATATGCTAATATTTTGGAAACTGAATAGTATAAAAAGAGTTGGTCAGAAAGTCAGTTGGAGAGAGGATGATGGGAGTGAGTTGGTCAGTTCGTGAGTTGGAGAGGAGTGAAGGTTAGTTGGTAGGAAGATTGTTTAGGAGAGTTAGCAGCGGTTGGATGTAAGTCAAGTAGATAGCAGTGTCAGGGAATCCTCCTGCTAATCGAAAGATCAATCGGCCTTAGAAGCTAATTTAAATAAAAGTAGTTGAGATCCTTTGCGAGTAATTAAGTAAAGGAAAGTAAAGTAAAGTATGGGGTTATTTATTAATATCAAAGTATTTAAGAGGGCTGCCCATTTTAAGTAGTAAATTACTAGATGCCAAAGTCCAGCGTCCCCTTCTTATTTATGCTCAATTAAAGCTCAATTGATTTTACAAATCTGACTCTGTCGTTTCTTCATAGTTTAAGTATTTCATTTACAGCTGCAAGTCAATCTAAAGTTAAATAAGTAAGTTGGCAGCATTCAACCTTTAAGTTAAGTCAACCTTAAGTGAACTTCAAGTTCAAGCTAAATAAATATGGAGAAGTTTAATTCTCTACAAAGTATGTAAAAAAAAATTATTCCTTCTTTTTTGCTTAGAGTAATTATGTTAAACCTTCTTCGTACTAAGCATGTAAGTATGTGTAATAATGGCAAATTTTATTGCTTGAAGCTAGTATTTACATTATTTTTTTATATACGTATACTATATATTACCGAAATCCTTATTAATTGGAAGAATGTTTGACGTTGTTATGATAATACTTACATAGTTGCCTAAGATTTTAAATATTTTACGTATTTGACATTAATATACAATTTTGCATTATTTTAAAAGATATACGTGTCATTTTAAGTTTCTAGTATATTTGAACACTTTTTTTTTAAATGTTATTTAATGTAAAATGATCTCTCTTTTTTTTTCCTTCTTTAATTAACATGTTTACAGTAGTTAATATAAAAGTAAATTATATAGTTATTAAAAACGTCATAATAAGTTTCTTTTTTTTTTTTTTTTTTTTTTTTTTTTTACTTACATGAGTACTATGTAAATAGGTTTTAAATAAATAAATATATATATATTTTTTTTTTATAGAATGCAGTTTATTAATTCTTTTAAATAAATTAGAAAATATTTATTTTTAAAATAATTCTATTCGTCTATTAGTAGAAAGTATTGAAACAAAAACTATATCTAAACAATATCATAAATTATTTAAACACTAAATAAATAATCAGTCACATATATTTACATTAATTTATCCATATATAGTACAGGATGTTTTGTTTTTTGAGTCAACTTTTTAAAATTGAATTTTTATAATAAATACACATTCTGAGATCCGCTGAATCCAAAATTCAAGTTTTTGTCGGTTGGTCTCTGTGTGAATCTGTGATACTAGTATTACCAGCATAACTGAAAAACACTTGTTAGGAACAAGTTCAAACTCGATATTCTAAATATATATCATATGAGGATGTTACATGAAACATTTTTATAAAAGTTAGATTTATGGCTAGTGTACCGAGATTAAAAAAACTTTTCAAATTGTTTACGTCTATGAACAAAATTTCTCCTGAGTACACTGTTAATAATATTGTAGTTTTAAAAAATTAAAGAACGCGCTTTTATAGAAATGTGAATTAAAAAACACAAAATATCTGTCTTAGTATTAAAATGCAGGGTAAGAGAAAATCGTGTGAGTGACACACCATAATATTTACATACATTTAAATCTTTAATTAAAATAATTTAGAATTAAACAAAAACCATTTTTAAAAAATCTCCCCTGACTGGGTTCGTACGCTAGACCTTTAGGTTTGTAGCGCGGCTCTTTACCTCGCAGCCACGGCGTTCACGTACGAAAAGTCTTTTTTTTTTACAGTATAGATTTTTTTGTTTGCTCCCAGAGTGGTTACAAACATACATACAAACAAACAAACATACATATATACAGGTGAAGCTAATAATAAAAAAATAAAAGCGCGTTAAAAATGGTTTCTTAAAAATGAGCTAAAATGTCTCAAAATACCTCCGAAGCAGTATATACTTAAATTTGATAACCCATGTACTCATTTTTGAGTATATTGACACGTCAACCATGGGGATATTGGGATTATTATTAGTCAACCCGACTTTTGAGCATGCCAATAATGCTCAAAAATGAGTACATGGGTTTTCAAATTTAAGTACACATTGTTTCGGAGTTATTTTGAGACATTTTAGCTCATTTTTAAGAAACTACTTTTTACAGTGTATAATTTAAAATCTTTAGATTGCACTACAAAAAAAAAAAAAAAAAAAAAAAAAAAATGGAATTAACATATATATTTTTATGTTTGTATAAACATGTTTTACATGGAATACGGCATGAAAAAGTTTTATTTTTCGTTTACAGGGTCTCACAAAAATATTCGGATATATTTGGATAATGGTTGGAAATTCCTCGAGTGCATTTCAAGTTGTGTTATGATTTTTTTTCTATGCAAAATTTAAGAGCACTATTTGGTGCGTAGAATAATCTTAGATAACGTGCAGAGCTAGTCAAAATCGAATACGTTTTTTCAGATAGATCTGAGAGAAATGTTTTGGAAAAATCAATTTTTTGTTTATTTGTTTAATTAATAAAAGTCTTTAAGTGTTTTATGATTGCATGTGCAACAGTGGAATGGGGGAGTTTAGGGGAACGGCAACCAGTCCTTATCACAGAGATGTCCTGTATAAAATTGTGTTTAAATCTATTTTAAAATCATTTTAAAGAACACGAAAACTGTTCAAATACTGTTTCTCATACCTTACACTTAAACTGAGATTATGTGTCTATTGGAATGTAGTCTAAGAGAAATAAGTGTGACTGTCACGGCAGATTATTTAAAATTATAAAATGATGGTAAATAATGAAATAATCATTTTTTATGATTTTTATTAAATATAGTCATTCCGAAATTTGGTAAAATAATTGGAAAATTTCAGATAAATTATTCATGAAAAATTATAACAGATTCTGCTTTAATATGAAGATATATTATTGTCTATTACGGGTAACAAACCCAAAAATTTAATGTATAGAACAAATTTGAAAATGTATGCAAAATATACATGCAAACTTAGTTTACCTTCCACTAAATGTGGAGGTTACTACAAAAGTAAAGTAATTGCAAAACTTCGAATTTTGAGAGTGGCACACTGTCGGAGAGGGTACTGTAAGCAATTTTTCGAATTTCTAAAACTATCATCATTTCATGTTTAATTTTCCTTCTTAAAAGAAAATATAACAAAGAAAGTTTCAAAAAGGCAAATATGAATGCTTTTAGGTCTAACTTCAGATTATAAATAGAAATATAAGGCTAGGTTACACTACCCGTAGTTACATTTACCCCTACTTCACTCTATTCCTAATTTTTATATTTTTCTTCAAGAAAAGTTTGTAAATTTTTTTCTTTTTAAGTTTAACTAAAATAATATTATTGATGTTAGACAATATTAGACATTTGTTTTTATTTTTACAATATTGTAATGCAAATGTAAAATATTTTAAAATCCGCTAAGTTAATTTAAAATAACTATACATTCTCAGTTTTGATATAATAGCATTTCTGGATTTAATTTAAAGGCTTCTAAGAGATTAGCATCTGATTTTAATTCCTTTTCCGTTTACTGATACTTAAATATATCTATTCAATTTGAAATAATTGTTCAGTGCAACAGGCAAATAATTAATCTGTATTTAATACTCCAGCAAATCCTATTCAATTGTACCTCCGTGTAAATACATTTAATGGATCGTAGATAAATGTGTGTTTGAAGTATGAAATAATTTAATTTCTCATAAAACTAATATTTAATTTTACACCACAAAAGCTTGAACAAAATAATGTGATAAAAAGTATTTTCTATTCGATGTTTTTTTTTTTTTTTTTTTTTAATAATAAAACCTTTAGCGAAAGCTATTAAAATTTTAAATTAATTTTTTGTAATATATTCTTCTTAAAAAAATAATAATAATAATAGTAATTGAATTTCTAGTTTGTGAGTTTTTACCGTCAAATTACAGAAAATTTGTAATATTGTTCTTAATTATTTACGGGAAATTTTAAGATTAAATACACGACGCATGTGGATCATAAATTTATGATATTAACAAAGCTTATTCAGGGATTATGGTGCAGATCTCATACCAGTATTTGTTAAAAAATATTCTTTACTTATAAAATCATTGATTTAAGAAGAAGGAAATTTCCTTTCATGAATAGTGGTATGAGTTCTGCCGAGTTCCCATTCCTCTTTACTACATATTATATTGTAAATAAATAAGTTTGAATTTTATTTTTACACAATAATTGCCTTGAGGGTTTTCACGTCGCACTAGTGGTACGCTCTGGTCAATTGACGATGGTCACCTCTAAGAGTGGTCCAGAGACATTCCAGCATTTTGATTCTTCAAGGGAGGACGAAATTATCGCCTTAATTTTTTTTTCAAAAATTAACATTTGCCAAGATACTAGTTATATTGAGTTTTAGCAACCATCAATCCGTAAATCTGTGAATAAAAATCATTCAATAACATCATTAACAAAAAATTTGAAATTAAACAAACGCTTATAATTTTATATTTCAAAAATATTTTTTTTCTAATTTAAAAATTTATGTTTAGTACCTTATAACAACCTTTATTCCAAGTTTACATAAATAAGAAGCGCTATTATACATAAAAGTAGCGTTAAGTTACCAGAGTAATTCTTATTTTTATACTGTATATGTTGTTACTGTTGCGATACTCTTATAGATTTTTATTTATCTGTATTAAAATATAATAATTTTTTACTATTTCATTCCTTTGAAACTCTATACTTATATTTAAACAAAATTAAACATCATTTATTAATTTTTATTTTTATTATATTTTTTTAATGCTCTTTCATTTTTTTTGTCTTTTGCGCAAAGGTTTTTCTTTTTCTACTTCATACATGTAATAGTAAATGAAGTTGAACTTGTTTATAGCTTCCTTGATCGTCAACTTGATTGCAACATCAAAAATATTTGTCACGTTCAAAAAGTTTATAGGCTTCAATGTAAACATAAGTTCCTTATGATGTCTTACAACCTCGGTTTTAACGTAAAAGATTATTATACATACATTTTATTTATTTATTTATTTTTAAGAAGGACACAGAAAAGTAAAACGAGAAACTCGAGTTACTTTTTTAATGTAATGCATTTTTAAAAATACATTATGCTTATCGACTATAATTGTATATTTATCAACTGTAATTGAATTATAATTTTACAGACCCGTTCATAAATTACAATACAGATTGCGTTATTCTCCGAATTTCTTTTTTGTGTTCCTAAACCCATTATCTACATTTCGTCAAGCTTTCCAGCTTCTCTCCATTAAAATTATGCACTCCTATTACACAAAATACTAATACATTTTTACTTTCCGAACACTATAGTGAGGAAAGTATTGTAATCATGTCAAAAATCCGAATTGGAGATTTTGATGTATATATACGTTTCGAGGTCCCCTGAGTCCGTTTTCACTATTTTTACGATGATGTATGTATGTTTGTGTGTATGAGTGTATGTAAGTGTGTATGTATGTGTGTGTGTATGTCTGTGAGTGAACACGCTAGCGTCTAAACGCTTTGTTCGAATAAGCTAAAAGTTGGTACGTACATTGTAGGTCACCATAGTACAAACCACATAGATTTTGGGGAATCTAGCACTTATAGTTTTTTTTACAGGGACACCAGGAAAACTTCTTTATTATTATGGTCTATGGGACCAAAATCTTAAAAGTGCGATAGCGTTTAAACGCTTTATTAATCTGAGCAAAAAATTTGTACACATGTTATAGGCCACAGTTGCATGAACTTTATAGATTTTGGTGAATTTAGCACTGACAGTTTTTTTACAGAGGCACAAAGAAAAATTCTTTATCATTATGACCTATGGGGCCTGTTATGTTTTAAAAAAACATAACACTACGTTATTCTTAAGTTTCAAATAATTCAACATTTTTTTATTTAAAATTATAGGTTTTCAGTTGCCTTTTATTTAAAAAGCTTTCTCTTTCGAAATTTATGTTATACTCCGCGAAAATTTCTATCAAAATCGATCGCGATCTATTTATTTAAAACATTTCTGTTTTTACTTGAAAATTTGCCTTTTTCAAAAAATAAAATAAAATATAAACAAATACAGAAATTCCGTATTAATATAATATCGTAATCGATATTCTATGCATAAATCACTAAGAAAATAATAGTAGAGAAATTACTAAAAGTGCAAAATTAAAATTAAAATGTATAAAATCAGAAAAACCCTAAATTATCTGGTCAGCAATTAGTGTCCCGATTTTGCATTTTATATTATTTTTCCAAGCTTTATTTATATGTAACATTAATTTCATTAGATAGCTTATTTTATTTACTTTAATTTGAGCCATCGCTCATAGAAATAGCTTAAAAATTAATTGTTTTCCCTTCAAAAAATCATAAGTCCAAAAATACCTTTTTTTATTTGACTGTAGTCTAAAATTCAGCGGTCAGCCATGTTTACTTAAAATGCTCGACTTTCCCGCGCTTTCAGAGGGGGAAGAAATGTTCTAGAATAATCCGGAATGGTCCCGGCGTCCGTTCGTGACGTCGCAGCGTCCCTTTCGTGCACGCTCATTGGCTGGCTTCGAAGAGAGCGCGAATTTCCGATAGCTTTCGGGAGAACAGCAGGAGGGCTTGTACGGTGAGGTGGTGTCGCGCGGCTGCGGCCGGGAGTCTCTCCCGAGCCCAGGCTCGGCACGTAAGCTTTTTTTCTTTTTCAAGATCATAGGAATAATCTTTAATAGATTTTGCTTTTTTATATGTTACCAACGGATCAGGAACATACCTAACTTTTTCAAGAAATGTGAAAATGTCCGAGCCGGCTAGGTTCTGATAAATGTGCCGTGAAGGAAACACCGTTAAAAAGGAAACATCTTGCCAGATCTCAATCAGTTCAACATTTAAGAGACTCTTCCTTCAAGAATTGCTCTGCTGACGAATTACCTATAGCATTCATATATGAAAGATGGTTCTACAATTGATACTACATTTTATGGAAACTACCACATTTAGATACCAGTAGCTTAGGTGGCTAACCTCATATCACATGTTAACGAATGTGGGGTTCTACTACATCTTACATGATCTTCGAATTACTTCTATATTGAAGAGACTCTTCCCTTATGAATTGTTTTGCTCATGACTCGCCCATAGCTCTCTTTTTTCCTTTTTATCTAAGATGGTTCTACTAATGATACAGCAGTGAGTAGTGTTTGGAAATAACTACATCTTGATACCAGCTGCTAAGATGGATATCAATGAATCAGCGTAGGTGGTGACTGAATTTGATATAACTGAAAGATCTTTCGTTCGTTTTCCTTTTAATAATGAACATTCCACAAACTGAACACTAGCGGCCTTCAACTTAGTGTAATTTCACATATTCTGATAGGTGTTTTAGTTTTAATCAAGATTATACATGTGATATACGTTTTGTATAAGTTTTAGTAATTGTTTTTTAAAAAAGTGGTACCACTCCTTTAGTGATTTGGATTAACACATGTTCCTTTCAACTCAATAAAACAGATGTTTGGTAAGTCATTTCTCATGTGTTTTATTATGCATGCCTTGTATTTTCATTTAGGATATGTTTCTCTTTCAGGGTAAATCACTCCAGTTTTATAAATTAAATTGTACTCCACTATTTTTTAACGATCATTTGTGGCTATAACTTTTTTTTTTATTCCGAAACTTACACAAGTAGATTAAAATTCCTTTTTTTTTTTTTTTTTCCAAATTCCTAATTTTTTCCCCCGTTAGCAGATTTTCCTGCTAACATTAATGGTGCCATGACAAAAAACGGACAATAATGCTTAGTTTATTCCTTTTTATCTTTCCAACCACAGGTTTGGGTTTAAAGCTGGAGTGATTCCTTATAAAATGCTTTAAAATAAATCCTTTTGTGCAGATATCTCAGACAATTTTTTTTTTTTAACTGTTATTGTGTTTTTCTAATTTTTTTATTTATTTATTTGAGAGCAGTTGCATATAGATATCTATTTAATTTTATATTTTAAATTTGAGTATTTAAGCATATTAGTCAACTGATTTTAGCATTCAAAGTGTATTATTTTTATTTTATTTTATCAATTTCAGCATAAAATATTAAAAAAAAATTTCTTTTTTTCCTTTTTCTCATTTTGGAAGGGAAATGTGGAGAGATTATATATAATTTTTTTTAAAAAAGTAACTGTTTCGGTAAGCATGTTTATTTATTTATTTATTTTTTTTTTCCTTCAACTGTGCCTGATGTCCGATTTTTTTTTTTAAATTTACTAGAATTAATTTAATGTCCTCCTAAATCAAAATTTTTTTTTTCATTGTTTGGGTTGGCTTCTATTTTCACCTTTTGTCTGGATATATATATATATTTTTTTTTTCTTTTTTTTCCCCTCATGAATATGTATTCTTTAGTCGGTTCTCTTGACAAGTTTTCTGGGGAAGAAGGGCAGGATGTCAACCATTTCATCCGCTCCATTACAGAAATGGCTAATCATGCCAATTGGCGTAATAGTCTAAGGCGGATAATTTTACGATCAAAGGTCTCAGGGAAAGCTCTGGCTTTTCTTAACACAGATCCAGAAGCTTCAAATGAAGAAAACTTCGACAATTTATGCCAACTCTTAAAGAACAAATTTGAAAAAGTGCCCACCCCCCACGAAATACAATCAAATTTTTCCTCTATAAAACAAGCTCCTAAACAAGATGTGGCTGCTCTTGCAGACCACATCCGTATCACTGTCCAAAATTTAATACTTAATCCCGATAATGCCCCCCAAATTCAGGACATCAGGCATAGTTTGATGTTTTCCAAATTTTTGGAAGCGGTTCGCCCTGACATTAAATTTGAATTGACCAAATTGGGACCCAATACCTTTGAAGAAGCCATTACTATGGCAAAAAATATAGAAAGGGCCCTCAACAATAATGAAGCCTCTGTAGCGAATGTCACTGCACAGAATGCAGACATTCAAACTTTAATTCAGCTACAGATTGAAAATTCTAAAAAAATAAATGAGCTTTCTGAGACAGTTGCAAAACTGCAGGCAGTTACTTGCCACATTTGTGGTAAGGGCCACCTAACAACGAATTGTTATAATTATCCATCATCGTCTAATCAAAGTTCCAACTATGAAAGAAGAGGAAGAGGTTTTAGGAGTAATTTTCGTTTTAACAGGGACAGATCTCGCCCTTATTACAAAAATTCTAAAAGGCAGGGCCAATGACAACTACAACACAATGAAGTAAACTCCCAGGATTTAAATCTTAATCAATCCAAAAATAAATTAGTGTCTTCAGTTACAAATTTTGATGCAAATTTACCCATAGTAACCATAAAAATAGGAAAACACCATTTACAGGCACTCCTCGACACAGGTGCTAACCTAAGTTTAGCACAACCACACGCTATAGACAAATTGAAAGATGACATGAAACTAAATTTCTTATCAAGGTCAGTAAACATTAAAACAATAGATAATTGCACAATTCCCTATTTTTCTACAGTAGATTTAAAATTTAAAATTTCAGATAAATGGTTCAACAATGCCTTCTTTGTGACGTCAAATAATTGGGCATCTACTTATGATTTTATTCTAGGTTATGACTTTTTACACAGAAATAAAATAGTTTTGGATTCCTCAAATCAAAAAATGTTTATTGGTAATCTGGCTCTTCCTTTTGAAAACAAAGCCCCCAACTTAACTTCACCCACCAATTCCAACAATCTCGTAAATTCCCAATTAGATCAAAATCCAAATGCCCAAAATTTATTTGCTCGTTCACTAAAATTTGTAAAATTTAAACCTGGAGAGTCAAAAGTTATTATTCTTAAATTTCCCAAGATTAAATCCAACACTGAGTTTATTTTATTTTCCCCAATTGTGACAAAATTACCTCTTAAAATGGATGAAAGTCTACATTCACCATATGATACAAATTTTTGTTTTATTTTTGTGCAGAACAATTCTGACCACAAAATTTTTTTAAGGAAGGGAACAAAATTGGGTACTATTCAATTTTTAGAAAATGATGACATTAAACAATGTAGTGAGCAGCCTATTTTTCAAATTAACGCTTTAAACTCACAGGAGATACTTAAACTCAGAAAAGAAGAATTATCACCTCAAAATTTCAACTTAAATCATCTTTCTCCTCCTGAAAAATCCAGAATTTTAAAATTACTTTTAGACAATTATGAAGTTTTTTCTACCTCTTATAAAACACTTGGTTCTACAGATAAAGTTGTTCCGCAATTCAAATTACTTCACGATTTTGCACTTCAAACTAAGCCCTATCCCATTCCTAAAATTGCCAAAGACTTTGCCAAAAAAGAAATCGCTCAATTAATAGATGCAGGTATCATAGAACCATCCTCCTCAAATTATTGTTTTCCTGTAATTTTTGTCAAAAAAAAATCCTTACCTAATCAACCTCCTGATCAATTAAAATTTCGCATGGTAATTGACTATCGATTGCTTAATTCTATAACAGAGTCCTTTAAAATCAGTCTCCCTAAAATTAATGATATTCTTCAAAGCATCTCCGGAAAAAAATTGTATTCTGTGCTGGATCTAAAGGCGGCTTTTTTTCAAATTAAACTTCAAGAATCAGACAAATTTAAATTAGCTTTTGCAACAGACTTTGGAAATTTTCAACCATGTAGACTTCCGTTTGGCCTTGTTAATAGTACCTCCTATTTTCACACACTTATCAACAAATGTTTAGCAGATCTTAAAGGTAACAACGTGCAATTTTTTTTAGATGACATAATTGTCGCAGCTGATAATATAGAAGAAATGATGTTTTATTTACAGAAAGTCTTTGACAAATTGAAACAATTTAACCTCACTTTGGATCCAGCAAAGATGCAACTTTGTAAACCCAACATAACTTATCTTGGTTTTAATTTACATGAGAACGGCTATTCACCCTCTTCGAATAATGTCAACAAAATTAATAGCTTCCCAATCCCTACCAATGTCAAACAGGTTCAATCGTATTTGGGCATGGTTAACTATTTTCGACCTTTAATATATAATTTTGCAGAAATCTTGAAACCCATCATCAATCTTACAAAAAAAAGGGTAAAATTTTATTGGACAGCTGACTGTCAGGAGGCATTCATGAAAATTCAAAACATTTTACTGGCTAATCCGACCATAAAAAATATTGCTGAAAATAAAGATATTTACCTCGTAACGGATGCTTCACACCATGCAATCTGTGGTATTCTGATGCAGAGCCATAATAACATTTTCCATCCTGTTCAATTCTTTTCCAAACTTTTAACTCCAGCAGAATCTAAATATCCTTCCATTAAACGTGAATTGTTTGCTATTTATTCTTCTGTTAAACATTTTCATGAACACTTCTACGGTAGGCAATTTAAAATTTTAACTGATGCTAAAGCCTTAACTTACCATTTAAATTTAACCAAACAACCAGATATAATTGCTAGATGGTTAATGTATTTACAAGGATTTAATTATACAATTGAGCATATCCCAGGCATGTCAAACCCCGCAGATTTTCTTACACGAGTTTTTGACAGTGATGAATCAAGAAACCTAAATGTTAATGCTATCAATTTATTTGCTCCTGAGGAAAACTTACTATCTTTTTCAAACATCTTAAAAAATCAATTAGAGGACCCAAAATTAGCAGATATCAGAAACAAAATTAATAAAAACAAATTATCAAAATCTAATTATTTCATCGACCAGCAAACTAACTTAATTATGTATAGAGATAAAAGCCAGAACGATTCTACAGATAAAATTGTAATTCCGACTTCATTACAACCTCAAGCTATTGAAATTGCCCATCAACCTCATTTTGGCATAGAAAAAACTTTTGCAAACTTAAAAAGAATTTATTTTTGGACAAAAATGTTTGAACAGGTCAAATCATTTTGTAACTCATGTCATAGATGTTTACAAAATAAATCCAAACCAACTGAAACCAAACCTAAATGCATTCCCAAATCTAATCTTGCCCCAGGTGAGATGATAGCAATTGATGTAGTTGGCAAACTGCCGAGGTCACATGACGGCAAATTTTTCATATTAACCATTGTCGATCATTATTCCAGGTATCTTGAGGCAATTCCATTACCTAACGTTACTTCACATACTATAATTAAAACACTTAATGATTATTTTTCACGTTATGGCATCCCCAAGATAATTCTCTCTGATAATGCTCCGAATTTTATTTCTGATGAATTTGAATTTTTTTTGAAATCTCTCAACATTAAACACAGAAAATCTTCTATTTATTTTCCAAGGTCAAATGGTCTTCTTGAAAGGATACATCGCTCTCTTAAACAATCTATAGCTTCTTTGTCAGATAAAGTAATTGAATGGTCAGAACGTTTAAAATTTTTTGTGCTACATTACAACAATGCGAAGCACTCTGTAACAAATTTTACACCAGCCCAACTTTTTTTTGGCAGAAGATTAAACCTCCCCATTGACATAAATCACCCACCCAACCTTGTTGAACCACCCTCTAAATATTGGCTTAGACAAAAACAACACTTTCATGAATCAAAACAATTAGTCAAACAATATGAACAGAATTACTTTGAGAAGCATGAGAAATTTTTGAAAGGTATTCCAAACCCTGAAATTGATTTAAATGACATTGTGTATTTGAAAGCCCTACACCCACCCTCTACCTTTATGCCAAAGTTCACTGGTCCCTATGTTGTTCTAAGAAAGTTCAGAAATAACAACTATCAAATACGTGATGCGGATGATGATACGGCAAGACCCTTTAAAGTGAATGTTTCAAAACTTTTCAAAAAACATTAATTTGTATATAGATATTTTTTTTTATTTCCTATTTTAGTTGGTGTATGTTTGTGTGTTAAATCAAAATTTTACTCCAGAAAAAATAAGTCCACTGTTTGCAAAATATATCTTTATTTTATTCATTTTTACATTATACACATTTATTTAGTACAAATATTGTTTACTTTATGTTAGGGATTTATGTACATTTATTCACATAATGAGTAATATACAGCAACAGCAAAATTTCAAGACACTTTGTGCCATATGCAGTTTTCTTAAATTCAATCCTTGCCCATATTCCTTTTGTAGAGTGCAAAAAAAAAAAAAAAAAAAAAAAAAAGAGGAAACAGAAAAGGTTGACAATATTTAAGTGGAGAGTCTTGTCAAAGGCCTAGGCGGGATCTCTTACTTGTGCTCAGGCTGGTCCTGGCATTCAGTGCTACTTTTGTATTGAAAACTTTTGATTTTATATATTTTTTTTAAGCATCATCACATCATGACAACAAACTGAAATTCTCTTTTAATTTGCACTCATTTGATAATCTTACCTTAGACAAGTAGATCATTAACACCATAATATTATGGCGAGGGATTCTGCAAAGGAAAATTGTTTTTTTTTCTTCTTACCTATAACTTGCATATTTGAGTTCAGTATAAACCGCACAAGGTCACTATAAATTGTTGAAATACTTTGAGAAGTTCAGGCAAACTAAATTTGACATCAATTTGAAAATTAAGAGATATATAAAAAAAAAAAAAAAAATTTTTAATCTCAATTCTCTGTGCACAGAACTATGCCTTATTTGAATTCCTATCACTCCTTACAAAGACTAAAAAGGGTTGAGCCTATTCAATAGTGTCTTCAACCGTCTTTAAATAAGGTTATAAATGTTAGGATAAATATTCTCCAATTCTTATTTAATATAGCAAAAGTATAGAAAATTTTAGATACTTACTTTAATCTAAATACTTACCATCTGCCTGTTCCAAAGTGTACCAAGTCTAACAAATGTGTTGCTAAATTCCTACGATATGTGATATTGGTTATCTAGTCCAGAATTTTATATTTTTTCCAATTGTTTGTGTTTACCATTATCTATATATGTATTTATGTGTGCTTTTTCAATTGTCTGAGACATTTGTTGAAATATATCCTGAGTGAATTTTTTTTTCTCTAATATGTACATGACTTACCATTTAATATGTATAAATTTGTTGTTGGTTTTGCTGCTCCTGTTCCGTTGGTTCTATGTTTACGTAAAAGTTTAAAGTTACAGGCAAAATATTTTTTTTTTCTCTTTTTTTTTCCTTTTGGTGGGGGGAAATGTTATGTTTTAAAAAAACATAACACTACGTTATTCTTAAGTTTCAAATAATTCAACATTTTTTTATTTAAAATTATAGGTTTTCAGTTGCCTTTTATTTAAAAAGCTTTCTCTTTCGAAATTTATGTTATACTCCGCGAAAATTTCTATCAAAATCGATCGCGATCTATTTATTTAAAACATTTCTGTTTTTACTTGAAAATTTGCCTTTTTCAAAAAATAAAATAAAATATAAACAAATACAGAAATTCCGTATTAATATAATATCGTAATCGATATTCTATGCATAAATCACTAAGAAAATAATAGTAGAGAAATTACTAAAAGTGCAAAATTAAAATTAAAATGTATAAAATCAGAAAAACCCTAAATTATCTGGTCAGCAATTAGTGTCCCGATTTTGCATTTTATATTATTTTTCCAAGCTTTATTTATATGTAACATTAATTTCATTAGATAGCTTATTTTATTTACTTTAATTTGAGCCATCGCTCATAGAAATAGCTTAAAAATTAATTGTTTTCCCTTCAAAAAAATCATAAGTCCAAAAATACCTTTTTTTATTTGACTGTAGTCTAAAATTCAGCGGTCAGCCATGTTTACTTAAAATGCTCGACTTTCCCGCGCTTTCAGAGGGGGAAGAAATGTTCTAGAATAATCCGGAATGGTCCCGGCGTCCGTTCGTGACGTCGCAGCGTCCCTTTCGTGCACGCTCATTGGCTGGCTTCGAAGAGAGCGCGAATTTCCGATAGCTTTCGGGAGAACAGCAGGAGGGCTTGTACGGTGAGGTGGTGTCGCGCGGCTGCGGCCGGGAGTCTCTCCCGAGCCCAGGCTCGGCACGTAAGCTTTTTTTCTTTTTCAAGATCATAGGAATAATCTTTAATAGATTTTGCTTTTTTATATGTTACCAACGGATCAGGAACATACCTAACTTTTTCAAGAAATGTGAAAATGTCCGAGCCGGCTAGGTTCTGATAAATGTGCCGTGAAGGAAACACCGTTAAAAAGGAAACATCTTGCCAGATCTCAATCAGTTCAACATTTAAGAGACTCTTCCTTCAAGAATTGCTCTGCTGACGAATTACCTATAGCATTCATATATGAAAGATGGTTCTACAATTGATACTACATTTTATGGAAACTACCACATTTAGATACCAGTAGCTTAGGTGGCTAACCTCATATCACATGTTAACGAATGTGGGGTTCTACTACATCTTACATGATCTTCGAATTACTTCTATATTGAAGAGACTCTTCCCTTATGAATTGTTTTGCTCATGACTCGCCCATAGCTCTCTTTTTTCCTTTTTATCTAAGATGGTTCTACTAATGATACAGCAGTGAGTAGTGTTTGGAAATAACTACATCTTGATACCAGCTGCTAAGATGGATATCAATGAATCAGCGTAGGTGGTGACTGAATTTGATATAACTGAAAGATCTTTCGTTCGTTTTCCTTTTAATAATGAACATTCCACAAACTGAACACTAGCGGCCTTCAACTTAGTGTAATTTCACATATTCTGATAGGTGTTTTAGTTTTAATCAAGATTATACATGTGATATACGTTTTGTATAAGTTTTAGTAATTGTTTTTTAAAAAAGTGGTACCACTCCTTTAGTGATTTGGATTAACACATGTTCCTTTCAACTCAATAAAACAGATGTTTGGTAAGTCATTTCTCATGTGTTTTATTATGCATGCCTTGTATTTTCATTTAGGATATGTTTCTCTTTCAGGGTAAATCACTCCAGTTTTATAAATTAAATTGTACTCCACTATTTTTTAACGATCATTTGTGGCTATAACTTTTTTTTTTATTCCGAAACTTACACAAGTAGATTAAAATTCCTTTTTTTTTTTATTTATTTTCCAAATTCCTAATTTTTCCCCCCGTTAGCAGATTTTCCTGCTAACAGGGCCAAATTTTTTAAAGTGTGATAGCGTCTAAAAGCCTTATTAATCTGAGCAAAAAATTTATACACGTGTTATAGGTCACAGTTGCACCAACTGTATAGATTTTGGTGAATTTAGAACTAACAGTTTTTTTACAGGGACGCAAAGTAAAATTCTTTATCATTATGGCCTATGGGACCAAATTTTTAAAAGTGCGATAGCATCTAAACGCCTTATTCAATTGGGCTGAAAATTTATATGAATATTATAAATCGCTGTTGCACTAAATATAAGCATTTTGGTGAATCTAGCATTTATAGGTTTTTACAGGGACACAACGAAAAATTCTTTATCATTATGATCTATGGGCTCAAAGTTCAGTAGCGTTAAATAAAATATCGTGTAATATATGGAGAAAAGTACTCAAACACTCTATTATGGTTTTCTCTCTTTTGTTTGTTTAACAACTCCTCTTTCTTTACTTTATCTACAAAACTGTTAATTACTCAATGTTCGGAAAGTCGAGTAGAGTAACTCCAGATTTTTTTTTTTTTTTTCAATTTCTTTATGTTACGAATTTATGAATGAATTGCCGATTTTAATTTTAAAATTTATAGCTTCAAAATAAACTACTTTCAGTATAAACTGTTTTCCTGTCTTATTCGCTATAAAATTTATCAATTCACGCAATCTAAAGTATTTCTTTTGGAATCTAATATAAATATTTTTACTGCTTCTGTGTTGATATCATACAAAGTGTAGACATCTTATGTCGACTGCCAATGCGCCATTCTTAATTATGAAGAGTCCTTTGCGCTAATTCAAACAATTATCAGTATTTACTTTGTTTAGCAGTTTTGAAATGTTTAAACTAGAACTTTGAAGAAAAAGAAATTTCATGTTAAGATTTTTTATCTCATTGTTCTAACTGTATGTTTTTTTTTCCTCTACAAATAAATCTAAATATCTGCATGGTGTTAAAAATGGATACACGACAATTTGGTCCTGCCGATTTTGCAATCGTTACTTTGGTATCGTCGTTTTGGTCACGCAATTTCGGTCCCTTCGAAATTTTGGTCGCGCCATTTCGGTCCCTGGAAAATTTTGGCATCACCGTTTTAGTCACGTTGAAGTTTTAATCTCTATCAGGAATAACCAAAGTGTGACAAAAAATAAGAGGGAGAGAGAAAGACTGTTTTTTTCGTTTTTTTTTTTTTTTTTTTTTTTTTTTTTTTAATTATTATCATTTGTTTATAAGTTGTTGGGGGTAGGAAATGACAAAACACTATTTATTTAATATAATAGTTACCTGTAGTAACAAATAGAACTGCAAAAACTATTAAAAATTCAGATATTTAGATTTTAAAGATAAGTGGAGATACTTTATGCTGAATTTTATTACAAAAATCAATAAACAAATAAATAAAAACAACTCTACGTAAAGTTTAAGCAAAAGATAACGCATCAATACTTTAAAAAAGTGATTTGCTTAAAAGGTGATAACCATGTCAATAGTTATTGAATGATTTTGATCGCCAAATAATCTTTCCTCTATTAAATGAAATAAAATCTAAATTATAACGAAAGAAAAAACAACTTTAAAAGAGCACAAATAAAGAATGTTGGTAACTACTATACGGTCGTTTTAGAACTTGCAAAGTTCCATCCTCAGTACTAGTAGAAAATGATTTTAAAAGCAATAAACAAACAATTTAAACAAAATAACATTTACCAATCTCAAGGATCCAAATTATAAGTTATACAAATGGTGCATTTTCAAAACAACTTCCGAATGTGGTCTTATGTATACAGGCCAAATAAAACGCGCTTTTAAATTCCACTTAGGGCAGCACAAAATTGGTTTTAAAAATAATGATACAGAATGTTCTTTCATAGTCAAACATAATTAGCTTAGTAAACATAATTTTAATTTTTCTAAAGCCTCCCTTATTCAAAAATGTTGTTCAATACACAATATGGCTTTTCGGGAAACCTTCCATATTTACAAAAACTAATCTAACATCTAAATAATCCCTCAGACACATCGAACTCCTCTAAAAATTTGTAACAGTTTTTTTAAAAATACAATTCCCTCACTTATCTGTTCCCCTCCTTCTTTGAAATAGTCCTGTACTATACTCTCCATTAGTCCCCATTTCAGTTGCGTCACTTTGAGTACAGTATTTATACCAGAGACAATTTATATAACTTGCCTTTCTCGCCTAGGTCTTGTCCCATGCTTGCTTAACCAGCTCTGGTATTTTAACTTTTAACTTTTCATTTTCTTAATTATTTTACTTTTTATCATGTTTAAATTTATTTTCCAGTAGTACTGAGGGAGGACTCTGGAAGTTCCAAACCGACCATATAATACTTATAAATTTTCTTTCAATTGTGCTCTTTTAATGTTGCTTTTACTTTATTTTTTATTTAAATTTTATTTTGATGGAAGGGAAAAAGCCTTAAGCTTAAAATTATTCAATAACCATTCATATCATTATCATTTTTTAAGTAAATCAGTTTTTTAAAGTATTGCTGCGTTATTTTTTGCTTACATTTTAACGCTATGAAGAAAAATACACTTTGTTAATTAAGCTTATCTTCAAATGAAATATTAACTATTTTTCATGGAATAGGTAAATTGAATATTCAGTGTTTTTCCCCGAAAAGATTATTGTATGTTACCATGCGACTTATGTTTTACCAAAAATTTTTGAATACCCTATAATGCATTTGTGTAATGATATAAATAATTATACCATTATGCAACTATTTTATATTATTTATATTCCTTCCACGAATTAGAGTATATATCATTTGAATTCTAAACCTTCATTTTAAAAATATATGTAATGACTAAATAATCGAATTATTTAAAATTATTGTACATTTACACTGTATATCTTAATGATTTTTTTTATAATTATACTTAGCTGTGTATAATTTTTAAGTAATATGAAACTATAACAATTATGTTAAGTTTTAAAAATCTGTACACATTACCAAACATATATGTTAAAAATTTGAATGCTAAAATATGATTCATTTAGCTTTCAATTCATTTATCATGCAGTTTTCATTATAGTAACATAGTTTTTAAAACAAATGTTTATGTAGCGGCATATTTCAGCAAAGAAAGCTATTTAAATGTGTTTCTCATATTAATTTAATTACACACAATCTGTGATTTTGCATATCACAACCCATTTCTATTACTTTTATTGTTATAGTTATTAATACTATTTATATGTTTATCGACTATTTATATTTTTATCGAATGTATAATAATGTCTTAATACTTATTAAATATATAAGTATTGAGTAATTATTATGCATTTCTTTATACACTATCTACCAATAAGTATTTGGACACGTTCGAATTTAGACATTTTGTCAAATATCCAGAAAAGTTCTTTAGGAATCATCTTGAAACTTCGGTAGTGTAAAGAACACGTTATAACTCATATATTTCGGCAGAAGTTGTGTCCTGAAAAAGAAAAAGGGACCAGTAAAAAGTTAAACAAAAATCAAATTGTTTTGGATTAACCTGTCAAAAGTAATGTTTTAAATGAAATGTGTTTTGGCTATAGCGTGAGACTATGAGGATTTTTCTCATTTATCTGTATAAATTTTTACGAAGCTACTACATATATTTATGGAGATATAATGGCTTTTTTTTTTATTGCAATAAAAAAAAATGCTTTTTTTTTTTATTATTATTATATGCAGGGTGTCATTTTTGGAAAACTTGGCATACTACAATAGATACAGCATACTGCAATCAGAATGAAAAAATTTTTAAATATTTTACGAAATATGAGCATTTATACTAAATCATTTTTAATGACGCATGTTCTAACTTTTAAAAAATTTCATTTACATAATTTAATAGCCTAAAGTATTGAGCTACTTATTTAAAAACCTCAATGAAATATCGTGTAAAATCAAAAATTTATGAGAGACACAATAAACAGAGTTTTGGTTCTTCTCAAAGAGAGGAAGATGATAAGGGGTTTTATCCATATTTGTTTACAATCAGCGAACACTATATTACCATTGGGCATTGACTGAACCAAAATAAAAATGTGAATAAAACCCCTTACAGTTTAGCTTTTATGTTGAGAGAACTGAAATTCTGTTCCTTCTATCTCCCTTAACTTTTTGAATTTACACGATATTTGTTTGGGGTTTTCATGTAAGTTGCTCAATAGATTTGGCTATAAAATTATAAAAATGATTTTTTTTAAGCTAGCGCATGCGTAGTTAAAAATTATTTAGTAAAAATGCTCATATTTTGTAAGATATTTAAAATCTTTACATTCTAATTGCTGTATGCTGTGTCTAATGTACTATGCCAAACTTTCTAAAAATGTCTTTGCACTGGGTTTAATGCCCTACCTGCTATAGTTAAAAATGTGGAACATTTTTTTTTTTTTTTTTTTTTTTTTTTTTGGGGGGGGGGGGGGGGGGGCAATTTAAAAAAAAAAAAATTATATCTCCATGAATATACGCATAGCTGCCAATATTTTAATTTATTCCGGAGAGTTTTAGCCCCGCCTTTATTTCGTACCACTTACTTTTTAAAAGTAACTTTGTCTTATTTTATCGGAGACAATTTTTCTATAAATAAAGTGGTGCGAAATAAAGGCGGGGCTAAAAGTACTCCTGAATAAATTAAAATATTGGCAGCTATGTATATGTAGTAGCATCATAAAAATTTATACACATAATGCGAAAAATCTTCATAATCACGTACAACAGCCAAAACACATTTAAATTTTTACTTTTTACATGCAGATCTAAAACATTTTGTTTTATGTTTAATATTTTACTGGTCCCCTTTTCCTCTTCAGGATACAACTTTTGGTGAAATGTATGAGGTATTACGTATTCTTTACACTACCAAAGTTTGTGATGATTCCTAAAGAACTTTTTTCGATATTTGAAAAAAACGTCTAAATTTGAAAGTGTCCAAATACTTACTGGTAGATAGTTTATTTATAATAAAAAATGCAATATTTTTACTTGTATATTCCTATTTTAAACGAGTTTTATGGATTGCAAGCAAGACAAGAAGAACTATATCTTTTATGGTATCAATAAAAGAATTCAATATTAGTGCTTCAATTATGTAGCTGAGCTTATTAAAGTAACCTTCGATGGGTGCGAGGAGGGGCTCCAAAACCTTTCATATCCCGGGTCTCCACTTTGACATGATCAAGGCTTAAGTAGAATGTTAAAATTTTACATAATACCTTATGAGGGTATCAGTTATATTTAAGTTACTGAAATATTTTTGTTTGAAGGCCGTATAAAAATATATATTTCTTAATTCCTGTAATTGAATGCTCTGAAATTCTTGATCAATTTTGTACAATTCTGTGTATTTGTTTGCTTGCATCTTTGTTATTTATGTTTATTTAATCTACGTTTAAAAAATGAGATTTTTTTTTTTTTTTAGCGAAAGATAAGAGCTTTGGTCTTCTGTTTCCAGGTTTTAGGTTTGAATCCTGGTAGGCATAGATGTTTGTAGTGGTTCGGGACCTCTTTTAAGTTGCCTTAGTTTAAAGAATTGTATTGTCCAAAAAAAAAAAAAAAAAACAGTGATAACCCTATCTAACCTATGGATTTCGAACATCTTATATTTTACATGTCTCTTCCAAATCGTAACCTTTCGTCATTTGTATTCTTTAAAAAAGAAGCAGAAGTAGAAGAAGTTCTTGAAGTTCACATATACATATTTATTTTTTATTTTTTATACATGTTTTTCGTATAAAAATTATTAACGTTTTTATTTTTCATATACAGTTCCCGTCGCTTATTAAAATCACATTCGTTCTCAGCCGTTCCTGCACTTAAGGAAAAGGTATTACTTCCCTGAATTTGGAAAGAAACTTCAAAAGGTAACGAATAATGGAATTAGTAAACAATATTAATTAATTCTAATAGATGATTAATTAGTTGTTCCTTCAATATAAGTAAATTAAACACATTCCAAGTTCCCATGTGCTTTCCTTTGAGGAAAATCATCATTACTTTACCAAAAGTTCATGCGCTGTTCGTACAAATTTAAAATCTTTCCGTGTAAGCCTCATGAGTTATAGAAATTTCAAAATAAGAACTATAAATTGCTTTTTAATAATTAGAAATTAAAAAATATATATCATTTTAAATGAAATTTGTAACTTTTTGCTGCACTTTAAAGAATATGTTCCTTGAAATTGTTACGGAGATAAGTTATGGGACGTGCTTAATTTGTAACTCTGCTGCGAGTGTAAAATCTTCGATAATGAGCGATAACGGAGGGTTTGTTATGCTTTAATTTCCTTTTCTATTTAAAAAAAAAATGCAAATAAAAATTATTTTTAGTGTGCATAAGTATATTTTTGGCTGCTGAGGAGATATTTTTGAGTTTATTAACCGGCGAGGCTGATTTTATTAAGCGGCGGCTTTAAAAATAGTTTGTATTGATTCGATTCCGGTCCTGGCAATTTGATCAGATTAAGCGGCTTATTTCATTAACCAGTGAATTTATTAAGCGGTGGTTACTGTATGTGTACTATTACATTTATTTAAACATATCGACAGTTAAAAAAATGAGCAAAATTATTCTTTTCGATGATTTTCATTGATAAATAGCGCTAGATCACTTTGTTTTTTAAATACGTATAAAATTTTATTAAATAAGTTCTGCTTCTTTTAAACTGAATATGCCAATATAATTCAATCTTAAAAAATCATAAATTGACAAAATTAAATTCCTGAAATAATCCCAGTAAATATAAGATTTTTACAAAACCTTACGAAATATGCTAACATATCAGTTAGGAAGCCATTAAATTAAAAAAAAAATTAATGCTCCAGAGAATCTTAAATATAATTTATTTATACCAATTCTTATCAAATTATTTATCTTATTATTTAAAATAAAAATGTCATAAAAATTTGCATTTTTGTTTTTTCTATTTTTGTGGGCCCACTCCTTAGATATTTCGAATTAATTAAATTATGAAAATATAGCTTAAAGAAATATATCGAAGCACATTAATGTTCCTAATTTTACTTTTTTCTTCTTTTTATTTAATTACTTTATTATTTTTCAATGTAGTCAAAAAAATACGAAACATTTATTTAAGAAAAGTTTATTTGATTAGCAGAGCAATATTTAAACAGAACGAAAAATTTATTGAAACATATAAGAGTTTTACATAACCACTCATCCAAAAAACATTTTACTATGTGTTTTTTTTTTTTTTTTTTTTTTTTTTTTTTTTTAATGGAAATACATTTTCAAAGAAATGGATTTCTGTAAACTATTACGTGACTCTGAAAATAACAATAGATTTTTTTAGTCGGTCTATTATAAAATTTTGTCGACGAAACTACGATCTCTGACATTTAACTTTGGCTTTCAGCCATAACTGCTTTTGTCTGCAATTATTTTTTGGTGTTTGCATTCGAAGATAATATCAAAAAGAGATAATAAATCTTGATATTCCTTGGATTGTGGTACATGAATCAAAGACATACCATATAAATATTGCAAAACGGAGTAAATTTGTCATAAGTTAACAATTTTATGTTTGATGATTGATTTATATATTTTATTTTATTTCATGTATGTTATGCAACATTTACTTTATTTTATTTATAACTAACAATTCTTTAAGAAAAAAAAAGTAATTTTTTATTAACGTCTCCATAGATATTTATTAAGAAGCTGCAAGCAAATAGTTTAATAATTTACGTTATTAAAATGTTTGATATAACTTTTGTTAATCTTTAAAAATTGGAAAGTTAATCTTTTATTCAAAAATAGCTGATGAGAACTATGCTAGAAAAAAAAATTTGCGTCTATTGAAGTAGAATATACTGCAATAAGCTGCTTTCTAGTATGTATGAAAAACTTTGACAGTAAAACATGATTTTTTTAGCGTTGTATTTACTTATTTTTGAATTAATTTTATATGCAGTAAAAAAAAATATGCTTATATTGAGTAAAACATTTTTTATGTAAACAAACATTTTCGGTCACTTCATGTTTCAAAAACTTGCGGGTGACTAATATTAAAATGCCTATAACTCAAGTTCTAAGCAAGATAGAAACAAAAATCAATTTGATTTAGAAAGCTAAAATGACAGACTTTAATACTAAACCAAAAATAGAAAATCGGAGTTTAGACCGAAAATTGCATTTTAAAGGTACCTTAATAATACTTAAAACTGCAATTATCGCCCTGGCCAACTAGCTACCGAGCGGTTCTGCGCTCAGAGCTGGTAGACATGAGGTGCTGGGCTTGATTCCATGTTGGGCTCGTCAGCCTAGGTTTTCGGAGTTTTCCGTAGTATTCTCCGATACTTGCGTAAATACGGTCTATGACCCCTTAGAAAGGCCCCCGTGGAGGGCACAATCCTCAGGCTCCAGTGCAGCCAATCCACCTTAATTCCCACAACCCAGCCCAATTATCGCACTATTATTTACAGCACTAGATACTTATGAAAGCTAAAAATGTAATAAAAGAATTTTTAAAGAAAAAAATAGCTGAATATATAAATTCGAGATAATTTCACGAGCATTCTGAAAGATCTGTTTAAGTAAGAGAAGAATAGGATTGTGTGGAAATTGCGTCACTCAGTTAGATTTAACGTATAATTGTACATCGACATACTATTGAACATTGCACACTGTAAAAAAAATTATATTTATAGTATAGAAAAATCCTGGCAGTGAAAGGGCCAAAAAGTATCCGTATGTCAATATTCATTCTTTACAGAAATTCGAGATAATTTCACGAGCAATCTGAAAGGCGTGTTTAAATAAGAGAGGAATAGGATTGTGTGGAGAATGCGTCGCTCAGTTTCTTTTAACGTATAATAGTACATCGACTTACTGTTGAACATTACACACTGTAAAAAAAAAAAAAAAAAAAAAAAAAAATCATGTTGTAGTACAGAAAATTCCTGCAGTAAAGGTGCCAAAAAGTATCCGCATGTCAATATTCATTCTTTAAAAACACGTTTTGTCAATAACGAATGGCAAATATATATATATACACACACACATATATACATATATATATATATATAAAGACAAGATACACTGAGAATGCAATATGAGTTTTTACTTAATAATCAATTGACTACAATGTGAAGTCTACTATTTGTAATCGATTCTTCGAGAAGGCACATATGGAGCATCACATGGATACCTATAAAAATTGTTTTATAACTAACAGAAAGTTAAATCACAGTATTTAAATGATTTTCTAATGTACTTTCAATTTTTATTTATTTATTTATTTATTTTTTAAATCTTCGAAACTCACCATAAAATAGAAAATTTTGTTTTTACATGAATAAAATTGTATTATAATATCACGTAACAAACAAGCTGTGAATTAACATTTTACACCTAGTATATTTTGATTGTATATGGAAGGAAGGGCATTTGCACGTCATATATAATGTATAATGTTTTATTTCATTATTTACTGCTTTATGAAATAAATTAAAAATGTATTTGAAATCCCATTTTTAGTTACTTAAGAGTCACTTTTTAATGATTTAAGCAATAAAAAATATGCATGTGACCTTATTTAATGAGTATCTGGTGAGGTGGCATTTTAGTATATTATTGATGCATAAAGGTTAAATAAATAAATAAATAAACTTAAATATATATATATATTATGTCCTTTATATTTTTTTCTAAGGTTAATGGTAGATCATTGAAGGGATGCAAAATATAATTATAATAAAAGTAAAGATCGTGAAAGATGCCAAACAAAGCAGTGACACCCATCTCTAAAATTCTTTCTGAAACAAAAACTGCTACATGTAGCGTCTAATGTCATGCAGTGAGAGTAAAGTGAGAGTAAAGCGAGCTATAGACATCTATTCTTATATGCTATTCATATAAACCTTTGACATTTCTTATGTCAGTTAGATTTTATATGTTTTTAATCTAATGGTACTTTAACTTACCGTCAGTACAGTCGGTAACAAAAGTGCCCGAACACTAGCAATAATTCCTATGTAAAAAATATACACTTCATACGGTTTTGTTAAATAAAACATTGTTGAATCCTGTTCTTAGTCAGTCTAAGAACATGATTCGATAAGTATTTATTTAACAAATCTGTATGGAGAGTACTTTTTTTACATAGGAATTTTTGCTAGTATTCGGACACTTTTGTTACCGACTGTATATCAAGGGTTGAATTCGTGCAGATGTTATTCCTTTTAAACCCTATTTACAGGAAAAGAGAAGCAGTGTTTGTTCTATTGTGTTTTCATGCATAATCTTTATACACAATTTATATTTTTTAATGAGTCTAATTATTTTTTTAGGAAAAAAAAAATGCTCTGATAAAAATATTTAAAACGACTACTTTTGTCAAAAGGTTTAAGAAATACTTCTAGGGAATATTACAAACAACTGAAAAAATTATTTTGTAAAACTAAATAAATTTAACTTTTTTTTTTTTTTTTTTTTTTTTTTAAATATATATAATTAACATTTTTTATCGAATAAATTTCCAATTACAGAATTTAATTATTAACTCTTTGAAAATTATTTTTGAATTGTTCAAGACATTTCTTCCAACTAATTGAAATTAATTCCATGTTTATTAGTCTTTGGAGAAAGTTCGTAACGCTTCGCTAAGAAAATAAAGTTATTTCAGAAGAAAAAAAATATTACCAGGACATAAAGTTTGTTTGCCTCAAGCAATGCTTTCATTTCAATTTTTGTATTTTTGAAGCTTAAGTTTCTGACTCAATAGCACAGAGTATAGCAAATGATGAAATTTAAAGAAAGATTCTGAAAGGTTAAAATTCCTATTGTTTTATTTGTTATTTGTTATTTTATATATATATTATGTCATTTTATGTATATTTTCTTATTAAAAATGTATTTCTGGCTCAATAATATATTAATTTATGATTAAAAATATAATTTCGCGTATTTTTCTTTTCTTTCAAAAGATATATGAAGGCTTATTTTATTTACATCTTTTGGTATTCCTAATTTCAAAAAAAAAAAAAAAAAAAAAAAAAAAAATATCGTTTTTATTGTTTTGGATGACAATGCAAATTGTTTGAAATTATTTTTTTAACTTAAAATTACATTACTTAATCGAAAATACTTTTAAAATATTTATGATACTTTTATGGGCACAATATGCTCATGTTTACAAAGCAATTCTCTATTCCTTTGAAGCCTATCTAGTGTAAATGCGATATAAAATATTTATGAAATATGCATATGAATTAAGATTTTTCTAGTTGACATGAGCACCATACTTTTCATGCCTCAGTGAAAGAAAGGGCTGTAGACTTGTCAAGGAAATATTTTATTGAAAAATGAATCACCGCTTCATTTAAATTATACATTTGAAAAATATATTTCTAATGCTTGAACGCTTAACACGAAAACACTTAACATGAAAAATCGATTAACACGAAATACAATATCGGTCGGACAGCATACTATGCAATTTTATATATTTTATTATCTTTTAACACGAAAGAAATTCGCTTTCGATCTTCAGTGCATATATATCAACATTTTAATTTATTCCAGAGTATTTACAACCCCGCTTTTCTTTCATACCACTTATTTTTAAGAGTAAATGTCTCTTATTTTATCGAAGTTATATTGGAAAAACATTTTCGAAAAATAAAGTGCTACAAAATAGAGGTGGAGCAAAAAAAATACTCCGGAATAAATTAAAATGTTGCCATCTATGTTGGTGGCATGTTTTCTACAATATGTTACAGTCGATGATGTGTGAACAGCATCGATTATGACAGACAAAGAGATTTTGGAGATCTTCCGTAATTTAAATGATTCCACCTATGGAGATTCTGACGACGAATCTTACAACGGAATCAACGATGAATTTCTTGTCCCCTCTGCTTCAAAAATGCAAAAAATGATTAAAAGTATGCGCAGTTATTTATATGCGCATTCGAATATAGAGATGAATAAAACAATGGATGATCCTCGAACAACAGTAGACAGTACGATGCTGAAAAAAACATTTCGATAAAAGATATCTGATTCCTCCCCCCCCCCCCCCCAAAAAAAAAAAAAAAAAAAAAAAATTACATATTTTTTTATCCCACTGGATACAGCCTACTAGTATTTTAACAGGAAACCAAAATAAAAATTTAACGGCATGGAAAATACTGGTGAGTCTTGTTCTTTTCTTGCAAATATTTTAGCACGAAAAAAAATTTCGTTCCCTTCAGTTTCGTGTTAAACATTTTTCAGTGCATATAACAGGTGTTCCAAAAATCACAGAAATAATAAAAACTATATTATTCAAAAGGTATTAACCGTATCCCTATGCAGTATTCACTGAAATGCATAGAAATACATGGGATTTTTTTAGGTATCAAAAGATTTATTTGAAAATTAGTTTAAATTTCCTTTACCAAGTGGCTCTTTAATTGTAAAATATTTTTTTACAGTGATGCAAGACACCCAGCAACGTAACTAGGGCTGTAAATGCTCAATGTGACAATCGTCATTAGTTAGAATGATCATCAGACGGTGCGCATTGGAAATTCTTCTAAAATAAGCTTCAGTATTCGCAATATGGCGATATTTGATGAAGCAAACCTGTTTAACCCTTTGACGTTCACTACTTAATTTATTTTTAAAATTACTAAACTAATTTTAAAAATGGCTTTGAGACACATAGCTGATCATAAATTTTTAAAAAATAAAAAATTAGCATTGTTCCTTTTTGAGAAAGTTTTGGTTTGAAACATCTATAAGTTAACTTTATTAAATTCAAACAATGGTTAATTTAATAAATAAAACACTTTATAAGTAAACATTATCGACTACAAAAACTTGTAAAAGTTATTTCAGGTAAAAATAATGGTCCAGCTCTTCATTAAATGAAAAACACTAGGCATGAATGCATCATCAAACCAGCAATTCGCACTCGTGCACACAAAGAAACTTCAGGTGACTTATGCATTTAGCTTCCTTTGAAGCATTATTTGTTAAATTTTGGAATAGTGCTATATCTACAGACAGAGAAGGAACAAAAGTTTAAAACCTAATTAAAACAAGGGGGTAAATGTTAAAGAAACTGCAGCAAAACAATTCTTAAATTATGTCAAATGTTTGGTTTCACTGGGAAACCAATGATCGTTAAAGGGTTAAAATGGGAAAGGATACTGCAAATGCAGCAAGATATGTTTGTGAAAAATTTAACTAATACTTTTTCTTACATATGTAAAAAAATCCCACATTTTTTGTACATTTCAGTGAAAACAAACATAGAGCCACAATCAATAGTTTTTTAATAATATATTTCTTATTTTTTCTGTGACTTTTGAATCACCCGGTATATATATATATATATGATCAGATTTTAAGATATAACGCGGCAACTTGATTTGTTTTTATTGAAATAAAATAATACTAATGAAATGCATAGCCGCATGCTTAACTGAAAATTTAATAAAAGAAGTAATGCGAAATGTGTAAAAAGTAACTGTTTATTTATTATATTAAAATCATGCATACATAGCCAGCTGACATTGCTCGCTTGGCTGGTCACTATATCTAAATGAATCACTTTCATAATAATTCTCCTTTTTTTTTTACCATGTTTTTATTAATTTCGATTCTTGTTTGTATGTTTGTTTGTTTGTTTTTCAGGTACAAATCTTGCAATCGATTTTTAACTAACTTTCCGACTAGCTAGATATTTGAAACTTTCAGGACAGCTCAGAACACGGTGACAGTACATTTTTTTAATACTTTTAGTCAACTGTTTCAGGTCCCGCTGCCTTCGGCAGCGTTTATATGATTCAACGGAAAATTTATTTAACTAACTTCTCGACTAGCTAAACATTTGAAACGTTCAGAATAGTTCAGAATACGACTAAAGTGTATTTTTTTAATACCTTTAGCCAATTGTTTCGGGATTCCGCTGCCTTCGGCAGCGTTATCAGTACAAAGATTGCAATCGATTTTTCCCTAACTTTCCGACTAGCTAGACATTTGAAACTTTCAGGATAGCTCAAAACACTGTGACAATACATTTTTTAAATATTTTTAGTCAACTGTTTCAGGGCCCCACTGCCTTCGGCCGCGTTTATATGATTCAACAGAAAATTTATTTAACTAACTTTCCGACTAGCTAGACATTTGAAACTTTCAGAATAGTTCAGAATACGGTGAAAATGCATTTCTTAAATATTTTTAACCAATTGCTTCGGGACCCTGCTGCCTTCGGCAGCGTTACCAGTACAAAGCTTGCAATCAATTCTAACTAACTTCCCGGCTAGATAGCCATTTGAAACTTTTATAATAGCTCAAAACACGAGAGCAATGAATTTTTTTAACACTTTTATCCAATTGCTCCGGGTTCCCACTGCCTTCGGTTGCGTTTATATGATTCAACAGAAAATTTAAAAACATGGCATATAAAAAGATCTTTTTATCTGGTAATTATTTTTTTTTTAATTCCCATATTTATTGGACTAGCAAGCTTTGCTAGTCACTATATTTAAATGAATTCTCTAGATAATATATAACTTATAAATATAAAAATTTCATAAGACAAAAAATTATAATTATTGAAATCGGTTAAAACCTCAGTAAATATTTTAATTTTAAGTATTGGGCGAGTGCGAAAGTTCTACCCGTTTTTGGATATGAAAATTTACAATGGAATTGACGTCACACATGACATTGTAGTGACGCAGATCGTCGGCCAATCAAACGTGTGAATGCCTCATATATAAATGCATCGTGCCTCACAAAGTTAATCATCTCAAAAAAATATCAGAGAATGTAATATGGAAGGCGAGAAGGAGCATATAAGACATTGTTGTTATACGAGTTCGATAAAAGAGTACGTCAGCCGCAGCATGTCGCAATGTTTGCCAAGTTTATGGGGAGGATGCAATAAACGAAAGCACATGTCGTCTATGGTTTTGTAAATTCAGGGAAGGAGACAGGAACTGCTAAGATCAGGCTAGGAGTGGACGGCCCTCACACGTTGGAGACGACGATATTGACCAAGCCATGAGGAACAACTCGAACCCAACCGTGCAAGAATTAGCGGAGATTTTCAACGTACACCGGACAACGGTCGAGAGATGGCTGATTAAGTTGGGTTTTACGAGAAAGTTTGATCGTTGTGTTTCACATAACCTGACAGCTAATCAGCAGGATGACTGAATCTCCACCTGAGTTTCCTTGCTTTCCCAATACAAAAATGACCCATTCTTGGCACGAATCGTTACAGGAGATGAGAATTAGGTTATGTACCGTAACGTAATGTTTCGCCTTTCTGATCCGACTGCATGGACTTCGAAAGCTGAACTTCATCCCAAGATGGTGTTATTGGGTGTGTGGTAGGATGTGCAAGGAATAATTTACGGGAAGGTTCTGCCACTCAACCAAACCATAAATGCTTCCTTCTACTGTCTACAGTTAAACAGGCTGCATTCAAATTTGGTAGCAAAGCGCACCAGGTCTCATGAATCGTCACGGTGTTATCCTTCATCACGATAACGCTAGGCCTTATGCTGCTGTCATCACTCGCCAAAAGTTACTGGGCTTTGGTTGGGAGTTTTTACCCCAACCACCCTTCCTATTCTCCGACTTGGCACCAACTGACTATCCCCTATTTTATGCGTTGAACAATTCCTTCAGTCAGAAAATCTTTGATGAAAACTGCTATCAAGACCTTTTTGACTCGAAACCACCGGAATTTTACCGCTGTGGGATTCTTCTCCTACCAGGAAGTTGGAAAGAGGTCATAGATAGCAATGGGGATTATGCACAGTAATAGGTACTGTTTATTTTGCGTTTATTTGCTCTTCTTTATGGGTAATAAAAACGGGTAGAACATTTGCCCTCACCCAATAAATTGGAGTGTAAAGATTGATATTTTTATATACCAGCTATGTGAAAAATACTAGAGCCGGGAATCGAACCCGGGCTCTCCACTTAACGCACGGATGCTCTAACACTGTTCTATCCTGGCTGATAACCAGCTCGGCATTTCTCACATAATATTTGTTGGCAAAGTCACTGAGTCTGCAAACGCAGATATAGCAGATGAGACAATATTAATTGTAGCACAACTCCATAGATCACAAAATTTCAATTTAGAATTTTTATATATATATATATATATATATATATATATATATTCATGAATTCATCAACCGTGAATATTCATTTTATCACCTGCTATTTTTGCGTTTGAAAAAAAAATTTCTAAATTGAAATTTCGTGGTCTATGGAGTTGTGTTCTACGATTAATATTGTCTCATCTGCTATATTTGCGTTTGCAGACTCGGTGACTTTGCCAACGAATGTTATGTGAAAAATACCGAGCTGGTTATCAGACAGGGTAACTTAGTGGTAGAGCATCCGTGCATGAAACGGAGAGCCCAGGTTCGATTCCATGCTCAGGTATTTTTCACATAGTTTTTATATAAAAATATCAACCTTTACACTCCAATTTACTTAAAATGAATACTCACGGTTGACGAATTCATGAATAAAAAAAATTCCTCAATAAAGATTCCCACTGCTTTCATCAGCGTCTTTCCCGCATGCAATATACTGAGTCCGGGTTGCACCTCACGGAACCTTTGGCGATAACCTGTAGCCGAACACGCTTTCGCCAGAAAAGTTTTTTCGGTATGCATGAGTTCAGGACCATGTTGAAGGAATGACAAGATAATGCTTTTTACTTTGACATTGTTCAAATGTATGTAGTTATTTCGTTTTCCTTTGCAGGAATATTTACGCAGGCAGAATGCATAATTTTCAAGTAATTTCGTAGTACTTATTATTATTTTTTTTTTTTCTGTAAGTAAAGTTTTAATATGGCTTTTGAAATATCTTTATTGCGATCTTGATATGAAACAATATTTATTTTGAAACAAATCCTGTATCAAACTAAGTTTTTTATTATTATTATTATGTGTCAGTAAATATTATTCCATAAAAATGTATTCCTTCTACAACAAATATTGATACAAAGTGCACAAAGTTTTTGGAATATCCCACATTCATACTAAAAATTATAAAAAATAAAAGATAAAATAAATAAATAATACTTACTTCACTTAAACTGGCTCGAGAAGGTATCATGGGTATCATGCTGTATGTTAATAAGTGTAGTTAATGGAATACAGACACCTCATTCACTTCCCTAAATGTTATATTTAATAAAAAGAAAGTTTTGAATGTAAGCCGAGGATTAATTCCTTTTTCTAAATCATGACAAGTTTCATAAGATTTAAAAGTAATTCTAATAACAAAATGTAAATAAATAAATAAAACAGCAATAATTTCTGAAATAAATAAATTTTAATTTTTGTTAATTTGATTAATGATAATCTAAAAATTAGGAGCCTTTTAAAACCTAGAGTAATATCAAATTATGATAATCTAAGGGCCTTATTCACCAACTTCTTAACACTCGGATTAAACCATGGATCAGCAAATCCGAGAATTAAAGTAGCCGGTGAACAGCGGATTTGGTTGATCCGTAGAACAGAGGTTCACTTTCTGCTTGGCGAACTTCCGTAGCGAGAAACTGCCTATCCTTGTAAACATAACTTAACAATTCTATTATGACGCAGTATGGAGAGATTTGATTGGTTCATTTGTCTTTTATTGATTTGAGTGTATTTTACATTGCACTAGAGCTACATTATGGGTAATTAGGCTATATTTAATTGGTTCATTTGTTTTGAGTATATTTTACGTTGCACTAGAGCTACATTATGCGAAATTTTGGTCTTAACATGCGCGATAGTGATTGCCGCGGAGCCGAGTTACGTGCGTTTTCAGATTCATGCACAGCGAGGTAGGGGTGTCCAGTGATGTTTTTTTGGTTTTAACATGCGCGACAGTGATTGCCGCGGAGCCGAGTTACGTGCGTTTTCAGATTCATAGCTTTATACAGCCTTGTTTCTTTGTTGGTTCATATACCTTAGGGGTATGTCCCAATTCATCCAACGTCGTTACAGTGACCGGATCCGTGAACATTAAAAACAGAGAAGCTTTAAATTGCTACAATTAACTAATTATGCATGTATTTTTTTTTCATTTTTAATTAATAAGCACTAAAAATAAAATTTCAATATTAAATAGTTTACTTTCTATAGTTTTTTAAAAAATTATAATAATGCGAATAAAGTAAACGTTGTCTGTAGAAAATGGGGATATTTTGTTACCGTACTCATTGCCCACAACGTAGCACTAGTTCGACGTAAAACTCACTCACTCAATCACTTGTTGGTCAAGTTTATGAAAACTAGGGAATTTTCCCCTCCGCTGAAATGTAAGTGTTAATGAAAAATTCGAAACGATATGTGTCTGGAGAAATGAAAGCGTATCATTTGATAACTTGAAAATATGTTTTTTATTTTATTTGTATATTCTCATAATTTTTATACCGATGTGTTTCGATTCATTTGAATGCGGTTTTAGAATCCTCGAATGTTACGAATTAACTGAGCGCGAAGTGAAATATTTGATATGTGATTTACGTATTATGGAGTCAACAGAAATTTCAAAATGGAAAAAAAAAAATAATAATAAATAAATAAAATTCATGTTGCATATATTGTAAGTTTTCATGCTTTTTTAATTACTTTTAAAGTTATATTTTTATTCTGAATTTTCATTTATTTAATTACATTTATTGTGTTGTTGAAATTAATTTGCTCTTAAAACTTTGATGACAAAAAGTGCATTTTGTTAAGTATTTGATTATTTATTAAAATATTGTAGTTAAAAAGTTAATTAACCATCGCCATTTTATGAAATTTCTTCGATAATTTTATTTAATTACGTTAAATAGTCGTCTGTATTAATATTTCTTTCATTTCGAACGTAAACAAACGTTTTGTAAGGTTGCTATAAGATAAATTCATTTCCTTGGTTCGTTGGCGCACGGATAATATCGCCAAAATGTAAACAAATACCAGTGAACCTCAGGGTTGCCAACTTGGGGACTTAGCCCTTAAATTTAGGGACTTTTTTGGCCGATGGGGACTTTTTTGGGGGCTAAATATTTTTAGGGGCTTTTTTGGGGACTTTCAAAATTATGTTGAGGTCTTTTGGAGACTTTTCAAAATTTTGCTGATTTTATTTTTTTCTGTGGTTTACTTTCCCTGCAATAATTAAATACCTACTTTTTATATTTATTGAATCATTTCTTATAGATGGAGCGTGGACAGTGTAATCTGTTTTCGTCTGCTAGGAACAGAAACATCATCACATCCTTTAAGTGAGATTTCTCAAACAAGTCTCATTTTAAAGATTTCTAGATTTTTTTAAGCTGATTTTTTTTTTTTTTTTCTTTCCCATAGTGACATATCGTGATATTTCCTTCAGACAACGTCTTTGCCAGTTTTTATGTATCACCTTGAATGAATGTACAAAGAGTTTTGCTTTTATCTAAATATATAAAGCTAATTGCTTGTCATTGTATCTGTCCAGATATTTAGTCCGAATTATTAGATTTTGTCAGAAATTGGTGCACTTATTAATCAGGACAAAATCTAGCTAACATCGTATTTTTTAGTTCAATCGGATAACTGTCACAAAAGATATTTAAAAAAAAAAAAAAAAAGCTTTAAAAATATTAAAAAGACCAAAAAAAAAAAAAAAAAGTGATTGCAAAAAGAAATAAATTAATATAGATATATTTCTTTTTATGCAGAAAAAAAAAAATGAAGATATTTTTTATTTTTTTTTAATGAATAAAATTGAGAAAAATTGTTTTAAAGCAATGGAATAGCTTTAATACAGCATTCCTCGGTGAAATTTAAATTTCTCACTGAAGTAGCTCGCACGTTTTTGCAAATTTTTACAAATGCAATTACGATGGCCCTTATAGTTCATCCGCAGAATCCGGAGCTGCGGATAATCGGGAGTGTACTGAAATTATTTTTAATGATGACCTTTCGTTGAGTACTAAACTCAAGATGCCGACATTCTGAGAACACCGGCTGTAATAAAGAGTCCCGCAACTTACGGATCATAGACCTTATATAGATAGACCACGCATCAACCCTCATTATCTGTCCGCGACATGAGCTAGCTTCCCCAACTAAATTATCACGTGATCCGGACCTAGAGAGAGAGACGAGAATGAATATTATGTTATTTTTCCATAGGAAAGAAAGTAGTTTTGGGTTTTTTTAATTTCTGTACTGTGCACATAGACATACTTTTCATTTAAGCCTTAAGATTTACACATCGTTGGAAAGCTAAAATCTCATAGATTAATTATAAAAAAGTTTCTTTTGTGTTAACTATTTTGAAGGGGAGAATTTTTTGTTTGAATTCTTACAAAAATAAGTGCTTTCTTATGGAAGAATCTCCCTCAAGTCCCTGTCACGTGACATACGGCGAAGATCGCAAAAGATGAAGGTATCAGATTACACCTTCATGTTGAAGACATTCACTATAATGGGTAGTCCTATTGGTGGCGTAGTCTATCTATATAAGGTCTATGTTACAGATCGTCCGACAGGGCGCAAATAATTGAAGCCCCTTTGCCCCCCTTGGAGGCAAAAGCAAGACTCAGTGGAAGAAAGCAAGATTAAATGGAGGCAGCTCAATGGAGTCAGTAGATACAAGACTTCGAGTCTTGTTTTTGCCTCGAAAGTTAGCACATGTTTTTTGCATCTGAAGGAGAAAGGCCACGTCCTTACGAAACTGGTAATGCTTATATCAATATCATAGTATGTGAAGAAGTTTCTAAACTTATTTTTTTATTGTACACCAGTTCTTTAATTTATTACCAAGAACAATGCTTTCTATATCATATATATAATGTAAGAGAAAAGTAAAATGAGAGAGAGAGACAGAAAACAGAAGTTTTATCTTTAATTTAAAAGAAAATTTGCCTCTTGAAATTTAGTCGTCGTGTCGACCAGGCAATTGGGATTTTTCAGAACCTGGTTTAAAAAGCTTAAAAGTTCAGAGCCACGTATATGTCCTTGTAAACGAACGATTTGTACAATCCTCATAAAAAGTTTCGTGTAGCATCTCCAGGAACAACTTTAGTATATCCCCACAACGATATTTGGCGATTTTTTGTTGGCGATTATGGCTAAATCCTAAATCTAAAAATCATAATCTAAATCGTAAATCATAAAATCATAAATCCAAAATAAACAACATATAGGCTGCCATATTATATCGCAAACAGTCCAGAACGACATCGTTATCGTTCAAAACGGCGCCAAAGAAAAATCGTCAAATTCAGCTGTGGAGATATACTAAAGTTATACCCATCTCCATATTATACACATTTGGAAAACTGAATTTGGACTTCCTGATAATACGAGTATTTGTTCTTCAGTTATGATGATAAAAGACACACGCACACACACATGTCAATCTGTAAAAACCCAATTTTCGTATTCAGGAGACCACAAAATGTGTAAATATAAGAAAAAATAAAATTTGAAAAATCAGACTTAAAAACAATATTTTATCATGTATGGGTAAGAAAAAATAAAAATTAGTGTATAATCTTTCCACCTTCGTATTGTTACCGGAATTTGAAACAAAATTCTTTAATTGTTACAATGTATGTACGAAAATATTTCAAACAATGTACATTGTTTGTTGTTTTAAACAATGTAACAAAAATCTGAAACGTAACTACATTGTTTAAGTTAAACAATATGCATACACATATTTATTTCACTGTGTTTCAAAAGAATTAGTTTATCCATTTTGTATGACAAAAGTATTATCTTAATTTAAATAAGCCTCAATCACTTTTGATATACGACGTCGATATTTTTCATTTTTAATTTTCATGATGGAAAAAAGTTTGAATTTTATATTTGAACTGAAAAAACTTCGCAAAAATCAAAAAATATCTAAAGATGTATACCACAAAGAAATAACGGATGTTTTCAGAAAAACTTTGAATTTTAAGTTCACTGAAGTAATTGGGCAAGGATCAGTCTCTACAGTTTTACGAGTATGGAATGAAGAGGGTGGCAAAAGATTGGCAATGAAAATGGTGTTGAGTGAAGACATGGGTCCTAAAGAAAAAGAATGGGGGCAATTAAACAACAAAAATGTACTACCTCTGTTGGATACCGCTGATATTTCAGTATTTGGTTTGACATGGTTTATATCTAAGCGTGTTGATTTAACATTAGAAGATGCGCTGAAGAAAAAAGTAATCTTTGATGAACCTATTAACTTTAAGCTTGCAGTTTCGTGGATCAAAGAAATAACATCGGCTCTTGATTACCTACATACAAAGAAATTGAGTTTTCTGAATTTGAAACTGAGCAATGTAATGATTTGCAGCGATAAAAGTGTTCAACTTTTTGGATTTCATCGCATGTGTGGGATTGAAAAATACACAACTGAGTATGTATTTTTGGATAGCAAACTTTTACAATTCCATATGCAGGTTCCCCAGCGGCGACTAAAAAGCAACCATTTGCTACTAAAATCAACCCCAGGCTACTATGGCAACTATTTTTGTATAAAAGTGGCTTAAAAGCTACTATTTTCAGTTCAGGTAGCACTATTTTCAGGAAAATGGGGACTATTTTGAATAAAAAATTGTTACCTGTTATTTTTTCTGCCCCTTCACTGCATTTTTACTTCTATTACCCAACTAATTGGGTAATGGGAGTACTTATTGTATTCGGTCGAAAAATTCGATTTCCAGTTTTAATCTGATTTACATGTTTTAAGTTCTCCTGTGCCCAAAAAAGTGGGTTTTGGCAATTGGTGTGTGTATGTGCACTGTAAAAAATATGTCCTATTTGCTTCCAGAAATACTCTGTAATTTAAGAAAATACGCGTAATTTACGAAAAAATTACGTTGTCAGAACGTATTTTCTCAAATTACAGAGAATTTCTGGCAGCAAATAAGACATTTTTTTTTACAGTGGGGAGAGGGGGAGAGATCTTATGACTACCATATCTCCGAAACTAATAAATATAGAACGATTAAACTTTAGAATTGAGGCAAGTCTGGTGTACAGATGATTTTTTTTTTTTTTTACTCTAAGACTACTATTTGGATCGAAGTGGCTACTATTTTGGCTACATTGCAAAAAATATGTCCTATTTGCTGCCAGAAATTCTGTGTAATTTGAGAAAATACGTTCTGACAACGTAATTTTTTCGTGAATCACGCGTATTTTCTCAAATCACAGAGAATTTCTGGCAGCAAATAGGACCTATTTTTTACAGTGTACTATTTCATTCAGAATAGCTACTACTTTGGCTACTATTTCAAACATTAAAGGCTACTAAAGCAACTATTTTTGATTGTCTTTCATGCTGGGAACCCTGCATATGGTTGTTTATTTATTACTCTTTTTAAGATTAAGTATAGAAGAAAGTACTGGATTTGTAAAAAGTTTTGAATTCCAGTTTTCGGCGTATTTACACTTTTTGAGATGTTCTGAATGCGGTTTGACCATATTTTAAAAATATTCATCTGTATGAGTATCTTAATGTGTGTAACAAAATTTTTATGTCAGCTCTAGATGAAGAATTAATGAACATAATTTAATGAAAATGAAAGTTATATTTAGAATACATTAATGGGTGCTCATCAACTTTTGCAGTACATTGTTCAACAAGTGCCGCTATCTTCCAGTTCTATCATGATCTTTAACATGGCAGTATAGGACAAAATTTCGTAAAAATGGACAAGATATAGATTAAAGAAAAAAAAACACTCATTTTAAAACTGAAAATTTTTGTTTGTAATAGTCAACTAGGATAAAGTTTTTGTGCACAGTCGGTAACAAAAGTCTCCGAACACTAGCAAAAATTCCTATGTAAAAAAAAAGTGCACTTAATACAGTTTTGTTAAATAAATCCTTGTCGAATGCTATTTTTAGACTGACTAAGAACAGGATTCGACTAGGATTTATTTAATAAAACTGTATTAAGTGCACTTTTTTTTTACATAGGAATTTTTGCTGGTGTTCGGAGACTTTTATTACCGACTGTACATGTAGCAGCATTTTTCTTCCAATTAAATATTTAAGATAAAATTAACTCATCATCTTATGTACGACAAAAGGATTAATTAGTCTAAAAAAATAAATGTCTCTTACACGTTAACTCTATTTTATGAATGTTTTTTAAATTTAAATATTATAGTACAGTCGTTAACAAAAGTATCCGAACACTAGCAAAAATTCCTACATAAAAAAAGTAGAGTTAATACTGTTTTGTTAAATAAATCCTTGTCGAATCATGTTATTAGCCAGCCTATGAATTAGATTCGACAAGGATTTATTTAACAAAACAGTATTAACTCTGCTTTTTTTATATAGGAATTTTTGCTAGTGTTCGGATACTTTTGTTACCGACTGTATATAATAGTTATAGCCAATTTATAACATATATTTAGCAAATTCAAATCTTAAAATCGAACTCAGCTTGTATAATTAATTAATTATTTTACTTTACTTTATTGCAGATTTATTTATTACTTTTTCCTATATTCATTAAAAATGTATTGGATTCATTGAAATTTTTAACTTCCTGTGTTTTCGATAGATTTACACATTTTGAGATTCCTGTGCATAACTGAACCATATTTAGAAAATGTCCATCTGTCTGTGTGTGATCAAAATTTTGTGGCAGTGCTAGATTACGAATTAATTCACAGAATTTCATAAAAATTTATATTTAATTGCAGTTTAACATAAATTGGTCCTTGTTAACTATTTGTGCATATCGCTGCTCAACATATGCACCTGTTATGCTGCAATTTCCTCCATTTACAAAAAGGCTGTATTTCAAATTTTATAGTGTATAATTGCATAAATTTTGATACGTAAGTAGTCCAATAAGAAAAAAAAATCCCTTTTCGGCAAGCTTAAAGGCAAAGGCAGATTCTTTTACGTTAATGTTACCAAAGTAAAGAAATATTACATATGCATAACACATATACTTAGCCAATGGCTTTATTCCCACACATTGCATTACTTACGTCGCTATTCTGATTTTAAGAAATTTAATTATCAACTACTACTATTCATTCTACTTAAAATTTTAGTCTAGATTTATTCGTCAGTAAATGATTCAATTTTTTAAAATCCAAGCTCATAATCATTCAACAAATAGAAGCCATAAAGATATACAATTTGGTGACAAAACTTGCGACTTAGCAATGAAATTTGATTTGGCGGCAAAATTTGGTAGTTGATGACGAAATTTTTGACTTGGTGACGAAATGCGTTATTTGATGACAAACTTTGGCGAGCTTGGCGTGCGTAGAGACTTGGTATGCGTCTTGCTTAAATAATATATTAGTTTTCTTTCTCCTTTAGATATGAAATGCCCGAAGGATTCTTGCCCCCTGAATGTTATTCAGCTGAGGATCGTAAGCGTCCAGTGAAAGAAAAAGGATTTGATATGTGGTGTTTAAGCATGATTTCAATTGAAGTTTTCACTGGCAATTATCTGTCAAGAAATATTCCAGATGAAGTGTGCTGCTGGAGCGATATTATATATCCGCTACTCTTTAAAATTTTGAAAGTAAGAAAAAACATGTATATATTGTTGTTATTTTAGGACGTTTGTGTTTACATACAGTTTAAAATTGTAGTTTTAATTCGATTCATAGTTGATAAAAATACACACATAGAGAGAGAAAGGGTAAAAAGAAAAACCTAACACATTTTAAACTTTAATATAAAATGAAGTACAGTCGGTAGCAAAATTATTGAAGAACTAGCAATAATTGGTAAATGATGTGCACCTAATACTTCTTTGTTAAGTAAACATTTTAGTCTTTATGCTGTGTATAAAAAATTAAGTTGATGGTAAAAATTAGCGATCAAATTAAAACAAAATATGAAAAATGGGGATGTGCACTTCAATAATTTTGCTGCCGACTGCAATTGACATATGAGAATGCGTATTACAATATTTCTTATGATTAAAAGTTTTGTGTAGCAAATAAAAAAGTTTGTTCCAAATTATGTTCATAGATGGCGTTGTAGCTCGAAAACAACAGGGAAAACATCAAAAACACAACAAAAGCAATAAAAGATAATTTTTTTATATTTTGAAATATTCACTAGAATAATTTCAATATATGGACCTCTTAGAGCTCGAGAAACACCCAAATGGTAATTCAGTTCAAGCCCTGCATTAGTAGACTTGACTTGCTGGATTTCTGTATACCAGTAAATTTTTATAGAAATATCCACTTACAGTGCAGCCACATATCCTAAAACTAGCAGTGAGGACGCCTCCAAAATGTTGGAGGGATGCCAGCTTGACCGGCAGTTTGAAATTTGGAAAACATCCAGTAATTCCGCACTCTGTGTTATTGCTCATTTTCTCTGAGTCAGATGGCTGTCACCTCTATTTTAGCATTGGACTCGTTGAGTTAGCATTTGCGCAGATGCTTCCATGGTTTCATAAAAGTGGTCGAAGAATAACCTTTTAGCGAAATTCTGTGATTAAGTAAGTCACGGAAAACTTTAAAAGAATAGTGGCATGAATTTGCCGGAATGGTTGACAGCTCTGGATTCGATCGCATTTATTGGTGAAGAACTGGATTCATGCATTATTATTGTGTGTGCAATAATATGGAAAGAATATAAAAATCTGCAAAAAATCCATGTTCAAATTAGTGCTTTGAATCACCTATTCTTTCCGTTAATTAATATGTTTTGTATTTTTTTTTTTTCAATATTATATATCGGACATTAGTCTTTTTAATTATGATATGCATGCTTGTACATAAATTATTAAATATAATAGTATGCATAACTGCATGAAAAAAAAAAAAAAAAAAAAAAAACAATACAGCAATGGATAATTAAATTTGATACTCTTTCTACATTTTATATATTAAATATAATAGTATGCATAACTGCATGAAAAAAAAAAAAAAAAAAAAAAAAAACAATACAGCAATGGATAATTAAATTTGATACTCTTTCTACATTTTATATATATATATAATGTAAAAACTAAAAATGAATACAGGCTAAAAACGTAAAATTGAAAGTCGACAAAAAATATTAATAAACCAAAAAACATTGAGGACATCGTCAGGGGAGCAGGGAAGCAGAGATGTTTTAAGAGTTACTAGCAAATAATAATAATAATAATAATAATTAAAGAAAAAAAAATAGTCTAATGATGATTTTTTCCAGTGCCTAATGACGAATTTTAGGCTTCGAAAAGATAATATTATTGCGTTGGCCACACGGGATAAGCTGCAAAAAAAAGTCAAGTTAAAAATTAACTGTAGATGAAAGTACATCACCCAAGAACGGATCCATGAGGCAGTATATTGGTTCAGGTAAATTTATTGATTATTCCAAAGAAGCTAATTTGTTGCGTGACCATAGATGGAATAACAGTATGTAGCGGGGAAAACCATACCAGGCACAAGGCCGGGCCCAAAGCCCCAATCTTTCTTGAGCTACTGCATGACCGTAAGTCAGTAAGTAAGTGAGCTCCAAAACTGGAGTATAAAAATGATATTACATTTGGCGTTAATTTTATAGACACCAAGTTCAAAGTTTAAGATAGAGAATGGTTGCGGCACGTTACGAAATTTTTTTTTAATCATTTTTGAAAAGGCGACTAGTACCTTATTGACCATTGTTAGTGAATGTGGGCATGATTTCGTCAAGATTTTAATTCCTGGGAAATAAACAGCTAAGCAAATATTTTATCTAGCTGATGATGTAAATTAGGCGACAAGAGGGCACTTGATTTACATTTCGATGACAGATTTAAAGAAACCGAATTAATTATTTCCTGGTTTCACAAAACAAAATGATAGAAATAAGTCAAAACATATACTTTCCACCGTGAAAAGAATTTTCATTACGTTAGGATTGCTAAGTGAATACTAGGAATTAATCAAAGAATTTGTTTCAGTTACATTGAAAAAGGTATGAAAGGGAAGACATAAAAATTAGAAAACGTATATTGTAAATTTATTATTTATAGGTTAAAAACAGTTATACCGTAATATTTTAAATAGTTGTGTAATATTAAATAATTTTATTTATAACTTTATTTATTTAGAGAATTTACCTATCTTTTAAAGATAAAACAAATTTTGAAATGTGTAATAATCTACATCACAGTAGCTTAAATCCCTATATCTTACCAAAAGAAAGAAACCCAACCAGTTTAGAAAATAAAAATTAAAAATTGAATACAAAGGAATTGTTTTTAAGTATACACCATAATTTCTATAAGTATCAAAACCTATAAAATGATTTACTTATTAATATATATATATATATATATGTAGTTGTATTTATTTTTATTATTTTATTGATTTTTGTTTTTAACCTTACTAATTATATTCCCTAATATATATATACATATTCGGGAGCACAGCCTCTCAGTCACAGGTAGGGTTATTAATGAAATAATATTTATAACGTCACAATGTTTTGGGGGGACAAGTGTAATAGTTTTTGCTTTAATAATTTATCTTTTTATTTGTTTATTTATTTTTAGAAAAAGAACTTCAATAAAGAATGCCGATTGTCTTTCCCGAACTGCAGCATAAAAAATAAGACGTTGAAGATAGCAAGAAATTTCTGCAGAGCTTGCTTAAGACTTCCCTCTGAATCAAGGCCACCAACTTCAGTTTTGTTAAATCACAAACTTTTTGAAAACGATGGATCACTGGCGGGAAAGGAGTGGATATGGGAAAAGCTGTTCAAATCAAAACCTATGAGAGAAAAATGTAGAAAAAACAATCCAATTCCAGCAAATACCAATCGAAACACTAAAGTCAATCGAGCTGATGTCCACGAAATTAACATAGAAAATGTTGAAATTTCTGAATGCATACTTCCATTTTTAGAAAAAACTGAATCTCTTGTTCAAAGTCCATCATGTTCTAAAGCCATTCAAGTTGATAACTATGAAATTAGTATGGAAAAGGACGCAATGCTTCAATACAAACTACCATGTTTACAAAAAACTGAATCATCAGATCAAAGTCAGTCAATAAGTTCTAAAACCAGTCAAGATGATATCTCTGAGATTAGCATGAAAAATGATGAAATTACCCAATATCCAGTTCCACTGTTAAAAGAAAGTGAACCTGCTGATGGAGTACCATGTTTACAAAAGACTGAATCTTCAGATCAATGTCAGTCAATAAGTTCTAAAACCAGTCAAGGTGATATCTCTGAAATTAGCATGAAAAATGATGAAATTACCCAATATCCAGTTCTAGTTTTAGAAGAAAGTGAATCTGCTGATGAAATTCTATGTTTACAAAAAACTGAATATGCAGATCAAAGTCAGTCAATAAGTTCTAAAACCAGTCAAGATGATATCTCTGAGATTAGCATGAAAAATGATGAAATTACCCAATATCCAGTTCCACCTTCAGAAGAAACTGAATCTTCAGATGAAGTATTTTGTAATAATTTAAATTTTTCGTCACTACAAGAAATGTTCGCTCAAACAATGGTAAAGCATCGCCAACAGAATTTAATATGTAAAGTGTTACACACAGAAACCGTTATAAAATCCATGAGACATTATGTTGAATATGAAAAAAAATGTAAACCTGAAGCAGTGAAATTCAAAAATATTGATTCTACGAAAGCCTTACCCAGAATGGACAGTATTGGCTACAAAATTGCATCGAAATTTTTTTATTATTTCATCTAATTAAGGCGTTGTATAGCTTAGATAACGCCATAAATTACTGTTATTTAGATCATCTCAGGAAAAATCGTGAACTATATAGTTAATAAAAAGCAACTTTACATGACTGTCGTTTACTTATTGCAACTAATTTAATTAATTATATATCATTTTAAAAGCAATTTTCTAACAAATGAAGAAATAATTATGAAGAAAATTTAATGACAATAAAAACAAACGTATTACAATGTGAAAGCATTTAAAATATAAAACATATGAGATAATACGTAAAATAATAAACAATTAAAACATAAATTTAGACAATTCGATCTTTTTCAGTTCCTTATCAGTACAGATGATTGGCAAATGATCGGCCATAGAGACCAAATTTCCCCTGATTTTGAAAGTATTAAAATTGTTTTAATTGTTCTGACTACCATTCCAGAATTTTGCTGGAGGCATTCCTCTGAATGAGGCATACAGTCGGTAACAAAAGTGTCCGAACACTAACAAAAATTCCTGTCTAAAAAAAGTACACTTCATACGGTTTTGTTAAATAAATCCTTATCGAATCATGGTCTTACAATGACTAAGTACAGGATTCGACAAGGATTTATTTAACAAAACCGTATGAAGTGTACTTTTTTTACATAGGAATTTTTGCTAGTGTTCGGACACTTTTGTTACCGACTGTACGCTGAGCCGGTAGAGTATGTTGCACTATTTTAAGTTGTTCATTTTTTTTTTGTCTGTACTGATAAAGAGCTAAAGAAGCTCGAAACATTTAATTTTATGTTTTGTGTAATATTTCATGCATTATCTCATACGTTTTATATTTTAAATGCTTTTAAGTTATAATAAGTCTAAATTTTATTGTAATTAAGTTTTCTTAAAATTTTAATTGATGATTCAAATGATTTTAAAATTCTTTAAATACTTTTTATATTTGCAACAATAACACTTTAACACATTGTTTGACGGTCACGTGCAATTACGTTTTTTTTTTTTCTCAAGAAAAATTAACGCCGCCAATAGGCGTTTGCCTAAAATAATACTTTACTTTAAAATATGATTTTGCGTATTCCATGTTAAGTGGATATATGAGTTTCGAAGGCTTAAAAAATATCACATTTTCTCTTATTTTTTTAAATATAAGATGTTTTATTCAAAATTTTGAGCCTATAAAAGAGACTAAACAATATTTTATAAAATTTTCATTAAATGTTTTGGAAAATTCAATCAGTAAGTCTTGTTTTTCGGAGACCGTTCATAAAAACGGTGTATACGATTTCTCAAAAATTAATGCAGTAATCTTATTAAAACTTTGAACACGTCTTCAAAATAAAATTGGTTAGTGCTTAAACGAATTATTTTCTTTTTTTAGTAATCGGTTGCAACTAATTTTACAAGGCTATACGTGGGTTGGTAGAATGCACCGGAAATTGTACTGTATACTCTTGCCAGACAAATGTCGTCATTTTTTCTTATTAAATTATTGAGCTTATTCCGCGTGTGTAAATATTGTCCATTTATAAATATTATTTTTTATCTCCATGTATATCGTAATTGGACCACGTTAAAGAAATATTATATAGATAAGTAGTCACACGTTCAATATTTTTGGTTAATTACTATTCTCATTTTTAACTTTTTAGTTCACTTTGTCATTTAACGTGCGTTTTCTTACTTTTTTGAATTATAATTTACTTTTTTTTTTGTTAGTAGTTTTAATTCTTTTGATTTGTTATTATTTCATAGTAGTACTTTGTTTTTAGTTCCCTTTTAAGGGTTTTATTATTATTATTATTATTTGATAGTTTTTCGAAATGCCCGGAAAACGCAAATCTAATCTTTCCAACAGAAATAATAAAGCTCGGGCTATGAAAGTAAGTCAAGAGACGACTCCTCAAGCGGAGCTTAGAAGAATTGAGCAAGCAGAGCGACAGGCTGTTTCTAGATCAGCTGAAAAACCGAAGTATTCAGAAATGAGACGAATACAGCACGCTGAATATTTGGCAACCCAGCGCGCTTCTGAAACTCTGGAGCAATCACAACTGAGGCGGCAACAGCACGCTGAATATTTGGCAACCCAACGCGCTTCTGAAACTCTGGAGCAATCACAACTGAGGCGGCAACAGCACGCTGAATATTTAGCAACCCAACGCGCTGCTGAAACTCTGGAGCAATCACAACTGAGTCGGCAACAACACGCTGAATATTTGGCAACCCAACGTGTTAATGAATCTCTTGAAGAGGCAGAAAATCGACGGCGAGCCATTGCTGAGCGGAAGGTACAGCGACGGCAAACGTTTACAAGAAAAACGTGGTCCGTATTTGATAAAGCTGCGTTTGAATATGATTCAACTCTTGACTACGCCAGCCACGGGCTTATCAAAATGGAGAGGATAAGTAAAGAGTGTAAATTTTGCAGGGCATTTAAATGGAAGGAAGAAACTGCAGGAATGTGTTGTTCTGGAGGAAAAGTTTCCGTTCCTTTAATAGAGGAACCGGTGGAGCCTTTAAAACATTTATTTTCTTACGAGACAGTGGAATCACGGCGTTCTCTGAATAATATTAGAAAATATAATTTATGTTTCCATATGACATCTTTTGGTGCTGACAGAGTGATCGCAATGCCAGGATTTTCACCAACTTTTACCATTCAAGGTCAAGTGTATCATAGAATTGGGTCTCTACTGCCTACTTCGAACACGCAGCCAGAGTTCTTACAGGTCTATTTCATGGGCGACGAGGAAGCCGCAATTGAGCGACGGTCAAGGCTAATTACAGGAGTTTATAAGGAGACGGTCCGTAAAATACAACGAGTACTGCACGACAATAACGCCTTAGTCAGGGAATTTAAAACGGCACTTGACAACATGCCCGATGAAAGCTGTAAGTTAGTAGTCCACCCCGACAGAGTGCCGCGCGGACAACACGAGCGACGCTACGTACGTTTGCGTGCGTTCGCAACTACGGGCGACCAGACCTATTTATTACGTTCACGTGCAACCCTGCCTGGACAGAAATAACTGAAGCGCTCATGCCTGGCCAGACGGCAAACGACAGACATGATCTCATAGCTAGAGTGTTCAGTATAAAGTTCCATAAATTAGTAGCTCTACTTACTAAAGGCCAAATATATGGAGAGGCTCAATGCTTTTTGTACTCGATTGAGTGTCAAAAACGTGGATTGCCCCACGTACATTTGTTGCTGTGGCTTAAAGAAAAAATATGTCTCACCCAAATTGACGACATTATTAGTGCCAAGATCTCTGACCCGAGTACGGATAAAAAGTTACATGAAATTATTGTAAAAAACATGATTCACGGACCCTGCGGAGTAGAAAACCAATTGTCTCCTTGCATGAAGGACGGAAAGTGCCCAAAAAGGTATCCCCGGGCACTATTGAAGGATACGCAGACAAATAACAATGGATATCCCTTATACAGGCGGAGAGCACCCGATCATGGTGGTAGGACTACTAAAATTAAAATTCGTGGCGGTCCTGTGGAAGTTGAAGTGGACAATAGTTGGATTGTGTCGTATTCGCCCCTGTTGTCTAAAATATTTAATGCACATTCAAATGTTGAATATTGCAGTTCTGTGCAAGCGATTAAATACATTTGAAACTATATTTGCAAAGGAAATGACCAAGCTGTTTTTAGTGTCCAACAATATAACGCCGGTATTACCCTCAGAGATGAAGTGCAAACATTTAGGGCAGGTAGATACGTCAGCAGCAACGAAGCAGCATGGAGGATCTTGGGCTTACCGCTGCACGAGAGACACCCCGCTGTCACCCACCTGGCAATTCACTTACCCAATGGCGAGCTAGTATACTTCACTGAGCAGAATTTCCTAGACAGAGTGGCTACACCTCCGAAAACAACACTGACTGCATTTTTCGAACTGTGCGAAAATGACAACTTTGCCAAAACCCTGCTCTACTCTGATGTACCACGGTGCTATACGTGGAATGCATCTAGGAAGGAATGGAAACGTCGTGTACAGGGAACACTGGTTGAAAACTGGCCAGGTGTAAAGGCAGGAGACGCATTGGGTCGGATATATACTGTGCACGTCAGCAACTTTGAATGTTTTTGCTTGCGAATGTTGCTGAATCAGGTGCGGGGCCCGACAAGTTTCCAGAGGCTTAAAACCGTAGACAGTTAAGAGCGAGTAACGTTTAGGGAAGCATGTGAGGCTCGCGGACTATTAGAAAATGACAACCAGTGGGACGCAACTATGGCGGAAGCCGTCCTTTGTCGCTCAGCAGCCAAAGTTAGGGACCTGTTTGCGATTTTAGTGAGCACCTGCGGACTATCAAACCCGCTCCAGCTGTGGGATAAACACAAGGACGCTTTATCAGAAGATATTGCATGTAGGCTGGATGGCACTCACAATGATCTTATCATTAACGAAGCTTTAGTATTGATTGAAGATAAAATGATTTCCATATCTGGAAAATGTCTTGCTGATTTCGGCCTACCCACACCTCAGAGAAGAGGGGAATTGTCAAGCGATGTTGTAACGGAGCTAAACTACGATATCGCGGTTTTAGAAGCGCAGGTCAATGAAATGGTACCACGATTACTTCCTGAGCAGCGTCAAATCTATGAAACGATTTTGTGCCGAGTAAATAGTGGACAGGAGGGATTATTCTTTCTTGATGCACCAGGGGGTACGGGTAAGACATTTGCGCTGAATCTTCTGCTTGCCCAAATCCGCAAGGACCGCAATATAGCTCTGGCTGTAGCTTCTTCGGGCATTGCTGCAACTTTGCTTAACGGTGGCCGAACTGCACATTCCATTTTCAAATTGCCGCTTAATCTTGCAAGCGAAGATACCCCAACATGCAACATCACCAAAAACAGCGGACGGGGAGTCCTTTTGCAACAGTGCAAGTTGATAGTATGGGACGAGTGTACAATGTCGCAGAAGCATGCAATAGAGGCGTTGAACCGCAGCCTGCAGGACATAAGCGGCAACCATACGTTGATGGGCGGCGTTGTCGTTTTGCTCGCAGGCGACTTTAGATAGACACTCCAGTTATTGAGAAGGGCACACCGGCGGATGAAATAAACGCATGTCTCAAGGCGTCGCCACTCTAGTATAGGATTGAAAAGCTCCATCTTACATGCAACATGCACGTCCGACTGTACAACGACCAAGAATCAGGTGTCTTTGCAAATAAACTTTTGAAAATTGGTGAGGGTTGTCTAGAAACGGACGCAGATGGGAAAATTCAATTTTTCGAAGAATTTTCCCATCCAGTAGCTACAGAAGATGAACTTATCATGCAAGTCTTCCCCGATTTGGATGTTAATATAAGTAATGATGAATGGTTGTGTGAGAGGGCAGTGCTATCGCCTAAGAACGAGTGGATCAATAAAATAAACAAAAGAATTTTAGACATCACCGCCGGCAATTCAAAGTTATACACATCCATAGACACTGTGATGGCTGATGACGATAGTACTGCCTACCCGGTTGAATTTCTCAATTCTCTGGAGTTAACGGGAGTACCGTCCCATATGTTGGAGCTTAAAGTTGGCGTTCCAGCTATGCTGATGATGCACCCAGACTGTGCAACGGCACTAGGCTTCGTATCACAGAGCTGGGTATTAATATTATAAAATGTACCATTATTACAGGAACTGCTAAAGGAGACAGCGTTTTGATTCCCCGCATACCTATTATTCCCAACAACTTGCCATTTCATTTCAAGAGATTGCAATTTCCATTGAAATTGGCTTTTACAATGACGATCAACAAATCCCAGGGCCAAACCTTAAAAGTGACAGGCATTCATTTAGGAACTCCATGCTTCTCACACGGTCAATTATATGTTGGTTGTTCACGTGTTTCAAGTGCCCAGAACTTGCATGTGTTGACGGAAAATAATAAGTCATTTAATGTTGTATACAGATCTGTATTAAAATGAAAATAAATTGTATATTTTTCCCGTAGATCTTTCAATGAGTTACAAATTTTTTTGAGTATACTTTATCAGACTCTGTTTTGCACAGCGCCACAATGTTAAGGTTTCATTACATTACATATTATGATCAAACCGTCAGTTCCCACACATACACATCAAAATTTCTACGTGAACGAAGTCGCGGGTAACAGCTAGTGTATTTATATATATCACCTGTTCCGTATTTGTTTTGATTTACTGCGCATATTTTTAATTCTCAATTTGTGTGCTTTACTTCCCTTTCGCACTCGTACCCCACATTCTTGTTTTCAACTGGACTGTATTATACGTATAATCATAAATATTATTTTACACTAGCAGGCTTTACCCGCTTCGCTGATCACTATATTTAAATGAATAATAATAATAATAATAATAATAATAATAAAATCAATATTTTACTTCCTTATACAAAGTATAATAAGGAAGTATAGTAATCCCGATTTGCGAAATGGATTTTGTATTTCACATTGCTCGAAAACGAATGATCACTGAATGTTCCCAATTTATACGTGCGACTGTCATGATGTCTAGTTGTACACCTGCAAGTGTCGTCTTAACACGAGCTCTCGTTTTAGAAATATAAGCGACTTTACATGATTTTTCGTGACGTCTGTATGTGTGTGTGTCTGTCTGTATGTGCGTATGTCGCATAACTCAAAAACCGTTGGACGTAGAAAGTTGCGAACTGGTACATAGGTTTGTTATAACATCTAGTGGTGCACCTCCCTTTCTGGACTTTGTATGATTTTCCGTTTATTTAGGAAAATTAGATTCCTAATGACCAAAAATACAAAGGTTTTGGCCATAATGTATCAAAAAACGGTAATAACTCAAAAACGGTTCGGACAAATCTTGCAATCGATTTGTAACTGACTTCCCAAATAGCTAGATATTTGAAACTTTCTGAAAAGCTCAAAACACGTTGACAATATATTTTTAAAATATTTTTAGCCAACTGTTTCGGATACTTGCTGCCTTCAGCAGCGTTTATATGATTCAACAGAAAAATTATTTAACTAACTTCTCGACTAGCTAGACATTTGAAACTTTCAGAATAGATCAAAACATGGTGAAAATGCATTTTTTTTAATACTTTTAGCCAACAGTTTCGGATCCCTGATGCCTTCGGCAGCGTTACCTGGACAAATCTTGCACTCAATTTTTAACTAACGTCCTGACTAGCTAGACATTTGAAACTTTCAGAAAAGCTCAGACCATTGTGACAATGCATTTTTTAAATATTTTTAGCAAATTGTTTCGGATCAATGCTGCCTTCGGCAGCGTTTATATGGTTCAACAGAAAATTTATTTAATTAACTTCCCGACTAGCTAGACATTTGAAACCTTAAGAATAGTTCAGAATACGGTAAAAATGCATTTTTTAAATATTTTTAGCCAACTGCTTCGGATCCCTGCTGCTTTAGGCAGCATTTCCTGTACAAATCCTGCAATCGATTTTTAACTAACTTCCCGACTAGCTAAACATTTGAAACTTTCAGAAAAGCCCAGAACACGGTGATAATGCATTTTTTAAATATTTTTAGCAATCTGTCTTGGGTTCAATGACAATGCTTTTTAACATTATGTATATATTTCTAAAGGTATATAAGGAAGTCATGTGGTGCCCACATCAGATTTTTTTTATACCGTTCTACAAATTAAAACTGAAAAGAAAATACATTGAAATTGCTTAAAATTCGCTTCGGGACCTCGCTGACTTCGACAGAGACTTCTTCACCGCAACGTCTTGGTACTGGATAATTTAATTTAATTTAATTTATAGAAATGTCAATAATACAGGAAAAACTGCATTACTCATTTTCTTTTTGATAATAAACTGAACGGAAAACGCATAAAATTTTACATGGAGATATTTTGTATAATTAGACCAATTAAAAAAAGTGCTTTTCCTTTTTTCCCCACTCACATTAGAAAAATATTTAAAATAAATTTGAGAAAAATTGTGCAAGCACATTGAAACAGCTTGGACATCTTGGCGAAATTTGAAATTTGGCACTAAAGTAACTCGGACATTTCTCGCGAAAATGTTTACTTTTGTATTTGCGATAACCATATCAACTCATAAAATACAATTGAGAAAAATTGTGCAAAAACTTTGAAACAGTTTGGACCACTTGGTGGAATTTCAAATTTGGCATTGAAGTAGCTCGGACGTTTCTCGCCAAAATGTTTACTTATGCATTTGCGATACCCGTATCAACTCATCGCCGAAATGACAACAAAATTATAAATTATTATAAGATTACAAAAAAAGCAAAGGAAAGAAACTTTTTATATATAATGTTTTTCAATTTTCTGTTGAATCTTATAGCTATAGAACTACATTAGCACTTTCAGTGATGGATCACGGGCGCAGAATTCATACCGGTATTTGTTTAAGAATTTTCTCTAACTATAATATCGTTGATTTAAGAAGTAGAAATTTTTCTTATATTGATAGTGGTATGAATTCTGTGCCCGTGTTCCATCCCTACACTTTATCAATAAAAGAAAATTTTAAAGCGATAATGACGTCAATTTTTGTGAGATGAATAATTTAATTTTGTTTCAATTTTTCAATATTTACGTTTAACTAAATGTATTTGTTTTTATGTCGAAAAAAATGAACTCTTTTTTTTTTTTTTTTTTTTTTTTTTTGGGGGGGGGGACTTAAATTATAGCTAACATTTATTTTCATATTTTAATTAATTAAAAGAAAACTTTGCAACGTAATATGTTTAATAACTTGATGTATATAATGTCCACACAAAAAAGAGGTCTTTTAAAAAGTATAAATCTATGCAGTATCCTTAAAAAAAAAAAAAAAAAAAAAAAAAATGGCCAACGTTTATCACCAAAGTAGTTAAATCTAGACCAATCAAAAATAGGAGTTGTCCGCCCGGAAGTGTTCCCGGCAAACTCTTTGCTTTATTTATAAGATTTGTTAAGATTATATGACAGCATCCGATACATGTATGCTTCAGTTACTTGAAATTAAGTATTTAAGATAAAATAGGTTTACTGCTTCATATGCGTAACTTGACATCTTACATTGGGGGAGGGACAAAAATTTTCAAACTATATGAAATGAACCCCGAACGATGATGTTTGAAATTATATGTGTAATGATTTTTAATGTAATGTGTGATTTTTTTTTTTTTTTTTTTTTTTTTTTTGGTCATGATTTTAATCTATTTCATTTTAAATTTAAATATCGAATTACTTTACTAATATCTAACTAAAATACCTTAATTTAAAAATTTCTTCTATCAAACTAAAATGAATAAGTTAATGAAATATTTCTGCATTTTTATTTTCACATGTTTTTTTAGAATTAAACGGAGTTATTAGTATGTCTTTAGATTTCTCCATACATACAGAGAGATTTTTCACGCCTCTACAAGCGTATTTCGCATGTTTAAAACAAAAGCTCGCCATAAAATATTAATATGTTTCTCAATCAAAGTTTGGGGGGGGGAAAACTTGCATTTTTAGATTGTTGGAAGCAGATTCACAAAAACTGAAAACAGTTTTCTTGACTTTTTGAGCTAAAAATTTAGGGACTTTTTTAGGGGATTTTCACAAAAGATTTAGGGACTTTTAGGGGATTTTCAACTTGAATTTAGGGGCTTAAGTTTTTTGGAGTTGGCAACCCTGGTGAACCTCTGTTCTACAGATCTGCCGCGGATTTTTGTTGAAGAATACCGATTTTTGTATGATCGAGCGATTACCACTGATCCGAGGTTTAATCCGAGTGTTAAGAAGTTGGTGAATAAGGCCCTAAGTGTTTGATCAATTACGATAAATCTATATATTATAATAATCTAAGCATTTATTTTTTAAAAATTTTCTGTCATCAAAAGCAAAATCAAATATCAAAGCTAAATTATTTAAAATCGAAAATAAATATAAATAAAATTTAAGTTCCCGATATTTTTTTTTTTTTTTTTTTTTTACTTTATATATATATACATTTACTATTTTAGGAAATTTGTATTCAATGATGACATTAATATTGCTTTAAACATGAAAAAAATAATATTTTTTAATCATTTTTTTAATCATTCATCAATCATAATCTAAGCATTTATTCGTGAAAATTTTCATGTCATCAAAAGCAATATCAAATATCAAAGCTAAATTATTTAGAGTTAAAAATCAAAAAATAAAATTTATACTCTCGATAAATTAAATTACATTTTTATTTATTTATTTATTTATTTATTTGTTTTATTTATTTATTTAACTATTTTTTTTTTTTTTTTTTTTTTTTTTAATATACTTGTGATCAATGGTGACATTGATATTGCTTTAAGCATAAAAATATATACATATACTAAAAGCTTCTTTTAAAAAAAAAATCATTTTTTATTAGATTTCACGAAATAAAATTCAAAATTGACAAATCCGTAATAATTCTTCCAATTCTATTTTTATTCATTGCGTGATAAAATTTCTGAAATTCTTTCTGCCCATTGAAAGAACCGATTTCGAAAGCTTCTGCCGCCTTTGACAATTATCGAAGCAGCATGGGGGACAATTTCTTGTGCGACTACTGTCGAGAGATTAACAAGAATAATTTGATTTGCATTAGATAAGGACGAAACGATGGTAGAACTTTGAGATTAAAACGAAATAACTTCGCATTTGAAATATAAATTGAACATTCGGTCTAATAAAGTTTGAATATATGGATGAAAAGAAAAATTATGTTTTCACTTATAAAATGAGTTTTTTTAAAAATCATATATAGATTATTATTTTTTTATTATTATTATTTATTTTTTTATTTATTAATCTTTTGCGGCTTTACATTATGTTTTATATATAAGTAAATGAAAAAAAAAACTGTTTATTTAAGAAAAAGAAAGATTATATTCTCTGATTTAACTCAAACATTGATAATATTTATATAATATTTTTTTTTTTTTAATTGAAACGTATTGCTTTTCTATAAAATTCTTCTTCTTTGTTTTTATTTTTTCACAATTTATTTTGAATGATATTCATGAATGAAATCAAAAATATTAAATGAATCTTACAATTCAAACCGTAAAAGTGTTCTGTATAATATTAAATTTTATATGCTGGTACAAATTTCATTTCTTTTATACACTCATGTCCAGAATTATCTTTACATATCCAAAACTAATGATATTCAATGAAATATCCAAACAATGTGATCCATTTTTGCAGAAAATGTGTGAAAACAAGCCTAATTAACATTATCCAATCAAAAGTAATCAAACGATTCTGTGATATGCAAATCTAGGCTTACGTCATCCGACGCTGAATCAAGTGCTTTGCGCAAAGTGAATAATTTAGTGAATCTCTGCGATATAGCGTTTGATTTCAGTGTGTAAGGACTCAAATCTGTTTGCTATAGCTTCGAAGTATTATTTGGAAGAATCTATGAAGTGGCGACTCATCGGCCGTTTAGAAGCAGGGCAGCCTATCACGGAAGTAGCCAGATGTATGAATATTTCAAGACAGACAGTCTCTACATTATGGAAACAGTTTCGAAACGATGGAACTGTTCTAAGAAGGCCTGGACAAGGTCGTAAACGAATGATAACTGCTTCTGAAGATCGATATTTGGCACTAACAGCCCGTCGTAACAAGAAATCTACTGCTCGCAAGTTAATTTCAGAGTTTGTAGCCGCCACTAGAACTGCTGTATCACGGCAAATAATATACAGAAGGCTTAATGAAAGAGACTTTTATGCCAGAAAGCCAAGGGTATGTGTTTCACTGTCTTCACAACAGAGGAGGGATCGCTTTAATTGGTGAAAAAACATCAGAACTGGAATCAACAACAATGGTCCCATGTTCTCTTTACTGATGAGTCGAGGTTTAGTTTTACAGGTGATTCTAAACGTGTTTACATATGGAGGGAATCAGGAACACGAAATTATCCTTCAAACATAATGGAACATGACCGTTTTTGTAGCACAGGTGTGATGGTATGGGGGGGGGAATAATGATCAATGGACGTACGCCCCTACACGTTTTCGACAGTGGATCTGTGACCGGCGAGAGGTATCGGGATGAGGTCCTAGAGCCTTATGTCAGACTTTTCAGAAGAGCATATGGATCTGACTTTTTATTTATGGACGATAATGCTCGTCCACATCGAGCAAAGCTCGTTGACGAATTCCTTGAACGTGAAAGCATTGAGCGAATACCATGGCCAGCAAAGTCTCCTGATCTTAATCCAATAGAGAACTTATGGGACTACCATGGAAGGGCAATTGCACGTAGATATCCTCCTCCTAGAAATGTAAATGCTCTGAAGACGGCATTACTTGAAGAGTGGAGCTTAATTCCCAAAATAGTGGTTAACAACGTTATTGCCAGCATGAAAACACGTTGTGATATGTGTGCACAAGTCAGAGGAGATCATATTCCATATTAAATTCGTAAGGCGTAATTCTGTTCTGCGTTATTCCTTTTTTTCTGAGCTCTCATTCTCACATTTTATTACCATTTTTAATGTTTCATGCTACAATTTTATATTATATGTAATGCCCTTAATTTTTCCCTTTGTTATTTATATGTCATAGTGTTATATAACATTCCAAAAAAATCACAAGATCGTAGTTCACAGTTTCTGAGAAATCCGTGAATTTATGCATGTAAAGATAATTTTGGACATGAGTGTATTTTCTGAATTTCATGAGAAAATAATTTTATCCTTTTATTTACTAACGCTACTTCAAATACTATCACATTAATAAGTGTATAAAATCGAATTGATTAAGGAACAAAAAAGGTATTTGTAACTATAGAATATAGGGGAGATCCGTGTAATATGGACCCCCTAAGCAAAAATGCTCATAAAACTAAAATTATTAAAATAAAAGATTTAATTTGTTGGCTGCTCATTTCAATTGTATAGTTGCGTGGTTCAAGCTTGGTAAAGCACTCTGGGAACTATTAATAATTGCAGGAAATAATTACTTTATTTATGTATCGGTGGTCCATATTACACATACGTTCGTGTAATATGTACCAAGTGGTCCATAGTGGTCCTTCCCGAACAGTTAGCACACTTTAAATTCTGAAACGAACTGTCCAGCATGTTCCTTCATTCACTTGTCCATCTCTTGGGAATAGTAGAAATGGATGAAAAAAAAAATATTTAATGGTCGAAAAAAAGGGAGGTCCAAAGGTTTTATCCAATGGGTAGTATGCGAAAGAAATGATAGCTTGATTACCCCCTGCTTCTCTGGCCTATTCTATAACCTCAAGATTTTGAGTGTGCGACATATGTACGCCGAGCATTAATAAAAACTCTCTGTTTATATCATGGACCACTGATCCATATTGCACAACAGAACATGATTAATATTACACGCATATCGTTGTTTCCAATCACATATCACTATGCAAATTGGCGCCCATGAAACACATGTTTAAATTGTTCAGAAAATAAGTACATTTGCTACTATTAACGCGAAAATTATATTACAATTACCTAGCAGCAGAAAGTAATACTTTCATTTTAACATACTTGTTACATCAATGATCATATAAATTAAAAACTCAATTTGATAATCGTCCAAATACAGGCCCGCATGTACAAGTCACTTCCTGCTTTGTATAACAATAATATTCACTAAAGGCAATGAGATGGTTTCATCATCTAGTGTTGAACATATACATTTCCTCATGGTCCATATTACAAGGTTCTCCCCTATATACCTTCATTTAATCTCACTATACAGCACTGTACGCTACATATAGCCGTTTTTTGTTCAAGAAAGGAATTTAAAGAATTTCGTCGCTGTTTCCGATTGCCACTTTTCATTATCTTCACGTGCATTATAATTAATTTATATATTACTTAAAGAATCTACCACTAATCTTAGAAAATTATAAAAACATAAAAAATACTTTTTTTTTTTTTTTTTTTTACATTTTATTTGGGGTTTTAATATCGTTTTTCAACCTCTATGTAACATTGGTACTCTGACGTACGTCCTAAATAATCCTTATTAAACATTATGATGAGGTGATATATAGAAATTACATTGAATATATCTTTAAAAATTAATCTTAAGTAAATAAAAAAAAAATTCAAATCCTTTTTTGTTTATTTAATAATGCGGTAAATGAAGAGTTTTAATTTGAAAATGAGATATTACTTTTTAAAAGACTAACAAAAATATTTTCTTAATATTTGCCCCGATAACTATTATATTTTTTTTCTATTTTTTTACTTTCTTCTATATTCAATAGAAGAAAGTATTGGATTCGGAAAAATTTACACGTTTCAGGAGGTCTAGAACACGATTTGACAATTTTTAGAAAATGTCTGACTGTGTGTGTTACTAAATTTTGTGGCAACTGTATCTCAGGAACTACTGCAGAGAATTTCATAAAATTATATATATATATATATATTGTTGCGTCTTGACATAAATTGGTGCATATCAACTTTTGGTGAAAATCTCTCAACAAATTGCGTTGCCATCCCGTTGTCTCTAAATTTTTAACATGGCTGCATAGGACAAATTTTCGTATAAATATACGTAAAGAGGCTTACTTTTTAATAATTATTATGAAATAAAAAAGAATTATTTATAATAGTGATAGCCAACTTTTTTGTATATGTAGGAGCACGCTTACCCCCCTTCCCCCCGGGGACAAATTTTCCTTATGAATATCTTTAGAAAGAATCTCTTCAATCCCTTTAAAACGAATGGTTGAACCATCGATCTGTGATAATTGAAAATAAAGTTATCGATTTTTTTTTTTCATTTTTAACAAAAGAAAAATTAAAGGGGGAAAAATGCATATATTTTAAGATGTCATATAGATAATAAAATTTACTTTCTTTTGATATTTAGTGTTATACTTCTTCTGTAGGATGGAAATCATCAACTTTCATCATGGAACATAATTTTAATAAATAATAATTTTAACAAATGATTTTTATTGAGGGAATTTGTATAGGAATATATAGAAGAAAGTTTTTATTTTGAATTTATTTTGATTTTAGTTTTATTTTGCATTTACATATTTATTTTTACGAATCACAATTTGTAATTAAATCTTTCATAATTCCTACAATTCCCTCTTACTCTCTATGTGATAAAGGCATCTCTCTCTGATCTTCCTCCTCTGTTAAATGCACTAATCTTGAAAGTTATCTCCGCTTTTGACAATTATCATTATATGGCCGCAAACGGAGGCCATTTTATGGTGCGGTTACTGCCAAGAGATTGTGAAGAATAATTTGATTTACGTAGAATAAGAACTATAACACCGAGATTATGATTTGAAATTTGCCCTTAAAGCAGAGTGCATTTAGAATTTAAATGAAGCCTTCGGCATAGTAAAGATTAAATAAATGTCTCCAAGCAAAAATTATAATTTGATAAAACTTTCAAGGGTATTATGATTTAAATAAAAATGGCTATAATACCTCTTTTAATTATTTTCTTATGCGAAATACATTTAATATTTCAAAACAAAATAATTTTTTTTTTTTTTTTTTATGTCGTAAAGCAGCAAAAAAACGGAATCTCTCAATGAGTAAATAAATTTCCTTCATTGTTATGTCTCTTTTAAGAACTAACTTTCTAAATCTAAATTATATTGCTGTCTAATAAAATATAACTTTCATTCCTATAAAATTAGGGCACTGTTATACGAGTACTATTTTTCCTCACGCGCCTCCACATAAAACTTTTAAATAACTATTCAACTGAAAGTCACTGAATACTTTCAATTTCAGGCCCTTTTTACTTTCACCTATTCACTAAGAAGAAAATATTAGATCTATGAAACTTTTCTATCTCCAGTTTTCCGCGAATTTACACGTGTTGAGAACACGATTTAACCACTTAAAAAAAAGTTTCTGTCTAAGTGCTTGAGTCTCTGGGCATATTACTAAAATGTTGTGGTCGTCACATATCACGAAATAATGGACGTAATTATTTAAATTTATATTTGTTTAGACTTTGACATAAAATGGAGCTTATTATGTTTTGACATGTAACATCCAACAGGTGACGCTTCTATGCAGAAGTTTCCTCCATTTACAGGAAGGCTATATCTTAACTTCTGTAGAGTACAAGGACACTAAACCCCGGATCCAGGAACTCCCGGTCCAGGCATTATTTTCACTCAGTCGGAAAAATAAAGTTTCAATAAATATGATTTTCTTCCCATCAGTTGATTGTGTGATTTTAATAAAAATTGAATTTATTTCTCCCGTTGTTTAATGGTGTTTTCCATTACCTGCGGCTTATTTCTGTCGAGCTATCTACATGATAGACCAGATGTTTCTGCCTAAAGGTTGTCTGAGTGAGCAATGCGGACCGGTTGTCGGCCTGGATAGCTCAATTGGTGATCCGGGGTTCGACTCCCGGTCCAGGCATTATTTTCACTCAGTCGGAAAAATTAAATTTCAATAAATATTATTTTCGTCCAATCAGTTGATTGTGTGATTTTAATAAAAATTCATTCTGATTTAATTTGAGTGTATATAGACCGGCAAATGGTATTGCTATGCTGCAGTTTTTCCCGTTTACGGCAAGGCAATATTTCAGCTTTCTAGTAATTAAATGCACCAAACTTTCCAAATAGCTATATCTCAGCATTCATTAGTTGAAATTACACCAGACTGCATACGTAAAATTTTTATTCAAAAATCTATTTTGACAAAATTTATGCATGTTTTTGTGCATGCACACCGATAAATGACTGTATTATTTCGAATGATATAAGAGGAAGTTTTGTCATAGCAACAGCATGTTAATTTCAAAAATATCAAAAAGAAAGAAAGGAAAACGAAAGAAATTATCTGTAACGTTGGTCACGTGTTCTTGAAAACACATATTCTTCTGAAGATTCAAGCACAAATATTTTCAAAAGATAACAATAAATAGAAGAAAAAAAAAACTATTTTGCAATTTCCCCTGGGAGCAAAGTGTAGTACATGAGTTTGCAAATTGTTACATTTTTTATATGCGATATTTGTAAACATTTTGGTTAAGATAGTATTTATATCCTTAAAGATCTGGATGATTCTTTAAAAAAAATAGGGTATAGAAATGTGAGTGAATGAGTGGTAGATCGAATGCTTATACTGCTGAAAATATACGCAAGGTAAAAAAGGATTTGATTTATGAGAGTTCTAATTTTTTTTTCTTTTTTTCTAAATTTTTTTAAGATCTAATTTCTTTTTCTTTCTTTTTTTTTTTCTTTTTTGTGTGTGTGTGAGTATGTGTGTGTAATTTACGTCAGCTCTAATTTGAAGACATGTTTTTAAGCAAAACAAAATACATTCCAATTAACTGAAATTGACTACTTATTTTTAAAAAATCGATTTATTACTATACGCAAGCGAAGTGACGACGTCACTGACCGTCCGTGGGGCCAAGCAAAAGATTTCCTATGTTAATCGTCCATTGGATTTCTTTTTTTTTTTTTTTTTATCATTAAGGAAAATTATCTCCCGGTTTCAATACCCATATTTGGGTATAGTTATATATATGTTACTGTCTGAGTGGATTAGATTGAGTTATTTTTTTCTGTAAAACTCATAAAATTTTAATTTTAAATTTCAAAACTCTGGAAAAATAAAATGACATTCTTCTATTTTCGAATATAAACATTTCATTTCGATGGAATGAGATTCATTTCAAAGGAACAGATTTGTTATCTGCCATCCTTGGCGTAAAAAAAAAAAAATATTAATAATAATAATAAAAGATCGCCAAATTATCTGGCGAACATATTGAATCCCTTTTAAAAAAACATGGTTATTTTAATAACGAGTAATCAATTATATGAAACAATATTTCATAGAATATATATGTATTACGAAAATATACATCTGACTCGTATGTTTTCGTATTACGCTTTTGATCGCCAAATACACAAAAACCAATGACGAACAGATATCAGATCTATGCCCATTTTGTTTCTAGAGTTTTGAAATTAAAAATTAAAATTTTGTCAATTTGACAGCAAAATAATTTAATCTAACACATGTGCACGATGACTAATATTTAATTATACCCAAATATAGGGATTAAAATCGAGAAATAATTTTCCTCAATTTTTAATATTTTTTTTACAAAACTCCAATGGGCGATTAACATAGGAAATCTTTTACTTGGTCCCAACGATGATCAGTGACGTCTCACTTCGCTTGCGTATATCTTTTGAAAGAAGAAAGTATAAGATTTGAAACAACTTTTGATTTCCGGTTTTCGATTAATTTACACATTTTGAGACTTCCTTGCATTTCAATTAACGGAAGTTGACTACTTATTTTTAAAAAAGTTGATTTATTACTAGCTTCTGCATGTATAAGAAGAAAGTAGAGGATACAGAAAATATTTTCGATTTCCGGTTTTCGAGGCATTTCAACGTTTTGAGATTTCCTTGCATTTGAATTAACTGAAATTGACAACTTATTTTTTAAAAAGTGGATTTATTATTCTGTCCTCTGCATATATAAGAAGAAAGTATAAGATTCAGCAAAATTTCAGAATTTCGGTTTTTGATGAAGTTATACGTTTTGAGATTCTCTGAACTCAATTTAACCATTTTTACAAAATATTTGTCTTTTGAGTTCAAACACTGTACTTTATGAACCAATGGACTTAATTTAATCGAACTTGATATTTGGTTGGACTTTGGTTTGAATTGGCGCAGATTGGTTTTTGCTCTGTATCACTGAACAGGGGGCTCAGCATCTACAGTTTATGAAACTTACTGATTCACTTTCGATGCATATCGACCAACAATTGGCTTACCTGTGTTACAATTTAATTCCGTTCACGAGAAGGTAATTGTTTTGCTTTGTTTTGCTTTGCAAAAAGAGTGGTCGCGTTTCAACTACGGGGCGATACTAGTTTAAATGAATATTTAATCTATTCATTTCAAATAGTATGTATAACATTTCCTGCGTCTTTTAACAAATATTCTCCAAACGTTCTGAAACTAAAATAAAAAAAAAAATTTAACTTTATATGCAAAAATATGTATAACTCTTAGAATTTTTTAACGAAATTTTATACCAGATTTAACAAATTATTTTTTCATTAAAAAAATATAAATACTTCACATAGCAAATCCTTTTTGATATTTTATTATGATTCGTTTCTTCATATGAATAGATATACAGTCTTATTAGTCTGTTACCAAATATCCGAATTCTTATTATTATGATTATTTATATTCCACATACATTAAGTGGCACAGAAAGATGCCTCATTTAAAATGGAGCGTCGAAATTTGAAAAGTGGCTGTAATTACTTGGATAGCTAAATCAGTTGATAGAAAAGTTGGAAAAAATATCTGGAAGGTATTTTCATTTTAATGTGAACTGAAAATAACTGGAACTTATAATCATAGTAATATAATGCATATATTAGACTATCCGGATCAATTCATTATTTATATGACTAATTATTTTTGTGTAGAAAAAAATGTTTTGTATTATTTATAGGTAATTTGTTATTTTTTTACTTTATTCTTTATCCAGAAGAAAAAGAACTGATGCCATAAAAATTTTAGAATTCCGATTTTCAAAGGATTCACACGTATTCAAAGATCCCGAATGCGATTTCACCACTTTTAGAAAATGTCTGTCTGTCTGTGTTTTTATGTGTTACAAAAAGTTTACTGTAATTTCTAGCTTCTGAACTAATACACAGAATTTTATATAAATGTATATCTAGTTGCACATTGATATAATTCAGTGCCTATCAGTTTCTTGGTGCAGATCGTCAAACAGGCGGCAGTTCCATCCCATTCTTTCATAACTTTTAATACGAAGTACAGGACGAAATTTATTATAAATGTACATAATGTAAATTGCTTTTAACCTTAATTCTTGTGAAATTGGAAAATATATATTTATAATGGTAGTAGTTAACTGAGATCTTTTTTTTTTTTTTTTTTTTTTTTTTTTGCATGTATAGGAGTATCGCTTCCTATGTATCCATAATGGACTTATACTTTAGTAAAAGTAAATTGTCTCTCTCTCTGTATATATTATTATTATTTCTATTACTATTAACTAAATTAATTATTATTAATTCAATATACTTAGAATGCAAGTTTTATGAATATTTTTAAGGTACTTTTTACCGTTTTACTTACAAAAGAAAATATTTTATACTGCGGATGTAGGAACTTATTTATGCATTAAAAGATAAAACATAATAGATAATACATAACAGTACAAAACATTACAAAACATTAAAAGATATTACATAATTTGCAGAGTTTCAGTTTAAAGTAGGAAAAAAACTAATATTATTATAAATATTATTTTTATTAATATTATTAAACTAAATTAAGTATTATTTATTCAATATACTTATAATACAAGTTTTAAAGAAACTTTTAAGCCACTTTTTACCTTTTTACTTACAAAAGAAAATATTTTATACTGCGGACATAGAAAATTGTTTATGTATTAAAAGATAAAACATAATAGATATTACTTAATATTAAAAGATATTACATAATTTGCAGAGTTTCAGTTTAAAGTAGGGGAAAAAAACTATTTTCAGTTGCATTATATAATTCGAGTTAAACTGAAAATTTTTAAATAATAGCAAGCGGTTAAATACTGACAACAAAGCAAAAAAAAAAAAAAAAAAAAAGTTTTTTAATAGTAATTTAATTATACTTTATTAATCACTTTGCATAAAGTCAATGTTCTTTCACGTTTACTTACAGAAAACAATTTTAAATTTGAGAAAAAGTACTATTCATTTTTATTCATTCAGTTATTTACATTATCTATTTTTCAAAACTCATTATCTGACATTGTTCTTAGAAATTCACGAGAATTTTAAAATGTTGTTTTAAGTTTATGGTAAAAGATTCTTTTTCTTTCACAAAAGAGTGAAATTTCCAAAATGTTACTGTCAATGTTTATGGGTTAAGAAAAATTTTACTTTTTACGAAAAGTGATCTCTAAATTAAAGAAGTTTTTTTAAATGGGCCTGGATTTTAATATAAATGTTTCTAACATTAGTGACAAGAAAAGAGAGAAAGAAAAGTCAAGCAAACTAAACAACTTCTGCATAAAATAAAAGATAACATAAGGAAAAAAAAAAAAAAAAAAAAAAGATAAACCAAAACGAAAATAAAATGTTTTGTTTAACAAAAAAAATTAATGTTCTTACTTCTTAGGAAAATTGGAAAACACTGAGTTACATGTGTTTTATAAAAATAAATATTTTTCTAATAAACTTTACGTACTCGAAAATTATAAAACAATCTGTATCCTAATATATCATATCCGGACCACCTCTAGGGGTGAGTCCCAGACCGTCGCCATTTGCCCATCTGCGCAGCATTAGTGCGACGTAAAACTCAACCAACCTAATATATCATAATAATAAAATATGGATTCTTTTTTTTTTCTTTGTTTATGAGGTATTTTTAATATTTCTAAATGTTCAGAAAAGTTTCATTTACAATCTGATCCGTTAACTTCGAAATTGATTTTATTAATTTTTTCTTTTTTTCAAAACTATAATTGCAATAAAAATTTATTTTAACATTACCTTATTTCTATTGCGTATGTTTTAACCAATTACGCTTTTATTATCTTTTTAGAACGCTTAGAAAATTGAAATATAATATCACAATATAATGAATCGTAAATTACGTTGCATTTTAAAAATAATAAAAATCAGGTAAGAATTACAATTGCTATGCACTGGCATGCATATCATACTATATTAAATTTAAACGGAATTACAAAATAGCACCAACAAAGAGTTTTTTATTGATAACTACGCTCGCTTCGCTGGTCACTATATTTAAATGAATTTTCAAAAGAATTGAATAATTGTTTTTTATACCACTTTATAGGTAAAAACTAAAAATAAATAAATAAAAATAAATTCCATTGAAACCACACTGAGAAAAATATATATATATACCGCCTTCATCTAGAATGAATATGTGGTCGTTTTCTAAATCCCTTAAATAGAAGTATAGATTTCCGAGCTATGCGCATGAGGCACGCCAATAAAATAAATAGACGAAATGATCGAGAATTTCTAGTCTGCACATTTCTAGATGGTGAAGCAATATTCTGAATATTCCGAATATTCTGAATGTTTTGTATTGCGAGAAATTCTCGCTTGATTTTCTAGAATCGGGTAATAAACCAAGGTTATGTTGCTAAAACCCGCCTCTTGTATTCGCATTTATTTGCAGAGATTTTTAAATAAATTTGCCGTCGAGAATATAGGCAAACACTCTAGAATTCTAATAGGGATTTCGAGAACACGTGTTCAAAGGGGACTAGAATTCATAAGGATGACATGGAACTATTTTTTCTAGAGCCACAATTTTGATTCTAGATGTCAGTTACAGAATTTTTTCTCAGTGCACTCTAAACCTCGCTTCGGGTACCCGCTGCTACAGCAGTTCGTTTCCAGCCCGCACTTCATCAAGTCAATGTTCCCTCTGCTTGCAGAAAGATCATTCTCAGGCACTTCAATCTAGTTATTTATTGAGGACAGGTAGAGCTGTTGTTATTTAAGAACAGCGATTTTACAGATGACTGTATTTCAGCATCTATTAAATATTTTAGTTTTGTACCGTGTATTTTATAGCTCTCGCTCTTAACACTATATTGCCGTATGTTTCCGACCAATATAATAAATGAAAAAAAGTAGATTTCCATTTAAAAGGAATTAAACAAAAATAAATAAATTTTAATTAAATTTTAATTTTAATAGTTTTGACTATACTACAATTTTTTTCCAATAATTAAACAAATTTCAAAAAAAGAGAGAGATATCCCTTTTAAAAGATTTAACTAAATAAAAGAAAAATAAAAAACTGTTATTTTATAAAAATCATACATAAACGTAGCTGTTATGAATATACATACATACATACATATATATATATATATATATATACATATATATATATATATATTATTATTATTATTATTATTATTATTATTTAAAATTTATTATGCTTAATTTTTTTCTATCGTATTACATTTTGATTTCAGTAAATATAATAAATTTAAAAAAAAAAATTAACCTTCTAATGAAAGAATTTAATAAATAAAGAATAAAGAGCGTAAAGAGCCTTTGCTAAGATACTCAGACGATTGAAATGAAAGAACACGTTTTAGAAAAATGAAACGTAGAAGCCAATATTTAAAATAGAAAAAAAAAATATGAAAAAAATTCAAATTCGAAATTCGAAAAAATCGCGATAAGGTGCACACCTGAAGGGTCCAGCTACCCCTCTGCCAAGTTTTGCAGCTCTGCGATCAGTAGTCTGAGCACCACAGCACAGACACACACATATACATACGCAGATACACACATAGATACGTTTCTTTATTTATATAGATTGATAAATAAAAAGATATAGTGCATTCTAAAAATATGTACATATAAGTGGGCTAAATGTAACCGTACCTTATAACTCAACTGATAAGTTGAATTTAGACTTAATAGCTATCATATTGGTTTGTTTGTACTTTTAATTATTATATTTAGCCTTAGGAAACTACATAAAATATAAAACAGTGAGTTTTAGAAGTTTGAAAAATATCTTACAGTTTCCTCTCTGACAAAATGCACAATTATCTTTACAGAGCATTTTTCTTCTTGTTTCATTGTAGTCTTATATCGGTTGCTTGGTTAATTGTATGGTTTAAGGCCGATTGACTACGCTAGGGTCCTAAGTCTATAAGTGAAATGCCCTCCCTGGGAGTCTTTCTAAGGGGTCCTAGCCCGCATTTATGCGAGTTTCGTAGAAATCCACGAAAAACTCCGAACGGCTAGGCTGATGAACGCGACCTGAAATTGAACCTGGCACTTCCCGTCTACCAGCTTTGAACGCAAAACTGCTCGGCCGCAGTCTCATATTGGAAAAAATATCTCTATATGCAAAGTAATGTGCACTCTGTCAGAAATTTCTTACACTTTTCTCTCGGACAGAATGCAAAACTATATTTATGGAGCATTTTTCTTCTTATTTCGTTGTAATATGATATTGGAGAAAATTTCTGCATAAACAAAGTAGTGAAAACAAAAAAAAAATAAAATAAAATAAAATGCGTACTAACAGTGCACCAGAATAAATTGTAAATATTAAAAAAATGCCAAAAATGCTAAACGGCACAATTTCGTATTGAACTAGCTACAACATCTGAACTTTTTATACGCAAGATGTTTATTATTAACAAGAAAAACTTAAGCTAGCTTTATAAAAAAGAAAAAAGAAAGGAGGAAAAGAAGAAAAGAAAAGAAAGGAAAAAAGGCCCCAAATTTATTTAAATATAATTTTTCTATAAAATCTAATTTTTATTTGGATGGTAGGTAGGGAGGTTGAATTTAACGTCACACTAGTACTGCGGTATGGGTAACTAGCGACGGTCTGGGACACATCCCCAAGGATGATCGGGACACGTGTAATCGCGATTTTGATCCTGCACGGATAGGATGGCTCTCCCGCCCCGCTTCGGTTACCCCCAGAGGTATAATTTGGATGGTAAGATGGAGGACCTTTCGGCCACGACGGATTTTACGTGCACCAGGTACCATTAGTAGTGCATAGGACGGTCTTTGGCTGGCTCGAATATCAAAGCCGCAATCTCCCAATTACGAGCTACGCGCTCTACCGACTGGGCTACCGCAGAACATTTTTATTTCGAAGAACGCTAGCTAGCAAACTTTAAAATGTCAACGCAAGGCTGCACCGTTAAAATCGTTTGTCTCACCAGAAAACTCTTTCAAATTTAACTGCAACCATTATTTTGGCTTTACCATATTTCAGCATTTTGGTAGTACAGTTTCAGGAGTGGTTACTATTAATATAGTGAAACACAGCACCAAAATATTTGTTGCAGCTAACTTGAAACCGTTTTTTTTTTTTTTTTTTTTTTTTTTTTTTTTTGTTTGTTTGTTTGTTTGTTTGTTTGTTTGATTTTTTTTTTTTTGGTGAAACATACCATTTTATTGTTAACAGTGTAGCTTTGAATTTAATTAAATATTATTTTTAAAGCTCATTTACAACCAAATTTAGAGATTTTTAGACTGTAAACGCATAAATATTCTTTTTTTTTTAAGACAATTTTCAATTTAAAATAAAATAAATAAATAAATAATTGTGGTTCTTTTTTAACTTTTTTACACTTTAATTTAAAATAAATAAATAAATAAATAATCACTTATCTTGTAACGTAAGTTGGAAATTAAAAGATTGACAGATCGTAAAGTTTAAAATATTAGTGTAAAGTATCAGTGAGAAAAAAAAAAAAAATCATATTTCAAGTATTTTAAAACGATCTCTATAAAATCTGAAATTTCCAAAGGAATATGGAGATTTTTGGACTGTAAACTCATAACCATTGTTTATAGCCAAATATAGTTTTTGTCAAAATCAATTTAAAAATCGTGATATTTAAAAAAAAAAAAAAAAAAAAAGACGTTTTTATAATCCAATCAAAAAAAAAAAAAAAAAAAAAAAAAAACGTGATTTATAATCTTTGTATACCATGTTTCAAAGTATGGAATACTGCTAACTCACAGATTTTATTTAATATTATTTTGACATTTCACAAATTTTAAAATATCAACGCAAAGCAGTGTGAGAAAAATACATTTTGATTGTTTTTAAAAGTTCTATCAATAATAACAACTAGTATCGCCCAGTGGTCGAAACTCGACCATTTTTTTTGCAAAGCGAGGCAAAGCAAAGTTATTGCCTTGTCCTAAACGAAATGCAATTGCAACACAGCTGCGGCAATTGTTTGCCGATATTCACTCTAACTGAATCAGCAGAGTTTTACTTAATATAACTATTTCTCTCTGTAGATGTTAGCCTTTCCTGAAATGAGAGAAAATCGCAACGTGAAAACGCCCCTTGTTGTGTGATACAGCCCAGAAGCTAATAGGTACCATGTCAAACCAAGGCCCAACCAAGTATCAAATTCTGTTAAATTAATTCGATTGGTTCAAAAAAGAAAAAAAAGAAAAAAAAAAAGATATTTTTCAAAAATGGTCGAATTGAGTTCGGGAAATTTCAAAACGTGTAACTTTATCGAAAACCGAAAATCTAAAACTTTTCTGAATCTTATATTTTCTACTTATATATGCAGAGGAAAGAATAATAAATCCACTTTTTAAAAAATAAAAATAAGTAGTCAATTTCACTTATTTTAAAATGCAAGGAAATCTCAAAACGTGTAAATTCATCGAAAACCGGAAATCAAAAGTTTTTATGTATCTTCTACTTGCTTCTTCTACCCACAAAAGCTAGCAATAAAGACACTTTTTTAAAAAATAAGTAGCCAATTTCAGTAAATTGAAACGTAAAGAAAGCTCAAAACATGTAAATTCAGCAAAAAACGGAAATCGGAATTTTTTCCGTATCGTCTACTTATACATGCAGCAGTTAGTAACAAATCCATTTTCCTTTTATTTAGTATATTAGTTGAATATTTATTGTTTAAATATCACCCTTTGAAATGATGTTTACATTCGAAACTGGAAGTTTGCCATTTTTTTTTCTGGAGTTTTGTGATTTTAAATTAAAATTTTATCAATTTTACAGAAAAAATAACTCAATCAAACACATGTAGACAGTAACTTATATATAACTATACCCAAATATTGGAATTAAAATCGGCAGATAATTTCCGTTATTTTTGAATAATTTTTTACAAAAAGGCCAATGGTCGATTAACATAGAAAATCTTTTTCATGGCTCCATGGACAGACAGTGAACGTCATCACTTCGCTTGCGTATAGTGATGCTACATTATACAAATTACTGTGTCTATGGTTTTATTTGAGCTTTATGAAATTGCCAGATTTAACAACTTTCTACTTTTAGGTATTTTTTAATGTAAAGGAATACGTGTCTAAAAGGGAAAAATGGGGGAAAATACATAAAAAATAAAAGTATTTTTAAATACCTTCTTGACATCGTAAGAAAATAATATTTGTATTCGCACCTTCCGGCTAACCATACCTTTCGAATGATACCATTTTCAACCCTCTACTCCCATAATTAATATGTTAAAAAGGGACTACAAATTTTATGCTTGCCTATTAATTTATAGATAACAATACGTTCTAATAATAATAATAATAATACCGCATTAAAATCTTAATAATACCGCATTAAAGATCTATTTATTTGGAAGCTCTATTCACACAGGCAAATATTTCAAACTTATTCCGCCCCTATTTTTTATTCAAAATAAAATAAAATAAAATAAAAAAATAAAAAAAAAAACTTTTATTTAGTTTGGATTATTGAACAGTGTAAAATATGCTTTGCGATGCATTTTAATTATTATAATTTGATTCCGTAGGGTATAAGAAGAAAAATTGTGTGTCTAATAAACACAATACTGAGATTAACAGGACTGTACTTTAGAAACTTTTAAGATTCATACTGAATGAGCTAAAGCACTAGTTAATCTCTACTAATATCTAAATTTAATATTGATAGACTTTACGATAAGGTTAAGAAAAAGTCTTTTACCTTAAAAGTCTTTTGAGATCTTTAAACAAATTTTCTAACCTTCAGCTATGAAAAGGAAATTTTTAAATTTATAGATATGTTTAAAAAAAGGTTTCAATTAAAAAAAAACTTAAATAATGTATGTATATATATATATATATATATATATATATATATATTATTCTATAGGGTATAAGGAGAACAAATTTAGATCTAATATTTGCAATACTGAGATAATACTCTTTAAATTCATTACTGTGTCACATAATGAAAACATTGCGATAGCCAAAGAACGAATATCCCCGAATACATAGTTTGATATTTATATTATGTTTGAAAAAAATTCAATAAAAGCCCTTTCGTTTGAAAAATCTTTCGGGATGATCATTTGACTTTTTGTGGATTTCATCAATTGAGGAAAAAAGCTTTTGAAATCTGTAGATAAGTTTAAAGAAAGGTACTAATTTCTTGAATTAAAAAAAAATAACTTTTAACATCAGGTAGTTGCTAAATATTGAATTTATTGAAAATAATAATAATAATTAAATTGTGTGTTTTTTTTTTTTTTTTTTTTTTTTTTTTTTTTTTTTTTTAATCCTCGAAGTTCTTAAAGAGTTACACCGGTTTCGAAAGCTAAAAAAGGCATATTTTCGCTCTTCAAAAAAAAATTAATAATAATAATAATAATAATAATAATAAATACATGTTTTTATTCAAAAATTTTAGCATGGTAAAAGTACAACATTCAAATATTATTTTATAAAATTTTCATTAAAAATTTTGGAAAATATAACATATGGGTCCTGGTTTCTGAAGACACTTCAGAAAAGAGGTGGACGTAATTTCTCAAGTCGAATACTCTGACCTTATTGAAATTTTGCACACTTCTTAAAAATAGAATCGACTAGTACTTGAACGAAGGATTTTCTTTTTTTTCGATTACAACTAATTTTACAAAGCTATATATTGCTGCACCAAGACTTCTGATCTAAAACTTAATTATTCTTCTTACAGACCCGATACAGCATATTTTTAATCTTAATTTTTCTTACAGTTACTACTTAAATTTTCTAATAAATATTTATTCTTCTAAAATATATTCACTTCTTAAATAATAAAATATGGATGGGTCTCACCAGAAAGCTTCTATCACTAAAGGTCCGGATGTGGAAAGTGGCAGCTATGATCCATTAACACAAAGTCTATGAAACTACAGCACTACTTAGATGGGAAAACGAAATTTAATGCTTTGTTCGCATACATGTAAAACGAAAACGGAAACAGAAACAAAAACTATTTACAGATAGGTAATTAAACTAAATCTTAATATTAAAGTTCTTAAATTCTAATTGTTCTGATAAATGTTCATTCTTAGTTTAAGTTCTGAAAGTTTTTATAGTTCTTTTCTAGGACCGGGGCGCCTGAAAACAAAAGCGATCTTCACGTAGCCCCTTGTCTATTCAAGGTCCTGTTCTGTTCTGATTCTAAAAAGCATCTTTTTCGAATACTTCTCATTTCAAATCGAAAGAGTGGTGCAATCATGAAAAAGAGGCACGCGCCAGTCTGTCTGAAAAGTTATTTGTTCTGAAAGCAGAAGAATGAACGGGAAATCCCGACATCCTCTCACCTTGAGTTGCGACTAATCGGAGGAACTCAACAACCCAAGTGGAAGTCGTTGAGGGGGTTTCACCACACGGCCAGTTCGGGAGACCACCGGGGGACTGGAACTAGGATCATCTGTTGTGGACTTCTTGTTACTGGTTCTAGAACTGGTAGGTTCTGGAGGGTCTTTCACAGTTTCCTTTTCTCTGGGGTTGAGCATCGGTTTCTGTGAGAGGTTCTTGCTTTCAGAAGTCGAAGGACTTAAATTTTCTTGGAGAGATTTATGTAAAGTGGGGTGATTCTTAAGTTCGGTACTGTCAATTTTTAAAGGAAACAATCTTTGCGTAGAATCTTGGACGCAGAAAAAATCCATTTTCGGTCTTCACCATAGCTAGGCGTATGACATTATCCTTGCCTGGGTAAATTTCGATCACTCTTGCCAAAGGCCAAGGCCAGTGAACACGTTTCTTATTGAAATCTTCTAATAGGACAACATCTCCGACTTTCAATTGTTTGAATCTTTTGGTCTTAGATGCATGTTGACGTAATTGTCCTAAATATTCAGCTCTGAATCTGTTTCTTAAATGTTCTCTGATTATTTACCTATATCTGGCTCTGCGGTTAAGATCTTTAGAATCCAAAGCATCTGGGTCAGGTACTCCTGATGTTGGTAGTTCTCTTAGGAACATCATTGGGGTTAAAGGTAAGGAATCTGTGAATCTTCGGAAACATCACTTGTTCACAGTCACATAGCATGGTGTAAAGTTCTTCGTAATTCAAAGATGCACGACCTAAGTTTCTTTTCAGGATTCCTTTAACCATTCCAACAAGCCTCTCCCATCAACCTCCCCACCACGGTGCTGCAGGAGGGTTGGCTTTCCATCTGATCTTCTGGGTGGAAGCTACCTTGCAGATGGTTTCCCAATCTACACTCGAGAGAGCCTTGCTTGTTCCAAGGAAGTTCTTCCCATTGTCTAAATAGATGATGTAGGGTCTGCCTCTCCTTGCTATGAACCTTCTGAGAGACTGGATAAAACTTTCTGTAGACAGAAACGTAATAGCTTCAAGATGTATGGCTCGGTAGACTGCGCAAGTAAATAAAGCTATCCACGCTTTTGATCCATCAGAAAGATGAAGAGGACCGGCTAGATCTACGCCTACCACTTCAAAGATGGCTGCTTCTCGTACTCTGTCTTCTGGTGGTACTCCAGGTTCAACATCTATTTTGGAAGTCTGAAGTTTTCTGCAAATCACGCATTTTCTTATTGAATTTCGAATGCATTTTCTAGACTTCATTATCCAAAAATTTTCTCTTAGTAGTGCATTAGAGTGCTGACTCCTGCGTGCTGATTTTCTAAATACTTCTCGAATACCAATCTTTGGACGACGGGATGATTGTAAGGTAAGATTACAGGATATCTGAAGTTTTCACTGTCGTTTCTCTGAATTATATTGGTTCTTACTCTTAAGAGACCAGCTTTATCTTCGACTGGCCTTAAATTTCTTAATTTTGGGTCTGTTCTCCCTGAAAAAGATTCTTGTTGTACTAATCGTAGAAGTACATTTTCTGCTTTTGAAAATTCTTCAACTGAAATATCCAATTCGGACATCTTCTCAGTAGTCTTCGAATTATGATAAAATCTATATATCCAGACAATGGTTCTAACTGTTTTCTTGTAAGAGGAAAAATACTGATAAAATCGATTGAAATTATCTTCTTTTTTATCTAAAAGATTTAAGATTGTCTTCCTTTTTTCGCTGTTTATGAGTTCTTCGTTTGGGTCTTCTTCTATTTGAGGCCATTCATTTTCATGTAAATAAAGCCAACTCGGACCCTCCCACCATCTCGATTTCTGTAGTTGTTCAAAAGAACATCCTCTAGACGGGAGGTCCGCGGGATTCAAATTTCCGGGTACATGTCTCCAATTGCAAACTTCGGTCAGATTTCGTATTTCTAATACTCGGTTATGTACAAATGTACCCCATTCTTGTTTTCCTCTTATCCAACCTAAAGCAGTGGTTGAATCTCACCAAAATATGGTATTTACATGTAAATTTAAATCGTTTTGTACATTTTTGGCCAACCTAGCGCCAATAAGACAAGATAGAAGTTCAAGGCGGGGTATGGTCAATTCCTTAATAGGTGCAACTCGACTTTTAGCATTGATTAACCGGATCTTGATTCCTTCTGAGGTCTCTACTCTTATGAATACGCAAGTAGCATATGCTCGCTTGTTTGCATCAGAAAAAACATGTAATGATGTTTTCTTTTCTTTCTCTGGGCAAATGTTAAGCCACCGATGTATTTTAATTTGGGATATCAAATTTATTCCTTTCAGCCAATTAGTAGACTGTTGTTTTAACGTTTCAGAAAGCTCTTCGTCGCACTTCACCTTCTGAATCCACGTTTCTTGAAGGATTAGTCTGGGAACTTAACTGACAGGTGCTGTGAATCCTACAGGATCAAAAAGTTTTGGGGTAACTGATAGCATTTTTCTTTTTGTAAAGGGTTCACTTATCTTCAGGGGTTCTTCAATTTTACAAACTAAATTGTCATTTTCCAAATCCCAGAGTAATCCTAACACGGGAGCAAACCTCGGTTCATCTTCAATTTTGTCGATCATAGCCTGGGGCCAATTCGATCGCCAACATCTCAAATTGAAATGTGCCGAAACCAAAATTCCTTGAGATTCTGATATGAATTTTTCTGTTTCTTGAAGTGAATTCAGGCTAAGGAGGGAATTATCCAGATAGAAGGAATCTCTTAAGAGCCTAGCTGTCTCTCGCCATTGTTCGGGAACATTTTCTAAAAGGTGATTTAATGTTGCCATAAGCAAAAAAGGGCTTGAAGTTAGGCCGAAAACCACACGACAATGTCTATAAATTTTTAATTTATTTTCGCTATTAAACCAAAAAAATCTCAAAAAGTCGCGATCTTTCTCTGTTATTTTAATTTGCAGGAAGGCTTTCTCTATATCGGACGATATTCCTATCTTGTATTTACGAAATTTGTTCAAAATGCTAGGTATAATTTCTACAAGATTAGGTCCTTTTGTTAAACAATCATTAAGGGAGGGACTGTTTCTAGTGTGTGCTGAGGCATTAAATACTGGACGAATTTTAGTGGTTTCACTAGATTCTTTAACCACAGTTCTGTGTGCTAAATAATGTACCTTGTCCCTTTTCTGGTCCAATACCAATTCTATAATCTGATTGTTTTCCCAGAAATCAAAAATTTCCCCATATTCCTTTTTCCTATCAGATTTGATTAATTTATTTTCCGTCTTGTACAGGCATTTTTCTGCCAACGAGTAATTATCTGATAAAATCGAATGGTCAACTGTCCATGGTAAATTGACTTCATATCGACCGCTTTTATCTCGTTCAACAGTTTCTAGAAAATGATTCTTGGTTTCTTGTTCTAAATCCTGTTTCGATTTATTATCTTCATTAGTAATTCCTAGAGTGTCAAGGCGCCATAAATCTGATAAACTGGCGTTTGACACGTATAATGACAATGATTGACCCGCCAAAGAATTGTCCTGCTCACTCTTGTGACCCTCAGTCTTGCCCAAAATGGTCCAACCCAATATAGTTCTAAATGTAGTTAATCCCAATTTTGGAAAATATTTTATGTCATCTGTGAACAGTTTAGCGGACATATCAGCTCCCAAAAGTATTTGTACTTCGTCTGGATTTTTCTGGTATAAACAGGATTTATTATTTCTAGGGACATCAGATAAATATATACCTTCCTTTTCTAAGAGTTTTACTAATTTATCATCGCGACATAAATTCACGCCTGTGCATATTTTTTCTTGATCTAGTGCTTGTATTTTACACTTAAACTTATTATCTAAACTCCCGGTCGTAAATTCATAACGATTATGTTCATCTGACATCTCGATGCCTCCAAAAAGACCATGTCTGATTGTTTCTTTATTCATTCTTTTTAATTTTAACTTATCAGTTGCAAACTTACTGATGTAACTATTATGAGATCCGCAGTCAATAATTAGCCGAATATATGATAATTTACTATCATCTCTGTTAGAAATTGCTACTATTAACGTCTGCAAAAAAACATTCGCTTGTAAATTATGATTCGATAACGCCAATTTAGATTGATCATTTCTTTCGTAATTACTTATTTCCTGTTTCAAATCTTTATTTCCATAACACATTATTTCTGAATGCCTACGATTACATAACTTGCATAAAGTTTTTGATACACAGTGTCTAGCTAAATGCGAAGGCTGAAGATATAAATAACACAATCCTTTCTTAAGCAATAGATTAACTCTTTCATCAAATGGTAAATTACGAGTTTTGACACATTTGTTACTTAAATGCGATTCTGAGCAAAAATTACACCTATCACTTCTATTCTCATTTAATAAATCACAAGCAGTAGGCAATTTCCGGTTCTGAGTGTCAAATTTATTGACGCGGGGGGGGGGGAACATCGCTACGATTTTGATTATCTAATCTTTGTTCTCGGGGGAAGAAATGACTGGCGCTAGCGCCGCTATCCTCTTGTCTGGTAGTTATTAAGCATTCTCGTGATACGAGTTGTTTATTTAAGAAAGATAATATATCTTTAACACCGTAATTAACACCGTGAAATTCCATATTAAATTGTAATGCTAAATCTCTAGATAAAATTTTTAGTAATATCGGTGACAATAAACTGCCGTATCTATCCAAAGAAACTTCTAATGTTAACTTGAATTTCATCGTAAATTTTCCTTAGCGATTTAATGTCACTTGAATGTTTTAGTGGAGCAATATTTAGTAATTTATTCAAATGTACATTCACTAAGAGGTCTGCTTTTCCATATCTTTCTTTTAAAATATCTACTACTTTTATGTAATTACTCGCGGTAACAGAGAATCCTTATACATTTTAAGGGGTCAGGTGCTAAAAATGATTTCAAATACGTAAATTTATCTACAGGATCTAAATGTTTCTTGTTATGAATAGCCGTTTCGAATGACGACCAAAAAGTCACCCATTCGGCTGCATTCCCGTTAAATTTAACGGGATCTAGCTGTGGTAATTTGATGTGCATTGCTTCTTTTGAAGTCGGTCTTCTTTCTGTTTCTATTGGTGAAATGCTTGTTTCACTTTTCTTTAGTTCTTTTAATTTTCTGTTGGCTCGAAATCGCCAAGTAAGTATTTTCTCGCGATATTCATTTGCAGTTTCTAATTCGGCTTCTAATTGGAGTTCTTGAGTTAAATTCTTAATTTATGAATCTTTACTCTTTAAATCTATAGTAGTTTCATTCAATAATTCAATAGTTTCTTCTAAATCTACAGCATCTGGATCTATATCATCGCATAAAGTTTGTAATTTATTTATAAATTTGTTAATACTGTCTCTTATGATAGCTCTCTCTTTTCTTGCGATCACTAAATTGGCCATGCTAGATTAAAAATTTTATAATATTATCTATTTTTTTTTTTAATAATGGATATCTATATAGCTGCCCACATCCCGTGTCTGGAATGCCAGAAAATATTGCTGCACCAAGACTTCTGATCTAAAACTTAATTATTCTTCTTACAGACCCGATACAGCATATTTTTAATCTTAATTTTTCTTACCGTTACTACTTAAATTTTCTAATAAATATTTATTCTTCTAAAATATATTCACTTCTTAAATAATAAAATATGGATGGGTCTCACCTGAAAGCTTCTATCACTAAAGGGCCGGATGTGGAAGGTGGCAGCTATGATCCATTAACACAAAGTCTATGAAACTACAGCACTACTTAGATGGGAAAACGAAATTTAATGCTTTGTTCGCATACATGTAAAACGAAAACGGAAACAGAAACAAAAAAAATTTACAGATAGGTAATTAAACTAAATCTTAATATTAAAGTTCTTAAATTCTAATTGTTCTGATAAATGTTCATTCTTAATTTAAGTTCTGAAAGTTTTTTATAGTTCTTTTCTAGGACCGGGGCGTCTGAAAACAAAAGCGATCTTCACGTAGCCCCTTCTCTATTCAAGGTCCTGTTCTGTTCTGATTCTAAAAAGCATCTTTTTCGAATACTTCTCATTTCAAATCGAAAAAGTGGTGCAATCATGAAAAAGAGGCACGCGCCAGTCTGTCTGAAAAGTCATTTGTTCTGAAAGCAGAAGAATGAACGGGAATTCCCGACACTATATGTCGAGTAAAATGTACCTAAAATTGTACTCTTTTTGAATAAAACATTGCCAAAAATTCAAAATTCAAAAGTCATTAAAAAAAAAAAAAAAAAAAAAAAAAAAAAAAAAAAAAACCTTCGATCAAGTACTTATCAATTCTAGTTGTAAGAAGTGTGTAAAATTTCACAAAAATCGGTGCATTAGTTCTTGTGACCGCCGCTTTTCTGAGGGATCTCCGAAAACCTGGACCCACTGGCTGAATTGAAAAAAAAATGGAATTATTATAAAATATTGTTTAAATGTTTTTCCTTTGTATGCTCAAAATTTTGAATAAAAATTTCATTTACTATGTAAAAATAATCTGGTATATCAATCAAATGACTTTCTCTTACCCTGTATGGCTGTACCAGATTTCTGGTCTAAAACTTAATTATTCTTACTGACCCGATACAGCATATTTCAAATCTTAACTCTTTTCTTACAGTTACTACTTAAATTTTCTAATAAAATATTTATTCTTCAAAATAATAAGATATGGATGGGTCTCACCTGAAATCTTCTAATCCAAAAGTCCGGGTGTGGATGGGGCAACTATCATCCATTAAAGAAACAAAACTTGATGAATGTAGCACTTCTTAGATGAAAAACAGAATTTTAATGCTTTGTTAGCATACACTTAAAATGAAAACGAAAACAGAACAAAAAATATCTACAGTATTTACAATTAAATATTAAATTAAATCTTAATATTAACGTTCTTAGATTGTCATTAGTTCTTAAATATTAATTCTAATTCTTTAAAAGTCTTAATTGTTCTGTTAAATTTAATAGTTCTGTTTTAGGACCGGGGCTTGTGTAAACACAATGATCTTAACGTAGCCCCATCTCCGTTCGAGGTCTTTTCTGTTCTGCTTCTGATTCTAAAAAGCACCTTTTCTCGAAAAAGAGGCGCCCGTCTGTCTGGAAAGGCATTTGTTCTGAAAGCAGAAGAATGAACGGGGGATTCCCGACATCCTCCCACTTTGAGTTGCGACTAATCGGAGGAACTCAACAATCCAAGTTGAAGTCGTTGAGGGGGTTTCACCACACGGCCAGTTCGGGAGACCACCGGGGGATGGGAAGTGGGATCATGGGTTCTGGAACTGGTAGGTTCTGGAGGGTCTTTCACAGGTTCCTTTTCTCTGGGGTTGAGTATCGGTTTCTGTGAGAGGTTCTTGTTTTCGGAAGTCGAAGGACTTAAATTTTCTTGAACAGATTTATGTAAAGTGGGGTGATTCTTAAGTTCGGTACTGTCAATTTCTAAAGGAAACAATCTTTGCAATGGACGCAGAAAAAGTCCATTTTCGGTCTTCACCTTAGCTAGGCGTATCACATTATCTTTGCCTGGGTAAATTTCTATCACTCTTGCCAAAGGCCAGTGAACACGTTTCTTATTGAAATCTTCTAATAGGACAACATCGCCGACTTTCAATTGTTTGAATCTTTTGGTCTTAGATGCATGTTGACGTAATTGTCCTAAATATTCAGCTCTGAATCTGTTTCTTAGGTTTTCTCTGATTATTTGCCTATATCTGGCTCTGCGGTTAAGATCTTTAGAATCTAAAGCATCTAGGTCAGGTACTCCTGATGTTGGCAGTTCTCTTAGGAACATCATTGGGGTTAAAGGTAAAGGATCTGTGTTATCTTCGGAAACATAGGTTTTAGGCCGTGAATTAATCACTTGTTCACAGTCACATAGCATGGTGTAAAGTTCTTCGTAATTCAAAGATGCACGACCTAAGTTTCTTTTCAGGATTCCTTTAACCATTCCAACAAGCCTCTCCCACCAACCTCCCCACCACGGTGCTGCAGGAGGGTTGAATTTCCATCTGATCTTCTGGGTGGAAGCTACCTTGCAGATGGTTTCCCAATCTACACTCGAGAGAGCATTGCTGGTTCCAAGGAAGTTCTTCCCGTTGTCTGAATAGATGATGTAGGGTCTGCCTCGCCTTGCTATGAACCTTCTCAGAGACTGGATAAAACTTTCTGTAGACAGAGACGTAATGGCTTCAAGATGTATGGCTCGGTAGACAGCGCAAGTAAATAAGGCTATCCACGCTTTTGATCCATCAGAAAGATGAAGAGGACCGGCTAGATCTACGCCTACCACTTCAAAGATGGCTGCTTCTCGTACTCTGTCTTCGGGTGGTACTCCAGGTTCAACATCTATTTTGGAAGTCTGAAGTTTTCTGCAAATTACGCATTTTCTTATTGAATTTCTAATGGACTTTCTAGACTTCATTATCCAAAAATTTTCTCTAAGTAGTGTCATTAGAATGCTGACTCCAGCGTGCTGATTTTCTAAATGCTTCTCGAATATCAATCTTTGGACGACGGGATGCTTGTAAGGTAAGATCACAGGATATCTGAAGTTTTCACTGTCGTTTCTTTGAATTATATTGGTCTTTACTCTTAAGACACCAGCTTTATCTTCGACAGGCCTTAAATTTCTTAATTTTGGATCTGTTCTCCCTGAAAAAGATTCTTGTTGTACTAATCGTAGAAGTACATTTTCTGCTTTTGAAAATTCTTCAACTGAAATATCTAATTCGGACATTTTCTCAGTAGTCTTCGAATTATGATAAAATCTATATATCCAGGCAATGGTTCTAACTGTTTTCTTGTAAGAGGAAAAATACTGATAAAATCGATTGAAATTATCTTCTTTTTTATCTAAAAGATTTAGGATTGTCTTCCTTTTTTCGCTGTTTATGAATTCTTCGTTTGGGTCTTCTTCTATTTGAGGCCATTCATTTTCATGTAAATAAAGCCAACTCGGACCCTCCCACCATCTCGATTTCTGTAGTTGTTCAAAGGAACATCCTCTAGACGGGAGGTCCGCAGGATTCAAATTTCCGGGTACATGTCTCCAATTGCAAATTTCGGTCAGATTTCGGATTTCTAATACTCTGTTGTGTACAAATGTACCCCATTCTTGTTTTCTTCTAATCCAACCTAAAGCAGTGGTTGAATCTGACCAAAACATGGTATTTACATGTAAGTTTAAATCGTTTTGCACATTTTTGGCCAACCTAGCGCCAATAAGACAAGATAACAGTTCAAGGCGGGGTATGGTCAATTCCTTAATAGGTGCAACTCTACTTTTAGCATTGATTAACTGGATCTTTATTCCTTCTGAGGTCTCTACTCTTATGAATACGCAAGTGGCATATGCTCGCTTGCTTGCATCAGAAAAAACATGTAATGATGTTTTCTTTTCTTTCTCTGGGCAAATGTTAAGCCACCGAGGTATTTTAATTTGGGATAAAAAAATTTATTCCTTTCAGCCAATTAGAAGATTGTTGTTTTAAAGTTTCAGGGAGCTCTTCGTCCCACTTCACCTTCTGAATCCACGTTTCTTGAAGGATTAGTCTGGGAACTAAACTGACAGGTGCTGTGAATCCCACAGGATCAAAAATTCTTTGGGTAACTGATAAAAGTTTTCTTTTTGTAAGGGGTTCACTTATCCTTAGGGGTTATTCAATTTTACAAACTAAACTGTCATTTTTCAAATCCCAGAGTAATCCTAACACGGGAGCAAACCTAGGAAGATTAAATTGCAATGCTAAATCTTTAGGTAATATTTTTAGTAATATCGGTGACAATAAACTGCCGTAGCTATCCAAAGAAACATCTAATGACTCTAAACTTCTAATGTTAGTTTGGATTTCATCGTAAATTTTCCTGAGCGATTTAATGTCACATGAATGTTTTAGTGGGGAAATATTTAGTAATTTATTCAAATGTACATTCACTAAGAGGTCTTGCTTTCCATACCTTTCTTTTAAAATATCTACTACTTTTATGTAATTACTCGCGGTGACAGAGAATCCTTCTATACATTTTAAGGGATCAGGTGCTAAAAATGATTTCAAATAATTAAATTTATCTACAGGATCTAAACTTTCATTGTTATGAATAGCCGTTTCGAATGACGACCAAAAAGTCAGCCATTCGGCTGCATTCCCGTTAAATTTAACTGGATCTAGCTGTGGTAATTTGATGTGCATTGCTTCTTTTGAAATATGTCTTTCTATTGATGAAACACTTTTTTCACTTTTCTTTAGTTCTTTTAATTTTCTGTTGGCTCGAAATCGCCAAGTAATTATTTTCTCCCGGAATTCATTTGCTGTTTCTAATTCGGCTTCTAATTGATTTTCTTGAGTTAATGTTTTTATCTCTACATCTTTGCTTTTTAGATCTATAGTAGTTTCATTTAATAATTCAATAGTCTCTTCTAAATCTAAGGCATCTGGATCTATATCATCACATAAAGTTTTTAATTTCTCTATAAATTTATTAATACTGTCTCTTATGACAGCTCTCTCTTTTTTAGCTATAACTAAATTATCCATAATAAATACAAAAATTAAAAATGTTATAATATTATCTATCTTTTCAATTATAAATAATGGATTCAATTATAAATAATTATAAATAATAGCTGCCCACATCCCGTGTATGGGATGCCAGAAAATATGGCTGTACCAGATTTCTGGTCTAAAACTTAATTATTCTTACTGACCCGATACAGCATATTTCAAATCTTAACTCTTTTCTTACAGTTACTACTTAAATTTTCTAATAAAATATTTATTCTTCAAAATAATAAGATATGGATGGGTCTCACCTGAAATCTTCTAATCCAAAAGTCCGGGTGTGGATGGGGCAACTATCATCCATTAAAGAAACAAAACTTGATGAATGTAGCACTTCTTAGATGAAAAACAGAATTTTAATGCTTTGTTAGCATACACTTAAAATGAAAACGAAAACAGAACAAAAAATATCTACAGTATTTACAATTAAATATTAAATTAAATCTTAATATTAACGTTCTTAGATTGTCATTAGTTCTTAAATATTAATTCTAATTCTTTAAAAGTCTTAATTGTTCTGTTAAATTTAATAGTTCTGTTTTAGGACCGGGGCTTGTGTAAACACAACGATCTTAACGTAGCCCCATCTCCGTTCGAGGTCTTTTCTGTTCTGCTTCTGATTCTAAAAAGCACCTTTTCTCGAAAAAGAGGCGCCCGTCTGTCTGGAAAGGCATTTGTTCTGAAAGCAGAAGAATGAACGGGGGATTCCCGACACCCTGTATTGATCTATAATTCTGTGTGAGGAAGGCTACCGCTCCCCTCAACCTCCCATTTAATTGCAATGCCGACATTTATTTTATTTATTTATTTATTTATTTATTTTTTAACCAAGGCTGTTCATAATTTGCCTTCAAACTTGCCAATCTTGATCAATATTTTAAATGGTAAACTAATACGAATTTCAAAATACCAAATTTGAGTTTCCTGCAGCTATTTGTTTCTAAGTTATACTGATGACAGGCATAGATGCAGATCAACCGATAAAAATTGGGCATTCGTAATCACGGCACCTCAAAAGGGCACAGTGTTCTGAAATAAATTAAAATGTTGGCGTGTGTGCAGGCAACACTTATTCCTGATTATTATTAGTACCGGATTTTTTTTCATTCTACTTTGCTGGTAGAAAAATTTTTGCAGTTATAAAATTATTATGAAATAAGAAGAAAATGCTCTTTAAAAATAGTGGTGTGGAAAAAGGGTTGATTCTAATAATACTCCCAAACAAATTATTAATGTTAACCTATATGAAACTTTATATTATTTTAGAAAATAATTTGTGATTAAATTGTTTAAATATTGTTATCAGCAATCGATGCGACAAATGACATTGGTGTATATATATACATACACCTAAAGGTGGAAAGAAATTACATATGTCAGTTATATGTATATATATATATATAATTTTATATGCAATTTCTTTCATATTACAAGCATATGGAAGAAATAGTAAAAACAAAGGTTTTGGAATGAATCGTTTTTCTTAAAAAATGTACTTTCTTAATGTATGTAAAAATGTATTTTCTCAAAAAATATTTTATGTGTTAAAGAACGAGTAACCAATGAGATGGATATTCAAGAATATAAAACCATGGAATATAACTCAGTATCTAATGATGATGATTTTTTGCAAAATTATACGAAGCCGTTTCATAAATAAAGTGTGCAAAAGTTTCGTGAATAAAATGTTTCATAGTTCCATAATTTTCGGAAATATATAATATAATTTTTTAACAGTGTAAGTAAAGAATTTTGACCTCAAATACCTATCAGATATAATCTTTACTTCAAAAGAAATAATATAACAAACAGTACGATAAAAAGTAAAAATCTTTTTTAAATACTATGTTTGTACAATCTATCAAGTGAATTACGATGAAAAATTCAATTTTATATAATATGTTGATTTACTTAATGTTGATAGACTTAGATATTCTCTCTCTGAGTAAAGAGGGAGAATATCTTAGAGTCTAAATCTTAGACAACCTTAGATTTTGTATTACATTTATCTGGAATATTTCCTCTTGTACATGTCAAAGGTAAATTGCTCTCAGACATATTAATAAGCTTTATAAGCAAAGGTAATTTGCAAGGAATTTATCGTGTATGACTTCTGAATCTTTATTAGTTTGTTTCCAAGAATAATTATATTAAATTAGACTACTATAATTAGAAATTCATCAGAAACTTATGTAAGTACAGCGCATTTTCATAAATCAGGAATAAGGTTATACACATGATAAAATTCTTGAAATAAAATTTTGAATGTCGATAAACTTTAAGTTTGATTGCTTTTTTAAATTATAAAAATGAAATATATTTATACCTGCTGAATTACTCGATATTTCTCAATTAATCTGAATAATAGGGTGATACAATCAGGATAAAAGTATTAACAAAATTTAATAATTTAATAGGCACAAACTATTCATAATTTATACAATAGACTCTCCCACCTCTTTGCAGCCCCATTTTAATATCCTTTAGGAGAATTAAGTGACTTTTTAATAGCGTAATGAATATAAAATTAAATAAAGAATTTTCATACCAGATTTAAAGTAGCTAGCTCAAACGGTTTTCATATTACACAGCATACAACTTCTTTTTACACCATTTCACCGCCCCCTTTAAGGGGTTGAGTAATTTTATAATAATGTAGTGATTATCAAATTACATGAAAACAGGGACATTTACTAACTGATATTAAAAATTTTTAGATATAAGATAATATAACCCTCCCCCCCCCCCTCAAAAAAAAAAAACTTCAAATGATTCAAATAAAGACTTGATAGTGGCTATACAATGCAAACTGCGGGATATTTCATAAAATGAATTTAAAAGAGAACTCGCAAAGCTTATATAATATGATACAATAAAAAATTTAAACATTTAGAATTTAAAATGTCTTTTGAATTTACCATATTTTATGAAATATATATATATATATATATATATATATATATATATTGATAGATATATATTGTATATATATATATATGTGTGTGTGTGTGTGTGTGTGTGTGTGTGTGTGTGTGTGTGTGTGTGTAACTGCAAGTATATTTTATAATTAATTATATTTATGGTAACATACATGCATTCTATAAAACTCCAAGGCCAGAATTTTGTGGGTGATTTTCAGTTGATATAAGAAGCTATATATGCATATAGGAAGTTATACAAATAGGCTTCGGAGAGATGTATATTTTTAGTTCCCCATCATACTATAGGTATGGGGAACTTAGGTAATCGTGAAAATTTTCGACCTCGGTTTTTTGACTTTTCTACACGTTTTCAGGTGTGAGGAATCCGAAAATGACAAAATTTCTATGGTGTCAGTCTGTAGGGTGTCTGTTAGTGTGTTAGTGGGTTAGTGGGTTAGTCTGTTAGTGGGTCAGTCCGTTAGTTTGTTAGTCTGTGTACACGATATCTCAAGAACAAATTGTCGCAGAGAGGTCAGATCAGTTTTAAAATATTACTTTCGACACTGGCAAGAACCCTATTGATTTGCAACATTCGAATTTAAAAACTTCGTAAGTTATTAGAAATTTACGATTTTCTTAACATGGGAGAATAGAACAAAAATTCACTTAAACGTGCATTAAATGGAAACTTTTTACTGTAAAAATGTCAGACCAGTTTTAAAATATCAGTTTGGATGCCGGAATGAACATCAGTAACTATAAATATGCTACTTTGAAAATTTCGCAAGTTATTGGAAATTTACGAATTTCTTAACATGGCAGTATAGGGCAAAATTTCACATAAACGTCAATTTTTTGAGATATTTTCATCGTAAAGATGTCAGATTACTTTTGAAATATTATTTAGGACACTGGCATGAATATTAATGACTATGAGTTTTCCAATATAAAGATTTCGTAAGTTATTGGAAATTTACGAATTTCTTAACATGTCAGAATAGAGCAAAATTTCACATAAACGTCAATCTTGAGGGATATTTTCATCGTAAAAATGTCAAACCACTTTCGAAATATTATTTAGGATACTGGCAGGAATATCATAGACTATGATTTTTCAAATTTAAAAAAATTTGTAAGTTATTTGGAATTTACGATTTACTTAACATGTCAGAATAAGGCAAAATTGAGCATAAATTTCCATTTTGAGGATCCTAAATACATTAGACAACTTCAAAATTAAGTTTATGATATTTGTTTGAACATGATTGAATACAAATATTCTACTAGGAAATTTTCGTAAATTATTCGTAATTTACGATTTTATCAACATAGCGAAATTGTAAATATTTCATATAAATATGAATTTTGAGGTTTATTGCATTGGAAATAGTAGCATGAAGACTAAACAACAGAAATGACCCTAATAAAATAAATTAATAAATTAGAATAAGATAATTATATCGAAGTGAACGGTGGATAGCCTATTAGGCGGGGATTTCATTCTGTCACTGTATCAAGCTTTGGTCATATTCATTTCTTTTAACGTGATTATAATATGTCTCGCACTAGAAATTTCTGAGAACATAAATATGATGGGGAACTGAGCAGAGTCCACCTATGCCAACTAGTTTAAAAGATATTTGAACCAATTTCGCTAAAAGTTTACCATAGCTAGTTTACTGAATAAGTAATAAAACAAACATGCATTTTCTTCTTGCAGAAATCGCTCGAAACATTTATTAGAATGTTTTTTGTGTTCATACATTTCTTCGTAATACTATAAAACTTTTAAAAATTTTTTGGTAGTTGCCATGGTTAATTCTAATTGTTATTTGAAGATTTTTATTGAAATTGGTTTTTGTCTTCGCGTCCTCGAAGCGCCGATATGTTAAATTTGCAGATAAATAACAGAAAAAATGTCAATTGATAAAAGAAAATTTTTCATTGTCTACACAGTTTCCAAAGAATTTTTGAAGAGTTTATTTCAAAAAGCTTTCTTTTAATTACTAAAAAGCGTAAAATAAAATTTTGAGTAAAAGATAATAATAATAACTTTTTTTTTTAGAAGCTTTTATTAAAATTGGATTTTTGACATCATGTCTTAGTTTAACGCTAAAAAACAAGGCGTCTCCAGTTTAATGTAAATGTAAGCAAACCGTTTTCGTCGTTTATTAGTTCAGTTGGTTAGAGAGTCCTTTTGATATTGCGGTGTTCGTGGGTTCGATCCTCGAAGGGTTGGTGCGTTACTATTTTGCAGAAGAATAATAGAAAAGATTTCAATTGATAAAAGAAAATCTTTCATTGTCTACACAGTATCCTAAAACATTTTTATCTTTTCTAAGAAGTTTTTTATAGCTAGTAATATTTTTACAATATTTTTAGTCATTTACAATATTTTTAGTCATTAATTTTTTGTAAAAGTACTTATTAGGATTTTCTAGCATGTTCTGGGACTTTTCTTGACATTTATTTGGCTTTTGGTTAGAGCGTCATGCTGATAACGCGATAGTCGTGGGTTCGATCCTTCAAGGGCAGATTTTTGCAGATAATTAATAGAAAAAAAATGACAATTGTTAAAGAAAATCTTTCAATGCTTACCCTAAGAATTTTTGATTAGTTCTTTTAGATTTTTTTTTTTTTTTTTCGAATTAAAAAGCACAGAATAAAAACTTAAGTAAAAAAAAAAAAACATTTTTAACATTAGAAGTTTTTTATTGTGGAGTCCTAAAAAGCAAAAAATAAGTTTATTCTTGAAAAGGCGTGCGATGAAGAAATGTAAGTTACAACAATAAGAAAATTATAGAGAAAAATACAGATATTCTACTTTTTCAAGAGATGAAAATTTTATAAATATTTTAAAAATCTTTCGAGACCTTTTAAATTTATGACTTAACGAATACTGATACAAAAACCAATAACTAACTAAGAAGATTGGTCTCGAATGCTTTTTAAAATATTTTGAATCTTTAAAAATCTTCATCTCTTGAAAAAAGTGAAATATCTATGTTTTTCTCTATAATTTTCTGATTGTTCAAACTTACACTTCTTTAAAGCATGTCTTTTCGAGAATAAACTTATTTTATGCTTTTTAGGACTCCACAATAAAAAGCTTCTAATGTTAAATTTTTTTTTTTTTTTTTGCTTAAGTTTTTATTTTCAATACTCGTCATTCCTTAACCGCTATTAACTTCGTCTTACACAAAGCAAAATAAATATTTGTAATATATTTTTTAATATCATATACCTTCGTTATAATTCCCAAATACGGGTTTTGATCCCATGCAAAATGAAGGAATGATTAAATGAAAACTATCAAAATAATTATATTAGCTGAAATCCCATATTAATTTAGGAAGTTTAAAAGTTGTCAGTGGAATATTATGGCAAGAAAATAACATTAAAATTCAATTTTTGTTCTCTGCAATATGCGTAAGAATTTCACAAAAAACAATTATATTGATGAATGACTAATTCTTTTAAAAAATAATCTGGTGTGTCACTCACACGACTTTCTCTTACCCTGAAATTTAATACTATAAATACAGGTTGCAGATTAAGAGGTAAGATAACGAGTACTGTTATGTAAACCTGTGTTAAACAATTCAAATTAGGCTTCGGAAGAGTTTTATATGATAATTAGTTCTTTGTGGGGGGGCTACTGCCCCCCTCAACCCCCCGTTTCATTAATGCACCTACATTTATATAGAATTTAATTCGATTATTAAAAAATAATTCTGTTTTAAAAAATAATTTATTAAAATTGTTTTTTTTTTTTTTTTTTAATTATTTTTTATGATAATTCAGACGATTTCCATATTAGAGAAGTAGTATAACACTAAATATATATTTAAAAAAAAAAAAAAAAAAGTGTAATTTATTCTCAATATTGCATTTTTTTTTTTTTTTTTTTTTTTTTTTATGAAAAAAAACGATAATTTTTTTTTTTTAAATTGTCGCAGATCGATGGTTCAACCATTCGTTTTAAATGTATTGGCGAGCTCCTTTGAAAGGTACCCATCATGAAAATTTACTCCTCTCGAGAGGGGACTTCCCCCAGGGGGAGGCGAGGCTCCTACGTACACAAAAAAAAAAATTCCCAGTTGACTATCACTATTACAAAAATATATATTCGTTTCATTTGGTTTAGTGCAGTCTATAGATGTTATAGACGTTGGGAGTCGTTAAAGAGACAAGACGTGAGTTTTTGCGCTCCTGATGGCCGGCTAATAGAATAGGAAAAGGGGTGAGTCGGAGTTATGTACCATACCATTTTCTTTTCCTAAAGTTATTATCTGTCTTTTGATACCATTCATAAATTTCCAGCCCAAGTGGTTCATTGATAAAATGTATAAATAATAATTAATAACTTATGCTTCCCTCAGCAATGGCTTTCAACATGGCTGATTGCTTTTCTCTATTTTAAAAACTTTATTTTAGAATGCTTTTTACATTTAAAATCTCTCTAAAACCTAAAAACGGAATATTTTCCAGTCCACAATCACGACCTGAAGACCATTGCTGACCCTCAATTACGTATTTTGCCAATTTTTATTTATAATACCCAATAAATGATAGCTTATTCTTAAATTTGTTTTCCCCACGTGCCTTGCGCATTTCTGTTAAGTTACAAGTTTTCATGTACAGGTACTTGCCTATCCCCGCCCCGGATGCAAGTTTGCTTCCCTTCCTCGGGGATGCGGTTCGACGTTGCTGATTGGTTGTCATCTTTTATGGTGTAATGATTCTCCACTGACTATAATACTTAGCTTAAATCAGTAATAATTTACCATATTGCTCTCGTTTTATGCGAATAAATGAATATGAATAATTGAAAGAGATTTCTAGTTGTATTTTGAAAACAAAATTTTCTTCTCAGTATTTTAAATTGTTTATTTTACCATTTTAAATTTATGATAGATAAAATTACTTTAATAAAATAATTCTGAATAAGAAAAATAGTGGCGCCATCTATATTTTTCATTGATTTTTAATTATTATGTAACCTTCTTCATTTTATTTTATGTTTTAATTCCCTTCATTTTTCTAATTAATTTAAGTTATAGAAGTTCGTATAACTTTCCCGCGAATTCCTTAAACATATCTTTAAACAATTTCTTAACAGTAATTTTATCAAAAAAAAAAAACCAATAAGAAAAGAAAAGGGGAACCTACTTATTTATTTATTTTTTATCTTAAGAAAAAGGAAAAAAAAAATAATAATAATAATCTTTTATTTATTTATATTTCGTTTTTTTTTTTTTTTTTTCCTCTTTATTATTCATTTAAATACTTACAATTTTTATTTATTTATGCATTTAATTTTTAACCCCCCCCCCCAAAATTTTTTTTTTTTACTTTTGTTCTTTTGTGATCATCAAAATAACAATTTTTAAGATGAATTCTGATTTCAAAACTAAAGAAGTACATGTAATACTAAATACCTTGTTGGTATTCTAAATACTGTATTAATTAAAAGAAGAAAAGGAAAGAAAAAGGGGAAGAAAAGAAAAAAAAAGAAGTTTTTTTTTTTTTTTTTTTTTTTTTTTCCGATCTTTTTTAAAATAATAATAATAATAATAATAATAATAATAATAATAATTTAAAATAAAATAATCATTTTTATCGTTCTATTTATTTACTCATTTACTTTTGACCTTAAAAAAATAAATAAATAAATAAATATATAAATAAATATTTAAATAAATAAAATAATAAAAAAAAAATAATAATAATAATAAATAAAAAACTTAGTGTACAGCTGTATATAAATTTCATTTGTATCCTTATAAATATATTAATTTAAAATAATTAATAAAATCTATTAATACTATTAGCTAATAAATTAAAATATATAAATAATAATAGTTTGTGCGCATTAACTAAAATCCGACCCTACAGATGGCGCCACTTTTAGATACATTTTCAAAATTTTCAAAATATTTAAAACATATTTGTACTTTGCAGAGAATTAAACGTAATAAAATGCAATCTTAACTTCATAACTTTAGCAAATTAATGCAGTTTTGCTTCTTAATTACTAATTCCTATGCTTTTATTGAGAATAAATTTCTTCTATGATTAAAAAAAAAAAATAAATAAATAAATAAATAAATAAATAAATAAAAAAAAATTAAAAAAAAAAAAATTAAAATTAAAAACAGAATACCTTTCGAAGTTTACTGTCCTAGTAGCTGTTGGTGTTCGCCACCACTCCCCCCTCCCCCCCCCCCCCTTTTTTTTTTTTTTTTTTTTTTTTTTTTTTTTCGTTGTTTTGTTACTTGTAGTGTTGTGTCGGGTTTGTTCCTTAACCACTTGGGTCTCCCCCCTCTGATTTTTTTTTTTTTTCTTTCTTCTTTTCCTCTAAAGCCCTAGTCGGATGGTAACAAATCTAAACTTTCTCAAATCTAAAAACATTTTCTCTTATTTATTCTCGGGAGTCTAGGCTCCTGGTTTTTGCTTGCCCCCTTTTTTTTTTTTTTTTTTTAAATCTCTCCCACAAATATGGTATGGTACGAGGGCTTCGGCGAGCCTCCTCCGTTAATTCACTTCAATTGTTCAAATCAGAATCTTTTCCACCCACTTCATTCATTGGATAACAGAATCTAAAACTCAAAAAGCCTTTTTCAAGGCTATCTTCAAACCTGCCATTCTGCTCCGTAAGATTGAAAGATGACGGATTCAGAAGAAGAACTTGATGCAGTGCTTGATAACAATGAGGATCAGGATGATGCCTCCGACTCCTCGACCTCATCTGACAACTCTACACACTCCTTCAAATCAGGGTGTTCGACAAGGTCACAAACCCGTAAGAATCGCAAGAAAAAATCGAAGATCTCACAGATGACTCCTCAACAATTCCTGAAAACCAACAGCACCCCATCAAAGGACTCATTTAACCCGCGCAAAGACTTTAAAGAATACAAATCCATAGTCGCTGTCACAAAGGCAGCAATGGAAATTATAGCCACAGTCCGAGCCAAGGGTAGTAGAGCACCTCTGGCCTTACTCAACAGAGCCTTCTTGCGAATAAGATCGATCCACAAGATGGCCAGACTCAAAACCTACACGAACATGGAATCACCATCTACAGAAGAAGCACCAACCACCAGCATTCAATCGCAAGCAGAAAACAGCACATCAACTAATCCCCAAGATCCAGATTCCGAACCTCAACACACGCTAAACTTACAGGACATCCTAAAGAACCACCAACAACTAGTCCATGAGAAACTCGACCACATCTCAGCCCAGCAAGACAAGATACTTAGAAAAATCACAAAACACATTCACCCACAAGCCAACGACTCTCCCTCAACCTCTTCCACACAGCAACAACCAGTTAATGAAAACGTCCTCCCAGCACAGCCTGCACTCAACGAACAGCCCATCGCAGCCTCAGACCCCGCCTTCCCATCTCTGGAAGAAGCTCACCATTCAGTACACCATCACACCACTCCAACCAGCCGCCCTCCCCAATTAACGTCGTTCAGCAACAATTCCAAAGCCCTCAACGTTTACAACAAAACACAAAGCACCATATACATCACATCCAAGGACTCTACACTAAGCGGATTTGAAATCTTAAAGCTCATGCGAAACACAAGAGTTGCAACGGCAGCTAAAATAATAAAATACAACACCTACAGACGCTCCTTGGATATCATCTGCAATACCAAGGAAGAAGCGCAAACCCTGATCCAGGATTATTCAAGCAACCAAGCCCTCACAGAAAATCTCACCTTCAAGACGAAGCCAAGCCCACAACTAAGGTTCATCGTCCTGGGAGTCCCAGAGGAGCTGTCCGAAGATGCAATCAAATCAGAGCTACAAGATCTGGGCTACATTACACAATCCACTAATTCCGCACTAAAGCTCATCAGACAGTCTCCTTCAAAAGTGCAGGGACTTAACAACTGCATCTTCCAAGCACCACTCCCCATCGCTGAAGCCATAATAAAACTCAAATTTCTACCACTAGGCCTAATGCGGTGCATGATAAAGCCACATACACAGGTTTCCCGCTGTTCAACTTGCCAAAGTTTTGAGCACACCCCATCACACTGTAATCAGGAACTTTACTGCTCACACTGTGCTCAAAAGCATCGTAACAACAACTGCCAGGAACAGCCCAGCTGTATAAACTGTGCCAGAGTAAATCTAAAGAACGCAAACAAGGGCATTCGCCCCCTCAACTCGAACCATCCTGCATACTCTCCTTCCTGCCCGGTTCACGAGGAGGAATATAGGAGGTGCAGAGAAGCACTGGATAAAAAGTTCAATGTTACAGACTCCAAAAACACCCAACCACCACCCCGCATGCAACAGTCAGCAAATGCAAGCGCAACTAGACAATCTAACTTCTACTCAAACTCCAGACCGCAACGTAGCAGGCAATCAACAAGTCTCCAAGCTCCTCCAAGTCCCTTCCCCTGGCTCTTCAACCCCTTCTCAATCTTCATGCCACACCAGAATGCCTCCCAACAAGGACAATCCTCTAACTTCTTCAGAGAAGGAAGCTCCAACCTAGCACCAAACTGTTACTATGAAGGCAACCAGCGGTACCTTATGCCATCGGGTCCTTTCGGTCAAACTCAAGAAGCTCAAGGAGTACAAGGGTAAATCATTTCATTTCCCTCTTTGCCCCCCTTTTTTTTTTTTCGCTCTTTTCTCTCTCTTAAATGGCAAAATCAAGAAAGAAAAAACCCAAAGTTCTCTCCTCTCCTTCCCAAGAGTCTACATCCTCTCCTAATTCGTCATCCACAGACAATTTCAACAGTTTAAAATTCATGCAGATCAACCTCAACGGGTGCACGGCGGCTAACTTGACGGCCCGGGATTTCATGGAGAAAAACTCCATAGATATCGGGTTGTTGCAGGATGCCTACTGCACCGTTGGGAGTGGTCTGTATGGCTTCCCCTCTTCCTGGGTTAGTTTCAGCTCAAAAAAGAATACAGCACACATCATAATCACAAATAGCAACCTAAACTTCACACACCTTTTAACTGGGGAACATTGTGTTTTCATTACACTAACCACGAGGGAGGGTGAACTGACCCTTGGAAGTGCCTACGCCGCCCCGTCTGCGGACTTTGAGGCTTGTCTTTTGGAGTGGCAGCACTTAATCTCTCAACGTAAACTTTTTGTCTGCGGCTGCGACCTCAATGCTAACTCCCCCCTATGGTGCTCACCCACTGAGGACATCAGAGGTCGCAGCCTCATTGAATTCATCGCGTCCAACAACATCTGCATGGCTAACATAGAGAATTCAGCACCAACCTTCCAAAAGCGCGATGCCCAGGGCTGGCCGGACTTCACATTGTGTAACCCCAAGACCTATGCCAGGGTGAATGACTGGACAGTCCTGGACATCTTTAATAACTCCGATCACAACTATATCACCTTCTCCCTTAACTCTAAACCCTCCATAACCCAATCAAAACGTTTCGCAACCAAACGCGGAAACTTTAATAAATTCAATAAATTAATGTTAAACCTCGCTCACCCCCTATTGGAAAACTTAAGCTCAATAAAGGACACTAACCAACTAGAAAACTTCACATTAAATTTCATAGCCGCTATTCAATCTGCTGCCACTTCGGCTTTCAGGCTGAAAAAGTCGGGACGTCGCTTCACCTATACCTTCTGGACTCCCCAGCTCCGCACCATGCGTAACAAATTGACAGCAATGAAAAGACAGTTAAAATACCTAGACCCCACACTTATACCACAACATAAACTAAAAATCAAACAGCATTCGGCCAACTTCAAAAAACAAATCAATTCCACTAAACACAACGCATGGAAAAAATTTTGCTCCACTCAAACACAAATATTCGGCACCGCTCAAAAATTCTATAGTAGTAAGTTTTTCACCCCCACAGAGTTGAAACTAGAAAGACCTCCAGCTCTTTCCTCCAAGCGCAACAACCTGGAATTCCTAACTAGCACTCTATTCCCCAAAACACAATACCCACTATTTCAAGAACCTTCCTTCTCGGCTCCCTCGGATGTTCCCTTCACGGAGTCCGAGATTAAATCCACTCTTTACAGCTTCAACATTAATAAAGCACCAGGTCCAGATAACATTGATTTTAAAATCTTACGAAACATTCATAGCACTATCCCACAAATATTCCTACTATGGACCAATCAATGCCTCAGACTAAATTATTTCCCAGAAATTCTCCGGAGAGGTGAGGTGGTGTATTTCTTGAAGCAAGGGAAACTCCCCTCTGAGCCCGCATCTTATAGACCGATCTGCCTCCTTCCTACCCTAGGAAAACTGCTCGAGAAATTAATCGTAACCCGGCTTAACTATCACCTAGAAACAAATCAACTTCTCCATCCAAACCAATTTGGGTTCAGAGAGGGCAGATCATGCGAACATGCCTTACAAGCCATTAAAGATTCCTGCGCCGTAAGCTGTAATGCCTCTAGATACACCACCATCATCTCTTTGGACATTAAGGGTGCTTTTGATAATGTAGAGTGGCCCCATATTCACAAAGCACTACAGGAACTCAACTGCCCGGGGAACCTGGCTGGAGTCATTCGCTCCTACCTTTCAAAAAGGAAAATCATCATTAACTGGGGCGAGGGAAACACAGAATTTCCCCAAACTAAAGGCTGCCCCCAGGGCTCGTGCCTCGGCCCGATTCTCTGGAATCTCATAGCTGACGGCGTGCTAAAGCGCATGAACTCTGAGGGCTTTACGACATTCGCTTATGCGGACGACTTCACCCTGATTCTCACGGGCCGTATCAGGAAGGATCTGGAGGACCAGGCCCAGGAAGCACTCTCCTTATTTAGCAGGCTCCTTAAAGAGTTTGACCTCAAACTCTCACCATCTAAAACCAAGGCCCTAACTTTGGCTTTCCCCAGATCCCTAAAAAAGAGAAATCCCAAGATGCGGATTGATGGTATCAGTGTCCAGCATGTTGATCACATGAAGCTTCTGGGAATAACCTTCGACCGACACCTCAACTGGCTGCCCCATGTAAAGGACCTTAAACTCAAAACTCTAAGTCATTACCACAACTCAACTAAGATGGTAGGAAAGAGGTGGGGTATCTCCACCTCTCTCCTTAAAATATGGTATCAAACAATAATTGAAAAAATAATAACTTATGGGGCAGGCATCTGGGGAGGTCACTTAAGATCTGACGCCAGAGCTTCGCTTGACTCCGCTCAACGCCCTTTCCTCCTGCAAATTGCAAGAGGGTATAAAACCATCTCCACTGATGCCCTCACCGTTATCACTGGGATTCCCCATGCCCACTTGCAGGTCGCCCAAACCTATACTAAAACTAAAATCCTACAACTAAACGACCAAGAGCTCACTAACATAGTCTTTCCCCAAACTCCCATCCAGCCCCTGACCTGCAGTTGGGCAATTCACCCAGGTTTGGATGTAGCTCCTCTAATAACAAACTGTTCAAAAAATAGCTTCTCACCTTCTGTCCCGGTGGCGATCTACACGGATGGCTCTAAGACCGAGGCTGGAGTTGCCTCAGCTTTCTGTGTTCTTGAAGGCGACAGCGAAGCCTATCGGTGGGCGGGTAGGCTCGAGGACTACAACTCAGTATTCCAAGCAGAACTCTACGCAATTAAAAAAGCCCTTGACTGGGCGGTCGTAAATCATAATCAACAACAACAACTAAGTGTTTATAGTGATAGTCTTTCGAGCCTGCTCGCCATTGCTCGCCTTCGGAACAGACACCCACAAGTCCTGGAAATAAAAGAAATTCTAATGAACCCTAACCTTAACTGTACCCTGGCACACGTTTCTGCCCACAGGGGAGTAGTCGGTAATGAACTTGCTGATTCCCTGGCCAAAGAAGCCACAGAATTCTCAGTAAAAGAACCATCTCCTCCTGCCCCTCCCTCCTACGTAAAATCAAAACTGAAACAAATCTTCATTTTAAAATGGCAAGACCTGTGGCGAAATTCCGAGAAGGGTAGATATACCTTCTCCCTAATCCCACAGGTTTCAACAAATTCATGGACTCTAACTCCTCCCATAACGGCTTTCTTAACAGGCCATGGCCCCTTTCAATCTTACCTCTTCAAGTTTCATCGCCGACGCTCTCCCCTGTGTCCCTGCGGTGAGGAGGGAACTCCCGAACATTATTATTTCTCTTGCCCCCTAACTCAACAGTTCCATTTCAGAAATCCCTCTCCAAGACCAAATAATTGGCTTGAAAATATCTTAACCAGAAAACTGTTAATTAAAAAACTAAACAATATTTACTCTCTCTTAATGGACATAACCAATTTGACTGATTAACAACTATTCCACTGGCAGCTAATCTTCTTCCCAAATGAAGCTACTTATCCTCCCACCCTTTTTCAAAATACCCTTCACCAAAACAAAAATCTGTTTGCAAGGAAGCCTCTTACTAAAACCTCTCTTAAAAACTAAATAAACTCTATAGTTTAAATTATCAACAATCCTAACTCTCTCATTCTCTCCTCTGTTACCCAAATTACCCTGCAAAATCAGTTTTCTGCACAGTTGTTCTGCAATACTGTCACCCATGTTGTCATCCAATTGTATCATCTGGACTATTCTAGTCAAACTTGAACTCTCTAGTACACATCAAGAGTTGTGAAAACTCATCTAGTGCCGTCTGTCGCGAGAGGCCTAAAGGGCCTGGCACAATCCATCTAAAATTATCATCGCCCAATGTCGCGAGGTGGCTTTCAGCCAAGCGATGACCATGTACTCTTTCTATGTTGTTTTCCATCGCCCCTTGTCGCGGTAAGGCTTCATGCCTGGCGATGCCTATGTAAAACCCTCTTGCTTTTTAAATAAACGTCAGGCAGGTCTGTAGGGGTTCTTCTCGGGACAGCCCACGTGAACCTCGGTTCTGGAAGCGCTCAACACCGCTCTTCGAGCGGTGAGCGTGGGCTGCTCCCCTGTTCAGTCTATAGATGTTAAACTCTACTTACCTGCAATTTCCCCCATACACGTAACGTATTTGAATACTTTTGAGTGTCCCTGCACACGAGCTATTTGCTTGATCTTAACGAAAAGCTTACTGTAGCATCCCTATATGATACACATTTAGAATACCGAGTTAGGAATTTTTGCTACTATTTGTTCTTGAGATATATGCTGATAACAGATACACAGACAGACACACACACAGACCATTCGCTAAAAACATGATTTTCGTATTCAGGGGACCTCAGAAAATGTGAATGTAACAAAAACTCATGTTCTAAAATTTGACCCTAAAACAATACTTTCTCGACCCTATGGGTAAGGGAAAGTAATAATAGCAGGAGATTATGTTACTAACACATTTATTAAAGGTACTTTAATCTGATGTCTATATAATCTATTAAAATAGAAGAGTAGATAACCATCCATCTATCTAAATATATACCTTAAAATCTACTTTCTTGGAAAATAAAATAATAAATAAAAAGAGTCTTTTTATAGAAAAAAGTAGTGTTTCTCCAAACCTCTTTCAAATTTATCATAGAGAACGTCACATAAAATTGAAAAAAAAAAAAATATATATATATATAGGATGAAAGGATGTGTACACAAAGATACATTTCTGAGTAAACATTCACGAAGAAAATTCTGATGACAAAAGGAAGCTTTCATTTTTTCAGCATGATTTTGTAGTAGTGTTGAAATATATTTTTGACAGCCCTTTTTTTTTTACAGCAAAATAAAAATTTCTCAGAAATATTATATTAGAAAGAATAATCTCTAGAAAAATAGCTTAGTTTTTGACTAAAAATAAAATGAATTTATACTCATATGTATCTAAAAAAAAAAAAAAAAATTAGTCTTTACTTTCTTATTATTGTGTTAATAGTTTCAAGATTTATGAAATACATTTAACTTATTACTATCACTCTTAAATATACGTATTAACTTATTCATCCAATCATGAGTTTGTTTAAAACTATCATTGTCGTGAAAATCTATAAAAATTTTAATAACTTTGTTTCATCGTATTATATTTTAACTAAAAAATGTCATTAACAATTTGTTTAATCCTTACAAGCGCCACCGCAGTGTTCTTATATCCGCAATTATGATGGCAAGAACCGAAAAATAGACTCTTTTCTTTCTAAGTGAGCATTATTCAAAAATGTTTGCCAGTTACATGTCTTCACATGAGTAAAATTATCCGCATATGAGACATTGTGCGCATAAATGTAAGTTCGTATTACTTCGATAATGTTGAGAATTCAAATGATTAATGCTTTAATTAATTCCATTTCAGATATTTTAAATTACTTTCATTGAATGTTAAGTAATGTATATAATCCTTAAATAATACTTCTCAATATATACTATTTAAGAATATATTTACTATTAGGCATTGCCTGCTTCTCTAGAGTCACTATATATAAAGGAATTTTCAAAAAACTTTAATCACTATATTTTAAATCCCTTTATAAATAAAAACTAAAAAAAATAAAAAAATTGAAATTGCTTGAAACCTTGCTTTGGGTTTCAGCTGCCTTCGGCATCGTTTTCTCTGCCTGAACTAGAGGGTGATTATAATTAAAGTTATGATTTCAAACGCTATAACTTTAAAACTACCGCTGAGAATGATTTAATATTTTACCAGAAAAATTATTAGACAATGGAATTTTGTTTAACAAAAAAAAGAAAAAGTTCCAAAGTGTACTTTTATCCATTCGTAAGATGTTTGTTTCATGAAGCTCCTCGTTTTATCTTGTTACTATCACTGTTTTACTGTATACACGTATTCTTGTTTATTTGCTAAAAAAATTGTCGTAAACTTTTAAAGTCTATTGCTTTCTGCTATTTTAGTTTATTGCTAACAACATTCCTGCGTATAATGAATCTATTTAGGCATTTCTTTTGAGATTACATTGACAGTTCCATCCATAGGCACATTTTATAAATACTTTTTCCCTTCGCCAAATAAAATTCTATTTTCTCACGATTGTTCTGGTAAAATATCAAGTCATTTTGACCGTTAGTTTTAAAATTACAGCGTTTTGAAATCGTAACTTAAATTAATCACCCTGTATATCGGTTCCGGGTCCCCACTGCTTGCATTTTCGCCTTAACCGGTCAATTTAAATGCTAACTGGATGATAAGTGCGCAGCTATTATTCAAGAATTACATTTTTCGGAGAAATGTTTCTCGAACAAATTATCATTATCACTCTATGACAACAGCTGGCAGCACCAGACAATCTGCCCATCTGAAAATATTTAATTAATTAAAAAAACTAATCAATTATTTGAAAATTGAACTTCAGGGTGTATCAGGAGAGATCAAAAAGGGCCTCCATGTGAATTTTGTAGTTCTGCGACCAGCATTGGCCTAAAAAGCGACCAACATACCATCAAGTGTTTAGCACTTTCTTGTTTTCTTAAGGTTTAAAATACTGTGAAGACACTAAAAAATTTTCTTTTATCAATTGGCATCTTCTCTATACATTATCTGCAAAAAGTACCACATTAACCCTTGGAGAATCGAACCCACAACCTTCACTTATCTGTATGACGCTCTAACTAACTGAGCCAATGGGTGGCGGTGAGTCTTTCAGTTTCACGTTTCTATCTCTAGAGTTGATCTCTTCAGAAATGTATGTATTTTAATTAATTAAAAACTAATCAAAATTTTAGAAATCGGGCTTCGAGGTGTACCAAGAGAGGTCAGTACGAACTTCCATACAAATCTGTGTAGCTCTGCAATTAGCCGTTTGCCTACAAAGCAACAGGTGGGGAGACACGCCCACATCTTCTTTTATTATATCTAGAAGAAAGTACTTAAACTATATGAATTGTCTTGAAAGCTTCAAAAAAATTTCATGAACCAAAATTGAACTGTATATCATATATTACGCTTAATGAAGACCAGCAAATTATTCAAGAGCATATTTTATCTCAGTTCGCACATAAAAGTTTCGATGAATTTTAAGAAATGACAATGATTTACTGCTTTCTTCAAATATAAAACTTTAACAAATAATGACTGTGAATATGTAGATATATTAAATGCATTTCTTAATAACCTTAACCTTTTTAGAGTTAATTTGATCATCTCATCTAAGACGAAATCTTCACGTATTCCTGTAAAATGTGTAAGAAAATAATATTTATATATATAGCTTTTTTTTTTTTTTTTTTATGCATCATTAAATAAGGCTTTATTCAATACTGAAAACTTAAGGTTTAATTTTCATAACAATCTAAAATGCATTCTTCAGGTTTTTGATACGAAATTTCAACAAATTATATTCTTATGATTAGAAATGGGTAAAAATATCAAATGCAAATCTCTTTTTTGCATTTGATATTTCATATATTTTGATAGATTTGTCAGTCTTGGTTTATTTGATCATCCTATAGAAAATTTAAATTTATTGTTGAGAATAATGTAAAACAATAAAAATTAAGACAACATTAAACAAAACTAGTTTAAAGGATGTCCTAAATAAGGTTTGGTTTCATGAGTGATTAAAAGCTTAATTTTTGAATATTGCAATTAATGCCTTTAGATATATACAACACAAAATTGTCGATGTATTTAATTAAATGTATTTGATTATGCAAGACGAAATATGAATTTATTGTTCAAATTATTAAAAAATAACAGGACATTATTATGTGACTTAAAAGTTTTAGCCTAGATGTTTAGTATTTAATAATTTATCCATGTATCTTTATTTACTTATTATTATTTATTATTATTTATTTATTTATTTATTTATTTATTTTAAAACGTAACATTTGAAATATTAAGAACAAATTTGAAATTAAAAACTTTATTTTTCTTTCTTTATTTTGTACATTTTTTTTTTCTTAATTATTATTATTATAAATTGAAAAAAAAATTAAATATTAAATAAATAATCTAAGAATTTAGTCGATGATTATTTAATTAAACATAAAAAACAATTACAAAAATTGTAAGAGGAATGAAATTGAATACATTTACTGATTTATTTACAGTTTATTCGTAAACAAGTTTATGTTTCTCTTAATAATAATCAATGAATGCTTTTGTATGCAAACTTAGCAGAAAATCAGATATCTAATACAAAATATTTATATTTCAAAACAAAGTATTTATTTAAATAAATTCTATAAACGAGAAGGAATAACTGAAAGTTAATGAGTGCTATTTAAATAATAAATAGGTTTTGATTTGAATGAAATATAAGAAAGATAAAATGTGATTTGCTTTCAGTTACTTTCATTTCATTTAAAGTGTTTTGACGATTTTGCGTAATAATATTGAAACACAGTACAATAGTCTCTAATTATATTCTAAATAAATTAAGAAATTATAAATTACGAGCTTTTACTGCGGCATCCAATTTCAAATTAAGTTCTTTAATATTAATAGCTTCATTTAAAGTTAAGTACAATTGTCCTTATTTAATTAAATCATTTCTGATAAAAGGAATCTTTTGATCATGTTACAAACAAAACAATTTTCTTCTAGTGAGAATTTTCTTCTTTAGAAATAAGTATATGTATTTTGATAATTTTAGATAAAATCATAAAGAAATAAGTTACTGTGACTTCACATTTTCTAATAAAAATTAAACGGTTTAACTATTTTACTTCTTTAACACTTTGACTGCCAAGCCAAAATTGCAAATGTTTACCACAGTGCCAGAAAATTCTTTTGTGTAATTTGCATTTTTTTCAACATAAAGTTATACATAAAAAAAAATATTTTTGAATCTGATTCATTTTGCAATACATGGGGGAAATTCTCATCCTCCAACAATCAAACTCCAGAACGATTTTCATGTGACTGATATGGTTTTTATAGCCAAGGACTGAAGTGTTGAAAAACTGGCTATGATATCTGATAGCCATTGCCCCCAACGGAAACATCACTGGCTATCACATATGATAGCCATGGCAGTCAAAGGGTTAAATTGGAAATGATGAAATACCATTGAAAAATTAAGCCAACAGTGCTCCCAGCGTACATATTTGCTCAAAATCCATGTTCAATATTTTAAGTGGGATAAATTTCTTGACGTAGAAAACCAGGATTCCCATTCATTTTTTCAGTCAGAAATCGCTGATATCTTAACAATATTCAAGATAAGTGTGACGCTATATTTAGTGAAATTATTTTGCTGAACTGTCGGGAAATCTGGTACAGTCTGGTTGGGGAAGACTTCTTCTATGAACTAACAAAGAACTTTTTTCCCGTTTGAAATTTCAATTGCCACCCCTCTCTGGACCTACTTTTGAACCCAGCTTCATATTTTTAAAACCAAACTAAATCACCTTGATTAACAAATTGATTAAGCACTTTTTTTACAGTTTTTAGAATTCCAAAGGTTTTATCGCGATGCAGTGGGAAAGGCAAAGAACTTTAAACAAAACTTTAATCCGGCATAACTTCCTAAATAAGCATCGTAGGACAAAATTTTTTTAAACAAAAATTTTGTTTTAGAAAAACTTTTATAATGATCTAAAAAAGACCTTCCTTGTTATTGAAATTTTAAAGTTTGAATCCCTAGATGTCCTACTGTGCCTCCAAGATCTTTATTATTATTATTATTGTTACATGAAACTCTCCTCAAATTGATTGAAATTCTGTTTTACAGTTTTCAGAAATTTTTTCACATTCCAAAAATACAAGGAATAGGGAGGTGACTTTTGGTGAACCCTGTATATATATATATATATATATATATTTGTTATTGAAATTTAATTTTAAAATATAATAATGTTTATCAAATAAATCATATTTCAGTTGTTATAATTTCAAGTTTTTTATACTAATTTGTTGTTTGAACTATAATTTGTGTATGCTAGCTCGGTATACCTTCAGAAACCTGTTAGGATCACATAGTTTTATTTATGGCTGTGTTCTCACCTGCTGATGAAGAAAACACAGCTTTGTTGAAATTTTGGCTTGAATAGTGTTGAAATTAACCATTTTCTTGTCTATTAACACTGTTAAAAGAATTTGTTTTGGTTGTTTATACATTCCACTTTCGTTTTCGCCTATCATAATTTAAATTTAATAACATACATATGTATGTACCGGGTGATTCAAAATAGATGTTACAGCAATTATATCGTAAACTAAGAAAGATAGAAACATACTTCCAATTAGAAAATTAGAGCAAATTAAGAGTTTCAGATATGGCATTTTTTTGTCAAAGGGGCTGTATACATATTAAATACGAAATTTAATTTTTATACGGTCCCTTCTATCATGTGACTTATATTTAGAAAAATATTCTCCTCGCTCTAACAAGCAAAATAAAAAAAAAATCATCTCTCTAAGTCAAAATCTCGCTGAGTTATTGCAATTTGAAAAGGATGACTTACACCACTTTTTTTTCAATTTTGGCATCTATTTTTCGACGCCAACGGGCTAACTTTAGGGGGCTATCTATGAGTTGAGAAAAATTAAAAAAAGATCCTTTATTTTAAAATAGCAGCTAAAATCGTTCAAACGCGTGAAATCAACAATTTTAAGAATTTAATGCAAATTTACATTATTTCGTATTGTTAAAAAATGTAATAGTTAAATTTCTGAGGGGGTCACCTGCAAATTAAAACACGTAAAGAGAGGGAAAAAACTAAAAGACTAGCAAAACCGTGTGAAATTTTCGCGCTTTATTTTTACCACTTTCCATCATGGTTGATAAATTTAATGACTTCGGCTCTTTAACAATTCCAGCAAGATTGAAAAGTGTTAATGACTTCGATTTGTGTGTCTGTCCATCCGTCTTTCTTTGTGTCTGCACTCTAACTCCCGTGAATATTCATAGAATTTACTGAAACTGATATATGTTATTTGAGGTCACTATCGGATGTTCCTTATTGAAAATAGAGTGAATACATCTGCTAGCTTGTGCACAGGGACACACGAAAGTATTCCAAAGCATTGTGTTCTATGAGAGGTATTTTTATAAACCATATTTTAATACCTTTAATTTATGCATATATTAATAAAATTGAAAGTTAGTGAAAGTTTGTTAGTGAAAGTGCTTTACTATGATATTTTGACATGTGCAGGAAAGCTGCTCAGGAATGGAAATGAATTCCTCATAGACATATGATAAATAATGTATGTTTTTAAGCTAAATATGCATCGCTTGTGTTTTGTGTATTTACACGTTTTAAGGCTTCCTTATTACCAAAGCCATATTTTTTAATGTTTGATTATTGCCTGCGTCGAATAATTTCAGGAAACGAATAATTTCCGGAGATCACCTCACACAGAACTAATTATCATTAAAACTCTTCCGAAGCCTAATTTGAATTATTTTAACGTAGGTTTACATAACAGTACTCTTTATGTTACCTCTTAATTTTCAACCTGTATTTATGGTATTAAATTTCAGGGTAATAGAAAGTCGTGTGAGTGGCACACCAGATTATTTGTTGTTAAATTATGCTGATAATTCATATATATACAGATCAACGAATAAAAATTTACCTTTCGTATTCAGGAGGCCTCAAAATGTCATATTATGCAGAAAAGCTACTTTGTTTACAGTATGGGTATGAGAAATTAATTTTGCGTTCTGTGTCAGCAGTGTTCTTCGAAAAAAAAAAAAAAAAAATGCAGCAAACACTTACACCAATTACATTTAATAATAATAAAAAAAAATGTTTACCTTAATTTAAGGTAGCCCTGTATATTGTCTATAAACTATATACACATGACTTTGTGTACGTAAATTTAGTGTTATATGTAAAACAAGTAGCACAAAATGAAACACACTTCCAGCAATTCCCAAGTATAGCTCCAATATATCGAAATACTCTGGGTAACCCTGTAAATGAATGATGAATGGTTGCTATACCACAATCTACATAAAACATGCTTTTATGCGTATAAAAAATTTGTTCTTTTCATTTTGTTTAAGGCAGTCTGTACATGTCACACTGTACATATGAGAAATTTCGCTCACAGACGTAATGTATTTGAATTCTTTTGGATGACCCTGTAAACAAACAATCGTCTGATCATAACGAATACTTTAGTGTAGCACCGCAATATGATACGGATTTAGAATGTCGAATTGGATTTTCTGCTACTATTTGTTCTTGAGATATTCTAATAACACACAGACACACACACACACACACAGAGAGAGAGAGAGAGAGAGAGAGACCAACCACTAAAAACATGATTTTTGAATTCAGAGGATCTGAAAACGTGCAAATATAACAAAAGCTAATTTTCGGAAATTTGACTCAAAAACAATTCTTTCTCTACACCGTGTATATGAGTAAGAGAATGTATAAAGAAAGAAAAATGAATTTGAAAATTCCCTTTCAGTACATAAATTATTCATAAATTTTATTTGTTAAATTATCAATGAGTATTCTCTTGTGTATTCACTAGGGAAAAGGAGACATAACAGGTTAAAATAGCCGTCTTTCCCTGAATGATTTCTTTTTCTTCCCCCCCCCCCCCAGATGCTGATCAACGTGTGCCTTATTACAAAAGCAATAGTAATTCACTTTTGATACAACCCCTTAAGATTTGGCGAAAAATGCTAGAATTTTCAAATTGCAATAACTCAGCGAGATTTTGACTTAGAGAGATGATTTTTTTTTTATTTTGATTGTTAGAGCGAGGAGAATATTTTTCTAAATATAAGTCATATGATAGGAGGGGCCGTATAAAAATTAAATTTCGTATTTAATATGTATACAGCCCCTTGTACAAAAGAATGCCATATCTGAAATCTACTCTTAATTTGCATCAATTTTGTAATTGGAAGTTTGTTTCTATCTTTCTTAGTTTACGAGATAATCGCTGTAACATCTATTTTGAATCACCCGGTATATATTAAAACGCAAGACTAGATTTTTAAGACCAAAAATCGATTATTTGAACATGCGCAAGTAATTATAGAGCTATCCGAGGAAAGAAACTTCCATCGTGAGACGCGACAGAGTGTCTGTAACGTAGCAAAGTTCAAACAAAGTTTAGCCGCTATATATACTATATATACAGCTAACTTAAGATCAAAAGAAATTCAAAATTCGTTATCATCAAAACGCCGAGACTTAATATCTCAGCAAATGTGTGACATATTATTCTAATTTTTTTCAAAATAATCTTTTACCTTCTACATGATCCTATTCTGAAATTTATGCATTTCTACATCCAATATGTTTTGAGATCTGAAATGATATTAAGACTTTAACAGGATAGTGTAATGGTGAAAAGTTTTTTCTCAAAAACGGCTCGGACGATTTTCTTTTTTTATTATTATTAATACTGGATATTAATCGCTTTATTTGACAAGATTGACGTTTCAGTTTTCTTTTTCTTTTTTTTTCAGAGAACTTTTGTTTTTATATAATTCTTTATAAAAATGGTACTATAATACTTCGCATCTCTAAAAAAAGGTTTAATTCGGTTTGCATTTTCGCAAACGCGTACAGACTTCTCTCCCATCTGAAATATTCAATCTTAATCATAAATGGGAGTTTTGTGACATCAATTGGATAATAATGTAAAAATTAACACTCTTACAAAAATTAATTCTTTTTCTTTCTTAATATATGTATATATAGGGAAAAGTAGGATAATGACGCTCAGCGTACCATCCCGCTCACTCAGATATCTCTAAAAAGAATAGAACTGAAAACCTGCGATCGCTGCCGCTATCTAACAAACACCATTATAAGTTGCCAGAAAGAATATACAGCCGTATTCACTATTAACTTCAACTCCCGGTTCAACGCAAAAGAAAATCGTCTAAAGACAGGGTTCAGCTTTACAACAAAATATAACACGCTGCCATCTAGGGTCGAAGGTTTCATATAATTTTTGATTCGTTATTTTCAGCTAAAAAATCTGAAAACAACAATGCCGCCACACTGCAAATTCACGTGTCTTAAATTCAGTCATATAAGCGTCTTAAAATAGATTTAAGACATCAAAGTGTCTTAAACGAAAAAATTTCAGTCACTTATGTGTCTTAAAATATAAGTAAGACACGATACCGTCTTAATTTCAGTCAGGTATGTGTCTTAAAATATCAGATGGTAGAAGCAACCAGTGAAATTTTGTGTAAAAGTTGCACCCTGACTTTATACGCTTTTTAAGTTTTCATGCTCAACCAGGAGTTGAAGTTATTCGTGAATACAGTCAATAGTCATTTTCGGAAGGAAAGTGTTGTGTCCTCACGTTATTAGTTTGCAGTTGTTTAATTATGAAATTCTACTGCATCTAACTTAAAGGTAAGTGTACACTCTTATTTTCAAATGTTAATTTAGTCATTACATCTATTAAATATATGCATTTAGTTCAAGTTTTTATTTATTTATTTAGTTTTTTAGTGTTTTGTTACGCTAACTATAATGCATCAAAATTCAACATGCGAAGAAAACTAATGGCGCTTACGTGAACGATATCAAACGTCAAACTTAAAATGGTTGGTTGGTTGGGTTTTACGTCGCACTAGCGCAGGTGGGCAATTGGCGACGGTCTGGGACTCACTCCTAGAAGTCAAACTTAAAATTAAACGTAAGTTTTCAAAAAGGAAGTTAGTCTATGACACCAGCTCACAAGAAAACATTGATGAGTCGCTGTTGTGTAATAATGATGATGACCCAGATGATGTGCTTCTAATTGGACAGAATATGGAGACAGAAATCTGTTGCTTTTTCGGAGATATCGGGAGAGATAACAAAACGTGGTTTCGCTGCACAATATGTTGAAAGTGGCTGTTCATACCTGCAGTGGTATGAACAGCCCACACAGCTACACAAGTTACTTTTGTCGTACTTAAATGTTATAGCCAAATTTTAAGTGCAATTACCCTACTATGCCGGGCATTACCACTCAATCCATAGTATAGAATTAAGTAAACGATAAAAAGTTCTTAAAACTTTTATGCAAATTAGTTTATTGCCAACTGTTCCTTATCTATAGAGTTATACTTTGTTTAATAAAACATTGATTTTGTGTATAAATTTGATTAGCTTTTCATGTTTTCACTTAAGTGAGAGTCCTTACCCTACCTTTCTTTATACAAAATCTCAGAATTATTTACTTCGTCATTTTATGCAGTACTTGTTCATCAAAAATGTTCGTTGATACATTGATAACTTTCAGGATTGGTATTTAAAATTTCAGGGTTGCCCTTTTATTTTAAAAAGTGACTACAACAAAAATTTTTATTTACTTTTATAAAAATAATAATTAATATCAGATGTCAAATATTTGTACTTTATTTAACACAACAATGATTGGGTGATAAAACACTTAAACTATGGATTGGAAAAACCCTAAAAACAAAATTGAAATTCATAAAATATGTCATAAATAAATAAATAAATAAATTACTTAACTTTGATTTAAACCCATAATAACTTATTCAAAAAAGAAGTATTAATTTATTTTTTTAGACTAACACTTTACTCTACCAAAACAATATATTTCTGAAAAGATTAGTTAAAAAAAAAAATAATAATAATAATAATAAAACTTTTTTTGTAAAAAAAATAGAACCTACTCTAAAAAACAACTATTATTCAAAAATCTAAAAATAAAATGTAAAATTGGCATAAAATAACATTGTAAATTGCGCCTAAAAGTATAAAATAAATTTCTTCGCCAGACAACATAAACACTAAAATTAATCATAACTTTTTAATTCGGTGCAAAATTAAATAAAATTTGGTTCCTTTTTTACATATTTGTTTTTAAACCGTTAACTACAAACGCTGTTCTCTCGAATGATCCATCTTCATAATTTTCTTTACGATTTTATAACTATGCATAGTTGGTCCATTAATAACATCTGCATAGGACAATGAACATTTTTCGCATTTCGGTATTTATTTTTCTACGAAGTTACTAGAATTTTCTTTGCAAAATTTTGCAGCTTACAAAATCTTAATTGTTCATTTGTATCAAAGTAGTTTTTGACTGTGTTTTCAAGATGCCAAAGTGAGATGTCTATTTTGAAACGAATTTGATTGTATTGAATAAAGTGTTACATTTTACTTAATTTTGCACCGAATTAATTTAATGCCGACTTCAAAAGTTGTGATTAGTTGTAGTGTTTATGTTTTTTGGCGAAGGAATTCATTTTATGCATTTTGGCGCAATTTACAATATAATTTTAAGCCAATTTTACATTTTATTTTTTAGATTTTTGAATAATAGTTGCTTTTTGCAGTCGGCTCTATTTTTATTTTTATTTATTTTTTTATTTTTATTTTATAAAAAGTTTTTTTTTAACGTATTCATAGAGCAGAACATGAGAAGACGTTTGACGGTGGTTTCACACATCGCAATCTCGCAAGAAAAGTGACACAACACAAAAAATGGCGATTTTGAATTTATGTCACTGAAAAATATATGAAGTGACGCAATTTGCACAAAAAAAGTTAATCTCCACCTTTGTTTGTCCGGTACAAATCTTGCAATCGATATTTAACTAACTTCCCTACTAGCTAGATATTTGAAACTTTCAGAATAGCTTAGAACCCGATGACAACACAATACTTCGAAGCCCGATTTTCGAATTTTTGATTAGTTTTCTTTTGATTAATTAAAATAGGAAAATAATAACCTCCTAATAGCTTTAAAAATAGCCATTAAAATATTACCTATAATTTAATTGTTACGAAAAAAATTTTTACAAGTTCATTTTCTTTCGACATAAAAATAAATACATTTAATTAAACGTGAACTTTAAAAAATTGTAAAAAGTTGAATCATGCATCTCACAAAAATTGACGTCATTATCACTCTAAAATTTTTATACGCATTGATAAAGTACTAATGTAGTTCTATAGCTATGATACAACAGAAAATTTAAAAACATGGTATATAAAAAGTTTTTTATCTTATAATTATTTTTTATCGCTAATTTTTATCATCAATTTACTTTTTATAAACAGCATAAAGACTGAGATTATGACGCGACAAATATTTGCTTAACAAAGCAGTACTAGCAGAGCTGCAAGAGTTTCCGTCTCAAGACGGAACACTTACATCAGTATATATTTACCAATAATTTGTATCATATTTATGTGCAGTAATTTATTGCGATTGAATATCACAGAATTTATTGATAAAGAATACTGATGGGAGTCTTTTATTTTGAGACTGAAACTCTTGCACTCCTGAGTACTAGAAGCACATCTTTTAAATAGGAATTATTGCTAGCGCTTCAATAACTTTGCTATCGACTGTAGCAAAGCGAAATGTGTGATTGAAAGCAATAGTACAGTAGTATTGATAAATAAGTAAATAGTCAAATTTAACAAACGATTAATTAGCAAGTTTGAGTATATTACTTTTTATGTAAAAAAAAAAAAACTCCCTTTATCAAAATGCGTCTCTCTAAACATTTTATGTTTTAACTGTGGATTCAATGAATTCATTCCTACAGAAAAATATGTATTATCTTTTCAGTCTTCATGTATTTTGTACTGTTCTCGTTTGAAAGTGTAGATGATTAGAGCCCTGCAATCTGACCCGAACCCTACAGAGGAATTTTAAAGCAACCTGAAATCCGACACGAACTCGGCAAAAAACATTTTAATCGACCCGCAATGGAAAGTTTTGACTACCCGAACCCGATTTCTTTATACACAAACCCGACCCAAAACCCGACTTCTTTTACTCGAACCCGACCCAAAACCCGACTTCTTTTACCCGAATCCGACCCGAAACCCGAATCAAAATGAAAATTAACTATTCATCTAAAAATCATGCAAAATAATTTTAAGTTATAAAATGAAGTAAATTTTCATTGTCACACTGTTGGTAAATCATTTAATAAAGAATCAAAAATATGATTACTAATATACTAAGTTAAATATTTAAAAAATCTGAAAAATAGATGAATAATAATTTTTAATTATTTATGTGTGATATGCCTTTCAAGTGTACACGAATGAGTTTCAAATTTAGTGTTTGTAGTTTATTGTTAAATGCTTATCACACGTACTCGCAAATTTTAAAATAACGCAGTGTTGCAGATGCAGATGAATCTGTTCTCATCTAAATCTACCTACATTTGAATAACTTCTTATAAGCATTCTGCAAGAGAAAAAATACTAATTATCAGTTTAAGTTTAGAGTCCATTTCAAAAAGATGTGACATGTGAGTAGTCAAGATAAATGAATTACACATCTGGTACAGGATGGTCAGAAAAACATGATAGAAAGTAAGCGATCATTGTAGAAAAAGACAACATGCAAGAACATGAAACATATTTTATTGAATAAAGATATGAATGACATTTAATATACAAGATGCTTAAAATGTCTACCGTCCCCGACTATAGTGTTATAAAGCCGGTTCCAAAACTCTGTCAAAATGCGCTGGAGTGTGTCGTAATCAAGTGCATCAATCTCACTTCTGATAGCCAATTTTCGGTCCTTTATTGAATCAGGGCTATTCCTATAGATTCAAACCTTGATGTAACCCCATAAGAATAAGTCGCACGGATTTGGGTCCGGACTGTATGGGGTCCACTCTATCCCGTGCCCCGTGAATTTCTCTGCATCCAATGCAATCAAACGTTCACCAAACGTCGTTTTAAACCACGTGAAGACGTCAGAAAGTTTTTGGGGACGAGCCCCATCTGGCTTGAACCAGTACCGGCGTGTCCTGTTGAGATGGCCCGCATCAGGGCCAAAGTGACGCTCTAGCAACTCTCGACACTTCACTCCTGTGACCACACCATCAATAAATATCGGACCAATTATCTGCTTCGACGATATGGCACACCACACCATGACCCTTTGTAGATGCAGTGAAGAGATGGTGCTGAGATGAGGATTTTTCGTACCTCAGTGGCGCCAGTTTTGTTTGTTCACTAAACCATTCAACTGAAAATGGATCTCATCACTGAACCAGATCTTGGATTCACTGATGGAACCATTTTTAAGTTCCTCGATTATGTTGTTTGCGAAATCTCTCCACTTCACAGTATCCCCCCCCCCTTTAGTGGCTGTCACATTTGGATCTTGTATGGGCACAATCCTACTGCTTACATTAGCCTTTGCAATGATGTTTTGGGTATGCTTAATTGTTGGGCCGCCTGTCGAGTGGATTGGCTGATCCTCAAAGTATGCGCAAACAGGCTCCTTGATGCCGTCAGTAACAACTGCTGATTTTCGTCCCGACGCCTTTCTTTTTGCATCCTAAACACTCCCTGTAGATTCATATATGTCCATCAACCTGTAAACAATGAAAATCAGTGGGAGATTAGGACCATTACATCAGTTATCTGATGGCTTAAAAATCACTGCGACTTTAGAGCGCTATAACTTACTGCGCGATTATCTCTTCACTAAGCGTCCTTTTCATTTTGAACTCTGAACGACATGCCCGTCGAACGGGGACATTAGATCGGTTATTCTCATAAAATTTTCCTACGATATATAACCGATCTTAAAAGGTTTGTGATTCTATACTGCTTATTCTTTATTTCCGGTAATTAAGCATTCAACTGAAATGTCACTATATGTGCTATTATAATATGGAAGAATTATATTTGCATCAATACATTTGAAATCAGAAACTTAAAATACTTTCTATCATGTTTTTCTGACCACCCTGTAATTCTCGGAGAGAGACCCTTGGTTTTCACAGCTTCTATTCTAAATAAAAATGATAATAATTGTAATTTTATATCTTTGTTAATTGTTTCAGTGGGATATGGATGTTGATTTTACTTTAATAATTTAAGTAAGCGTGCATTCCTGATGGGTGTACATTGAAACAAATTTCTTCTTATTAAGTTTTTTTTTTTTTTTTTTTTTTTTGAATGATGTTCTCAGGTTGACCCGACTCGTTGAAAACTGAACCCGACCTGCTTTACTGCAAATCAAGTCAACTCGACTCGATTCCAACCCGCACTAAAAATAAATCAGCCAACTCGACCCGCAAGAGAAAAACTTGACCCGACCTGAACCGTGAGTCGGGTCGGGTTCGGGTAAAATCGGGTTACCCGACTCGATGCAGGACTCTAGCTAGAGTAGTAATATCTATCTACTAAATAGCAGAATTACTTTTTATGATTACTCATTTATCTAAAATAACGATATCATAGAAATTAGTTATCGATTTTTTATGTTAAATCTTATGCATGAACAACGCCAATACTTAGAACCAAATCGAATAATATAAAAATGGAAAATTTTTACATTACGTTAGAAATATACTCTTTTATAAGAAGATTTTTTTTTTTTAATTCATTTTGTTCACTTCTAATATCATCAATATTCCAAACGAATTAAGCAGTCTGAAAACTTCCTTGAATCACCTTGTTTCCAATGTTTATCAAAGAAAACTTTTTCCATCCTTATAAACATTTTAATCAACGATTCGCTGAACATTCTAAAAATAAGGAAATAAATAAATGAAACAGATAAAACTTGATCAAAATTTAGAGAATGATTTTTTTTTTTTTTCCAGTTATTCTTCGGAAATACGATAACGTTTTCATTTTCAAAAATTAAGCTGTAGTTTGTTTTTTTATATATATATAAAGTATTTATCAAATTAATCAAGCTTTTATTTTTCAATACTTTAAAATTTTTCTATTACTTCCTTTGAACAAGTTAATAACATTCTTTTCTGCGAAAACTGAGTTATTTTAAAGGTAAAAATTCCATCAGAATCCGAAGTTTGTTTGCCTGGGGGCAATGCTTTTGTTGAAATTTTTATATTTTTCTGAAGACCACGTTTTCTGACTCAATAACATTATGTTCAGCCGATGATAAAATTTTAAGGAAGCCATAGAAAGTTTCAGAATTTCTCATTAATTGTTTACAAAGTCTTGTAGTTCGATTCTTTTAAAATTTATTTCTTTATAAATAATGTATTTTCTACTCTGTGTACTCAGTCAATTGTTTATAATCATAAGAGATAAGCATTTTTTTTTCTTTTATTTCTAATTTTTAAAAATTAGTGGAGTATAATTTTATTGACTTATTAACTGTAATCGATGACGTAGAAATTCTAACATATACTTATTTTTAAATGAAATAGGAAAATGTTCTAAATGAATTTTATTTTTATATTCACACTTATTAAAATTCAATTAGAAAAATTAAAAATTTACAGTAGCATTGAATTAAAGCTTCAGAAAGAATATATTTATCTATTTCCGAAGCACAGGCAATCCTTTGAAGTCTAAAACTCAAAGGATTAAACTAGAATTTTAAAGAATGCATATAAAAGTCTTTAAAATTTGAAACTAGTTTACGAATTTCCATAGTCTATCACATTTTAAATAAATCAATGCTGTATTTTTATGTAAATCTGATAATTTTAATACTTTATTTACTGGCAGCACTTTAAATGGCATTGGTTTAAAAAGCTTTTAATACCAAATGTATGAGGAAAATGTCAAAAGTATTTATGATAATAGGACCTATATACCTGACTTTAATCTCACTAAATGGCCCTAGACGCTACATGTAGCCCTTTTTAGTTCCAGAAAGGGTTCTATATCATGCTCTTGCTATTTTTGCTTGGAATTTTTCAAGATTTTCACATGTGTTGTAATTAATTCGTATGTTATCTTAAGAATCTAACACCAATCTTAGAAAAAATACTAAGGAACATGAAAAGTAAGTACTTTTTTGCATTTTTTAAGGTCCTAATATTTGTTCGACTTCTATGTACCAATAGAACATTAAAGTACCATCTCACTAAATTCTTGTTAAATACTATAATGAGGGGATATGTATAATTTTTATTGCATATATCTTTAAAAAATACTCATAAGTAACTAAAAAATTATGTTTCAAATAAAATTTTTATCTCTTTCATAATTCGGTATATAAAGTGTTTAAATATAGAAGGTAAATTTCAACTAGTGTTTCGTGATATTTTTTTTTTTTTTTTTTTTTTATCGTTGTAATTCTTATATTAGTAAAAATACGAAAGTAAAAATTGGTCTTTTTCATTCTGTTCATTTAACAAGACTGAATAATTTATCTTCTAATCTAAGACTCTTCCGTATAATTGTTAATGTATTTTGTGGTTCATTACTTCGAAGAATGATATAAAACAATGTATAAGATAATCTTTATGAGAATGACATGAAATAATTATTAAGATAATGAGAATGATATAAGATAATTAGAATAATGTAAGATAATCGTTAATGTATTTTATGGTTCATTACTTGGAAGAATGATGTAAGACAATGTATAAGATAGTCTTTATGACAATGATATGAAATAATCTTTAAGATAATGAGAATGATGTAAGATAATGAGAATGATATAAGATAATGAGAATAATGTAAGATAATCGTTAATGTATTTTATGGTTCATTACTTGGAAGAATGATGTAAGACAATGTATAAGATAGTCTTTATGACAATGATATGAAATAATCTTTAAGATAATGAGAATGATGAAAGATAATGAGAATGATATAAGATAATGAGAATAATGTAAGATCGTTAATATATTTTATGGTTCATTACTTGGAAGAATGATATAAAACAATGTATAAGATAATCTTTATGAAAATGATATGAAATAATCATTCAGATATAAAACAATGTATAAGAATATATAAAAGAAAGAAAAGAATGATATAAAACAATGTATAAGATAATCTTTATGAAAATGATATGAAATAATCATTCAGATAATGAGAATAATATAAGATAATTAAAATAATGTAAGATAACCGTTAATGTATTTCATGGTTCATTACTTGGAAGAATGATATAAGATAATGTATAAGATAGTCTTTATGACAATGATATGAAATAATCGTTAAGATAATGAGAATGATATAAGATAATGAGAATAATGTATGATAATCGTTAATGTATTTTATGGTTCGTTACTTGGAAGAATAATATAAGACATAGTATAATCTTTATGAGAATGATATAAAATAATCGTTACGATAATGAGAATGATATAAGATAATGAGAATAATGTAAGATAATCATTAATGTATTTTATGGTTCATTATTTGGAGGAGTGGTGTAATGATATAAAGGTTGACATACAGTGTGTCAGCATGCAGAACAAATGAAGTTAATTGTAGTCTACTAAAGATGGCTGCCGCAGAAGAAACGCAACCATAGGAGCCATATTGAGTCTACTAAAACATTATTTATTACTATGTAACTTAATGGTTACTAAGGTTAAGATTTTGTCTTCGTGTTTTTACGGACATGCCGTCTCCTCTTATATCATTTCTCCATGGTTTAATAGATTCGTTCATGGTATGGTCCAACATTCTAAAGATGTGGTTGTTAGAATTTCATTACGTTAAACTGAAATTTCTTGCCATGAAGAATTTAAAAAAATAAAATAAGCGTAATTCAACGATAAAATATAGAAAACTACTTGTTGATATCATGCTTTAAAAAAAAAATAAAGATCTATCATGTTTAGCTATTTGAACTGCCAAGGGGAAATAAATTTGAAAATAAATGTCTAAAAATCGGGCATGAACCGGGCACAGACCGATTAATAATAATAATAAAAGTACCTAGTGCTTTTCCTTCAAACATTGCTGTCATTTTTATAAGTAACTACATTATTTCTTGTGGAAGTATTGTATTTTCATAGAATAAGTAATCTATCTTAAGTACAACAAGAGAATTTAATGCGACCAGATGTCGGTGTAACATTATTCATATCTAAAAATAAAATTAATATTAATTATTTAATTATCTTAAATATTTAAAGAATTATTAATAGAACCAAACTAAACTGCAAGAAACGCTAATGCCCCGTATCGTGTATGTCTTCGAGAGTATTTATGGAGCGAATCTTACCAGTCATATTTCAACAGAATTCAGGTTGAGACTGAGTTGAGATAACGTTACACTAGAGCTACGATGAGAGTAATTGGCGAAGATTTGGATTTCCCTCCTAGGTACATATATTTCGAAGGGGTTAACTAAGTTTGGTAAATTACACTGCTCTGCAAAAAAAAAAAAAAAAAAAAAAAAAAAAAAAAAAAAATTCGAGATCTGATACCATTTTTGCAGATTCTTATGTAAAATGACCTCCTGAATCCGAATATGACTACAATTTTGCCCCACTACCCCCCTCCCTCATTTTTATCATTGTTTGGTAATTTTATACCTATCAGTTTGTTTTGGAGAAGAACGATGATTATTTTAACCGTTAAATGTCTTCTGACCTGAGGAGCTACAGAGGTAGAAAGTTCTAAAACACGAACATTTGTAGTAAGGAAGAAATTTGAGGGAAATTGTGCCCAGAAAACAAAAGAAAATCAATAAAAACAATCAGTTTCTGTTTTTTTTTTTTTTTTTTTTTCAGCAATATTTCTCTTATTTTTTACATATTCCAGCTTCCAGTTTGTCATTTTCTTACCAAAGCACCCCAAATAATAAAAATTATACAGTGAAAATTTTTTCAAAATGTTGGTGAAGTCTCAAAGCCCTCGCAAGAAAGTCTGACGGATTCACTGTACGACGTTTGCTTTCAATAACTCCCACGTTAAATGTTTTGGGCAGTAAAACATGAACAGTAAAATCTCCTGCTTTGACACGTGTTAAAAGTTATTGCTCTTATCATTGTAGTCGTCAGTCGTTATCTACCTTTAATACACATTTTGCGATAAGAGAGTGAACTTTATGGTGTTCTCGACGGTGCTGATCTTGTGTGGTGATCTTTAACACGTGTCAAAATAGAATATTTTACTGTTTATGTTTTACTGCCCAAAACATTTAACGTGAGAGTTATTGAAAGCAAACGTCGTACAGTGAATCAGTCAAAATTTCTTGCGAGGGCTTTCAGACTTTACCAACATTTTGGAACAATTTTCACTGTATAATTTTTATGATTTGGGGTGTTTTGTAAGAAAATGGCAAACTGGAAGCTGGAATATGTAAAAGATAAAATTTATTGCGAAAAAAAAGAGAAAAAAAGAAACAGAAACTGGTTGTTTTTATTGATTTTCTTTTGTCTTCTGGGCACAAATTCCCTCAAATTTCCTCCTTACCACAAATGTTCGTGTTTTAGAACTTTCTATCAATGTAACTCCTCAGGTCAGAAGACGTTTAACGATTAAAATGATCTTCGTTCCTCTCCAAATGAAACTGATGGGTATAAAAATTACCAAACAATGATAAAAATGAGGGAAGGAGTGTATCTAGAAAACGGTGGGTGATTAGGCAAAATGGTGGTCATATTTGGATTCAGGAGGTCATTTTTTACATAAGAATATGCTGAAATGGTGTCAGAGGCAATTTTCATGCCGAGCAGTTTTATTAATTAGTCTTACCTTTGCTTTTTTTTCTTTGAAACAAAATTGATTCAATTATGAAATGTGACAAAACATTTTCATTCATTCCAAGTTAATTTTCTATACAATGGCAACCTGTCCCCTCCCCATCCGCCCCCCCCCCCCCTCGAAAAAAAAAGTAATTTGTTTCTGAAATAGGGTCAAGTGAGGTAACATAGGTATAAAAACACCGTTTCTGAAAATCAGTAGTAGAAAAATTAAATATTATTTCAAAAAATATAGTATTTTTTTTTAATGCATGTAACATTACAAGTGTTGAGAATACATTGCGCTTAAATTTTTCATTCAATATTTTAAAATAAACAAATAATAACGATTCGAAATACTAGACAAAGTTTTATAAACAAAGTTGAAGAAAAGAAGGTTTGTTTTCAAAGAAGAAAAGTGTTTATGGTTAGTCTGTCTGTCTGTTGGCGCTTTAACTCTCGTAAATATTTATGGAATTCTTTGAAACTGATATATGCTATTTAAGTTCGCTATGAGATGTTCTCTATTGAAAATAGAGGAAATACCACGACTGGACTATGTACAGGGACCTGAAAGAATTCCAAAGCTTTTAGCTCTATGGGAGGTATTTCTATAAACCACATTTTAATATATTTATTTTGCACAAATCATGATGAAATTGACATTAATTATACACAAAAAATGTTTTTTATAGAATACAGTATGAGTTGCATTACGATTTATAGGGCCCCTCAAAAATATTCAAACACTTTAAGGACTACAACCAAAAATTGCTGGAATTGCATTTTCGATTTTATTAAACATTTTTAACTCTAACAATGTTTAAGAGTGACTATAAGTTGGATTATTAACCATATATCTGTCTGTCCGCGATTTAACTTCCGTAAATATTCATGAAATTCCTTGAAATTGATACATATTACTTATGGTTACTAAGCACTGCTCCGTATTTAAAATGGACTAAATACTAGCTTTGGTTTTTTCACAGGGACACCCTAAACAATTTCAAAGCATTGTGTTCTATGAGATATATTTTTTAGCCGCATTTTAGTACCTTTATTTTGTACAGATCATAATGGAATTGACATTTATTATTCATATGTACAAGAAAAAAATATTTTCTATAAATACAGTCTTATTAGAATTCAGATTTATGTAGGACTACACAAAAAGATTAACACACATTAAGGGCTATAACCGAAAATTACTGAAAATGGATTTTCAATTTTATTAATCATTTTTAATACCTTCCAATGATGTTTAAGTGATTATGAATTTAGTTAGTATACATGTATGTCTTTCTGTCTGTCTGACACTCCGACTGTTTGTCTTTCCTTGTTCGAACTCCTGTAAATATTAATGAAATTCTTTAAAATTGATATATATTACTTAAATTTAATATAGTATGTTGCCTATTAATTCCATAATGAATTTAAATAAATTACGTAAGAGAGATTTTTAAAATATTGCATTCATATATGCACTAAAAACTGGTGCACAAAAATGAAAAAACTAAGCAAACGACATAAATTACAGAATCATGCAGCAATTGCTTTGGGCTAAACTTTTAAATGCGACTCTTCATAGGTTAAAACATTTCTAGTTGTCACAAGTGTAATGTGAATGCAAGACGTACAGTAGCGGCAGAAAAGCAGCACTTGTACATATTCAGAAAGTCCATTGATATATTAACAATATTTAAAATAAATAAATATCAGTTTCTAAAAAGACTCAGCCGTTCTGTAATTATCAAAATATAATCTCCATATTTTTAAAAATCGAAATTGAAAATAGAGATATTAGGTTATTACAAACATTTTGGTGACATATTTATTGTCAATATATGGGATTTTGTTGATTAAAATTTGTTGGCAAAATTATCACTTTCTTGCGATGCTGGCTTGAAACCTAGTTATCACTATCTCAAATTTGATCCACTAGTAATTTTTTAATTAATTAAAAAGTAGTGCATTCCAATAAAATGTCGTCCCCTTGCTATAATTGTCGTTTTCTCACTTTTTGGGATTTTAAATTAGCTTTTAATTTAAATATTTCGAATAATATGCAGGATCTATATTTTTCTTATGAAGCTATATAGCATACATATCTGTTTATCAAAAGAATGTCAAAGCTTTTCATTCACTTCATTTTTAATCGGCCTCAACACTATTAATGACCTCCTGAATCCGAATATGACGCCCATTTTGCCCTATCACCATTTTGTCTTTTAGGTACGTCCCCCTATTTTTATCATTTTTCTGTAACTTTATGGCTATAAATTTGATTTGTAGAGGAAGCAAGGATTATTTTAACTGTTAAATATTTTCTGAGAGTCTGCAGGATGGAAAAATTCTAAAACATGAACATTTGCAGCAAGGGGAAAGTTTAAGGAGGGGGGGGGATTTTCACTGAAAATATATAATACATTTATTATATTTTATTAATTATTATTATTATTATTATTATATTATGTATTATTTATTATATTTTTTCCTGTTTTTGAGTGTTAAAAGAATTTTTTTCCATTCTCGAAATCAAATTCATGGCCATAAAATTACCGAACACTGATAAAAACTGGGGGAGTTGTGTCATCCCGAGAAAAGTGTGGGCGATTTGGCAAAATGGGGGTCATACTTGTATTCAGGAGGTCGTTTTACATAAGAATCAGCAGGAATGGTATCAAGGGTCAGTTTTTTTTTTTTTTTTTTTTTTTTTTTTTTTTTTTTTTTACAGAGTACTGTTATTAACCACATAAAGTTGGAAATTTTTCAAAAATAGCGTTCATATTAATTTAGTACTCTTTAAAAGTTATATCATTTCCTTTTTAAAAATTCAAAGCTGTTTAGCTGTTTTTATTTTTTTCCCTTTCTTTTACACTTTTTTCTTTTCTTTTTTTTTTTTTTTTTTTTTTTTTTTTTTTAATCAGCCCTACAATTATTAACTTTATATATATAACTTTATTTAAAAAAAAAAAAAAAAAAAAAAAAAAAGATCGTTTTTAAAGTAACTTGAAATTATAATCCAATTTCGTTGACTTATTTAATCTTCATAAATTATGATATAAATATTATTTTGAATTTTTCTGGCGTTCTAAATTTAAAATTTTTTTGAATGATGCAGTTTCGATGCAGATGTTAGAAGAACAATCATAAAATTGTATAATACATACAAGTAAAAAGTTTCAAGTCCAATAATTTTAACAAAATGTATCAAAAAATGTGAAAAAAAAATCGTGCAGTCAGTTAGTCTTGTCTTAACATCAACTTCAAACGCCTATTAAATATATATATATATATATAAATTTCTTTTTGCTTTTATTGTAGTATTTCATTCTTTTACGATATAAAAAAAGCAAAATATAAAATAGTTGTTTACATAACACATCCTTTCTCCTTCTGTAATAATTATTTTAACAGCATTCCAAAGTTTCAGTAAATGATAACTCTAACAATACAATAAACAATAACTTTTGAACAATTTTAATATTTCAACCCAATTCTATCCAAAATCAATGCTTGTTTACTTTTTTAAAAATCACATTATTTTATATTTATTCTGTCAAAATATCTCGATACTTTATTTTTTCTACAGAGAAAAACTGTAATTTTCGGTCTTAAACAATGTGCTCCAATAAAAGTAGCTAATGGGAAATGATTCTACATTGTTATAAAATGTACCTTTAAAAAATATTTTTAAGTGTACTATAAATAAAGGGTTATAAAAAAATATTTTTTTTTTTTTTTTTTTTTTTTTTTTTTTTTCTGTTATGCTACTATTATATTATATGAATAGTTAGTTGCTTGCAGTAAAAGAAAAACGGTTTAATAAATAAATAAATAAATACAGAAAGCGTCTTTTACAAACGATAGATGGCAGCACTACATATTTTCATGAAAATTTAGATTTAGAATATTTCTTCATTGTGCTCAATTTAAGCAAATTAATAACCTCCTCAATCTCATTGTCATCATATAAAGAAGTAAAAACTAGTACATCTTAAAGCTTAGATAATAGATAATAATTGTCATACAGGTGAATGTATTTTTAATTGGATAAATTTCCGTTTGTTTTGTCAAAAGAGGAAGAGGATTTTAAAACCCCATACATCTGAAAACATCAACTCGACGCTGTTTTAACTCTTTTTTTAATCTTTTTTCTTATACAATCAGGGACGCGCCGACCCGGTGTGCGATGTGTGCGGCGCACACAGACGCTAGATAAGAGAAGGCGCCTGCAAAGGAATTAATATTTGAAAAAATAAATAAATAAATATATCTCTCCCACGTATGATAAAGCAGTAAAAACTAACTGTGTACATATTTTTTGTCTAGTGTGCATACAAGAATGAAGGAAAATTAGCAATACTTGTCCCAAGTGCAAAAGCTTCTTATTTTTCAGCTGCACTGCTTGATCGACAAAATCATATTGCATTTGCCCCACACTCTTTCTTCAAAACCATTTTTATCCTTAAAATTTGATGGAATCGCATCACATTTAATGTTTTTTTTTTTTTTTTTGTGGGATGAATATTGGACAATAAATTCAGTAGAATAATATTGTAACAATTATCTGTGATTATATTTTTAAATAATAATAATAATAATAATAATAATAATAATAATAATAAAATTAGAAATTCTAACTTCTAAACTTTCATTAAATTATTTATTTTAATTTATAATTGTTGCAAAAAAAAATTAAACTTTAAATTTTTCATCTACTTTTTAAGATAGTACGCGATCATGTTTTATATAAAAATTAAATCATTAAATTCATTTTTTTACTTATTTTTATTTCATATTGCTCGCGCACTTTTTTTTTTTTTTCTAATTCAAAATTATAAAAAAAAAAAAAAAAAAAAAAAAAAAAAAAACCTTTTATCGATATCGTTTGTAACTATACTGATTATTATTACTTTTCTTTTCTTTTTCTTAAAAAAAAAAAAAAAATTATTTTGATGAAATTCTGGCAAAAGCAGAATTTAGTTTAGGACGGAGGACTATTAGTTTTTTTTTTTTTTTCGAATTATAACATCTCTCTCAAATTATTCAATTATATTTTCGATAAATTTTAGATTTCGACAAATGTCCAACTATCGAAAAATGACGCCGCAAAAATCTCAGATTGAGACTAATAGTCCTTAGTCCTAAAAAATCGTTCAATTTTTCGTCGATAGAGGACGCTGAACGGATGCGTAAGGAGAAATATGCAAATCAGAGTCCTATAAATTGCATGGTTTTACGATTAACACAGCTTATTTCTTATTTTACCTCCTATTTGCGCATACATGGAGTATCAACTACGATGCTGACGTGATGGATAAGGCATTATAGGTAAAGATGCTTTCCCTCAAAGAAAAAAAAAAAATAATAATAATATATTTAAAGGGGACTAATGTGCAAGTTGTACCTGACGGGACTAAAGTGAAAGTTGTACCTCAAGGGACTAATGTGAAAGTTGTACCTCACGGGACTAAGGTGCAAGTTGCACCGAACGAACAAGCTATTTCTTTCAACGAAAATGCCTACTAACCCTGCACGATAGGTCTAATATATCGTATCATATTATCTATCGTATTTATCGTAATATAACTCAATACTTATTTTCGCTTCCTTCTTCGACTCGTTTTAATACGCATTTATTATATGCATGAGCAGCCCCCGAAAAACAAAAACATTAAATCATTCAATTCATTTTTTTACTTATTTTTATTTCATATTATTTCACGCGCACTTTTTATTCCACAATTCAAAATTATTAAAAAAAAACTTATTCGATATCGCTTGTAACGATACGGATTATTATTAATTTTCTTTTCTTTTTTTTTTTTTTTTTTTTTTTTTCAATAATAATAAAAAAAAATTTTTGATGAAATTCTGGAAAAAGCAGACTTTAGTTTAGGACGGAGGATTATTAGTTTTTTTTTTTTTTTTTTTTTTTTTTTTTTCTTTTTTCAAATTATAACATCGCTTTCAAATTATTCAATTATATTTTCGATAAATCTTAGATTTCGAAAAATGTCCAACTATCGAAATCAACAACGCAAAAATGCCAGATTGAGACTAATAGGCCCTCAGTCCTAAAAAAAAAAAAAAAAAAAAAAAACTTTATAAAAGTAGATCTTATACTGTCGTTACGAAACCATGTGACCAGTGTGGCAACATAAGCATCCACGAAAAAAGTGGCGGTAAAGCTTGTGTTCTATATACATCGTTTAATTTTAGTCTGTTAGATAGTTTATTGTTAAAGGACATTTTTAAAGTGGAAAAAATTAGTAAGGATGTAATCAAAAATTTTCTATCCTTTTAAACTTATGAAAGCATTCATTTCAAACCTAAAAGTGTCCTGTAATCTCCCCCGCCTCCTCCTCCTGTTGGTAAACGGCTATTCACACGACGTAAAAATGATAATGTAAGTAAGTAGCTCGATTGCAAAATGAAAATCTAACAAATCTGAAAACTTCATTTAGAGCAGGGTTTTTTTTTTTTTTTTTTTTTTTTTTTTTTTTTAACTCCAGCTCAACTGGGACCACCATCTAAAACCTAGGTTTTATCTGTTTTTTTATGAAAAACCCGGGTATTATTGGTTTTTTTCTGGAAACTTTTAAATCTTGACTTCATTTTAAATGTTCTACCTAAATTGGTCAGTTTTAAATGTGACCACAGGAAATAAAATAAAATAAAAATAAATAAATAAATAAATTAAAGACTTTTTCTATTAGCTTCATTCGCACTAAATGGTATGAAAAGGTTAAAATGAAGTGTTTCCACCTAAATTTCATACTTTCGTTAATTAAAAAAGAATCTTTTGCCGAAAAACTATTAAATTAAAAAAAAAAAAAAATTAATTAAAGGCTTTTTCTATTAGCTTGATTCGCACTAAAAGGTTTGAAAAGGTTAAAATGAAGTGTTGCCACCTAAATTTCATACTTTAGTTAATTAAAAAAGAATCTTTTGCCGAAAAACTATTTTGCCTGGATTCGGAAAAATCGCCACTTTCATTTGGTACCGAATTTGTAACGAGCCATGTACTTTTTAAAGTAACTGAAATGAATTAAAATGAAGTGTTGCAACTTAAATTTCATACTTTAGTTAATTTTTAAAAATCTAATGATGGTATCGAAAAACTGTTTGCACTCCTGTATTCAGAAAAATCGACCCTTTCATTTGGTACCAATTTTGTAATGATAGGACTGATATTTCTAATTCAAAAACTGTTCTTTTTTTTTTTTTTTTTTTTAATTGCCATTACTATGGTACGGCGAAATCTGAAAGGCAATTTTTCTGGAAGATTATCTGCCAAAAGTTCTCGTGGGCAGATGTTTGAAAAAGATTTATTCGAATTGCAAAGATAAGGTCTTTAAAATCCCCATTTTAAATAATATCTAAAAAGACAAAAATAAAATAAAATAAAATAAAATAAAAAATATATATTTATTTATTTATTTTTATTTACTTATTTATTTATTTATTTTTATTTATTTATTTATTTATTTTATTTTATTTTATTTATTTATTTATTTTTTACTACCAACTCTGTCGCACTTTTTGTATTTATATGTCAATTTTCGTGATTCTGCAGTGTATATTTGCTAAATTCATAGTTGTACAGAAACACATGCACAGTGGCATCTTCTTTTATTATTGTTAGTGTTATTACTGTTATTATTGAAAGCGGTATTAATCTATGTGAACCGCATGTTTGTTTATTCTTGTGCAAGCTTAAAATAAATAGAAACTTCTTGCACAACAATACTACATTTAAATTTTAAAACTTCTTCACACACCATAAAATTAAAGACATCACAACCGGTTTCGCCTTCATACTTCATGCACCTGAAGTAGAAAGGCCGTGTTTCCTCGAAACTGGTTGGGCTGTTTTTAATTTTATGGTGTGTGAAGAAGGTTTAAAGTTTAAATATTGAGTGTACACCAGTTTTGAGTTTAGTTTTGTGATTAACAACAATACTAAACCGATTTATATTAGAAATATATCGATAGAATGAGATATTTTGGAATAACCGGTTACAGATATGCAATCCCAGACTATTCAGAAATCGAAACAAATAAAATACATTTAATATCTTCTGCTTAATTTTTCATTTAACTCACCTTATAGCTTATTAATTTTTATAAAATTTCCTGCTTTATGTACAAAAAAAAAAAAAGAAAGAAAGAAAGAAAAGAAAAGAAAAAGAAAAAAAGAAAGAAAGAAAGAAAATAAAAATATTTTTCTTAAAGAGTACAAACGCGTCAGAATAGTTTAAAACAGACTTTGAATCTTTATCACTATATGGAGAGACTAGGGACCATTGCCCTGGAAACTTAAGAACAACAGTCATTCCGAATTTTTTTTTTTTTTTTTTTTTTTTTTTCGAAGTTAATTGCAGCAAGAATTATGATTATTACTTTTTAAGTTCATGAAATTAGAATAGAAATTTCCTCCATGATTGAGTATTTGTAATATTTTTTAACGTTATTTTATTACAAAGATACTTTAATACGGTCACCATTGGACAGACACTTATAATTTTAATCAATTTCACATATATATATATATATATATATTACTTAAAAAATTTAGATAATGAAAACAAAAGAAATTCACTTCACAAGATAGTTTCTTTTCTAACAAGTTTTTTTTATCCATATTTGTATTAAATAACATTTTTTATATGTTCTTATTTTATGTATTTGTAAATTTATTGTTCCTTTATTATAATATTAAGAAAAATTTGCATAAATAAATCAATAAGAAACTTGTCATTGAATCGATACTCTTATATTTATTTGATTTAAAGTTTATTTGAAAGTTTTGAATTATGAAAATGAGAAAAATTAAACGCACTAATGGATTTTTTTTCTTATTGCGGAATCTTAACTTATATATTTATAAATTTTATTTATCTATACAAATACAAAGTGTTAAATTCATTTACATGTGCAATCGCACCGCATTAGTACAAAACCAACTTTTATATACTGTCATTATATTATTACAAATGGTTAAAGCTCTTTACTGCGTCAGAGGTTCTGTTACAGTAAAAAGTGATTTACAGTTAAAATGGAAACAGAGTTCAGTTTATTTACTTTCATGAAAATTGGCCTTGGCGGCAAACTATGTTGGAACTTTGACGACAAATGACTTGATGAGTAAATTTCTGAAAAATGGTAGTTTTGGATTGCCAAAATTTAAAAGTTCTATCTTCAAAAGAAGTGGTGTTCTGCAATTTCCTGGGTTGATTCACTAGTTTTTTCCACAAGCTATCTCGATAGTTCGCCAAATCACAATCGCATATCGAGACTATGAAAAGAGAAAAGACACTCCCATAAAGTTCAGTTGTGTTCAGGCAAGTTTTCGGCAACTGCATGCACTTTAGAGCTATTGATACCTTGTTCCTGAATCAGTGGAATTTCTGCTCTGCTGTATATTTAGCGGATTTAACGCAATTTACTTTACTTTTTCTTTCTGATATGAGTGACTTAAAAAAAAAAAAAAAAAAAAAAAATCTGGAATATTATTTAATTAAGATTTTGTAGTCCGGCTAACAGTTATATCATCTTGTTTCTTTACGAACTATTTTTTTCACATAATAATGTTGACACTTCCGAAAAATAGTTTATAAGGAGCAGTATGATCTGAGTAATACTCGTAAAATTTAGTAATATAGAAAGGGTTTTTTTTTTTAATTTAAATATTTATTCACCAGCTCATTATTAAGTATGCGTAAAGTTTCTTACATGTTATGTGTTTGTAAATTTATATGTTTCTAATTTATATCTTACGAAATAGAATTATTCTACAAAATTAAATTTCCGTCATTATATTTGTAGTTTCATTGTTTTCACTATTTAATTGCGTATTTTTTATTTTATACTATATGTATGTATATATATATATATATATTACATATATATATACATACATATATATATATATATATATATATATATATATATTCTTTGTTTGCAGTTGCGCAATAAATTTATGAGTTCGTGATTCATTTGACTTGCTGATTCATACATTTTTATAAAGCGAATTTTTTAAGATGTAATATAGGGCCCCAACAAAAACTCTGCACACAGTCGCCTGACAATTCTGGCGCGCCCCTGTATACAATCGGAAAATTCAACTACATAAAAATAGTGTATTTGGTAACTAAGTAAATCAAAAAACTGCGAAATGATCCCACATTTCACAAATCAGCCATAAATATGTGGGTTAGTTAGTGGCAAAATAACTGCGTATTTCTGAAAAGCATTCCCTGAAATACCTGAGGTTTAACAACTTTTTTATACCTCCTCAGAAATTATTATTATTATTTATTTATTTTTTTTTTTTTTGACAGGTCTGAATTCGACAGTGTTGTTGCACAATATCAGTAATCTGAGAATTAAGGATTTTGTTGTTTTGTGATAAAATAGTCCACGTGCTTCAGGAATCAATTTTATTCAAAAAAATAGTTGGCATAAGTGGACTTTGTTCAGTTCCCCATCATATTTATTCTCATTAATTTCCATTACAGGGCATACTATATTCATATTAAGAGGAATTATTTTACCATTCGCTTGACATTATAGGTGATTGTAAGGATTAACACAATGACTAGTCGTACATTACGAAAAAAAAAAAAAATCTTTTAATAATAAACAATCAACACAATAATGTAACAAGCACACATTAGCTAACGCACGGTAATCTACTGACTGACGTATGACGGGACATTTTTTCCAGGCAGAGCTAAAACAAGACTCCCTATATTATACAGGGAGTCTTTAGCTAACACAGAGTTCTATTTTGATAGCTTTACGGCTTTCAAGGTAACGCCTACATTTATTCCATTCATTAAGGGAAGAAGCAAAATTCTTCCTCATTTAAATAGTTATTCAGTTAAATAAAGAAAATAATCTGGTGTGTCACTCACACGACTTTCTCTTATCCTGAAATTTAATACTATAAACACAGGTTGGAGATTAAGAGGTAAGATAACGAGTACTGTTACGTAAATCTATGTTAAACAATTCAAATTAAGCTTCGGAAGAGTTTTATATGATAATTAGTTCTGTGTGAGGGAGGCTACCCCCCCCCCCCCTCAACCTCCCGTTTCACTTATATAGAATTTAAATCTGTTATTAAAAGTTCGCTTAAAATTATTCACACAATTTTCCCACGCAACATTCCTTGAAAGTTATCAATCTCGATCAAACCTTTCTAGCAACAAACTTATATTAACTTCAAAATACAACATTTGGATCTCCTAAAATTATTCGTTTTTAAGTCACTCTAAGAGACGCAGACAAAAATCAAACGTTAAAAAACTTGACTACGGTAATCAGGAAGCCCCAAAACGTGTAAATATACAAAAGACAAGCGATGAATATTTAGCTTAAAAACATACATTATTTACCATATATCTATGAGGAATTCATTTCAATTCCCGAACAGCTTTCCTGGAAATGGTAAAATATTATTAGTAAAGCACAACCACTAACAACAAAAAAGAATGTTATCGCTTAAATATTTGCAGCCCTGTATCTGTTTCGAAGATTATATAGAGACCACATGGTGCAGCTAAATATAATCCTATCTATAGTATTAATACATGGCCTAGCCTGAAATACACTTCTATCAATTTGTAACTATTGTCGCACTTTTAGCTAGTTCTTTTGTGTAGCCCTGTAAATGAACAGTGAATGATTTCCCTACCATATTCTACATGAGACATTTTTTACGGATATAAAAAATATATATTCGTTTCATTTAGTTTAGTGCAGTCTATAGATGTTAAACTTCACTTACCGACAATTTCCCCCATAGAAGTAATGTATCTGAATTCTCTTGAACGTCCCTGTACACGAACCATTTGCTTCATCTCAACGAAAAGCTTAGTGTAGCATCCCTATATCATACACATTTAGAATACCAAGTTAGGACTTTCTGCTACTATTTTTTCTCGAGCTATGCTGATAACACACACGCAGAGAGACAGACAGGTTCGCTAAAAACATAATTTTCGGATTCAGGAGACCTCAAAACCTATAAATATAACAAAAACTCGCGTTCGAAAATTTGACCCTAAAATAATACTTTCTCTACCTTATGGGTAAGAGAAAGCAAAAATCATATAAAAAATCATCTAACTGAAATATTTTGTTGAAATATGTCGTACACTAAGTAAAATATCTTTCTCTATGTTCTACCAAAGTTTCAAAAAAATTATTTCAAGAACTGTTGGAGACATATGCATTTATATACAAAAGAAATCTAAACGCAGTATAAATATGCATTGAAAAAAATTCGAAAAAAAGTTTTAAAAATTATCAAAATTAAAAAACTAGTTGGCATAGGTGGACTCTGCTCAGTTCCCCATCATATTTATGTTCTCATAAATTTCTAGTGCGAGACATATTATAATCATGTTAAAAGAAATGAATTTGACCAAAGCTTGATACAGTGACAGGATGAAATTCCCGCCTAATAGGCTATCCACCGTTCACTTCCATATATTTATCTTATTCTAATCTATTAATTTATTTTATCAGGGTCAATTCCGTTGTTTAGTTTTCATGCTAATATTTCCAATGCAATAATCCTCAAAATTCATATTTATATGAAAAATTTACAATTTCGCTATGTTGGTAAAATCGTAAATTACGAATAACTTACGAAATTTTCCTATTAGAATATTTGTATTCAATCATGTTCAAATAAATATCATAAATGTAATTTTGAAGTTGTGTAATGCATTTATGATCCTCAAAATGGAAATTTATGCTCAAATTTGCCTTATTCTGGCATGTTAAGTAAATCGTAAATTCCAAATAACTTACGAATTTTTTAAATTGGAAAAATCATAGTCTATGATATCCATGCCAGTATCCTAAATAATATTGCGAATGTGGTTTGACAACTTTACGATGAAAATATCCCTCAATATTGACGTTTATGTGAAATTTTGCTCTATTGTGCCATGTTAAGAAATTCGTAAATTTCCAATAACTTACGAAATTTTTATATTGGAAAATTCATAGTCATTAATATTCATGCCAGTGTCCTAAATAATATTTCAAAAGTAGTCTGACATCTTTACAATGAAAATATCTCTCAAAATTGACGTTTACCTGTATGTGAAATTTTGCCCTATACTGCCATGTTAAGAAATTCGTAAATTTCCAATAACTTACGAAATTTTTATATTGGAAAATTCATAGTCATTAATATTCATGCCAGTGTCCTAAATAATATTTCAAAAGTAGTCTGACATCTTTACGATGAAAATATCGCTCAAAATTGACGTTTATGTGAAATTTTGCCCTATACTGCCATGTTAAGAAATTCGTAAATTTCCAATAACTTGCGAAATTTTCAAAGTAGCACATTTATAGTCACTGATGTTCATTCCGGCATCAAAACTGATATTTTAAAACTGGTCTGACATTTTTACAGTAAAAAGTTTCCATTTAATGCACGTTTAAGTGAATTTTTGTCCTATTCTCCCATGTTAAGAAAATCGTAAATTTCTAATAAATTACGAAGTTTTTTAATTCGAATGTTGCAAATGAATAGGGTTCTTGCCAGTGTCGAAAGTAATATTTTAAAACTGATTTGACCTCTCTGCGACAATTTGTTCTTGAGATATCGTGTACACAGACTAACAAACTAACGGACTAACAGACACCCTACAGACAGACACCATACAAATTTTGTTATTTTCGGATTCCTCACACCTGAAAACGTGTAGAAAAGTCAAAAAACCGAGGTCGAAAATTTTCACGATTACCTAAGTTCCCCATACCTATAGTATGATGGGAAACTAATAGTTACTTACTGCACACCACACGCATCTGACGTACATCTTAGTAAAATATGATGAAGTTGCCATGAATAGTTTTTGAATCTATAAAATTTTTATAACCGAAACGTTTTTCCCTATTTTAACATTCAATAGCACCTAAAATAATGCTTTGATAAATGGATGGTTTGTTGCAGTATATTTATCGCACATTTCTGTACAAAACTGACAATTTCCATGTTTTGCTGTATAAGCCAAGAAAGAAAAAAGACAAGATAAACTGAAACATGGCAGCGGTATCTACTTTTTTTTTTTTTTTTTTTAGTAGAGAGATGTGTTTTGCTATATGATTTTCTTTTTCTTTTTATTATTCGGTGAGACTCCATTGTGGGGCTATAATCCGCTTAGTAATTGAGTGTAATTACATTATTTATAAGTGTATCTGTGTGTATTCGTATTTAACCCTTTGCGGCGCAAGGTAATTGTTCTCATTTAAATTACGCTGCCACCAGAATTTACGAACAAAATTAAAATAAAAGAAATACACGACGTTTTCTGCTATGTTATAACAAGTAAAATTTTGCTAAAAAATTTCAGGGATGAGTTTTTGCAGTTGAAACTTAGTAATTGGTGCCATAGCAGTGCTGACACCTCACCGCAAAGGCTTAATCAAAGTAATTATTATATGAACTTAAGCTATGCAAATTTTCTCCCTTTTATGACAAATGTTTTATTTTAAAATGTGCTATTCTCAATACAAATACTAATATGATATAATAAACGAAAAAACTTATAACTATAAGTTTTACTTAAAATCGTATTAGTACAAATTTAATTTTGTAAGAAACAGAACTTTTTATTAAAAACTTTAATGTATGTTTTCTAACATACACGCCATTATGCATCAGTATGAGGGACTTTACTATACGTATTAATATTAAGAAATTTAAGAAAACAATAATTTGCTGTAATACGCCGCAATCAAAATTCTAAATGAAGCATAAAACGTTTAAAACTTTTCTCTAACTTTTCTCTAAACCCTAATTTGAATCACTGCACCTCAGAATTCATGAATCTGTCAGAGGAGCATTTGCATAAGAATTTTACGAAGGCACAAAGCTGGTTATCCTTTTTCGCCGACAGCAAAAATGATCAAAATTCCAATAATATGGATGACAGCTCTCCTCTGCTTGAATTTCGTCGACATACCAGAGTTGTACGAAATATTTATACGCGTGAATTTTTGAACTAAAGTTTAGAAAGAATGTTTGAATTTTATCAATGGAGGAATTTTCAAAAATTAGAATTTACGCTGCGCGAATATTCATTCGGGCTGCCATGTTCAGGTCTATTTTCTGACATTTCATTAGTTATTTTAATAATGAATATTAACTAATAAAAAGTTCTGAATTATTTATTGAACTATTATTTTACTGAAATATGAACTAGAATTTGAGAAATTCTAATAGTGGTTTCCAAGGCAATAAAACTTGACTATTCGTAAAAGTGTCTAGTATTTGTAGACAATGGTAATATGTTTATTTTAATAAATTCAACCATGTTATTGTTAGTTATTACGCTCATTTATTTCTAAAGCAGTTCATTCATGACAACTGCCAAGTTAATATTTTTCTCTATTTTGCTTTATATTTGTTCATCAAACTTAGTTTTTATAGCATTTTGAGCATTCACATATAATTAATCTCGATAACGAAAAGAAACGACTTTTGAAATTAGGTATTTTTATGTAAAATATTTGCATCAAGTAAAAACATCAACCAATATATGGTAAAACGTGTACCCTAACTTGAAGTAACTTTCAGTTACCCCAGCAGCAACCATTAAATGGCGGAATGCTACCGTGAATTGATGTTTATCATGGCATCAATTAAACGTAAAATATTTCAATAAATAAAATTAATGGTTACAATTATTTAAAACAAACTTTTTATTGAATCTGACATAAAATTCGTAACAATTTGTGATCATTCAACTACATTGTTATACAAAGTGAAAGCGAAGCTCTCTTGTCAATTTTCTACTGAAACTGCATAAACTTTATTATATATATTATAATAAACAATCGTTTATTGTAATCTTCATTAAACAAAAAAAAAAAAAAAAAAATTGTTCAAGTATTTTCTAACCACCAGAATGTCTAGTTGTAACACAGTTTCACTCTTAGAATTGATGCTATATAATAATTACTGCAATTCTAAGCCCTTTAGTTGCATTGCCTTACTCACTTGCCCGTGATAGTTTGCATTAAATGCGAAGTAATCCATAAGAATTTGTAACGTTCTCAAACTTCAATTGTCTTATTTTAAAAAATTCCTCGATTGGCATTGTAGCTGTTTTACGAAGGAAAAAAGTTACTTATTTTAGTTGCTGTAATTGTACAAAAAAAAAAAAAAAAAAAACGTGCTTTTTCAGCTAAATGTAATCTTTTTCTTCATTATTTTCTGCTTCAGTCATAATGTTTGTCTCCATTCGAACGAGTCATTTTTCAACTATCAAAGCACGAGGATCTAGATGTACTTTGCTAGCTGCTCCTTCTTTCCATTTCGAAAATTTTTACTTCCATAGGAGAAGATGTAAAAATATATTTTTCAGAAGATGTAAAGTACATTATGAGAAAATTGATCTATATGAGTTCCTCATCATTACTGTTTAAACTGAAGCTGTCACATATGGATCCATACATAAAATTTTGATCTGATGTCAAGGCTACCGGAAAAACTGATTACAAAAAAAAAAAAAAAACATGTATAATACGACAATTTGAATGACTAAGGAAAAAAGTCACTTAGCTTGATGCAATGTCTTTATGCATGGAACTAACAAAAAGCAAATTATAAGCCCATTCTTTGTAGAAGCATAGTATGAAAATTGCTTTCAGTTTGCTAAATAAGTTAAAGATTTGAGTTTACAAACGCCTCAGATTAACTGTAGAACTTCTTGTAATACTCCGTAAAAGTTATAAGGATTTTAAAGAAATATAGAATTAGCAAGATACTCCAATACACCATTCAAAAATATGTAATTCTGTAAATTCTTACATAAGAGAGGTGTTCTTGTTTAATTTCCAAAATACGGATTCACAAGTACTAGGGTTTCGATGATTAAAATCTGTAAAAATAGAATTCCAATATCATATTTCATTCTTCAATAACACATTTCATACATAACTAAACTTTCCTTCATTCGCTAATTTTTAATCAAAATATTTGTTGGTTGTTCAAGAAAAAAAAAGATGCATAAAACTCTTCATTCTCCAAAATCCCAATACTAATTTAAATTGGAAACTACATTCAGTGGCCATCACAAAACTTTCTCGTATATAATTCTACATTAAAGCACAACTTACAGGTTAGTATTGCATAACAAGTAAATCAGCCTAGTTTCACTCAACAAATATTTTACATATGCAGTTTGGTGTAATTTTCACTCACAGATGCTAAAATACAGCCATATGAAGCCATATAAAAAAGCGCAGAATATGAAAGATAACAGTACAACCTTTTGGTTGATACATACCCTAACTGAATCAGCACGATTTTTCATAATCTACATCTCACATTTTTAAATTTTTGCGCTTGTACGGTATAAAAGCTGAGATGTAGCCATCCGGTAAACAGGGAAAATTATAGTGAAGTAGCATCATCTGTCGGCCGATACAATATGCACGCAAATTTAAATGGCATAGTTTTTTTTTTTTTTTTTTTTTTTTTTTTTTCTTCTTTTAATGCACACAGAAAAACGGAAAATCGAAACTTGTCAAGGGGTTTGCCATCTTCGTGACACTAGAGGTTTGTCAAGTGCATTGATAAATTTGCACAAAATTAAGCAAAATTTTAAACAATCAAAACACTACATGACAATCCTAGTTAGACATCAGATACAAAAGTCGTTTTATTTTATCCCTAACAGCACAGTTAGGCTTAACTTATCCACAGTACATCTTAAGGACGTTTCTGGGATGTCTTTTCATCCAGAAGACATCTTGAAGATATCCTGGGGAAGCGATGTGCTGTCTGGGATTATGTACAGGGTGATTATAATTAAAGTTACGATTTCAAAACGCTATAATTTTAAAACTACCCATCACAGCGATTTGATATTTTACCAGAGCAATCGTGAGGCAATTAAGTTTTGTTTGGGGAGAAAAAAAGTAGTTTCAACATGTTCCTACCCTAACAGCACATCTCATCCACAAGACATGCTCGGGATATCCTATGGATGAAAATACGTCTAAGGGACATCCTTAGGATGTACTATGGATAAATGTGCTGTTACGGTATAGATGGCACTGTCAGGATAATGTTAGGGGAAACGCCGAAATGGACTCATTAAACACAGGAATGTTGTTAGCAATACAATGGAATAGCAGGAAGCAATAGACTTCAAGGGCTTACTACATTTTTTTTAACAAAAGGACAAGAATACGTGTTTACAGCGGAAACAGTCATAGTGAAAAGAGAAAAAGAGGAGCTTCATGAAACATTTACTGATAATTAACGACAAAATTTGGAACTTTTTTTTTTCTTTTACCAAACAAAATTTTATTGTCTCACGACTGCTCTGGTAAAATATCAAATCGCTCTGATGGGTAGTTTTAAAATTATAGCGTAACTTTAATTATAATAAACGTATTATAATACGCATGTTTAATTATACAACCCTGTGTTTTTAATGATATTTCGTCTGATGATCAGTTTTGGCTCTAAACGACTAGTTTCCCTGGTACAGTTTTTATTTTCCTCAAATTTGACTGGTTAGTCAAATGAGAGGATAAAAATAAACTGATCCAATCTTATCAATCGACTAAAGAGAATTTGTTTGGCTAGTCAAAGTGCTGAGCCTTGTTATTATTATTATTATTATTATTATTTATTTTTTTTTTTTGTATCCTACTGACAAGTTAGGTTAGTGAACCGAAACCGAACAATAAACCCATCGAATTTGGAGTGATAGTGTTAATTTCATTAATTCTGAAAAAAAAATTGCGCGCTTAAAGTTATTTGGGAATCGTATATTTTTTTATAAGTGCCAATTACTTTGTATCATGCTGATCCCAAATTTTTATGTATTTTCAAGTCTAATAAAAAAAAATTTAAATATGACATGAAACTGTATAGTAAAGGAGCACAACAAATTTTAATAGCAGATAGAAAAAGAGACTTTGCTTAAAATTTTATTAATAAAACTAACTGACTTTAATTTTTAAGCCTAACTAACAAGGGAAGTCTGAATCAGTAAAATTGATATTGAAACCAAACCAAACTTAAATTAAAGAACATGGTCGAAAACGTAGGGTAGAGTACAAATTTGCTGCAACAACCCCCATGGGGACAAGATATGACCTCTTAATAGTTTTAGTTATTTCTATAAAAACCAACTAAACAAGCGTTGCAGTAAGAGCCGGTGGCGCAGTGATAGTGTGCTTGACTTGTGATACGGGTGTCCTGAGATCGACTCCCGCAACGGCGTTTTGTATTTTAATTTTTTCAAGTGTACATTCTGACTAACTTGCCTTGTCATGTAACTGTGGTTGTTGACTAACCTTCCTAGTCTGGGGTATTGTTTTGGAGATTAGTTCAGCTGGTACACTTTTTAACTGAAGTTTCCTAGTCAGCTGTTTGGGTTAGTCAATTTTGTATTGTCAACGAGTACTTTGCCTGGTCACTGTGACTAACTTATTTTTCTGTGTGTGGTCATCTCAGATATCAAGTTTTGTGGTTTTATACTTTATAGAAGCTAAGATATAGGCATTCTGGAAATAGTGGCTCATTACTGCCACCTGTTAAGGTCCAATGAACTATAAAGTTTTATACAATCCCATCCATTATTTCTTGAGATACAGCGCCTACAAAATTTTGTTCAGACACGGGCCGATAGACATACAGACAGACATTTTCTAAAAGGGTCAGACTGTGTTCAAGACATCTCAAAACGGGAAATCAATCAAATATCAAATGATTTTACGAATCAATTCTTTCTTTTTACGCATATAAAAGAAAGTAAAAGAAAATTGGTCAGTGAGCGAATACCTATTATTGTCAGTATCTGCGAAACTAAAATTCACAGTGCGATGCTAATGCAATATGGGAGAGTAAGTCGAATAAGATAATTTTAAAGTGATTTAAATCTTTAAGTGGTTTAAATTAGAATCTATTTATTTGAATCCTTTGATATGTATAAATAGCCGAATTAATGAAAATAAAATAGCTTTACTAAGCACTGCAGTATGTTACTTCCTGATAAATGCGGAAAATAATTTAAAATAAGCGTTGTTTTGAATAGTGGTAGCAAACCTTCATTTAATTATCATAACTGCATAGAAATTATGCGATTAAAAAAATACAGAATGAAAAAATAGATAAATTTACGTTATATTTCAGGATTGAGTAATACAACACTGTATTAAAAGCATGTTTTTTATAATTTGGGTTATTTTAGATTTTGTAGTATATTTTACGTTCTAATAAGAATAGCATCTTTACCGGCATACACTGAGTCTCTAAAAGTTAAGACGTACAACCTGTTTTCGCGTTCTGATCTTTCGCCCATAATTTTGAAACAAATAAACATAAAATTTGGATGGCACATTTTTATCGAATATGGGTCGATTTTTCCATAAATTTAACACAAATAATAATTCTTAAACTCATATAACTTCAATTTTTCTCAAATGTAAGCATTGGAAGAAATGAAAAATTTAAACAATTTTAACAAAGAAAACTAAATAAGAAATGGTGTCAAAGGTGCATTATGAATAGATGAAAGTACACATGCATTCCAAATATTAGATTAAAACCAGATTTTTCTTCCCGTGTTCATTTTTCTGTGTTTTCGTTTTTCATCTTTTATTAGTATGTGAATAACTTTCTAAAAAATAAATATTTAAACATGAAAATTGGATGAGATGTTTATAAAGAAATAAAATAATATAAAATTCTATTTTTATAATGAGTTGTTCATTTTAAAATTATTTATTGACATTTTTATTATTTTGACGATTCTCAATGCTTATAAATTAACAATTATATTTTTCCAAAAAAGTTCCTGATAGTGGAAAAAGTAAAAGGAATACCGGAAAAAAATTCGATTTTAATTTAACAATGCGAGGCATGTGTACCTCCAATAACTGTAACAACGCATTTTTGACACCTTTTCTCATTTAGTTTTCTCTGCTAAAATTGTTTAAATTTTTCAGTTCTTCCAATGCTAGTTTTTTTTTTTTTTTTTTTTTTTTTTTTTTTTTATTGAAGTTATGGCAGTTTAAAACTTATTACTTGTGTTAAAGTTATAAAAAATTCGATTAATATATCTCATAACGTTTGTGTCATCCAAGTTTTATATTTATATTTTCATTTGTTTCAAAATTATGTACAAAAGAAGAAAACGGGAAACAGGTTGTACCGTAACTTTTGGAGGCTCAATGTAGTAATTCCATACTCTTAAGAAAAATCGTTCATTTATTTATTTATTTATTTTCATTATTATTATTATTATTTTATTTACTGTATAATTATCATATTAATTACTGCTTTTTTTTTGGGGGGGGGAGGGGGGCAGTACAATAACATTTCTTATTTTGTCTAAATCCCTAAAGAAATATATATTGTAGAAAATAAAATAAAATGTGGTTGAGAAACTTAAAACTTTCGCGACCACATGTTTTTGTCTTTTTGACAGTAAGCTCCGCCAGTTGGCGTTATTCTTGTACATTACATTATTTTAAATCAAAGTTTACTGTATTCATATTTATAATATAAATGGATATAGATTACAATTATACTCTTTCTAATCAAAGTATTTGTAACCATAATTGATTGTACGAATGTGAATAACGGGTGTATAGTTAAGAAATATTGTAACCCATGTAACCTTAAGAAACGTCCACTGGTGAAGTTACAGATTTTCAAATGACGTGAATTCACATCAGTGGTCGCGAAAGTGTTAATAAAACAAACAAAAAAAAATGTGCATTGAGGTGTATTTTATGGCAAACCAATAGCAAAGTTTTCGGTGCAAATTAAATATTTGTTTGTATTTTAAAAATAAATTATAAAAAGAAATACAACAAACATTTCATTCAAACCTTTTTATTAGATAATATCATCTGGAAACAATAAATCTCAAGTTAAACATATTTTTTATATTATATAATTTGGCTTCGCTTATAAAAAATAAAAAATTTACTCTTGACAGTAATGAGAAATATTCAATAGTAAGTAATTTATTGGTTCAACATGAGAATATATATTTAACTCAAAATCATAAAAACCTGTTTATTATTAATAACATTATTACTTTGTAATAAGAAATGAGCATAAAGTTAAAATAAGGTTCTAATAAACGTCTTAAGCAATCTTGTAATTCACATGATAAACAACCCTTTTGTTTTTTCTATAATCTAATATATTACAAATGACTCAATCAATTTATATACAATAGAAAAAAAACAAGAAAATATTTGCACGCCTCTTGAAACAAATAAAGAAGCAAAAATTGACATATACAAATCTATATACATTAAGTACATCAATATAATAAAATTCTGAGACCATCAAATAACAAAAATCAAAATGCAGTGCCAATATTGATTGCTGAATAATAAAGGGAAAATATCAAATAAAAAATTGCTGTATTGAGAATGAGAATGAAAACCAGTACAATTCGTTCATAAAATTAATATTTTTTCCTCTTTTTTTTTCTCTAATTCTAAAATTTTATTTGTCAGTCAGAACTTATGCTATAAAAAATGTTCTAAGACGTACCTTCATTATCAACAATGACCATTTTCAACAATGTTCCTAAAATATATCAGTGAAAATACTGTTGAATTCCTGAAATCAGGAACGTTTTATAACAGAAAGTTAGTTATTCACAGGAACGTTAAGAAAAAGTAACGTTACCATAATTCAGTGTAGCCAAGTTTAGAGTCTTTTATTCAATTATTACCAATAATTTTGATTAGTGATATCTGATATGCATAACAGATGATTAATCTTCGAAGTGATTCGGTAACCATTACAATCAAACTTTAGTGGTAAATATTGAATCAAAAAGTTCCTGAATTTAACAAAATTACCAATTTTTTTTTAGCCACGCTCTTCACCAAGTTTTACCAACCGAGCTCGAAGTCTCCGCCCTTTTTTCGGGACACTTTCACGGAATAGAATATTTCACCTTTTTTGTTACAATTTTCATGCAAAAACATTACTGTATTTTTGTAGTGATGTGTCGTAATCAAACAAAATAGAGTATAAAAATTATGATAGTAAAAAATTCGTAAATTTCTTGTCCCTGAAAGAGCCCTGAAAAAAGGGCAGACACTTCAAGCTCTGCTTACCACACATGTCTACATCAGGGGTCATACATCAGGGGTCCTTTTTTCATGACACTCTCAGAGATAAAAAAAATTCTGCCTTTTTCCCACCCCAAATTTCATGCAGAAATAAGTCTGGTATATTTTTTTAATGTGCCATGATTATACAGATTAAAATAGTGGTAGCAATAAATTAAAAAATTCTCATCCATGAGAGTGTCCTGAAAAAAGAGCGACGAGTAGACCCCTGAGGGCCTACATTTCCATTTAGTCCAGAGCACTGTTATTACCCGCCCTTTTTTCACGCTAATACTTCATTTATAGTGAAAATTTCTCCACTATGTAATTACGATTGAACAAGAAGAAAAATACCCTTCACGAAAAGTGGTGTGAAAAAAGATCGGGTACTAACAATGCTCCCAAATAAATTAAAATGTTGGAGTGTCTGACCAGTCTTGCTTAATTTAGGGACTTTTTTATTGAATATTTACCACTAATGTTTAATAGTAACGGTTGCCAGATCACTTCGAAGACTAATCGTCTATTGTATACAACAAACATCACTTCTCAAAATTATTGGTGAAAAGTCCATAAAAAAGTCCCTAAATTTGGCAACATTGTGTCTGACTTACTATTTCAGCCGGATAATAGTGAAATTATTGACATAATTTTAAAATTGTATTGGGGTAACCGAAAAGTAATAAAACTTTCTGTCCGTTTGAATTAATGAAATGACACTGGAAATTTTTGTTTAACAATATTTATATGATACTTTACCAATTATCATCTTAAAATTACCCAAGAATATCTTAAATATTATCCAGGATAAATTTCTGGTGTCAGTATTTTAATTGAAAAAGACAGAACTTTCTGGTACATCTGATAAAATTTACAATATTCTGCACAAAAAACTATTGAGATTCTGTTTTATAAAACAAATGAAACACCAAAAAATTTTTCAAAAAAAATTTTTTTTTCTTTGCTTTAAAAATGATAATGATAAATAATTTTTTTTTTATTTATGGTTAACATTTTGAAATTTCACCGGTATCTACAGAATGAATAGCGTGCAATGAAAAGGAAGGGCAATTTTTTTAAGAGATTTATAATAAGTCAATGAAGTAAAGAAAAAAAAATCCTCCATCATCAATCATATTATTTTCACTTACCTCATTAAGCACCATGACGAACGCGTTGCTAATTGCTATCGTTATTTGGTTTTTATGGATCTTACAGTGATGATTAGTTTCGAACACAGTAGAACATATATAATTTTTTATTGTTTATTTGTTTGTCATTATTGAGATGTAAGAGCTCGCGGTTATAAATTTTGTGCTTGAAAATGAGAACATATACCTGCTTACTTTTTCCAAATTCTTTTGGCTGGAAAAGGAGTATGCGTTGTTCTCGTTTTTAAGTACCATGCCCCACCAGTGATCGAGAGTTCCTGCTACCGAAACTGGTAGACGGGAGGAGCCTAACTGTTCGTAGCTTTCCGTGGTTTAATCCGAAACTCAGTTTAGTACGGCCAGAACTTCTTAGAAAGGTTCCCCTAGGAAGAACGCCCCTCCCCCCCCCCCCCCAGGCCTAGGACATTCGTGTAATCAATCGGTCTGGTACATCAACACCAGTTTTAAATACGAATACATTCTCGTAACTTACATTGTTTACAGAAATGGCAAATATTATTTTACTTTAAATTAAGGGTTTACATACAAATTAAATAAATTACATTCATTATTATTTATTTATTTATTTTATGTACAATAATGGTTTTCCTATCAAAATTATTATTCTATTAAATTTCCACGGCATTGCATCAGAATAATTCAAACAATTAATTCGTAAGCTGTTTTAATTAGTATTACACCACGACTTAATAATAATTAGCATTGCGGGAATCATTCTTTTGCAGTATTATCTTACTAACAGCATAATTCGCACTCAACAATAGTGGTAGCCTGTGGTAAATCACTAACTTGTAAATCGGTAGTTCACCAATTCTACATATTATATAGTGAAGCATCTACAATCCAGCATCGGCCGGAAATAGAGTTTGCCAGATTACAGATTTTTCCAGATTATAGGTGTTCCGAAAATGTATCAAAATCGTCGATCAGTCATAGTATCTACAAAAATAGTTTTAAAAATGTATTCTAGCCTAATGCATACCCTATCAAAAACGTGACAGTTAAAATAGCGTTTGAAATAAGTTAGATTTGCGATTGCGAAACAATATTCTTTGTCAGAATTTCGCCATCATCTTGATTAATCCGTAAAAGTTTCACGTCAATCCGTAAATCAATAAAATTAAATAAAAATGCGTAAACTTTACTGACGATCTATAAAAGTTAACAAGGATGCTGTTCCATGATTATCTGGGAGTAGCCCGTTGAGTACCACGATTTACGGGCGGAGAAAAAAAAAAATATGAGGTCATTAGTGCTGGATTACAGGTGCTACCGGATTATAGGTTTCCGGATTATCGATGCTTTTAACAGTGATTAAGCTTTACATTATTAAGCTAATTACATTATTAAGCTAATTACATTATTAAGCTTTTAACAGTGAAGCTCTAAAAACACTTACAAAATTTACACATGCATTATTTATTTATTTTGAACTTTATTTCTATGATTCCAATCGTATAAATAAATAAATATTTATTCCATCTCTTAACATTATCTGTAATTAAAAAATAATTACACAAACTAGGTTTAACGAAATTTAATCTGGTATAAAGCCCAATCTTACTAAAATGAATGTGGTGCTTAAATTGTGGTGCTTAATTCATTATTTTGAGTCGCGGAAAAATATAAGTTTAACTATGTTTTCAAGAATGATTGAATAAAAAATCCGTTTATGTATTTATTTATTAGTACGACAGGACTATTTCTTTCAGACAGCGATTTTGCGTTGTCACACTTCCAATATGCCAGGGTGCCTGTCAGTATCTAGTTTTACCATTTAATTTCTTAAACTATCTTAAAATATTTAGAAATTTTATTGATAAACTCATGAACCGTGAAAATTCATTTTAAGTGGTTTGGAGTATAAGATTGATTTTTTTAAATACCAACCATGTGGAAAATGCCAGAGCCTGGTACTGAACCCATGTCTTCTGCTTAACGTGCGGATACTCTTCCACTGAGACACTCTGGCTGATGACCAGCGCGACATTTCTCACATAATAACCGTCACGTCTGCGTTTGCAGATACGGTGACCTTGCCAACGGTCATTATGTGAGAAATGTCGAACCTGTTATTAGTCAGGCTAATGATAATAATAATAATAATAATAATAATAATAATAATAATATATATATATATATATATATTAGTTACAAGATTGCAATATATAAATTAGTCCTGTCGTACTAAATTAAATTCTGTTAAAGACTCTTTTCTCTCTTTTTTTTTTTTTATTTAATCAAGCAGAGGAGCTTTCCCTTCCTTTCCAATGTTCATGAAAAATTCACAAAATATTATGTTAACACAGAGAAAAGTGAGACGACACAACACATAAAAGATAACAACATATAAACAAATTTTAAACGAATTTGTAAACATTGCAATTTCTTGCGAAAAAAAAAAAATAATAAGAAATACAAAACATACATAAGCTCCTAAAAATAACTAAAGCACGATAAATTGAGTTTTTAAAAGTTGAATGAAATAATGACGTAAATTGTTTTTTATGATAATTTTATTTAAAGACGCCATCCGTAATCTAATTACGAGATTTTTATTTTTTCTTTCGTCTTATACAATTTTATAAGCAGCGCATTATATTAAATAAATGCTCTCTAAATTTAATTACCAAATTTTAATTTGAAATTCTCACGGTAATATTTTTCAACACAATGTCGTTGGGCTTTTTCTTAATCGTTTATTAGATTTCACATTTAAAACTGGTTATAATTTTATCAAATGCGTTAAGATTTATGTTTCATTAAAGAAAAAATAATAATAATTATACTGTGAAGGACTGTTTATACATTTATCTTATTTAAGAACTTCTGTATTGTTTATGTGTGTGTGCGTTGTGTTTTGATAATTTTGCTACAACCTACAAATTTTCTTATTTGTTCTAGTGATTGAATATTCCATTTATGAAAAACTTTTATTTATTCATTTAAAAGTTTCCCTTTCAATGAATTCAAAATATCCTTTATTTATTTATTTATTTATTTATTTATTTGAAAAATATTCATTCTTATTAGTCGATGTGGTTTCAGTGATTTTGTATCTGTTGCTTGGCTTTTATTATGTTTAATAATTTATTATTATATATATATATGTGTGTGTGTGTGTATGTGTGTGTGTGTGTATTGAAATTGGTCTAAATTTATAGAGAAGAAATACATTAATATATATGTGTATGTGTTTTGGAGGCGCGTTAAATAATATTGAAATGTTACACTATCGTAGCCATTTATCACACATAAAATAAATTCATCTTTAGTAAAACAGTAACCATTTCTTTTTTTGTTTGTTTGTTTGTTAAGTTAAAAATAAATAAATATATATATATATTTATATATATAAACAGTACTTCACTGTATCTGAGATTGGACAAATATTATAATTATCTAAATTTCTGCAAATATTATTCTCAATAGCTTCTATTTTTGAAACAGATAGTGCCTTTTAAATTAAAATAAAATACATTTTAAACAAACTTTAACCACATTTAAAAAAAAAAAGTAACAAATGACTCGAGTCACATAAATGAAAGTCCATTTTGTACAATTGTAGGTATATACACATTCAGATCAGACTCTTAATTTCATAAAACGTAACTGTTTCCACAGAAACCACTGTAAGTCCTTGTACCATCGCGTGGTCGAAGGCTATCAAAATCAGAAATTACGAAAGGATCAGTATGGTGCGTGGGGCAACTTGTTTTTGGAGGACATTGACACAGAGTGCTTGTCGTAACTTCTTCAACGGGAAATCGTTTTCGTACAGTGAATAATCTGCATGGCTCCTTCCTGCGGCACCTAATATTCTGCAAGTAAAGAATAAAAGAATAAATAAGAAAAGAATATAAAGAAAGTTTTTTTTAATTGCTATTTAACATAAAATTTTTATTATGGAAAATGAAAGGATGCGTAAAAATCTAGAAATAAGACACACATTTATTTTTTAAATACTATACATCGTAAATCATAGAAAAATAATTCTACGGTTTAATTTTTAACTTTTTTTTTTTTTTTTTTTTTTTTTTTTTGTCGATAGTGACATTTTATGAAATAAGCCAATAAAAATAAGTATTTCGGACACAAGTGCAGTTAATTGGCCTACATTGAAATAAATAAATTGGTCAAAGGAAGGTTTTTTTAAGGATTATCTATAGATGGCAGCACTAAACAAACATTGGAATGACTATCTAGTGTGTACTTACAATTTTCAAATATAGATGGCAGCACTAAACTTTTTTAAGGCTTTTATGCAGATTCTTTCAGTCGCTCTCATCTACATAAAAAAAAAAGGGAAGTCTGTGTTACCTTCATGATCTGTGTCCGAGTGTCTGCGCTCTGGTACTCCAGTGTCAGATTTAGGCTTAGGCCCATGAGGTGAGGCCTGGGCCTAGGGGCGCCAGTGTTTTAGGGGGGGCCAAATATTTAAATTTGAATGGTGGTGGCAATTAAAATTTGAAATCGCTAGTTTGAAATCAGTAAAAACTGAAAAAGAACTGTTGTTTAAAAAGTGACCAAAACTGGAGATCGATAGAACTTTTCGTTGGTTTCGAGACCCCTTTGACACGTTACGAATTTTTTCGTACTGGTATCAAACACACAAAATACTATATGTATGCTGTGTCTGTGTAAGATCACATTTGTACTGTTGATCACTCTGACAGTATGAAACTATGAGGTAGTGTTACTTTCTTACAGAATAAACCCAGCTGATTTTAATAAAATTTAAATTCCGCGCAGTAAGTCATCCTTTCATAGAAAAAATATAAAAAATACATAATTTATTTTAATAATCGCATTGGACTAATGTATGATTTCAATATTACTTGATTGTTATATGCAATAATACATGGTGGTTAATGTTTAGAAGAATAATATAATTTCCTTTAGTTATGATATATTTGTTATTATTATCAAATGTGTACATCGTGTTTCAAAATATAGTATGTTTGTGTGTGTGTATGTGTAGGGGGGGGGGGGGGCGTCACAGTGAAATGGGCCTTCGGTGCAATTAAACTTAAATCTGCCTCTGGTGCTCACATCACACCTCACACTACCAATCGCAGAGTTACAAAACTTGGCACATGTGTACCTGGGACCCCATAGGTGTACACTTCATCGAGATTTTTTCGAAATTAATTTTTTTTTAATTATTATTACTTTTTTTTTTTTTTTTTTTTTTTTTGTTCAATTTTAAATATTGGCTTCTATGTTTCATTTTTCATAAATTTATTCTTTCATTGTAATCGTCTGCGTATCGTAGCAACGTCTATTACGCTATTTATTTTTTATTTAATTCACTCAATTTAAAGGCGAAATCTTTTTATTTACTTATTTTTATTTTATTTTATTTTTATTTTATTTATTGAAAACCAAATGGTAATACAATACAAAAAAAAAAAAATGTATATTAAATTTTAATTTTAAGAACGTATTTATAACAGCTATATTTATGTATAATGTTTATAGTATAACAAGTTTTTATTTTTCATTTCTTTAATTAATTCCTTTAAAAGAAAAAATCTTTTTTTTTTTTTTTTTTTTTTTTTTTTCTAGTATTTATCGGGAAAAAAAATGGTAGTACATAGAAGAAAGAATTAAACTGATTACAATTTATTTGTTTTTTATGTATCTAATTTGTTTTAAAAGAAAATCTACTCTTTATTTTATTTATTATGTTGGTCGGAATTATGGTAATGTAGTGCAAAGAGCGAGGGCTATAAAATACATGGTTAAAAAAAATAAATTTTTTAATAGATGCTGAGATACAGTCATCCTAAAAATCATAGTTCTTAAATAATAGCAGATCCACCTGTCGTCAATAAACGCCCAGATTGACGTGCCCGGGAAAGATCTTTCTGCAGGCAGTGGGAACCTGGACCCAAAGCAATTTCAATGTAAGGGTTTTATTTTTATTTATTTATTTTTATTTTTATTTTTATTTTTTGTATTTATTTATAATTTTATATAAAAAATAAATAGTAATTCAATTCTTTTGAAAATTCCTTTAAATATATTGACCAGCGATGCGGGCATAGCCTGCTAGGCTAGTATAAAATAAATCACAAAGTTAATGAAAATATTCTGCTCTCTAAATGCAGTAAACGCATGAACGATATCGTTAAGTAATGAAAATAATTTTCTAATTTTGTATTTAAAATCAATGATTACATCCTTATCTAATTTGACATATGAAATGTATTAATATATTAAAACGGAATGTTTTGATATATTAATACATTTCATTAAAACAAGTAAAAACTAAACAGTGCATAAAGGTTCTTTATGCACTGAAGACGGTACACTTAAGGCTACCGAAACAGCTGTATGCTTCCCAAATATTTTTCTTTGGCGTTTCTGACGTTGTAGTTTTTACATGCAGCGCCAAGTCTCCTTTTAATTCCATGTTCATATATTATGAGATAATTTTAAATGAATAACAACAATAATGAAACTTCATTGATAAAGGAATTATGAAATTCCCTGGTAGTATTTCTATAGGTTAAATAATATTGTAGACAAAAATGAGTATAATAAGTACACAACTTTGAATAAACACCATAAAAACCGTTCCATAAATTTATTGCATTGTATAGTGTTTTTTCAAAGTTTTGTACTTATTACTTTAAAACGCCAGTTCTGTGGTGCTTTCTTATTAAAAATGAGTATAACAATATAATAAATAAAATAATATTTTACGAAAAACTTCACGTTTTATGTGTTTGTTATTTCTCTTAACATATCGTCTTCTTCCCCCACCCCCCTCTTACTCTCCCTCTCTCTGTTCTTCGAGTTTTTCCTCCGACCGTTTATAAACTCTTTTCATCGAAAAAAAAATGTCACAAATTATCTTTAAATAGGGGGGGGGGATGTATTTTGCCCCTAGCCCCCCTCCTTAAATCCGCCACTGGACAGTAATAGGTTGGACTGTTTAAGGCCGATTTGGTCCTGGGCCTGTAGGTGAAATGACCCGGTGCGACTTTTTACCCGATCAGAAATGATTTTTTTTTTTTTTTCTTTTCTTAAGAATAAAAGTTACTGTTAGTGATTCAGTAATTATAGTGATTCATTTAAAAATACTGACCCGCTAGTTACAGTTACTAAAACTCGTCTCTTGAGTTCGCATTTATTTGCAGAGATTTTAAAATAGGTTTTACCCCACGATAATATAGGAAAACAATCTAAAATTCTAATAGGGGTTTTCAGAACACTCTAGCAAAAGGAACTAGAATTTATAAGGATGACATGGTACTGTAATTACTAGAGACACGATTTAGTTTGAAGACTAGGAGGGGAGTACTGTGGTGACTCCATGGTTGCGAATACTTTGACCAAAAATTTTTTTTATTAATAAAACAAATTGGCAACACACTTTATTGGATCTATAAGAACTTGCGCTTGATATCAACAATAAGTCCAAAATGTTGAAGAAAATCGGCTCCAATGATCGGTTTGCCAACATTCGCAATAATAAATTGCCATTTAACATTTCGACATATACCAATGTCAAGTGATAATAACTTAGTTCCAAAAGTTTTTATATCAGAACCATTTGCAGCCGACAATAATAAAGTAGTCTCATTATTATTTTTATAGCAATCACGATGTAGAATAATAACAAAGTTTCCCTTTAGTAACATTTAATTTATATAGAGAAAAAAAATATTTACACATTGCAATTAAAGAATATGCATAAACAGAAGAGACATCGTTGCGTTGAAAAGTATAAACATTCTTTTCTTCCAATAAAGTCTGATGCCAATTTCTTTTATTAATAAGAAGAGTTTTCGTCAAAGTATTCGTAACCATGGAGTCACCACAAGTTCTGGATGACAATCACATACTTTTTTCTCAGTGTAGATTGTTTTATGAACTCAAATGTATTATTGTCTTTTCAAACTGAAAATCTAATTTCTCTGCTTATTTTAATCACCGCAAAAACTCTTTTAAAACTGAAAAATACACTTAAATAAAATTTCTGCATATCCACTAATACCACATGTTTTCACTGAATAAATACAAACACAGATAGTCTGCTCTTTTCCGCGTGCTTTCGCAACAATGCCGACTTCTCCGTGTTGTGTCATCCAACTTCCGCAAAACCGAAACGATTCAGCAGTGAAAAAACGAAACAATCTTTTTTGGGAGCGAGAAAAACCGAATTCTTCTTTTCTTTTCCGCCTGCTAAAAGGTAAACCGCTTTTTAAAAATCACAGTGAAAAGAACAAGAAGAAATAAGATAAATCTTTGTGACAGTGACTTTGAATTTCACAGGTCATTAAGTATTCACTTACACTTTCTGGTGAGCAGGAAAAATTGAAGTAACGCATTATTCCTTGAGATGTCAACTTGATGTCTCTGCCAGAGATGTAAGCCGTGCTGTTTTCGGGGCATTGGCAGTGAACTTTTTGTTGGAACTTGGTGTTGTCAGCGCCTGTTATGTGAGTCCATGTGACATCTTTGAAGAAGCGGCAAGTGGGTAATCGAGAAACAGATTCACAAACCTAAAATAAATAAATAGATAAGTGCGTTACTTTGTTCGTCAGGAAAACTGGGGAGATAAATTGTTTAACGTGGTGATGTAATCAAGTAACAGGAAATTTATTTATAAGTATAGGTTATATTTCATATAAACAGCAATAGTACATTTATTTATAAAATATACTTTCTTTAAAAATATATAAACAGAAACATTAAATCACATAATATATTAATCGCACTTTTATTTCTTCTTCTTCTTATTATTATTATTATTTTAATTATTCAATGTAAGTGTAAGAATATTCTTAGATTTTATCTTGAATATTAACTAAAAATAAATTCCCTTTATTATCTTAAATCAAATAATTAAAAAATGTAAAAACTGCAAATTAAAATTGATTTCGCAGACCAAAATTAAAAAAAAAAAAAAAGTTCCTGTATGAGCTTTTCTAAAAAAACATACACACACACACACATTAAAAAAAAAAAAAAAAAAAAAAAGAGTGCCTGAATTTTTCTTTCGCTCACTTTCTCTCTCTTTTATATTTTCTTTTTTCTCTCTTTCTTGCTTTCCTTTGCTTGTTTATTTATTTTAATAGATTTAAATGCTAAAGTTCATTACGTTTGTCAATATAAAAGTTTAATCGAAAATTCTCAATTGCCCAGTTTTACACACATATATAATCATCTTTAAATTTCAAATTTTTGCACTGATAAAATTGTATTACTATATATATATATATATATATATAAAGAACACTTTCCAACAAAATTTAAAGGTGTTTATGACTTTGGTTTGTTCGTCTCTCTGTCCAAGCTCTAACTTCCATAATCGTATTCCATGAAACTGATATACGTTATTCAAGTTTACAGTGGGATGATCCCTATTTAAAATAGAATAAATACTACCTCTGGTTTGTGTACAGGGACACACGAAATAATTTCAAAGCACTAAGTACTACGACAGGTGTTTTATAAACCATATTTTAATACTTTTATTCTGCACAAATTATATTAAAATTGACATTTATTATCCATATACACAAAAACATACTATCTTAGCACTATAGGTTTTTACAGGAACACAAAGAAAAATTCTTTATCATTATGCACTATGGGCTCAAATTATGTAAAGTGTGATTGCGTCTACACTCCTTATTTGAATGAACTGAAACATACACATGTTACAGGTCCCAGTCGCAGACACTATACAGATTTTGGTGAATCTAATTCTTATACTTTTTAGAGGGACACATAGAAAAATACTTTATCATTGTGGCTTATGTGCTCAAACTTTTTTAAATGCAATAGCGTCTAAATGCCTCATCTGATTGATCTGAAAATTTATATGCATGTTATAGGTAACCATCGTAAGAACTTTATAGATTTTGGTGACACTTATAGATTTTTACAAGGACACGACGAAAATTTATCATTGCGATCTATGGGCTCAAATTATTTGAAGCGCAATAGCGTAATAGGCTAAACGACATACTGTATGAAGAAAAGTACTCATACACCCTATTTTAATTTTCTCTTTGCGTATTTAACGATTTCTCTTACTTTAATTTATTTGTACAATTGTTAACTACTTAATGTACGGAAAGTCAAATGGAGTCATTCCAGATTTTTTTTTTTTATAAAAAATAAAATTCTTCAAATTTTAAAATATTTAAATAAGATTGTAAGTATTGTTGATCAACATTTTTACTTTTATTTTTATTTATTTTTATTTTATTTTATTTTATTTATTTATTTATTCTATTTTGTTCTGATTTTATAGATGATGTCATTTTTATATTTATGCATTTCACCATAGCCTCCTAAACTAGATGCCTGTCGCATTGCTCGTAAACTTGGCAACAGTGCAAGCGTTAGACAGCGCCAGCTGGTACAGATTGCGCAACTTTTTATTCAACAGCCACCAAAAATTTTTAAAAATAGGATTTGATATACATAAAAAGCTAATAGAATCGGAAAAACGTCGATTACATATGTCATATATCACTTCTTAAAATTATTGGTGACAGTTGAATAAAAAAATCGTGCAATCTGTACCAGGTGGCGCTGCCTATCGCTTGAACTGTTGCCAAGTTTACGAGCACCGCGACAGGAATCTAGTTTAGGAGGCTATGATTTGACTGACTACATTATGATTTTGAATTTTTGGAAGGAGAGGGTTGTTTCGGTTAATTTGGTTTAAATGAGAGCAATATTAAATTACTTTTCAAAACTTTTTTTTTTTTTTTTGGAGTTATGAGTAATTTATGAATTGTGAGCTTTTGAAAAGAACAAAAGTTGCAGAGTTAATTATGTTAAAACAGTCATACTTATTAATGAAAAAGTTTGTGAAAATATTAAAATAAAGTAAAATAAAATAAATGTTTGAGAAAATAAATGTATTAAGATTTTATTTATTGTAAATCATAATTAAATTAATATTTTGTCAGAATTCGGTGCATTGAAATGATACAAAACTCATTTCTTGTGCTCGTTTTTTTTTACTCTGTTGAGCGGGACTTACTTTTTTTAGTATCCACTATCATACTATAGATATTGTGAACTTAGGGTTACATGAAAATTTTCGACCTCGTGTGGCCTTTTATTTTATTTTATTTTATTTTATTTTATTTATTTATTTATTTAACATTTTTACACATTTAGAGTTTCGAGGAATACGAAAATAAAAAAAAATCTATGTGGTGCCTGTCTGTAGGGTTGTCAATTCGTTAGTTTAGCTTATTATTAGTCTGTGTATACATTATATCAAGAACAAATGATAGTAAAGAAATCGGACCATTTTTACAATTTTACTTATAAACAACTGGCCAAAAACCTTATTGATTTTCAGGTTTCTACTTTAGAAACTTCGTAAGATATTCGAAATCTACGACTTTTTTGACATGAGAGTACAGAGTTGCTAATATTTTAATTTATTCCGGAGTATTTTTAGCCCCGTCTTTATTCCATACCCCTTTTATTTTAAGAGAAATTTTATCTTATTTTATTGTAGTTACATATTGAAGAAAAACATTCTATAAATAAAGTGGTATGTAATAAAGGCGGGGCTAAAAATGTTTCGGAATAAATTAAAATGCTGGTAACCATGGAGAATATAGGGGAAATTTTTGCATAAGTGCTTATTATAAGGATTATTTTTATCATAAGGATCTTTGACCAGTTTTAAAATATCATTTATGATTCCGACAGTGGCATTATTGAATTTTAGCATTTTACTTTAAACGGAAATTATTGCGAATCAGAGATTTTCACAACATGGTAGAATAGAGTAATATTTCAAATAAGCTTGCATTGTAGAAATTATTGCATAGGGAAATCATAGAAAAAATTCGTGAAATTCATGAAAACTAAAACGCAAAATTAATTCTGATAAAATTAATCAGCAAACCAGATAAGGTAAATGTATAGAAGCATGAATATAGTATGCCTTATACAGTAGAAATGTATGAGCATAAATACACGATAGAGACTGAGCAGAGTCCCACCTATGACAAGACAAGTAAGGGGTTATTCACTTATTTATAAAGAATTCTCTTAAAATACTCAAGCACAATAATGTTAATGCAGTTTTATTTCTTTAAGTATACAGTTAAATACTATTGCATCTTAAATTTAATTTGTTTAGCACCTAAAAAAACAAAAAATAGAGACCAAAATGAAACATATTTTCTTACTTTGTACTGCCTTGTTCTGTCAACAACAGTATGGCCATCATCTGCCCTTAAAGACGTCGAACAAACTTTGCCATTTCGACAACTACAGAGCCTTTCTATCCAAGGTTGTGAATAGGTGTCAACTCGGTTGCAAACTGACCATCTATCACAGAGAGGTAATTCAGACTCGCCAGTCTAATAGAAATAAAGGTAAATTTATGATAAGTAAATTTTAAAAAATACCGATCAATAATTTTAATTACATATGTGTATGAAAAAAGCAATTATTAGAAGAAAAAAATATTTTAGGTTCTAGATTTACTGTAACAAAATACTATTTTCATCACTATAACGTCACGGGAAAGATAGATGCAACGTAAAAAAAATATTTTGATTATTATAACACAACGTGAAAAATTTTTCTACAAGTGACGTGTAATTAGATTGATATCTAAATTTGTCTCCTTTATCACTTTCATCTATATTAATAAAAAAAATTAGATTCGTAAAAATTTTAGACTTTCGATTTTCCGGTTTTCGATTGACTTACAACTTTTGAGTGATTCATAACACGATTTTACCACTTTTTAAAAATGTCTGTCTGTCTGTGTGTGTGAGTATAGCTTTGTATGTGTTATGACAAATATTTTGTGTCAGCTCTATCTCAAGAAATAATGCATACAATTTTTTATAAATTCATATGCATTTGCACCTTGACATAAATTACTGCTTGTCAACTTTTGGAAAAAATTGCCCAACAAATGGCGTTGTAGCACCGTTTTTTCACAATTTTTGATTTGTCGGTATAGGACAAAATTTCGTATAAATTAGCAAAATGAAAATTAATTTTAACAAATCATTCTGAAATGAAAAAGAATTATTTACTACAGTAATAATCAACCAGAGGGGGAAAATGCACATTTAGGAATAGAACTCCATTTACTTCTGAGAGTGTAGATTTTCAATATGGGTATTTCTCTAAAGAAGTCGTTAAAACATTTCGAACGAATGGTTGTGCCGATAGATCTGTAATAATTTATTTATTTTTTATTTATTTATTTATTTTATTTTTTTTTTTTTCATTTTTAACGAAAAAAAAAAAAAAAAGAAAAAGCTGTTTCCTAATATGTCATCTATATTGCAAACAATTAACTTTCTTTGCACATTTAGTGCTATACTTCTATGAGATAATAATCGTTCGCGTTCATCATGAAAAATAGTTATAATAAATATTAATTTTAATAAATAATTTGCATCGCGGCAATTTACATGAGGAAATATAAAGAAGAAGGTTTGTTGCTGGCCACAACATATAAGTCTAATTATATTTTATATGATTTTTAATTTAACATTTTGCTAAAACAGGTTAATTCTAAGAATTGCAGCATTGTGTTATAGCATTTATGGATGTAAGCAAAAGCTTTTGGTATGGCATAATGAAAAATCTGTTAACAAGAATCACAAATAACAAGAATAAATTTAATTTAATGTACTTTAAAATTTACATAAAAATATAATCAATTCTATAATTATCTCTCATTTTCTCTCTCTTTTTTTCTGTGTGTGTGTACTTAATCAATTTTCTTTTCACTTAAATTTAGTTCAATTTTTTTTACACTTTTATTTAAAATAAATATTTATGCATCGTATATATTAATCTAGCATATAATTTTTTTGTATTTAATTTTAGTAGATTATTAATGAAGAGGATCTATTCTTTAAAATGCTCCTTTAGTTTTACTTGCAATGCCACAAATTTTAATGAACCTGAAAGCTTCATTTCCTGGTAGATAAATTGAAGATGTAACTAATTTCTAAATAAATCCCATTTGTGTGAGCCATATTTTCTCTCTTGTCACAATTTCCTTACAATACGTTACGGGAATGCTTTTAATTGTGACGGTGGTCACAGCTGATGGCGTCCATTTTCCCAGTAGTGTGTGCTGAGCGTTTAGTAGAACACTTAATTATTCCCCCTGCTTCGTGTTTTTCCCACGTGTCATACTGAAGCCTGTCTCCTCTTCGAATTCAAAGGATGTGGCTTTAAATCAGTGCTTTTCGATAAATATTTTTTTCTTCTTACTTTCTTGATTTGAGCATCTCAATATATTTATCTCCGTGGTTCCGGTTCCACCGTCTTTCTCATCCCATGTCATTTTATTACAAAACAGAAATTAACGTGTAGAATTAAATGCCTAGAAAGTCTCTTTACAGACGAGTGAAAAGGATAAGCTACATTTCGTTTAAATCTTTTGTTAAATTATGCAAGATACTGGTAGAATTGAAAAGGTTGGTAAAATATCTGACATATGAGTAATTTTCATAGGAAACAGGGGTATTAATCGGTTTATTATTTAGAAATGTATAGTGTCTCAGTCTCATCCAAACAATAAATTATATTATATATTTATTTATTTATTCAGTTTAATATTAATGTAGTTATTTGTTATAAATGTTTACATTCAAGCGAGAAATATTTTTCTAAAGTATGTTGATTTGGAGAATTGAATAATATATAAAAATCTATGATAATTTGCGGGAGTTATCATCAACATTTGCTCAGAGCCTGATCAAACCAAAAGTGGGCCAAGGTTTCAATGTGCATTCAGGTCTCTAACTATTATTTTCCCCATAATTTTTACCACTCTTTGAAAAAAAAAAAAGAAGAAGAAGAAGAAGCTTTAAATGTTCTCATTATTTGCCCAAAAATGCACTTTTCGGTAAAATTTTACCCTTTAAAATCTTCCGTTTTGCTTTCAGAAGTAAACTGTTCAGGAAGTATTATTTTCAAGAGCTTTTTTATTTATTTAATTAATTAATTAATTTTTTTTTGAACTGTAACAGAATTTCAAGTCAAGGACGCTTAGGCTACAGCTGAGTCAGCCAGTGCAATAACTTTGCGCTGAAAAAAAAAAAAAAAAAAAATTGTCGAGCCCTGTTACAATTCCTGTTCATTCTTATGTAAAATGACCTCCTGAATCCAAATATGACCCCCACTTTGCCCAATCACTCACTGTTTTCTCGAAATGTCACCTCCTCCCCCAATTTTTATTACTGTTCAGTAATTTTGTGGCCATAAATTTGGTTTGGAGAATGGAAAAAAAAAATATTTTAACGTTTAAGAACAAAAAAATATAATGTATAATAAGTAATAATAATAATTTATTAATAAAATATAATAAACGTAATTTATAATTTCAGTGGCAAATCCCCCCCCCCTAAATTTTCCCCAGCTGCAATGTTCACGTTTTAGAAATTTTTACCTCTGTAGGCCCTAAGAAGATATTTAACAGTTAAACTAATCATTTCCCCCTCTATAATTCAAATTTATAGCCATAAAATTACAGAAAAGTGGTAAAATAAGGGGGACGCCCCCTCAAAACGGTGGGTGATAGGGCAAAATGGGCATCGTATTCGGATTCAGGAGGTCATTTTACTTAAGAATTTGCAAAAATGGTGTTGGGGCCAATTTTCAGGCAGAGCAGTGTAATCAGGCTCTGCATTTGTTATTTTTTAACTTAATGAAAAGAGAAAATTGTACGTGTTGCACTCCTTAAATATCAGTTGTGTCTGATATACAATGCAATACAGTCGCAAAGAAGAAGTGGTATAGTTAATTATATTGCTATTCATTTACATGATTATCTTTATCGAATTACCTTTGAGAATATTATAGTTATCAAGCAATCAAGCATTTGAAAAATAAAATTGTCGCCATTTTTAGAAATAATGGCCACGTGTTTAGCTATCCTTCAGGTAAAAGTATTTATAAGAAAATACTTACAGGAAATTGAATTTTTTAGAATCTTATTATTTCACTCATATACGAAATATTTAATACCCTTGTTAATGTTAGCTTTTCAGCTCCGTCTTTACCAGGCTATTAAAAATAATTTCTGAGGTGAAATCGTGTTAATTTTACACTCTCCAACGATCAATACAGGCCCTTTCCGGTTTTTCCATTAATTATCCTGATCCACATCATGAAGTCTATTTGTTCAACACATTACAGAGTTTGATGCGAAGTTCTGTAATTTATTCAGGAGTATTTTTAGCCCCCCTCCCCCCCCCTTTAAAAAAAAAAATCTATTTTATAAGAAGGTTTTTTGTTTTTTAAATCGCTGTAATATATTATAGAAAATATTCTATAATTTAAAAGAGGTATGAAATATAGGTGGGGCTAAAACAATTGCGGAATAAATCCAGAGTTGCCAACTTTTATAATTTATTCTGAAGCATTGATAACCCCGCCTTTTTTCATGCTGGAAAGTTTGAAAAATGATTTTCTTCTTATTTGATTGTTGCCACATGTAAAGAGAAATATTCAACAAAATTTCTGGTGCGAAAAGAATGTAGGGCTAAAAATGCTTCGCAATAAATTATAAAAGTTGGTAATTCTGTAAGTTAAAGAACTTAGAAACTCTGTGCACAAACCAGTTCTTCAAATTCTGCGTTTCTCTGAATTTCATTGATGTTTTTAGTATCTGATCTTATTATTGCACTAGGTACCTTTTATAACTTGAAACTACTACAGGTTTTATAAGAAAATCTCAAATATATTTCGATTTTTTATTCAAATATTATATTAATAATGAAAATTTTCTCCAAAACAAAATAGAATGTATTTTATGTATAGATTGTATATCAGAATGCACATGTTTTGAAAAGTAATTTACTAAGATAATTTTATTTTTAGATGAAACACAATCAAACATGAATATCTCAAAACTTGAAAGAAAAAAAAAACAAAAATTCAATATAGTACAGTCAAATTTAAAGTAAATTTTAGAATCAAAACACAATTTCTAAAACATGAGATTCACTCACAAAAATATGGAGAAATATAAATATATTAATGAAGAAATATATATGTATTATTTACTTTAGTTAGAACTTTAAAACGTACAAAGATTTACATTCTGTTATATTATCAAAATAATACTCTTCTACTAATAACGATAATAATAATAATAATATAAAATAACCCTTTACAAGCTAATTTAAAAAAAATAAAGTTAGCGTTTGCCTACGATATGATTTTGTACAAAAAAAAAAAAAAAAGATTAAAAAGTTTACATTATTATTCTTTTTAACATCTAATAATGACCGCATTTTTGTATAGTAAAGAATAAGCAAAAATGTAGAAAAATACCAGGAATAAAACCACATTGTCACAAATGTGAAAGAACAAAAAAAGTAAATGAATGTACACCGGTCAAAAAATCCATGAAAAATAATTAAGTAGGGTAAAGATATAAAAATCTTCGAACAGAACCTGTAGCTTCCTTACTAGGTTAGACCCCTTACAAGGACCTCCATGGAAGGCCTAAGACCCAATCCTAGGTTAAACCAAATATTTAAACAGTCGTGACGGTGCTACCGCCGGCGGCTAATGTATTTTCTTTTTCTTTCTTTCTTTTTTTTTTTTTTTTTTTTTTTAAATAAATCACGGAGGGATGCTCTAAAAGGCTTCAAACCGCTGTATATTGGTGAACGGTTGCCTCCTTCCGTCTAACAAGCTTTTTATAACCTTGTTATCTAAAATAATCAATATAAATTGACAGTTTTTAAAATAAACAGTTTAAACTATCCTATAATTACAATTAGTTAAGTTAATTTTTTTTTTCGAGTTAAATAATCTAAATTACAACATAATTAAAACGATATATATATATATCTCATTTTAAGAGGCCCAAAACTTTGTTAAAGTTTCAAAGAATAGTCTCTTTTTCTTAATTTTTGCTAGTGTTCGGACACTTTTGTTACCGACTGTATGTATAAGGAAAGCGCATGTTTACAAACAAACGCTCCTTTAATCAATCTTTCACACTCACGAGTGGCAAAAGTACAATCTGCATTGGTGGAAATACCAATGTTTTGCCCTGAGTAGAGTGTTTTGCCCTGAGCGTGACGTCAGCTGTGCTTTCCTTATTGAAAATCTCAACATGAAAAAACGTTTGAAAACATTTTTACACTACCTACAGCTACAGTCGGTAACAAAAGTGTCCGAACACTAGCAAAAATTTCTATGTAAAAAAAGTACACTTCATACGGTTTTGTTAAACAAATCCTTGTCAAATCCTGTTCTTAGTCAGTGTAAGAACATAACAAAACCGTATTAAGAGTATTTTTTTTTTACATAGGAATTTTTGCTAGTGTTCTGACACTTTTGTTACCGACTATGTACGTATTGAAAATCTCAACATGAAAAAACGTTTGAAAACATTTTTACACTACCTACAGTCGGTAACAAAAGTGTCCGAACACTAGCAAAAATCCCTATGTAAAAAAAGTACACTTCATACGGTTTTGTTAAACAAATCCTTGTCAAATCCTGTTCTTAGTCAGTGTAAGAACATAACAAAACCGTATTAAGAGTATTTTTTTTTTTTACATAGGAATTTTTGCTAGTGTTCTGACACTTTTGTTACCGACTGTACGTATTGAAAATCTCAACATGAAAAAACGTTTGAAAACATTTTTACACTACCTACAGTCGGTAACAAAAGTGTCCGAACACTAGCAAAAATTCCTATGTAAAAAAAGTACACTTCATACGGTTTTGTTAAACAAATCCTTGTCAAATCCTGTTCTTAGTCAGTGTAAGAACATAACAAAACCGTATTAAGTGTGTTTTTTTTACATAGGAATTTTTGCTAGTGTTCGGACACTTTTGTTACCGACTGTACCAGTAAGTATTTGGACACTTTCGAATTTCGACGTTTTGTCAAATAGCTAGAAAAATTTTCAGGAATTATTTTTAAACTTTGAGAGAGTATAAAGAGCATGTTATACCTCATATATTTCAGCAAAAGTTTTGTTCGAAAGAGGGCAAGAGGACCATTGAAAAATTAAACAAAAGTCAAAATATTTTGGGTCATTTTGTAAAAAGTACCACTTGAAATGAGTTTTGGTGTAGCATGTGATTTTCAGGATTGTTCTAATGATCTTTATAAATATTTAAAAGGCTACCGCAAATATTCATGGAGATATAACAGTTTCTTTAAAAAATTAAAAAAAAATATGTGCTACTTCTTTGATTATAATACGAGGAGTATTAGACCCAGTGCAAAGCCATTTTTAGATGAATTTGGCATACTAAAATAGACACAGCATACTGCAATCAGAATGCAAAAATGTTAAATATCTTATGAAATATGAATATTTTTACTGAATAATTTTTAACTACGCATGCGCATGCTTCAGCGAAATTTCATTTGCATAATTTAATAGCCGAATGTATTTAGCTGCTTATGTGAAAGCCCCAAACAAATATCGCGTAAATTCAAAAAGTTAAGAGAGATAGAATCAACAGAATTTCAGTTCCTCTGAAAATAAAAGCTAAACTATAAGAGGTTTTACTCATATTTTTATTTTGATTTAATCAATGCCCAATGGTAATACAGTGTTCATTGTTTATAAATAAATATTGATAAAATCCCCTATCACTTTCCCTTTTTTGAGAGAGAACTGAAATTCTGGGCATTCTATAACTTATAACTTTTAGAAACTACGCGATATTTGTTTGGGGTTTTCATGTAAGTAGTTCAATACCTTTAGATATTAAATTATGTAAATATTTTTTTTTAAGCTTGCACATGCGTAGTTGCAAACTATTTAGTAAAATTCTCAAATTTCGTAAGATATTTAACATGCTGCATTCTGATTGCAGTATGCTGTGTCTAATGCAGTATGCCTAGTTTCCTAAAAAGGCTTTGTACAGGTCTAATACCCTACATGTTATAATAAAAAAGTGTTTTGTTTTTTGTTTTGTTTTTTTTTTGTTTTTCATTTTTTTTAAAGAAACCGTTATATCTCCATGAATATATATGGTAGCCTCATGAAAATTTATAAGAATAATTAAAAGAATCTTGAAAATCACATGCTGTAGCAAAAATGCATTTCAAAAATTACTTTTCGCAGGGCGATCCGAAACACTTTGATTTATGTTTAGATTTTTTCTGGTCTTCTTCCGGACAAAACTTTTGCTGAAATATATAAGGTATAACATGTATTCTATACTCCCAAATTTTCAAGATAATTCCTCAAGAATTTTTCTAGATATTTGATAAAACGTATAAATTCGAATGTGTCGAAATACTTATTGGCAGATAGTGTATAACTGCTAAAATAATTATATACCCGTACATATATACTGACCGTTCATATACGCATTTATGATAAAAATAAAGTTATTTGTCTAAAAATTTATAAATATAATTATTTGCCAATAGGTCATCATATAAGGCAAAGTAAACAGAATGAAAATAAGGCGTTGCTATTGAAAAAAAAATTGTTGCACATTTTAACATGTAGATCATCCCCTAATCCAAAATGTCACTTCATTTACTGACAGTACACATAACTTCCCGTTGAAAAGATGCCTATTACCTTCTACTGCGGCGATTATTATCGAAATTACTTCGGGTGGTGTGTTTTTTACCTCGATTGTGCATTACGCTTGAATTTGTTAATTCTTTATTGCAGACACTGCAAAACATTTTGGTTAAAACTAGTTTTTTTTACTTTCTTGTATATGCATGTGTTACTATCATATTTTTATTGTATTGCTTATTATGTTATTTACCACTTTATATATATATATATATATATATATATATAAAGATTATTAATTTGAGTAATGCCTCATAATACGCCTGATTATTTCAATCTTCATTTAAAAAACACATGAGCTTTCTTCCCTTTTTTTCCCCCTTTTTCTTCAAAACTACGTGTATTTATTTTTGAATACTTCTATACTTCCTCCCTTTACATTATTTTTTCATTGTTCGCAAAATGTACTCAAGTTAGTGTACTTTCCCGCGGTGTGAAAATTCAAAATACTTTAGGCTCAATAAAAAAAAATAAAAAAAAAATCATTTAAAAATCATTGTCAATTCAGGGTGGTCACAAACCACCACATTTTTTCCCTGATTCTTCCACCAATATTTTTCTTTCGGAAATTTTAATAGTATCATCAAATAATAGAATCAATTTTTTAATTTATTTCGGAGTACTTTTAGCCCCGCCTTTATTTTGCAGCACTTATTTTTTAAAGGTAATTTCTTATTATTTTATCGAAGTTATGTATTTGAGTAACATTTTTTATAAATAAAGTGGTGCGAAATAAAAGCGGGGCTAAAAATATTCCGGAATAAATTAAAATGTTGACATCTATGTAGTATGTTTGCACGATTAATTAAGTAAAAATTATCATATAATATTCTGGTGGAAGATTCAGGGGGAAAAGGCGTGTCTGTAACCCTGCAATAATACGTAAGATATTCTTATACAAGTGATTCGGAGTTCATTTAATATATAAGGATCATCTTTCGGATGTTCCTTTTTAAATTTATAAGGATGCAAAAGCATACCTGCCAACATCATAATTATTTTCTGTAAAAATTTTAATACCGCCCCTTTTTCGACTCTATTTAATATTTAGAATAATTTTCTCCAAATGTCATTGCGATTAAATATGAAATAAAATACCGAAAAACATATTTAGTAACATCCTAATTATGATCCGAAAGAATTTTAGTACATGTCTCTTTTTCTACACCACATTATTTTTAGAGTAATTATTTGCAAATGTAGTTACGATTAAATAAGTATAAAATTACTCTAAAAAAAGACTGGTGTGAAAAAAAAAAGGCGGGTACTAAAAATCTTCTGTTTATTAATGAGATGGTTGGCAAATATATCTAAAATTTAGCCTCCTAAACTAGCTGCCTTCCGCGTGGCTCGGAAACTTGGCAACAGATCTAGCGGTGGACAGCGCCACCTGGTACAGATTGCGCGACTTTTTTATTCAACTGTCACCATTAATTTTAAGAAGTGATACGTGGTATATATAATCGACGTTTCTCCGATTCTATTCGCCTTTTATGTGTATCATATCCCACTTTTAAAAAAGTCTTTTGGCTGTTGAATAAAAAAGTCGCGCAATTTGTACCAGGTGGCGCTGTCTACTGCTTGAACTGTTGCCAAGTTTCCGAGCCACGCGGAAGGCATCTGTTTTAGGAGTCTATGGTCTAAAAAATGACTGGAGCAAAAAAAAAAGGGGGGGGGGGACAAAAAAATTTTCGGAATAATAATTAGAATGTTGAGTTTAATGATATTTAGTGTAGGGTGCAGTAATTTACGACATGAGTATTTGGCTACTTTAGGAATTTTCGTAAGTCAAAAAATAAGCAAACGATTATGATTTTTATTTCGAAACCGCATGATATATTAAACATACTTTAAATTTAAAAATTTACAATGTCTATTCTTTTTGGAAAATTGTACAAATACTACTGAGATTGTCCGATTTTATCAACATTACGGTATAAAATTAACATATTTACTTCCTTTATTATTAAAATGTCAAAAAATGGTTACAAAAATTGAGGTTCATAAAGATTCTCGAGCAAATAGGAAAAGGAAAGCTGGTCATTCCATTCCTTTGGGCGATTCAATAAAAACACTCATTAAAATTTACTTCACAGTCCATCATTTGTATTCATGAAATATTTGTCATCATTGAAATTCATATGCGCGTTAAAAAATGTTTCCACTTTAATTACATGACAGTGCTCACTGAATTGTGAGGAGGTATCGCAAAGGCGTTTAGTCGAACATAACTTTAATTGTTCCATCAGCTTGCCTTTCCCACGTGCCATGTCCACAGCGTATTCCCAGAGGATGTGTGCACGAACACGCGTGAGGGGAAGTCTCACGGTTGCTCATTACGCACCAAGGAGTTGCGGCCGTGTAAAGATTCGTCAAGCACGCATGCGATCATGTGTTATTAAAAGCGAAATTGTCGTTTGAAGTAATGGGTCTGACAGTAATTTGAATATTTTGACGAATGTTGATCCTGCAATTGATAAAGCACAGGAAATGCGGGGCTTCAATCCAATCGGTGGATGAGGAAAATATACGAATTTAATCAATATTGATTAACATTAAAACTTCTGGAATCACAATAATTAAAATTTAAAAATGGCGAACTTTTTAAAACGAGTAATGTATTTTGACCTTTTAACTGCCAGATTAGGCTAAATATAGCAGGGTTTAAATATTGTACCATCTTTCATTTTTATTTACAAAACTATACTGTAATAATATATATATTTTTTAAATACTATTATTGTAAAATACTATTATTGCAATAATAATTGTTCTAATTTCAAATGCAAACTATAATATCCTTACTTGCATAACTTTTAATAGTTTAGAAAAAAAAAAAAAAAAATAATAATAATAATAATAATAATAATAATAATAATGAAATTTTTAATGCGAAGACTATATAGTTAGAAAAAAAAAACTTTTTTTTTTTTTTTCTGTCAATAATATTGCATCAAAAGATATAATTATACAAGAAATCAGTAGTAATAGTACAAAAGTAATCAGTAGTACAAAATCAGTAGTACAAAATCGACATATTTTCAGCTCCTATTTAGTGATATATTTGAAAATAAACATAAAGATTATCTGTATATGTTACCGCTCTGAAATGCAAAGTTAATCGTTACGTGCACGAAGTCAGTTTATTTATTTTTCCCTCAGAGTTTTTCATTCTCACATAAATACTGCAAAACATTAAAAAAAAAAAAAAAAAAAAATCTTGAGGATGAAGTTGTTTGGAAGTGGATAAACACTTGACCAAACCTCTTGACCACAGGTCTATGAGGATTATTAATAATAAAAATTATTAAAAAAAAAGCATTGATATATTAAAATTTCAGCTATTTTCAGGCATCATTTTTTTTTTTTAACAGGGAAAAAAATTACTTTTTTTAATTATACGAGAACATTTTCTAATTAATAAAAATAACCTAAATAGTTTTTTAAAAAAAAATTCTAAGCTCAAGATTTACCAGAAAATGTTACTGTTTAAGATAACTTTAGATCGTAGTTAAGCCTAGTGTCTCACTAAGAATAAGATATGCCTTTGGTTTTATTACCTGCCTGTTGCACTTTTATTGATTTCCTATCTCATGTTTTATTTTTTTTTTTCGTTTTAATATGATTATTCTATTCATTGACCACTTCATCGGCCACCATGAAGTATAATTGCATCAATAATTGCTTAAGATGATCGAATTTATCAAAAATTGATAAAATGACCATCTAAAAGAGCTAATATATATATATCGTAATAAAATTTAATCTTAAAATTTAGCAATTAATAGATTCAAAACAATACCAACACACAAAAATATAGAACTGGTTTTAACTTAGAGGAAAGACTGACAAAAAATTGTTGCGATTTAGATTAAGAACCAATACGAGACAAAAATAACTTAAATTACTTACGCCGACATGGATGATAATAAAAAAAGGACCATTAATCTTAATGACAGAGAAAACAAATAAATAACCACAGAAATAATTGGATAAAAATGCTTAAAATTAGAAGTAAAATACTCGTCAGGGGGCATGTACTTCATAAAGCTGTGAAAGCTGCATCAATTTCGTAAAACAATATAGCTAATCATAGCAATTTATATCGTTTCAGCCCCGATCGAAGCAGCAAAACGATATAGAATGAGAAATTAAAAGAAATATTAAATTAAATCAATTATTAAATAAAATCTTCATGGATACCAGTGAGAAAACTAAAAAAAGCATAGTAGTCACATGTAAAACATTTACCACAAACTGGAGAATAGGATGATGCCAACAAAAAATGAAGTTAAAAATAAAAGCTTTGCAAACATCGATTAATCGATAAAGAATGAACGACAGAGCATTTTCATTAACGATAAAATACACAGAGTAATTATTAATTGAGATAGTCAAAATATATTTTAAAGTTAATTAAAGTTTAATCTAGATTAATGTTAATTTAAATTGTACGTAAAACAATATATATATATATGTGTGTGTGTGTGTGTGTGTGTGTGTGTGTTAATGAAAGCTTTTCACCTATTTCCTACATATCTACATAGTAAACCTGAATACAGAATATTTTATTTATCATTAACATAATATTTTTTAATTAACTATTGTTAGATCATTAAATAAATCAGGGGTAGTCAAACTTTTGATAACTACCGCCCATTTTTTAATCTCTGTGTAATGCCGGCGAGTCCCACACCCATATGGTAGCCCCTATGGAGGGGGAATATATGTCATGGCAACCCTAAAAGGGGTCAAGAGGGATGCTGAAAAAAGCATGAGTGAAGGTACTGTGAGCTGGTTGGAAGAGTCGGAGGAAGTGTGCCTGCCGTTCTCTTAGCTCAGACTTAGTTGTCCTGTTTATGTATTATGTTGGAGAAAAGAATATTATTCTTAATGTAGATATACCTGTAAATAATCTTCTCAAGTAATATTAAAAGTGCCATGCTTCCTGCGAAAAGAAAGTACTGATCGTTATTTATCTGCACAACATCATTTTCCCCATTTACCTCAACGAACCAAACATCGAGATCCTACACTGGCGCAGTCGACAGGATCGAGGTAAGAAGATTCTTATCTTGTTTATGTTTTGGGGAAAAATAGAATAAGCATGAAAAGTGACTGTTGCTGAAAGATACTAAGAAAACTGTTTAAAATCTGCTGATTGCGAAAGATAAATTTTAAAGAATTTGCCAACATGGCCGAAATTTTTAACGTGAAGGGTCTAAAGAAAGAAGATTTAATTACGGTTGCGGAAGAAATAGGTGTTAGCACCACGTTAGACATGAAAATAAAAGATTTGAAAGAGAAAATTTTGAAGTCAGACGAATTTAAAACGTCACCTGATTTTGTTGCAGAATTTCTGATCACCACCGTAGAAGACCGTAAACAAAAGGACGAGCATGCCAGAGCATTGGAGCTTGCTAGAGCTCAAGGCTCAAGCCCTAGGCCGGAACCTGTCCAGCGTAGTGATAGGGATAATTTGGATCAGGTAATTAGAACGATAAGGTCCCTAACAATTCCTTGTCCGTCAAAACCAGAGTTGTGGTATTTGTTCTTCACAACTCTGGAACGCGCCTTTAAAACGAAAAATGTAGACGAGGGTATGCGAGCCGAAATTTTGTTAAATTTATTGGGCGAGAAAGCTGCCAATATTTTAGTCTACATTAACGATGAAGAGATCCAAGATTATGAGAAATTAAAAACGCTCGTGTTACGAGAATTTGAGCCGACAGCGCCAAACTGTTTGGAACATTTTAAGACGGCTAAAAGGCAGGTGGACGAGACGCACATGCAGTTCGCGTCTCGTCTTAAAACGACGTTCAACTATTACCTCCGGTTAAGAAAATGCGAGGATTTTGATACTTTACGTGACTTGATAGTAGCGGATAAGCTATTTTCTACGTTAGATCAAGAAACGCAGACGCACATAGGTATACGGCAAGGTGAAAACTGGTTTAGGCCGACAGAAATGGGCAAGGAATGTGATAATTTTTATACATCGAGAGGCAAGTCGTTGCATAAGCAACACTTTTCAGAGACAGCAAAACAACGCGACATTGTGGAATCTCCAGGTAAGCCTAGAGAGCAAAAATATGTACCCCCGCATTTGCGTGCGCCTAAAAACGACTCGCTGAGTTATAAATCTAAAATAAGATCGTGTTATTCTTGCGGATCTAATTCCCACTTACAGCGAGACTGTGATAAACGAAAACAAAGTTTTAATAGTGAAAATATTAAATCGGAGCAAAATAATAGCGAAATATTTACCGCTATGGTCAGAACTGAATTTTTAAATTCCCAACTCGCGATTGAACCTTTAGAGCACATTGAAATAATGGTTGAGGGACGGAAAGTGAAAGCAATAAAAGATTCTGGCACAAATTTTGCGATTTTTAACCCTTTGGCTCTACCAGATATAGAACTTAAAGAGCAAGGAAAGATAATTCTCACATCAGCTTTTGGCGAACAGACCGAAGCTAAATTATGTAAACTTCCCGTTTCGCTCAGAACGAGCGCAACAACCGTTGACGGACCTCAAGAAATTCTCGCGGCGGTGACTCGAAAACTTTGCGTTCCCTGCTTGCTCCCGCCTAGGATATGGAATTCGTTGAGGGGGCACTTTAAAGAAAAGGATGAAAAAGAGACAGAGAGCAGAGATAGCGTTCAGCTTGTAGAAGGGGGATCTCCTGAAAGTAGAGAAAGAGAGGTTTCAGTTTTCGCGGAGGGGGGAATGGAAGCCGATGGGGAAAGTACGCTTTGTATTGAAGAGAGGGTCAGAACTGACCATCTGAAATTCGAGATGCAGTGTACGGATTTGGAAAAGCAAGAAGAAACTAGCGTTATCGAGGGAGTGAAAGTTCAGAGGGGTAGAAAAGCGCTGGATAAAACGGTGTTGTTGCAACCTAGGGGAGAGGAAAAGGAAAGATTGAACTTAGCTCAAAAGGCGGTCGTATGCAAAAACGAAACTAAAGGGAGAGTTCGGGATAGTTTCGCTTGGCCTGGGATGAGGCGCTCTGAAGTGCGTTTGAGAGATGTCGCGTGCGCTGAATTATGTTTAGGGGAACAGCATGGGCGGTGGCTGGCAGCTACCGAGTTAAAAACGTTAACGACCAAAGCGAGTTATAGTTCTCTATGCGATATTTTTATGCGTGCGGAGATTCCGAATGTAAACGTTAATGATTGTGGGAGGGCTAATAGAGAACTTAATTGGTTATTTGGTATTTTGAAATCATTACCTTGGGCTTGCGAAATTAGACGTTCATTTTTTTGGAATTTTAAAGCGGACGATCAGGCGATTCTATACGCTCGCTGGACCGGTCCTGGCGAAACAGCACGACCATGCTCACAATCTGATGAAATCAAGTTAATTGATAAAAACTTCGACTTGATACAGGAGAATAAACAGGGAAAAGCCGCCGACTTCAGAATTATCCACGACGAAAGAGAGGTGACTTCATCTTTGTATCGTGTAAAGGAGAGTTGGAAAACTCCTCCAGGAGAAAGCAACTCAGTTTTCGTGCCAATTAAAGCACATAGTGCTCATGCTAAACGTAAACATGTGTTCTTGAACTTCAAAGGATCTAGTGATCGAAATAAAAATGTGAACGCCGTGGTGACAGACTATCTGGAACCATTATTTGTGTTTTCGAAGGAGATAAAAGTGTTCAATTATATCTTCGTTATCAAGAAATTAATTTCTTTAGAAATAATATTGTGTTTTTCCCCGAAAATAAAATGGAACTTAAGCTTTCATATGTCTGAACATGTTTTAGTGAAAGTGCGCATTTAGACATTGACTGACTATTTAGAGGGAATAGTGTGTTTATGAACAAATTTAGACTCTTAATGTATAGACTATAATTAAAATTTGAATAAGAGACTTCATCAAAACTTTGAATGAACAATTCAGTGGACTTTAACTCTAGAGAGACAATTTTGAATTAAAACTTTTTTTTGTGTGTGTGATTTTAAAACTATTTTGTCTCTTGCAGAAAATGAACTTCACAGAGGAAAATTGTGTAGTCCAGCATGTACAACATTTATCTTTACAAAGTTCTTATAATTTTATTCTATTATTTTTAATTGCTAATTTCATTATTTAATTGTGGTTTTGTTATCAGTATTAATTTATGTACTGTTACTTAGTAGTGTGTGATGTAAATAATATTGTGGAGTGAGAGTCTCCGGCATCCTTTTATTTCTCAGATAGTGTCATCAGACGGCCGCTGAGACACGATCTTGGGGGGGAGGTGTAATGCCGGCGAGTCCCACACCCATATGGTAGCCCCTATGGAGGGGGAATATATGTCATGGCAACCCTAAAAGGGGTCAAGAGGGATGCTGAAAAAAGCATGAGTGAAGGTACTGTGAGCTGGTTGGAAGAGTCGGAGGAAGTGTGCCTGCCGTTCTCTTAGCTCAGACTTAGTTGTCCTGTTTATGTATTATGTTGGAGAAAAGAATATTATTCTTAATGTAGATATACCTGTAAATAATCTTCTCAAGTAATATTAAAAGTGCCATGCTTCCTGCGAAAAGAAAGTACTGATCGTTATTTATCTGCACAACATCATTTTCCCCATTTACCTCAACGAACCAAACATCGAGATCCTACACTCTGTTAGTAGTCAAATTTTCTTACAGCCTACCGACTCCACAGTAATGGTGATTTATAAAGCAGGGAAGTTACTTAACCATACCTGCTACCATCCTAATAAATATTCCATAAAAATGTTACTACTGCCCCTTTTTCCACACCACTGTATTTAGAGCAATTTTCTCCAAATTTAATTGCGATTAAACAAGAAGTAAAATACTGTAAATAATCTGGGGTGTCACTCACACGACTTTCTCTTACCCTGAAATTTAATACTATAAATACAGGTTGGAGATTAAGAGGTAAGATAACGATGTTATGTAAACCTATGTTAAACAATTCAAATTAGGCTTCGGAAGAGTTTTATATGATAATTAATTCTGTGTGAGGGGAATACCGCCCCCTAAACCCCCCCACCCCACCCCCGTTTCATTAATGCACCTAGATTTATATAATATTTAATTCGGTTATTAAAAAATAATTCTGTTTTTGAAAAATAATTTATTAAAATTATTATTTTAAAAAATTATCTTTTATGATAATGCAGACGATTTCCATGTTAGAGAAGTAGTATAACACTAAATATCCAAAAAAGTCCATTTTATTCTCAATATTAAAAAAAAAAAAAAAAAAGTTTCGGTTTTTTTTTTCGTTAAAAGTGAAAAAGATCGATAACTTTATTTTAAATTATCGCAGATCGACGGTTCAACCATTCGTTTTAAAGGTATTGGCGAGCTCTTTTGAAAGTTACCCATCATGAAAATTTACTCCCCTCGAGGGGGGACTTCCCCCCCCCCCCAGGGGGGGAGGCGAGGCTCCTACATACACAATTTTTTTTTTCCCAGTTGACTATCTCTATTACAAAATATATATATTCGTTTCATTTGGTTTAATGCAGTCTATAGACGTTAAACTCTACTTACTTGCAATTTCCCCCATAGACGTAATGTATTAGAATTCTCTTGATTGTCCCTGTACACGAACCTTTTGCTTGATCTTAACGTAAAGCTTACTGTAGCATCTATATATGATACACATTTAGAAAAGCAAGTTTGGAATTTCTGCTACTATTTGTTATTGAGATATGCTGATAACAGACAGACACATAGACACACACAGAAACCATTTGCTATAAACATGATTTTCGTATTCAGGGGACCTCAAAACGTGTAAATATAACAAAATCTCGCGTTCGAAAATTTGACCCAAAAACAATATTACTTTCTCTTACCTTATGGGTAAGAGAAAGTAAAAAAGACTGGTGTGAAGGGAAAAAAAAATGAGGCACTACACATTTTATGGAATATTAATTAGAATGTTTGCAGGAATCCTTTATTTTATTTTTTTTTTTAAATTGCAGCAGTTATCATATACCTGCCAACCATCTCATTAGTAAGCGTAAAATTATCAACACAACTTGAAAAAAAAGATCTTTTTTCCACACCACTTTATTTTTAGAGCAATTCTCTCCAAATGTTGCTATGGATTAAGTAAGAATAAAATTACTCTAAAAAATGACTGGTGAGAAAAAAAGGACGGGTACTAAAAATTTTACGCTTCCTAATGAGATGGTTGGCAACAGTGTTGCCAGATTGCGCGACTTTTTTATTTAATAATCACCAGTAATTTTAAGAATTGATGTTTGATATACATAATAGACGATTAATCATCGATTATATACATCAAATATCACTTCTGAAAATTATTGGTGACTGTTGAATAAAAAAGTCGCGCAATTTGGCAACACTGGTTATCAAGTATGAGTTATACATACATGGTTCTCACGTCCACGCCCTATTTCAAAGACTCCTCCACCACTATCATTTAAAAATATATTTCTTCCTAAATACATAGGTGTATGTTATAAGAGTTGCCAGCAATTTAATTTATTCCTGAGCATTTTTAGCTCGCCTTTATTCCATACCACTTTTATTTAAGAGTAAGTGCATAATGCCAACATTTTAATTTATTCCGGAGTATTTTTAGCCCCGCCTTTATTTCGAACCACTTTATTCATAGAAAAATTTTCACCAATGTATAACTTCGATAAAATAAGAAAAAAGTATTTTTAAAAATAAGTGGTATGGAATAAAGGCGGGGCTAAAAATGCTCCGGAATAAATTAAAATGTTGGCATCTATGTAAGTGGTGCAAAATAGAGGCTGGGCTAAAAATGCGCCGGAATAAATTAAAATGTTGGTAACTATGGTAATAATAAAATTTGCTATGCAAAATTACTAGTATAAAAATTCAAGGCTATGGGAACCCTGTTATAGTAACTTAGAGAATATAATAATAAAGCATATTTTCATTTCAATGTTTTTAAAGAGCCAATTAAGCTTTTTAAAATATTAAAAAATTAATAATTAAAAAGGTTAAAGGGCAGTAGGAATCAGGTTGATTAGCAATGAAATAAATTATTAGAAAAAGGTGATGGTTGAGAATTCAATATGCTTCGGTTTGAAATAAACAAAACAGATTATAAAAATGAAAAAAAAGATTAGGAAAATTCATTTAAAATAAAAAGTTTTTTTTAATGTTAAACACTTTAAAATAGACATTAAAAGTAAATTATTTTCTTTAAAATCATTTCGATTTGTTATAGTTTGATTTATCTCTTTAAATTATTTGTTTGATCCCAGGATGAAGTTTTAAAAATTTAATTTTAAAAGGCATTAAGACAATAAATCAGAGCTCTTTTTCCTATTATTACCAAATATTGTTAAGTATTTTAACAAAGTTGTCAATATTTTAATTTATTCTGGAGCATTTTTAGACCCGCCTTTATTCCATTCCACTTTTTAAGAGTAAATTTTTCTTCTTTTATCGTAGTAATATATTGGAGAAGAATACTCTAAAAATAAAGTGGTGTGAAATAGAGGCGGGGCTAAAAATGCTCCGGAATAAATTAAAATACTGGCAACTATGATTTTAGTGATATAAAGATAAGGGGTGCAACTGGCGCCTCTTTGGCACTACTATTTTGCATTGCAATCCTTTATAATAATATTCTTCAATTTAATATAAAAAATTAGCACTTAACATTAATGTTAACTATTGCAGTTATTCACGCCTTCTCGTGCTGCGGAATGTGAATATGATGAAACTTATTCTTCACTTTGTACAATTTGAATTTGAAACTTTCAAGTGGCCACCACTTAAAAACAAAAAGGCGGAGTAACTTGACTAACGAACTCATCCAAGATATTTATAAGATAAGTCCGTTGTCCAAATTTGGTTCGATTTTGAGTACTATTTCGGGAGATATCGTGATGAAAAAATTTTCATTATACATATATAGTTAGTTAGATAGATAGATAAACGCAATAGGACGATTTCTAAAGAAATCAACCTAATATGAATTTATGTATATAATTTTCTCTCAGAGTGAATTATTATGGTACGCAGAACATTATAGAAAAGTGTAGATATAGAAAAACTCCATAAAAATACACATTTCTTCCCTAACATCATTTATTAAATGAATATACAGATAAAGCAGAAAGCTTGCTCTCTTTCCGGAAAAAATTAAAACAATTAAATTATTACAGATAGAGCCGCAATTCTTTCTTTTCTGGTATTTGTCTTTTAATAGATTTACCGCTACTGCGACACGATCATTTTAGAACGTTCAGGCCGGGAAGGGAAGTTTACATTTCGACACTTTAGAGCGTTAGGTTAAGGCCGGCAAAGGGTTAAAAATAAATTATGCCTAACAAATTCAGAGAACAGCGATGTACAAATAATATTTCGAAGAATTTTTTTTTCTTTCTTTCTTCCCCCCCCCCCCCCCTCTTTTCCTTTTTTAAGTTTAGAGTAATGAGAATGAATGCACGTGCTAGGGCTTTCAGATATAAATATATTATAAAAAATTTAATAAGTGAGTTTTAGAAACAGCTCTTTAAAAATCTAAGAGTGTTTTAGATTTAGATTTTTAAAGAGCAAAGTTACAAAAAAAAAAAAAAAAAAAAAGAAGAAAAAGTAAAGTAACAAAATTTCAACATAAAATTTTGTAAGTTTTTAAAGTATTTTGTAACATGTGTAACATGTCATTATTTAAACTTTCAAGATTTTCTTTGCATTTTTTCCCCTTAATTTATTTATTTATAATTATAACATTACAGCATTTATTTATTTATTTTATTGGAGGTGATATCAGTAAAAAATGCCAACTGTTACATCTAATAATCAAAGAACAAGTCAAATATTCACAAAGAGCAAAGCAAAGCACATTAAAAAAAAAGTTCTTAAACTTTAATAGCAATCTAATTTGTGAAACGGTAAAGGCGACCGGGACAAAACGCTTTATCGCTTCAAAATCTCCAATTCCTCGTTCCGACAATCTTCTTGACACGAGACTGGCACTAACCACCACTTTCGCCACACGAGCATGCACCATTCCCTACGTTGAGGAGAAATTAGAGTGACGTCATTCCGGGGAATCATGGATGAAGAATCCAAAAATGTTCTCAACGGCCAAAAGGAAGACCAAGGTCGAACGGAAAAGAGGTCTCTCTTCGGTGTTAAGAGTTCCTATGGGAAAAAATTATCATGGCACAACCGTCATGCTACCAGTTCCTAATTACGACCACAAGAGCATGGAAGTTGGGTTAAAAAAAGAACCAAAAGGTGGAACAGAAGATGGCCGTGTCATTTCTCAGAAGACAGGATAATTAAAAAAACATTTCTACTCAGGTGGACATCAAGAAAAATTGCCCTTGCCACTCAGTAGTTACGTGGCCAAAAGAAACAATAGAGCCGTTCCACTTGCAAGTTTAAATTTACCTTACTTCCACCACAAGAACAGATGGACAGCCATAAAGTGTTCGTCTTAATTTACGTAACCAAAAAACAGAAAAATTTGAAAAAAAAAAATGGTCAATGAGTATATGGTAAGAAGTTGTTTATCATAGAAATTCTTTATTTAAAATACCAAACTGACAACTAGAACACAACGGATGTCCAGTCACTTTCGCAAATGCCCGGTACAAGCCAATAAAGAAGGCGAAACATCAACTTCTAAATACAGACTTAAAATTATAAACGGTTTTCCGTAATAATATTAGAGAACTAAATCTCAAGCCTGGTGTTAGTTTCTGGATGTTTATGCTAATAGTTACCAATTTTAGCACTTTTTGTCTGTTTGAAAATTTTAATAGAAATTTTTACTTTTAATTAGTGAAAACTCAAACACACCACATAAAAAATGGGGGGGGGGGGAGGAAAAAGATAGTAGCAAAAAAGGTGCTAAAGTTGGCAACTATGCTAATATTAAAGTTTGTTTAACAACTGAAAGTTAAACAATGTTATTTCTTAAATATTTATTTCTGATTGATGCAGAAAAAATTTAAATATTCTCCATTTACATTAGTCAGTTTTTCATTAATTAATACATTGCAATATATAAACTTCAATAAATCAGTTCTTTATCTTTGAGGAAAAAGAATATGTAATTATTTTATTTTATTTTTTCAAACTTCTCAGTTTTAGAAAATATTTTCAGAAATAAATCAACATTTGCAAATGGTTACAACATTAAACTGCAAAAGAATTGCATTCAGTTCGACGAGCATAACTTTTTAAAATATTCTATGGGAAATGGTATGACAAAATGGTACACTACAAAATTTGGAACTTTAGATTTTCAAATAAGGGTTTCGCAGAAATTTTCAAATCACTTAAAAAAATTTCACTTAAAAACTACATTAGATTGACATGTTCAAAGTAAGTATATTGTTGCAGTTGTCAATTAAAACCATTTTATATAATAATATAATATTTTAAATTCCCCCCCTCCCACCTTGAAAAAAAAAAAAAAGACGAAATGGGAGTAACTTTGAATATAATCTCGATAATCTTTCAATTTAAACTGCGTTGAAATACTGAAATAATGTTCATTAATAGTTGGTAGATACTTTCAGCTATTTTAATTCATTAAAACAGGAATAAACTACTACGTCAAAAACGCCAAAGAAAAATTATTGAGGTGCATACAGCTGTTTCGGTAGCCTAAAGCGTACCGTCTTAAAAATTATTGAGGTGCATACAGCTGTTTCGGTAGCCTAAAGCGTACCGTCTTGTCTTCAGTGCAAATTTTTGCACTGAAGACGGTACGCTTTAGGCTACCGAAACAGCTGTATGCACCTCAATAATTTTTCTTTGGCGTTTCTGACGTAGTAGTTTATTCCTGTTTTAATATTCCAACGCCAAGTCCCCTGCTATTATTTTAATACATGTTTCATAAACTTGGACATTAACATGTATAGCTATGCAAAAACTTCAAACAGCCCAGAGAAGCATTGAGAGATGCATGTTAGGATTCACCCGAAGAGACAGAAAGCGAAACACTTGTATTAGGAAGCAAACCAAAGTTACTGATGTTATTTCTAGTGTCAAAAATTTATAATGGAGCTGGGGTAGGCACCTTGCAAAAAGAAATGATGACAGATGGACAATCAAAGTCTTATTTTCGATACCAAGAGATAAGAAAAGACCGAGGAAGTTGGAGTTTCAGACACAGTGGAGTTTCACCTCTCCACTGTGTCGTTGGAGAAGTGAAATTTGGAAGAGCAGAATGGTGAAGAATATCAGAAAGCAGGGCAGTTTGGAATCACCTAGGAGAGGCCTTCATCCTGCATTGGCTTAATAAAGGATGTAATTGATGATGATGATATAGATTCAGATAAATTTTTCCAATATCCTTAAACTATGAAGTTATTAATTTAAAAACTGTTAAAAAACAATAAATAAAGACATTATTTTAAATTTGTAAGCTTTAAAATTCTTTAATAGAAAGAATGTTGTTTACTTATTTATAAATCAAGAGATTTAATTTATAGATATACTGTTTAATGTTTTTAAGAGAAAATCATAGAGTCCGTCCTTCAGATCAGATTAGAGTGTCAGTAAATCAACAGTTTAATAGGTGCATTATTTTTAAATTCGGGCAAAAAAATTTGAAAGCAGATGGTTTGGGAAAAATTAAAAAGAAACTGCGGGGTTCATGACCCGAAAGTGCAAAGTGATAGCTTCCTAGCAAAAGTGGGGCAGCATGCTTTTTTTTTTTTTTTTTCCCGAATGGCAGCAGCACCTGCTTTGCATGCTTGCTTAAACTTTAAGAAATTTTAATTTGTTACCGTATCCTCCCTCTCTTAACTGCATATTATTAAAAATTGTCATGTTTTAAGTAAGATGAACTTGTTATCATTCATTTTTGCTCATCATATGATACTCATGTTTTATGTATTTTAAAGCAAAATAATTAAAATCAGCATCGCAGAGTAGTAATTTTATTTCTTTTACATAAATTGTGTGTTTCTTTTATATGATTTCTGTTTTCTTTTATATAAATTTACATAAACTATGTTTTGCTGAAAAATTATCTGGAATATATAATATGCTTTAAATTTCTGTATTCCTTATTTGAAACTACGATAAAGTACAGGGCTCCAAGAATTTGAAAAAACTGTTCGCCAGCAAATATTTCTGATAGCCAATAACCCGTTAGTAGTCGCTAGTTGGTCGATTCGCCGCCCATTCTTTCAGTATTGCCAGACTTTTCTATTCAATACTCACCAAAAATTTTTAGAAGTGGCATTTGGTTATACATAATCGACGATTATTCGAGTCGATTCGTCTATCTACTGAATAAAAAAATCTGGCAACACTGAAGGGATGGGCGTCGAATCGACCAACTAGGGACTACTAACGGGTTTTAAAAAATATCCGCCCGCCTTTTTTTTTTTTTTTTTTTTTTTTTTTTGAAATTTACTTGAATATAGAAATTAAGATTCTATGCATAAAAGCCAAATATTTACTAGGCTAGAATAATACATCAGGAAACACCTGTTTAAATTTAACATTATGAAACTGGTGTCATTATTTTACTAAACAGATACACAAGATACACCATTGTCATTGGTACATCGTTACACCGGCACAACGATTCAGCACTAGGTCGTTAAGCACACGCAAACAGAAGCAGTGTAAACAGTCCCTAAAACTGAGCACTAATTTAACATCGAATTGTGAAACATGCACGGAGAAAGTAGTGTAAATCATCTAATGCTATACTAATTCAACACAGTACACACTGTCTGTAAACCTAATGAAAGAAGCGAGAATCAAAATGGCGAGAGTTAGACTACATCGAGAGTGGAATAGGAACCAGATTCTGGGACTAATTTTTTCACCAAAGTATGAAAAAAAAAAAGTTGAGTTTTCTGAAAGTTAAAAACATAGTAGCCAGTAACAATATATTAGTTGCCAATGGCGACCAGGCGACCGTATTTCACAAACCCTGATAAAGTATATATATAATAAAAATTCGTAATACATATTACATATATATATATATATATATGTAAAGCTGCAAACATTTTTAACTTTTAAATCAGAATTGACACCAGTATTTTTAAATGGAATATGTTATATATATTTTCGACGATTAAAATTACCGAAAACAGTTATAAAATTTTTCCGGTTTGAAGTCTCCCTTGAAAAACGGGAGACTTGGCACATATGGATATATATATTCGACAAGCTTTTTTAAAGTCTTCGGGAAAACATGTATATCAAAGCTACTTGTACTATATTGAATTCTTCAAAAATGCATTGATTTTATTTTGCATAAATGAATAACGAAAAAACGATGGCAAAGTTAGACACGACACAATTATTTTTTATAATGATTAATAAAAAATAGGAGGAAAATATATCATATATATACTAACACCAGCATTTTAATTATTCTGTTCATCGTTGAAGATATTGCTTATATGACTATGTGGGATGTTTATTTAATATAAACAGATTGATTACAACATATTGTGATCACCGTCAAATTCAGACATTTTGTTTAAAATCTAAAGGTATACCTGATAGATTGTCTTGGTACTAGTACTCGATAGGTGTAAAGAACATGTTCTAGTTCTTATACTTCAGTTAAAATTTTGTCTCAAAGTCAAAGAGGGTACCAGTAACAAATTAAAGGAAATAATATTTAGGAGCAGCTTGTAAAAAAATAACGCTTAGAATGCGATGAAGATTTAACATGTGATGAAGAGGGTATTTTTTTTTCTTTTGTAATATCTTTATTTACTTGTATGACAATAGCACGTACTTCCCTGAATATATATATATATATATATATAATTGTAATTTTTTGGTAGGTTTTTTTATTTATAGCATGCGGGGTTTCAAACGAATGCAATATTATTTTTATAAACTTCACATGCCACATTAGAAATATACAGTAACCAGAATAAATAAATATATATATAGATTAAATATCTGAAGAAATACGAAATTTTTTACAAAATAATTTTTAACTGCGCATGCGTTAATGATCATCAAATTTCTTCTGCATAATTTATCAGCCGACTTCATAGACTTGCTCTGAAAAGGAAACGAGTGAATATCGTGAAAATACAGAGAATCAATTGAATTTCGAGTACTCTAACAAAGAAAGGGGGAAAAAAGATTAAGTGTTTTACACACACTTTTATATTTTGAATCACTTAACGATTATCCCTTTTTGACCCAGGCCGTACGATCGCGCGGGTTAGACATCCACGACATCTACTTACACTTTTGCATCTAGAACAGTTGTATGTATTAAAATCAGGAAATAAACGATTAAGCTAATTAGCAGAAAGTATAAAGTACAATTTTCAATCAAAAAATGTCGGTTATAGTCCATATTTTTCTTTCAGTTTGCAAAAACAGAAGAATGTAGTGTTTTAAGGTAAAAATGTTTCGGGTCGGAAAGGGTTATATAATGCGTGTTAATAGTAATATATAATAAATTAAAATAAAAAAAAAAAAAAATCCTGATTATGTATTTTGAACTGCATTTTTTATACATAAGTCAGGCCTCGCAGCGTTCCTAAAAATTTACTTGCATTTTATTATACTGCCACCACCATTGTTAAAAACTTTTTTCTTCAAGGTTTATATGTTAAAGTATTAGGTAAATAAGTGTTCATTTAAAATAGTGGTGACAATGTAGCAAAATAATTCCTAAAATTTTAGGAACGCAGCGAGGCCTGCATAAGTTCATAAAAATCACATCTTAAATTAAGACCACTTTTTTTTTTCTTTTTTTTAAAAGCATTTCAAAATGTTTTGTTTTTTAATTGTATATTATTAAAAAAATTTAATACTATACATAAAATTAAAAATTTTATTTTATGTATATTATTAAAAATAATATGGATTATTAATTAAAATATCATACCTGTCAAAATTTTAATTAATACCGTAAAACTTTTAGTCCCACCTTTTTTTTCACACCAGTTTTTTTTTTTTTTTTTTTTTTTTTTTACAGAATTTCACTTTTTTTTTTTTTTTTTATCGCAGTTACATTTGGAGAAAATTACTCTGAATATTAAGTGGTGTATAAAAAGGGGAGGTACTAAAAATTTTACGGAATGTTAATTAGGATGTTGGCAGGTATGCTTTATAAATATGTATGTGTGTGATAGAGAAAAATTTGTCCAGAATGCGGAAATGCAAAGTGTGTTAACGAAAATTTAAAAAATATCGATATCAGGACCAGGAGCAATTAAGTATTACAATAACGATTTAAATTTTAAATTTCAATCTTGATGTAGGAGAGTTCAAATGATGAATCCAGCTGCTGTTGAAGCCCCTTCTAAACAAACCCAGTAACCAATCAAGTAACAAAGAAATAAACATAACAAAATATGGGAGTGACAACAGATCCGTTCACAAATGCACACGCAAATCGCAATAAGGGCGGAGGAGCAGGGAATATCGTTTGAAATAGCGCAGATGTTCCAGTTTTGCCAGATGTGCATCATGATAAAAACTGATGGATACAATTACGTTTATTTAATGCAGTGATAATGAGCAGAAAAGAATTGCAAAACACGTTCCGAGACTAAAGGGTTATCCTCCTTGTTTAACGTCGGTTAGAGTTAAAATCACGAATAGAAAGATGCAACACAACACCTGGTAGTAGGTTCAAGTGGATGTAGTGATTACAATCGTGGAATATGTTTTAGGTCAATGATTTGATTTCATCTAAATGGAGTGAAGGTGTTTTAACTCTTCCATCTAACCAGAAATTGAGTGTGTTTGTTTGAGGGAAAGGGGTACGTCTTATGGTTATTCTTGGAGGAGTCTGGAATGATTAAATCGATATTTTATACCATCTGCTGCTTCCAAATATGTGCTTCCGCAATTGATGACTGGTGCTATTAATGCATCCTTTTACTTATAAGTTGGAGCTTTCAAAATTTTCAAACACTGACAGTTTGAGAGAATATTAAGTTATTGTATAGAATATTAAGTTAATCTAATCAGAAGCTATCACTATGCGCGAGAATACAAAAGAAAAGACAAACAAAAGCTGAAAAATATATTTTCTCATCATAAAATTTAATTTTCTAAGTAGAACATAAAAAATTCAATACATTTCTTTGAAATTTTTTAAACACCGACAATTTGGATAAGATTTTAAGTCAATATATTTAAAAGCGATTACAAAAAAGAAAAAAGGAAAAGAATAATTGATATATATATATATTTAATATTTTTCTAAATACAGCGTTAAAAATTGGATATGCTTCTTTCAAAATCTTTAAATCCCGACATTTTGAATAGAATTTCATACTTGCCAACCATCTCATTATGAACCGTACAATTTTCAGTACACGCCTTTTTTTTTTTTTTTTTTTTTTTTTTCACACCAGTCAGTTTTTAGAGTAATTTTATTCTTATTTAATCTAACAACATTTGGAGAGAATTACTCTCTCTAAAAATAAAGTGGTGTTAACAATTGTGCGGTTATTAATGAGATGGTTGGCAAGTATTAAATTTTCAGTCAATCTAATCAAAAGCGATTACTATGCGCAGAAAAGAGGACAAAAAAAAAAAAAAAAAAAAAAAAAAATCTGAAATATAGTTCGTACAGTCCTTGAATTTTATTAATTTTTTGGACCACTATTATTATTTAGCAAATTTCGATATTAAAAAAGCCTTAAAACTTAAAAGGAAATATATTGCATAACAATACTGATGGAAAAGTCCTTGAAAAAAAGTGTGGCCGTAGGAACCATGTGGTAAAAGAACAAAAAAAAAGTGAAATGTATAGCTGCCAAGTTTTTTAATTTATTCCGGAATGTTGTTAGCCCCGCCCTTTTTTCACCCCGTAATCTTTGCAGAAAAATTTTATTCAATATATAATTGCGATTAAATAGGAAGACAATTACTCTAAAAATATTACGGTATGAAAAGGGGGCGGGACTAACATCATTCCAGAATAAATTAAAACACTTGGCAGCTATGGATATGCATTAGCTTTACATTTAAAACTTAACTTATAATAAAACTCTGTTATAATTAGCACATTTACTACCGACAAATCAGCAGTCTTACTTTTGCCTCCAAGGTAGTAGTTTTTTGCACCTGTAAAAGATGAAGGACGACGTCCTTTCGAAACCGGTAGCGCTTACATTAATTTTGTGGTGTGTGAAGTTTTTAAATTTAAATCAATAAATATAAGTGAAATGATAAAAAACGAAATTTAATAAAGGACAGGGGTCGTAGTCTCCGCCTTTTTTTTTTTTTCAGGACACTTTCAGGGGTGGCAAAATTCTGACTGTTTAGCCACCGCTTTTTTCATAAAGAAAGATTTATTGTGTTTTAAAAGTAACATGTCATGTTTAAACAGGATAGAATATATTGCATAAAAATAGTGATATATAAAAAAGGCCATGCATGTTTTATTTCTGAATGTGTCCTGAAAAAAAGGTGGAGATTACGACCTTGAAAGGGGGAGGTTTAAGACGTGTAATACTCTACACTTCAATCTACCCTTTACATTCATGCATGGATATTCAATGAAATGACGCTGATTTAAAATAGCTTTATTTAATAATTTTAAATTATAAGCTTATAGACATTTTAATGACAACCCCTCTCAGAGCAAACAAAATACATAAATAAAATTAAGAAGGAAGAATGCAACGAACCAAATCGCGCGGGAAACCATATTAAAAAAAAAAAAAAAAAAAAAAAAAAAAACTTGGGGAAGAACTGGCAGAAGAAATTCCATCGCTGTGTAAACCATACGTCTTACAAGAAAACGGACTACAAATTTTCGTCAGTCAAGCAATGCAGTAAACAGTTTTTGAAGGCTCCGAAGCGCAACATGGGCGTGACGAGGCAGAAATTGCTTTTAAGCTTATTTGACTTTCATCGTTAAATGCAGCTCTCTCAGAATTATTAAAAAGGATTTACCCTAGCTTCGTTTTTGATTTTATTTTATAAAATCCACATCGAGATGAGAGGGTAGGATTTTATTTATCTAGTTTCCTCTCTTTATTTTTTATTTCTTTCTTTCAGTAATGATTCGTACGTGGCCAGTATTTTAAAACAATAAAAAAAGAGAAATAAAACTTTTCTTTTTAACCACTATTTGTTTCTATATCTAGAAAAAAAAAAAAAAAAAATCTGTATTTCACTTATTTTTGTTTACGACTAATACATTTTGGGGTTGGATTTCGATAATCGCTCTACGATCATTTTACAAACATATTAAAATACATTTTGGAAAATAAACGTGATGTATTAAAATGTAATACAATAAATAAAAGTATATCATGCAATTATTATTATGCTCGCTATTAAGACATTTCCTTGTATATTTAAATTATTTTATTAATTATTTTATTAGTGCTAGAGGCCTATTTCAGTCGGTACAGTTGTCGAATTTTTATAGGTCACTCTTAATTAGTGCTACAGGCCTATTTCAGTCGGTTTATTGAATGGGGATTTATTGAATGAAGTCCCCCCCAAGGCACAACTTTGACATGAGTCCCCCCCAGGCACAACTTTGACATGAGTCCTCCCCAAGGTACCCCTATTTCAGTCGGTACAGCGTTGTCGAATTTTTATAATACACTCTTAATAGTGCTAAGGGCCTATTTCAGTCGGTTTATTGAATGGGGATTTATTGAATGAAGTCCCCCCCAGGCCCAACTTTGACATGAGTTCCCCCCCAAGGTACCCCTATTTCAGTCCGTACAGCGTTGTCGAATTTTTATAATACACTCTTAATAGTGCTAAGGGCCTATTTCAGTCGGTTTATTGAATGGGGATTTATTGAATGAAGTCCCCCCAAGACACAACTTTGACATGAGTCCCCCCCAGGCCCAACTTTGACATGAGTCCCCCCCAAGGTACAACTTTGACATGAGTCCCCCCAAGGCCCAACTTTGACATGAGTCCCCCTCCAGGCCCAACTTTGACATGAGTCCCTCCAAGGCCCAACTTTGACATGAGTCCCCCCAAGGTACAACTTTGACATGAGTCCCCCCCCAAGGCACACCTTTGACATGAGTCCCCCCCAAGGGGGGTTCCCCTCATTGGGAAAAAGAGAAAAAACGTTGTTTTACGGCTATAAGACAGTTTGGACTTCCAACGTTATTTGTTACAGTATCTGCAGCTGAAACACATTGGTTTGATTTAATGAAAACTTTATCATGGAATTTAGATCGTCACGAATTAACTAAAGAAGAATTTGTCGATATTAACAAGTTTAGCAGTAGACCTCTGGCACTAAATTAAAATCTGTCAATGTCAGATTTTCATGTTTTAAATAATGAAATAATGTCGTGTCTGTATAATTTTATTACTTCTTTAATTATTTTTTTATTATTTTATTAAATTTATTTTTTGAAACTAATTATAACATTTTTTTTTTTTTTTAAGCATAATATTTCTAAATATAATTCAGTGAAACCCCGATCTATCGTTCCAGCATTTATCGTTTTCCCGCACTGAGTGCTTTATTTCTATGGTCCCTGTACGAATTCTGTTTAAATAACGTTAACGAAACCCGCATGTATCGTACTTCAAAAAGTCGTTCTCCCGCAGTCATCGTTGTAAAATATATCTTCTGACCTTGTAAAAAAATTTTCCTGGAGGTCAAGCGGTTCCATATGGCATACAAACTGGAATTACTTCTTTCATCCTAAAGTAACTCTTTTCCTCATTTCCATGGAGGATCAAAATTGTGATGCCATGTCTTCGGACCATCTATTCATTTTGTAATTTCAGCGCGGCAGGAAGTAATCTCTTTAATAATCCAGAAAATTGTTTCGTGAAATTCGTGAAAAGTGGTTACATGTGAAAAAATTATGAAGAATACCGAACAGAATGAAGGGCAAGAAAATGATAATGATGATTTGATAATGTAGATGAAGAGTGGTTGTGTCGTTGCGTGTAGCACAGGATGCGTCTGGTACAAAATTTAGTGATAATATTTGCATTAATTAAGACATGCGGTACACTAAAGCATAGAAAAAATGTGTAATTTCAAAAAATAAAAATAATTGCGAAGAAACAGAGGATAATTTTCACGTGAATGACGCAATTATGGCGTGTAAAAATAAACGAACTCTTATATAAGCAAGTGGAATTACAGAAATGGACCAGAAAAATGTAAATCTGGAAAAATTCCTGTTTAATTTATAAAAGGAACAAAAAACCTAACATAAAATTTATGATTTTTAAAAATAAATTTTACTTAATGTTCTATAACATTGGTTATATAACATTGGTTTTATAACATTCTTTGACAGTTTGGAAAGTAACATATAAGTCTTTATTGGTAATATACTGTATGCATTATTCCATAAATATAGTTTTCTTCGTATTTTGACTTTAACCCGCTTTCATAGTTTTTTTTTTTTTTTTTTCTTTTCACGCACACCGTGAAAAACGGTGGATCGGGAGATATGAGAGAATAAATCTTTATGATTTATTCTCTCATATCTTTTCTAATATCATCACTAAAGTAAGATTCAGAACAACAATAAGGGGGTTGGGTTTTTACGTCGCACTAGTGCTACCCAATGGGCAATTGGTGACGGTCTGGGACTTACGCCCTAGAGGTGGTCCGGAGACATGCCATCCCAATTTTGATCCTCTACGGAAGAGATGACTCTCCCGCTTCGGTGACCCCCAGAGGTATAATTTTGATGGGAGCATGGAGGACATTGCGGCCATTGCGGCCGTGAAAAATTTTTACGTGCACCAGCCATCATTAATGTACACAACGGTCTTTGGTCGGCTCGTGTACCGAACCCGCAATCTTCCAATTACGATCCCGGTGCTCTACCGTCTGGGCTACCGCGGCCCGAACAACAATAAGGAATTAAATATATAAGCACAAGCACACTAGCTGGCTTTGCCCGCTTCGCTGGTCACTATATTTAAATAAATCTTTTTTTTTTAAATAATAAATCTCGTTCTTTTTATTTCCTGTATTTATTAATAAGCCTGGAAAATATAGCAGTTGCTGTGCGGTACAAATGAATTATTTTTTAGACCATTTATTTCTAAAACATAACAATCAATTGGCAACACTCTCAAAAAAGAAAAACTGATGTTCTATGTAAACAGCTTGTATTTCTTACGCTCGTGAATAAAATATATTATTTTACGATAATATGCAAAAGCCTTCAGACAACGAATTATAATTTGGAATTAAGATTACTATTTCTTACTATTTATTCCATTGCTAGTTAAAAAGTGAAAAAAAAAAAAAAAATCATAGTAAAGCATAGCATTTTCCTCTGTGAAAATACACGTTTTCCATCGAATGACTTCTAACCAGGAAACCATCCGAATAGTGTAACAATAGAAATCAATTATGTCCATCTAAAGTGATTTTCGACGAGTAAATTGTTAGCCCTCGTGAGCGCGTTCTCCAGCAATCTGTAGTTAAGATAAAAATGCAGTAACAAGAAAGAAGTGGGAGGAGTCCCGATAAATCCTGGCAGAACAATGAATTTTATCAATTTGTAGATTCTACATTAGCGAATTTTTAGACTTTATATCTCGATAGAATATATTTCAAAGCTAAAATGGGCAAATGATTTATGCATCTTCGATGCTCTTTCGATTATTGCTTGTTTTGGATTTCCTTCATTGATTCCTTCAGGTAGGCGTGGTTTTATCGATTTAGGCGTGGTTGCACTGATTATTAGTGAAATTTCAGAATTTATAACTCAAAAACGAGCTGACGAGAGCTACTGTTTTATGCTTCAAAAACAAGTTTATATATGCTCTTTCGATTAATGCTTGTTTAGATTGTTTTTATGATTACAGTATGGGATGGTTTCCTGGTAAAAAATGGCAGCGTTTTCAAAGAAGATATTACTTCATTTGGGATATTTTCTGAAAGTGACGTCATTCTAATATTTTACAAAAATTATTTTGATTTTAATTATATTAAGATACTGCGTCATTTAGATGCATTTACAATAAAATATTTAAATCATATGCATAAAATTTTGACGAAAGCGCAACTGTAGAAAGACTTTTTTAATTATTTCACCTCTTCTAAATGACAACTGAAGTTTTTAGCTGCTTTATTAATGGAAAAATCAGATAAAAATATGATTTTCGAGAGGGTTTTTCCAGAGCCTGATTAAGGCCGGGGCACTCGCTAACCGGAATATTTTTACAATTATTTTTTACTTCGTATCATAGAAATTCCACGCTATGACTGAAAAATATTTTTATAAAAAATGAACGGTGTAAAACAATCGTTATTAGACACCAGAATTCTTTTAAGGTAACTTTTAATGGGAATGTTTATTATAAGAGGAAAGTATTTGTTAAAAAATAATGGTGTAAGTGTAAATAATGTGTGCCCCAGTCTTAATGAGGCCCTGGGTTTTTCCTAACTTTCTCTTAATGTGCATGCGCTAGAAATGTCGAATCCCTACAGTGTACATATAAGCTCTGGTAAAAAGAGTCAATGTGCCAGTTAAGTTGTTTTGGAGGGAGTTGTAAGACATTCCCACGCACATACATGCAATAATTTTTATTTATATTCAGATATATCTCCTTTCATTAACTTGTGAATAACAAATTTTATTGTGTACTAGCGGGTCAGTATTTTCAAATGAATCACTATAATTAATGAATCACTAACAGTAACTTTTAGTGTCAAAAGAAAAAAAAAATCATTTCTGATCGGGTAAAAAGTCGCCTCGGGTCCCCACTGCCTTCGGCAGCGCAGTCCCGTGCGCGCGCAAAATTTTGAATAACAAATTTTATTGTATACTAGCTGCCTTCGGGGACCAGCTGGTTCGCGATTCTTGAAAAGTTCGACTTTACGAAACTCCCGCTTGGTATCGCCTTCGGCGCACTCTTACCGTTTCAGTATCTGAGACAGCCTGTTCGCTCACCCTGTTACGATCTTTCAAAAGTCTGACTTTAGTAAAGTCCAGCTCGATGGCGCTTGCGGCGCCTTATCCCCGTTTTAGAACTTACAAGAGCTTCCGCGCTCATACCGCAAATAGATTTGAGAATTTTTAACTGTAGCAAATTTTCGCTCTGTGGCGACTAAGGTGTCGCTTTATGTTTCAGGATTTGAAATAGCCTGTTCGCTCACCATGTAAAGGACCTTTGAAAATTCTCATCGTGGCAAATACGCAACCTGGTGGGGCCTACGGTCTCCCAATTTTCTCCCTATAAGTAATTTACTGATAATCAGAATTGGAGATATTGAATTATTAAAATGTAATTTTTTTGTTTATTCATATATTTTCATGAAAATTGAACAGTAGCTTTATAATATGCTGTCTAATCCGAATATTAATTTAAATGTAACGTAAATGAAAATTCGAAAAAGTTTGAGAATTGCAATTTTCCCCTCCACTATAAAACACGTGATATCTTAATTGGTTACAATCATTTCCTTTTTCATCGCAGACAGTCATCTGCCTGTTGCCAACTAAATTTCATACTTTAGTTAATTAAAAAAAAAAATGCTAATTGTTGTATCGATAAGTCGCTTGCACTCTTAGATTCAGAAAAATTTCCCCTTTCATTTGGTACCGAATTCGTAACGATCGGACTAATATATATTTCTAATTTATTTTCAACTTTTTCTGCTTTTAACTCCATTAAAATATCTACTTTTATGCAATCGCAGTGAATTCTCAGTCATTGAGATCGCTTTTTGATTAGACAAAGGTCGACATTTTAATTAATATCTCCGGAACTAATTAAAATTTTTAAATTCTGTTTTCACTATCCCCTAGGAAATGCTTCTGAGCACCCGTATGTCAAATTTTGTACTTATGCGTTCAGTAGGGGCTGAACGTATAAGTGCACAGACAGACATCTTTTTTTATTTTTATAGAAAATAGTTTTTCATTAAAAAAATTAATGTAGGTAAAAGACAATAAGGCATTAAAATTATTTTTATTCTGTTCTGTTAGATGTGAATAAATTTCTTTTTACAATAAGTTAAACTATTATAAGTTTTCGAAATGTTCATTTTATAAACAACCTTCTTTAGAGGATGATGTAAAAATTTTGAAGAAATCTAACTGAAATTTGATTTATCTTGAAAATTTAGTGATAACAACTAGATTTTTCGCCTGTTACAGGATATTAAAATTTTAACTATTATCTTACATTAGAAACAACTTCATTTTGCAGGGTTTGCCCGACCCGAAAAAAAAATAGAAAACCCACCCGAATAAAAACTCCAGAAAAAAACTAAGCAGGTTTTTTACAAAATCCTTATTTAAAATTGCACTTCTTCTTTTTCATCTTTTTTTTTTTTTTTTTTTTTTTTTAAACATGGACGAAGAATTCTAAAAAATACTGCATATGCTCAAATTGCACTATAGAAAAAAAAAAAAAAAACTTGCACTTGCACTTGAAAACCGCAATTAAAAATATTTATAATTATCTCATTAAAATACAGTGAAAAGATTTTTATAAAGAAATAAAAGCAATTAAAAAATAAGGGGTTGTTCTCAATATAAAAGAAAAAAGGAGGGCTCAAGGAGCATAAAATATAAATAAATAAAATTCAAATTTTAAAAAATATCTGAAAACTTTAACAGTGAAATATTAATAGCAGTACAATAATTCAAAATATTTAATGAAAAATCTATTGAATACGAAAAATTTAATAAAGTAACACTAAAAAACTATTTTTTTTTTTTTTTTTTGGGGGGGGGGGGGGGGGGAGAGAACAGATAAACATAATTTTAAAATATTTAAAGCACAAATTTTAATTTAAAAAAAAAATCTTATAATTTAATCAAAGAAGAATTTTAGAAATTTTAAAATTACTTATTTATTTATTTTATTTATTTATTTTAATGCATAATTAACATTCAATTTTTAAATCATTTACATTTTTCATATTACAAATATATACATATATATATATTCTTTTATAAAATAATATAAAAGCATAGATATAGTAATATATATAGATCTACCATCTCCATGTTATCGAGCAAAAAGTTTTGATGCCGAAAGAAAATTTTGGCATCAGCCATTAGAAAGTATTGAAAAAGAAAAAGGAAAGAAAAAGAAAAATGAATTTGAAACTGTATATGTAGTTTTTCCTTCACCTTTAGTACATAAATTATTCAAAAATCTTATTTGCTAAATTATTTGTGTGTATTCCCGTGTGTATTCACCAGGGAAAAGACAGCCATCACTAGGTAAAAATGTATAAAAGAATATATTCGTTGCCACTTCATAACTATCGTCGAAGAAATTATTATCCCGGAACATTTTTTTCATTCAGAAAAAGTGAATTATAACGAGATCGAACTCTGTCATACACTATCATCTCTGTAAATAAGTTACAATCTCATTCTTTTTAACAAGCAATCATTTGTAAGAAACAATTGACAGCCGAAAGCAGTGTGTAAAAACTAAAAAACGAATTATTTAGTTTTCATAACTTGAAATTCTCTTACTTCTCTTGTCAAAGTCCGACGATAATGAGGCAAGATAAACAAACAATCGGCGAGAAAAAGTTTTTATTTATCGTAAACTGTTGTAACAATTGTGCAGTTGATTTCAATTTGATTTTAGTACCATTGTTGCAATTTGTATTTTAAAAACGAATATGTTATGGACATCACAAAACATTCTCCTATATTTTCTTATACAAATTCAAGCAGTGTTTCAAGCATAATTTTTCATGGAGTTTGCAGACGATTTTCATCTCCGAAAAATATAACCCTAAATGTCAAAAAAGTGATTTCACAGATTATTATATGGTCACAGGTGATACCGCCATCTGTCGGCAGTTTTTATGTGAGTTTTCTTTCTTTTTTTTTTTTTTTTTTTTTTTGTCACATAAATCTCTTCTACCATTTTGACGCGATTAACAATGCAATTTAATCCGATATTTACCCAAACTTTATGATTATTATTACTTGTATAAACAATTCTTGTTTGCCCTATATAATGTAATACAAGGCGTATTATCGTCTGCGATAAATTCATGCATGACAAAATTCTTCCAAAAATTAAATTAATCACACTAAGATTTTTCAAAGAAAAAAATTAAGATTTTAAGAGAAAATAACAATAAATCATCGTAGTTCTTGTTCATTGCATCTTCTTGCTGATCTGAAACATTGTATTATTAAAATGTTCATAATTTGTATTTACTTCAAAACCTAATTTTTTCACAATTAAGAAATTCTACGGTACTCAAAGCAGGTCGAGAATAGATGGATGGAATAGATGAATGAAGTAGAATAAGTGTACATTAATGGAGTATACATTTTCTACATTGCTCGAAGTAAAACAGAGTATCGACAGTCGAAGTTTTTTCCCTGATTCTTCCACCACAGTACATTTATATAACGTTTTTTTTTTTACTTAATTAATCGTGCAAACTTATTTCTAAAAATTCCGAAAGAAAAATACTGGTGGAAGAATCGGGAAAAAAATTTCGACTGCCGACACCCTGTAAAAGGATTTATTTTAAATGTTCTTAAAATTATAGTCGTCTTCTCTTTGTTAAACAGTCTAAATGGTAATATTGCCTGCCATGTAGATTTTTTTTTTTTTTTTGTAATTTCTTCTTTATCAAATAAAGTGATTTCATCCTTCTTGCAACAAGGACCACGAAAATCGCAGTTTAAATCATTTTCTAGTCAAACTTTATGAATATTTTTATTTGTATCCTAAATTTTTTCTTGTTCTATGCAATTTAATGCAAGATGTATTATTGTCTGCTTTAAATTTCCGCAAAACGTCTTCCAAAAATCAAATTAATCACTTCAAATTTTTGAAAAAAGACAAAGGAAATGATTGAATAAGAAAAATCACAATAGATCATCATAGTTCGCTGCACCTTGTTGGAAATGTGTATTTAAAAAGTCATACATATGATGCCATGCATATTTATTTAATTAAATTCAAATTGTCCGTCAACTAAGACGTTCTATGCAACCCAAAATGAATCGAGAGCAAATACGGTGACAGCTAATGAAAGCTACTATCGCTATAGTTGCAGATGCTACATTCAAAAATAATTTTGATGGGCACCATTTTCCAAAAGATAACTAAAAAAATAACTCATAAATAAATAAATAAATAAAAACCTTAAAATTGACCTAAGAGGATAAGCTATTCTCGAGCAAAATATATTATTTTCAGATATTGAATTAATAGATAAGCATAAATTGTAATATTCACAGTACTTATAAATAAATAATAATCGCAATGATAATTTTGGCAAATTTTAATAGAATATACTGGAGTATCAGTCTATGTTACTCGAAGAAAAATGACACATTTTAATTTTCTTGAAAAGAAAGTACTCTTTTCTCTTTCTTTAACTTTATAAATGAGTTCAATATCAAGATGATATTGCCATTTGTCAATTTTTTAAACTTATTTTATTTTTATTTATTTTTTTCATCAGTTGTTCTAGTTGTTCTTCTGACAAGTATCAGGGAAATTGTAGTTTAACCCGATGTTTATCCAAGATTTAATAATTATTTTTACTTGTATGCTTGATTTTTGTACGCTTTGAACAATGCAATACAAGGCGTATTATCGTCTGCGATAAATTCACACAGCTCCCAAAAATCAAATTAATCTTTCCAAGATTTTCTAAAGAGAAAAACAAACGATTGTGGGAATAAAATCACAATAAATCATCGCAGTTCTTGTTCACTGCATCTTGTTGCTGATCTGAAACACTGTATTATGGAAATGTTCATAATTTATTTTTACTTAAAAGAATCAATTTTTCCCATAATTAAGAAGACAGAGCTGATCGAGAGTAAATGAGATGACAGCTAATAAAAATTTAGATGTTCGCGCATTACAAAACACCATAATTGCTTTTAAGTGATTTCCTGTAGTTGTGTCAAGAAGATAAGATTTAAGATTAAGTTTCAGATGAATGTCCACTCATCTTGCCTCATTCCTCATTCTTATGGTCTGAAAACCACCCAGGCGCTTCAAAAAGCGGGAAAACATCAGTTTAAGCACTTTTTTTTTTCGATCCATTACCGTTAGCAACAAGCAAAATCATATTGCCCAGCATTAGAATCGAAATCACGTCAAAGGCCATTCATGATGACATATTTTTTTAATCTTTTTATCCGATAAATATCCCGTAATCCTGCTCTTCTTGTCAAAGAAAAAATGAAATGGATTGCAATCAGGTGTAATACGGACTGAAAATATAGAGTTATATCAAGATTTTTATCAAACGTTATAGTATTAAAACTGATGCTGAAGACTCAGCACGTGCCTGCCAAAATAAAATAAGATTAGGTAAAAAATATTATTATTATTAAATGAAAACAGCCTAAATAAGTTTCCGGATTGAGGTTTTGAAGTGCAAGTATTCAATATTGCTAGTTTTTATATATGTAGTTGCTATAAATTAAAGAGTAAATGTCGAAGAACTTTTATAGTATAGATTATTTATATATTGAATATATTGAATTGGAGAGAAATAATAACACTTTATCAATCACTATTTTCTTTTTTCTTTTCTTTTCTTTTTTTTTTTTTTTTTTTTTTTTTCGTTAAGATTGAAAAATTAGAAATTCAGATAAAAATTTAAATTATTATTTAAATGTCTTTGCAATAATAATGTTACGTACTTTGTTACAAATCAGATTTGCACGATACAACTTTTTTATATATAAACCAATAACATTTTAAGAAGTAAACTTTTACAAATTGCATGAATGTCCTGTAGAACATTTTAGACCGTCTGAAAACTTGTTTCAGAACACTGAGAAATATTCTGTTGAGAGAAAGTGCATAAACTTTAGGTTAAATCACCGACCTCTTTATAGAAAATCGGTTAATATTAGTTTTTTTATTTTTCTCTAAATACCAATCAGGTGATCTGCTGGTCAAAAGTTAATGCTCCGTCCGACCTTTGCTTACCAAGTACAGGGTTCGAATTCTACTTCCGGCATATATGCTTGTAGTGGTTTGAAATCTATTTTATGCAGACGGTCCTAGTGCGCCAAAAATAAACGAAGGGGGGCAAACCAAACCTTAATAACAGTCCATATAAGTTTTACGTGAAATTCTTATATGATATGAGACATTAAAATAAAATAAAAGTATTTTCAAAATAACAGGTGTTTATGTTTTTTTTTTTTTTTTTTTTAAATTTTTACGTGTTTCTTCGTAAGTAAACGCGCAACAAAATATAAGGGTATGATGGTGTAAATGTTTAGTAAATGATTTTCTTTGTGTATAAGAAGGTATTCTTAAGCTACTTTTAATAAAAGGAATATATATATATATATATGTATATTAATACTTTAAATAGCTCTCCCTTACTGATTTTTTTTTTTTTTTTTTGTAACCATTAAAAACGATTAATGAAGAAGTTAGAAATAAGTTAGAAATTTTAAAATGATTAAATAAAGAAAATAGTTTGTAAATAATTTAAAGCAGTTTTTAAATTTTTAAATTTTTCAGTGTATAATAACTGTCAGTGCTCCGAAAGCTCCAGTTTGTGTAAACTGATCTAGAGTCCTGCATCGGGTCGGGCACCTGCGGGTCGGGTGCGGGTCAAGTCGACATTAATGTTTGACTCCCGGGTCTACCTGCAAAATATTTTTCTTCGAAAAAAAATTTATGTTGCTTTTTTTATAAATATGATCTTTTGAACGTAGAGATTGGATCTTCCAAAATCTATTATTAGTTTCAATTTCACTTTTAAAAAGTTTTTAAAAAGATAAAGAAAAAAAGAGAAGTAGATTACATGTATGGCAATAATAAAATGGAATTTTATAAATACAGTTGTTTAAATAATGTTTCAAAGTTTTCAATTTTTAGTGTTTGAGTCAGGGGGCTCATGAAGACCCTTCAACTTATCATTGGATGTCATGGAAGTTCCTTTAATACAAAATATAAGAAACACCCATTTAAAAAACCAAAATTTAAGTCTAATGTTCATTATTAGCGATTTTTTAATTAAATTATATATAATTAACATTTATGATTAATTTATTTTCTTGAAAATAATTTTAAGCTATTTTTAAAATGTAATGTTTTGAGCCCCTCCCGTCATTTTTGAACTGCTACCCTTCTGGTTTAACTGGACATTAGAAAACATAAATTTAATAATCAACGGCAGAAAAGTGTTACATTCATAAAATTTACAGTTTTGTAATGAACAAAAAATATATAAATAAAATAAAATAAAATAATTTCTTCATTTAATATATATATTAAAATAATAATAATAATTTTTTTTAACTACTTTAGTAACATAATGGCATTAGTTGAGCCATACCGGGGCTTAAGCTAAACTCAGTCAAACTGAAACAAAAATTGAGCAAATGTTTTTGATGCAGCATGTCACTTAGTATGTTTTACGGTATTTGGTCTACCATTATATCATCCATTAACATTGAATGCGGATCAACAAAGTAATTAAAGAAAACTGTAAAAACAGTCAAATGTTAAACAAATACTGAGACAATATTCTCTACAATAAGCAGGGATTGAACACGGGCGCAGAATTCATACCGGAATCCGTTTAAGAAATTTTTCTACCTACAATATCGTTGATTTAAGAAGTAGAAAATTTTCTTACATTCATAGTGGTATGAATTCTGCGCCCGTGTTCCATCCCTGAATAAGTTGTTTTTCCTACTCTGCTATTTACACATGTTATTTGTAAATGTTATTAGAGTTTGGGGAAAGAGATTTACTTGCATTTTACATATTTTATAAGCTTTCAAATTATTGACAATGTTTATTGTAGTTCATGGTACGATTAAATTTTTTGGAGGCCTTGGACACGTTATATTTCAACCCCACTCAACACATTTATAGAATTAAATGACGCGGCCTGGTATGATACAAGTATAAACTGTTTGTCTTCTAGCTTTTAACAATAATTTAATGAAAAACTAATGTTATAAATTGTAATATTGAAACAAAACTTACGAAAGCAAACATGAATAAATTGTTCAAAATGCTCGCCTAACAAATTAGAAATACGTTATTTTGCCATTTTTTAAACAAAGACAACAAAATTAGTATGTAATGTCAGTAAATGTGCCTTTAATTTAGTAATGAGGAAAGAAAACGTTTATGTGGGTTAATGTTTGAAATAAATGTAGTTAAAGTTCTAATTTGCAGAGTTGTTTTCATCGTCTTCAATAAACAAAACAAGCTTAGTATTAAGAAGCTGAAGAAACATCAATATAAAGAACAAACGATGGTTATACTTCTGGCATATTTTGAAATTAATATTTTAACAATAATTTTAAAATAAAACACTATCAAATAACATAAAAAGCAGAAAATTGATGTTACTGTAATGTTCTCTCTTTTTTTACTTGTGATATTCAGTTAAAGTTACGGAAAATTTCTATTAGCTTCACTACTAGTTTTTATATTTTTAAAGATTAAGAACATTGATTTTTAACATATGTTTTAATTTGGTGCAGTTGTACATGAAATAGAAATATTTGATAATTCTGTTTTATTTAAATATATTGAATAAAAAATTATTGTGTTACACCCCCTATTTTTAGGCCCTGGGCGTGTATCCCGTGTAAGATTGGAATTATAAACCATATAGCAAAAATATTTAAACTGATTAGTAACAATTCAACGGAAGTGATGTACAATACATAATACATATATGATATACGCATACTAATTCAGAAAATGACATACTATCCATAAGAAGTGCCTTTTCTCATAACCTACATAAAATCGATTCGCTAGAGATACTCATTCACATTTTTATAACAAAAATAATAACTTGAGGAGGCAGATCATTCTGACGAATAATTAAGGTTAAAGTTACGTTAGCAAGAAAGATCGTGAGAACTTATCGTGAAACGAGCAATTTTCAGCAAAACAGGAGTACCAAAACAAAAGCCGAATTTGACCTTTTATGCAAGGAGAAAGCGATGATTCTAAATGAAGGACATGGTTTTCCATTCACACTCATGAGGAGTTTTATGAATTGCTGCAAGGGCGTGTGAAAAAGATCTCTTTGACTACGGTAATTTGGATACAAAAGATCCCAACAGTTGCGATTCCAGCACGAATGTTAAAAACTTCCCACCTATTACCATAAGAAAAGACCAGAAAAGATTCTATTGTTGCAACTTTTCTCTCACAGGTAAAAGTTCAAGGTTATCTTCAAGTTCGGAGTTCCAGACGGTGTTCCAATTGTCCACGTCCACCCCAGTGACCACGGGAAACTCCCACCCCCGCGCCGAACTTCCGTCGGAAAAACGTTTTCGTACCCAATTTGGTCCAAGGACCTCTTTCTTGTAGTTGGCGATTCTCATTGGGAAAAGAAACTCAAAAGGCAAGCGTTTAACGAACTATAAATAAACAATCAAAGAAAAAAGATTGGCGGCATTGTCCATTCTTTTGGCTGACCACCTAATAACAATAATAAGGTGGAACAAAAGGGCCCTGTTATGACAGCTAAACGGCTTCCTGTCCGGTAGAATCTTTAGAATATTTTAATTGAGGGGGCGGTTTGGAAAATGAGAGGAAATATCTCTTCAAGCGATTGGACAAAGACAATCGACAGAGAAGAATACGAACGGCTGAGACTACTTCACTTTTCAATGGAGTGACGTAAGTGCAAGGAATTTCAAGAACTCGGACGAGAAACAATTTGTAACTTTCGGTTTTATGATTATCTTTTTTCTTATGTTATGTTGCCTCACCTGATCTTAGTTTCTAGGCCAATATTCGTAGCAACGAACTTCACGACACTAATAAAAAAAAAATGAGTCCTTTAAACAACGAAAAACATTTGTAGAGTAAGATTAGCTGAACTCCGCTAAAAGTTTGATTCTTATTAAAAGTAACAGTTCACATAGTAAATAACTCAGATATATTTTTCAATTTATTTTTATTAATTTTGGTATAGTTTTATGTTTCGATGAAAACTCTGCAATGTATATATAAAAAACATGTCAATTCTTCCTCTTCGTCTTTTTTTTTTTTTTTTTTTTTTTTTTTTGAAAAAATAAAATATAAATAAATAAATAAAATAAAATGAAATGGTTATAGCTTTTTAATTTGACATGCTATTCGTACTCAAATGCATCATAAAATTGTACAAGTTCTGCATTAACATTTACTAAAATTATGGATAATTTCATTTTTTTTTTTCTTTTTTCTTTTTTCTTTCTTTTTTCTTTTTTTTTTTTTTTTATGAGATAGATCGCAAATGTTATTTTTGTTTTTTATACTCTGTTTTTAGCCACCTAATTGTTGTCGTAACGATAGCTGCTTTGTAAAAGATGAGGATAATTTAAAGAACATCTTATTGACTAAACAATTTATAAATTGAAAAAAAAAATATATATATATATATATATATATATATATATATATATATATGCATATATATATAATGTAACCTGTAACTGTAGAATGCAAGAGAAACATATGATCAAATGCCAAATTTATCGATAAAAATAAATATAAATGTAGGGTATATGCTCCAGTGATTGGCATGCTCCAGTAATTGACATCTATCCCGAAATAATTAATAAATAAGAAAAATAATAAAATCATATTATTTACATATAAGAATTTTAACATTTTATGTTAAACACTGGAGCATAGCGTGCTAATAACTCGTAAAATTAATAACTAGCAGTGTCAAACACTGGAACATAGGATGCCAATTACTGATAAAACGAAAAACTGGTAGTGTCAATTACTGGAACATTGAGTGGGTGTCAAATAAAAATTCATAAAAAGAAATAATTGTAATCAAATGTATATATTTTAACATATATGTGGTTCTGAATGTCTTTCATACCATATGTACTAACTTAAGATTTCTAAAAATATTTTCTGATGACTAGAACATTAAAAACATCAAAGATTGCTCTAAAAGTGTCAACCACTGGCGCACTTACCCTATATATCCAGGGACAATCAAAGAAAATATTTTACATATCTAGATGGATAGATAGACAGAGAGAAATAGATATGCTTTAGGATCCATATATATGTATATATATATACATATGTATATATGTAATATAAAAATTTGAGCAACATTGGAGATTTAAGTAGATTAAAAGATGCAAATATGTCTATGACTCATATAAAGAACCGAATACGTAAAGTTGTAGATGTCAAGCATACTTAAAAAAAAAAAAAAGGCAAAGACGTGAAGTATGGTCTTTTCAAAAGTAATAAATAACAGGCTCAATTATATTAACTTAAAAAAAAAAAAAAAAAAAAAAGTGCATTCATTTTTCAAATATATTGTGATTTCTCTTTTTACTAAAAATCAACATTTAGATTCATTTCTATTATTATTACTTATTATTGAACTATATATTGGATATAGATCATAGTTTACTAAGATTTTATGCACTCTGATTTATTAGTAAACGTCGTAAAAATATTTAAACAAACCATCTATTGTGATTTTTTTTTATATATAAATTATTATATCTTGGTTCTTTAATCTTACGCAATAAATTAAATTACGAATCATTATGTCTATTATAACACTTATATATTTCATCAACACAGTGTCATTAGTAGTATGATTTAATAATTAGATGTATGGTTAAATACATCAACTATTTATTTCACTACATCTGAAAAAAAAAAAAAAAAAAAAAATATATATATATATATATATAGTAGGGCAGAGAATACATGAATTTTTAAATAGTAATTTATTGTGCGAATAAATAATTTAAATATTATTTAAAACTAAAATGCATTGAAATATTATATTATTCATTAATTAAATCCTTAATAATTTTCAATTGGTTAAAAAGTCCCGCTTTAAAAAATGTGTTGTTCAAAATAATTAGGAAAAAAAAGTATTTTAAGATAATTTTATTGCGCCATAATAATGTATTATAAAAAATAAATAAATAAATAAATAAATAAATAAACATTTTATTGTGTGGATAGTAAATTTAAAGATTACTTGAAACTAAAATGTATTGAAATATATAAATTAATTAATTAAATTCTTAAGAATTTACAATTGGTTGAAATAGTGCTAGTTTTAAAATAATATATGTACTTCGATAAATAGTCAAGTAGAAAATAATTAGGAAAAATATGAATATTTTAATATATCATAATAAAGTATTATTTAAAATAATAATAATAATAATTAAATAATAGTTTAATGCGTGGATCGTTAATTTAAATATTCTTTGAAAATAAAATGTAATAAACTGCATAAATTCATTAATAAAATACCTTTTAGAAAATATTTAGAAAAATGTGCTTCTGTAATAAATGTAATGTGACATAATAAATTATTATTTAAATAAGCCTTTATAAAATAACATTTTATTGTGTGGATTGTAAATTTAAAAATTACTTGAAACTAAAATGCAATGAAATATATAAATTCAGTAAATAAATTCTCAAGAATTTACAATTCGTTGAAACAGTGCCAGGCTTTAAAGAAGTATATGTAGATATAAATATTTAATTTAATTTTTAAGAATTTGCACTTGGTTGTAAGAGTCCCTGGCTTTAGAATGATATATGTATTACTACAAATAGTATAACAGAAAATATTTTAAAACATGTGTTTTATGAAAATTTTAAAGTTTCATAATAATGTGTTACTTAAAAGAAAAAAAAGAACAATAACAGTTTATTACATGGGTTGTTAATTTCAACATTATTTGAAACTAATATATATTGAAATATAATAAATTCAATAATTAAATACTTAAGAATTTGCAATTTGATCAAATAGCCCACGCTTTAGAATAATATAATATATATAATGTATTACAAATTGTCTTGAAAGAAATATTTTGAAAAGGTTTACTTCATACTAAATTTAATGTGCCACTCAGGGTTAGAAATAAGCGGTCGTTAGTCGTATTTTGCGACCAGTTTTTTCATTTTGACGCCTAGAATTCCAATAATAGGTGCCATATTTGACGCCTGGATTTTTTCCTCATCATATCTAATAATTTTCCCAATCCCATCAGACAGCAAACATGTCTATTTCACCTAACCTAATAAAAACCTAATTTGAACCTAATAAAAACTGATTTAAGAAATCATTTCTCTATGAAAGTAGTTGACGATTTGTTAATGATTAAATTAAACAGCCCTAAATTGGAAGATTTCTGCCCAGAAAATGCTGTTAAATTGTGGTGGAATGATGTATCTTCTGGGTGAAGTATGATTTGCGATTTTAAATTTGTACGTTTAATATTGTCAATGTAATTGCATTCATTACATAAATATTTTTTATATAATCTTGCATATATTATTTACAAGTTGATGCTTTATTATTATTATTATTATTATTTAATATACATATTTAATTATAGATGGCACCTAGATTTTTAATTTGGATGCCCAAAATATTTAATCCAGGTGTTATTTTGACGCCTAGTTTCAAAATTCTTATTTCTACCACTGGCCACAATAATGTATTATTTTTTAAAACACTTAAAGAACGTTTTGGTGTGTGGATAGTTAATTTAAATGTTTCTTGAAACTAAAATGTACTGACATATATAAATTCGTTAAATTATTTCTTAGAATTTTTCAATTGGTTGTAAAATCCCAGGTTTTAGAATACTATAGTATATACTACTACAAATAAGATAATATATATATATATATATATATATATTATTAAAATTTTAATGTGCAAATTAATGTATTATTAAAAAAAAAAAAAAAAAAAAAATTAATAACAGTGTAGTACGTGGATTGATAATTTAAATATTATTCAAAAGTAAAATATATTGAAATACATAAATTCATTAATTAAATCACTGAGGATTTCCAATTTGATCAAATACCATGCTTTAGAATAATATATGTACTGTATTACAAAATGTCTTGTAGAAAATATTTAGACAAGTTTTGTTCGTGATAAATTTAATGTGCCATAATAATGTATTATTTAAAAATAAATAATAATAATAATAATAACATTTTACTGTGTGGATAGTTAAAACTAAAATATATTGAAATATATAAATTCCTTAATTTAATCTTTATATTTTTGCAATTGGTTGTAAAATCCCAGGATTTAGAATAATATAGTACAAATAGGATAATAGATTTTGTTTTTTTCTTTTGATGTGTTTTATTAAAATTGTGTGTTTTATTTGATGTGTTTTATTGCGTGGATTGTAAATTTAAATATTATTCGAAACTAAAATTTGTTGAAAAAAATAGTTTCATTAATTAAATTCTTGAGAATTTCCATTTGTTTCAAACAGTTCTGGATTTAGTATAATAAATGTACTTCACTACAAAATGTCTTATAGAAAATATCTAGAAAAATGTGTTTTATGATAATTTTAATGTTCTATAATAATGTATTATTTAAAAAACATTTTATTGAGTGGATAGTTAATTTAAATTTTATTTTAAACTAAATTGAAATATATAAATTCATCAATTAAATTCTTAAGAATTTACAAATGATTGAAATAGTTCCGGCATCGGAAAAATATATATACTATTACAAAATGTCTTATAGAGAATATTTAGAAAAAATGTTTCTTAAGGCAATTTTAATGTATCATAAATATATATTATTTAAAAACTTCTTTTAAATAACATTGTATTGTGTAAATAGTCAGCTTAAACATTATTTAACTAAAATGTATTGAAATGTATAAATTCCTTAATTATGTCCTTAATAATTTGCAATTAGGGAATTATTCTCAAGCTTTAGAATAGCATGTGTATTAACACAAAAAATAGTTTAACATAAAAAAAATTTTGGTCTTAAAATCCTTTACTTATTTTAAAAGTGAGAGACAGAACATTACAAGGTTTCGAAAACTTTAGTTATAAAAGAAGAATAAAAAAAATATTTTAGGGTTTTCAGAAGTAAAAAATTTTACATATACCGTATGTCAAGAAAAGCCTCTATACTTTATAGTTGGTGTAACATATTCCATAAAATAAATAAATAAATAATGCACGTGTTAAACAGATTTTTTTTTTTTTTATAATTATGGAAAAACAAGAAATGTTGCAAAGGTATATTAAGTGAAGGGGGGGAGGGGGGAGCTGCTGTCTAACTTTATTTGTAGCTGATGCACTTTATATTTTATTTAGAAAATTTTCAAATAATTTATTGATTTTTAATATGACAGGACTATAGCTTTCAGTCAGATCATGATTTAGTTTGTTTCATCTTGAATAAGTCATTATGTTTTTTCCTTTAGAAAATATATATATTTAAATTAAAATTCAGATAAAGGTTGAGAAAAAAAAAAAAAAAGAAGAAGAAAAAAGAAACGAATATAGTAACCGTTGATAAGGAATTCATATATTCTTCATTTTTTAAGGTAAAAAATCAGTTATTTATTTTAATTATTTATTTATTACACATTTCACATATTTAAACCAATTAAAAAAGAGCTTTACATCCCCCCCCCCTCTCACATCAAGTGTAAAAAAAAAAAAAAGTTAAAATAAATTGAGAAAAATCGTGTTAAATTAATGGGAGAGCTTTAGTGTAGGACCCTCGGGGAAATTTCGGACGTTTCTCACCAAGGTCTTTACGTACGCAATTGCGATCAATTACTCGCCAAAGCGGCAGCAAAATTTTAAAAGTCACCAAGAGAGTCCTATACTAAAGCTGTACCAAAGAAACTTTTAAAAAATAAATAGATTAATCGTTGCTAAGGAACATAACAAGACTACCTCATGCCTTTATATAAAAGAATAAACTAAAAAAAAATTCATTTTGTGCTGAATTAAATTATGTTTTGTACAGAATTTCGTATCTTAGAAAAGATAAATAGGCTTCGGTATCATCTTTTATTTTTATTTTCATTATTATATATAATTTATAATTTAATCACCATGGGTAATTATTTATTACAGCTACTTCACACTTCTAATTGTTTAAATTAAACAATAATAAACTGTCGGGAAAAGAGTGTTTTTTTATCCCTTTAATCAAGGGCTGATCCAGGCAAAAGTTTGGGCCATTTTTCTGCACCTTCACAAAAATCAAATCTATATAACTGGGCACTTCACAAAATTCAAATCCATACAATGGGTCCCTTTAAAAAATTCAAATTCATAAAATGGCACTTTCACAAAATTGAATTTTATAAAGAACATCCTTTTATATATATATATATATTTTAATCTCTTCAGTACTATTTGAAATGGTTACTTATATTTGGTTCAATGTTACATTATTAACTTGATATTAAACATTATACAGAGTAAATGCTAAAATGAAAGTGCTTTTTCGCAAAAATATTTTGTTTTTACAAAAATAGGCTCAAAAAATTAAAACCTTCTTTAATGATTTCTTTCCAATACCCCAATATCAAGTCTTATTTTCGGGTGAGTTGCTTTAACCTTCCATTAAATAAAAAAAAGTATTAATATTAAAAAAACAAAAATAAAACAGCATTCCTTACATATATATACAGGGTGTTTGATGTTTAATAACTCATAAAATAATAAAGATAGATTAAAATTAATAACATAAACAGTTAGATAGACTCAAAAAGTTTCATGACCCTTGTCAGTGAACTTCCACGTGTGCCCCCTTCGTCGCACGGAGAATATCAAGTCGATAGTCAATTTCACGCCAGGTAGCGGCAAGCATGTCGGCATCCACAGAGGCTACTGCGGTTGTAATTCTGACTTTTAAATCATCAATGTTCGACCCTCTCCTCCTGTAAACATTGTCCTTTAGAAATCCCCAAAGGAAAAAGTCCAGAGGCGTTATATCAGGTGATCTGGGTGGCCAAGGAATTGGACCTCCTCGCCCAATCCATCTTCCTGGAAAATGGTCATTCAAAAAACTACGAACGATGGTACCCCAATGAGGTGGTGCACCATCTTGTTGCAAAAAGACATGTGGCTGAAGCTCTTCTAGTTGTGGAAATAACCACCATAAAATCTGTGCTTTCTCTTGTGGTGTATGCATTCTCCTTAATGTCCGCTCGAATAAAACATCATATACAAAAGTACTACATAGAACAAACACATCAAAAGTAAACATAACATTGCAATAGTTGCCAAAAACAAAAGACAGAAAAATGCAATTAATAAGCAGACGATATTTAGAAAAGTACAGATATTTAGACTAGAAAATGAAATTATCTGAAATTAACCACACGCGCAGACGATATTTACAAAAGTAAACATATTCAAACCTGAAAAGAAAATATATGAGTTATTCCATCAATAAATGCCATAAGTTTGTTTATATCTTCATTATTTTATGAGTTATTAAACATCAAAATGGGTCCTGGACTTTATAAATACCCTGTATATTTAATTCAATGTTAAATAACAGCATACATTCGATTTTTTTTTCTAATCAGATAAACCTTCATTACGTGACTAAGTCACCTTTTTACGACACCTATCTCCATATCTTTAAAATTGCATCACAGAATAATCGTTTTCCGCTAGAACATTGTGAAAAATATCTAAACGTTTATCTAATAGATTCAGTCACACAAAAACAGGAAATTCTGCCGCGGTGCAAAATATGTCTGTTACCGAGGTGTTACTCGAGCTTAAAAATGGAAAAGAATTTTCATTCCTGCAAATAATAAAACGGGAGAAAAAATGCTTTTTGATGAAAGACAGTTTTTAAATAAAGGATTTAAATGTTGATTGAAATTTTTTTATTTTATTTTATTTTGAACACTTTTACTTTTGATTTCACGAAAATTAGAACCGATGTCATAGCCAATTAATTGAAGTGAAAGTGATATCTTTAGAACTGGAATTAGAAATTTTCAAGGCTATATGGATTAAAAAATATATTTAAGAAGAACATTTATTTAACTACTATTAAATTAATTTATTAGTTATACCTTTTTTTTTCCCACAACACCCTAATAAAATCCAAAAAATCACAAAAAAACACACTGGACTTTTTTTTTTTTTTTCTGAAAAAAATTCCTGTTTTTTCCAACCCTGATGAATTGTTACAATTATTTCACATGAAAATTTTTAATTTTTTTTTTTTTTTTGTGATTTGCTGCATAAAAATAATATGCTGAAAAGTAATTTTGCATATTGTATAAATTTTTATTTGTAATTGTATAATCATTACAAACGGTATCCTTTATAAAAAGCATAGGTGCCAAATGGCAACTTGTGCGTTTTTTTTTTTTTTTTTTTTATCCCTACTGGAAAATTGTCATAGAAATTTTTAATAATATTTTTAGTAGTTTTCTTTGATTAATCCTAATGATTTTTTTTTTTTTTTCAAAGAAAATACGGGTGTTAAAAAACCGTACAAGTTGGCACCTATGTAAAAGTAATAGAATAATCCTATGACAAAAACCAACCGTATAATGAGCACCACATAAAATGCTCAAACTCTAAAATCATCTCTCAGAGGATGTTTTCAAATGCTAATTGTATAACATAATAATCAAATATAATGCGACGTTATCTCCCACGTTCACGCACAACTGAAAGGGGAGTAAACAATGCGTGCTTCTCTGATGAGCGTGCAAACATCAAATAACCATTTAAATGGCATTTATTCACGAAAACAATATCCTTAGTTTAAAAACATAGTATTTAATTCCAGGATTAATGAATTAATTTAACGCATAAATAAACTTTCATACTTTCTGCTGATAACGTTTATGGTGAACATTTAGGTAGAATGCGCATGAACGATTTCTATGATATTTATTAATACACTAGTTGGTCTAGAGCTCGATTTTTACATACATTACCAAATTCCTTTCTCCTTGCCAGTTCAAATTACTAAACATTTGTTTACATCACATTTAAAACAAATGGATTCATCTTTTAATTCACGATTTATATGTCTTGAAGTCCGAACGTCTCCAAGAAATTAAAATTGTCATCGTGATCCTTTAAACTCCTGTCAATTTATTTGTTTATATTATTTATTCATCGTTACGTAGTTGAATTCTAATTATTTAATCTATTTATTATTTTACCTTGATATATTAAAATTGCGCATAGCAAGAGTTTATTCTAAAAACAGAAATTATGTTCATTTATTGGTAATCAATTAACAAATCTTTCAAAACCATGCAAACCATGGATAAAATTTTATTTTCTTTATTTCAATACAGTATTGTGATTGTGATGTAAGTTTTCCCATTAAATTATCCTTTTTCATTATTTTATTAAGTTGAAATACACGTATGGAAACCGGGGTTAAAATTTTGCTTTCTTTATACAATAAATATCAATTTCAGTAATGGTTTCGGAAACTTGTGTTTATATTACTAAGATATTCATTTATGAAAAAGTAATATAGGCTTTTGTAATTATAATTTTAAAGAACATAGAATTTTATGTTTAAAAAGTTTAATGTTTCTTAATATCCCCTTTTTGTAGGTTTTTAAAGGTATTTTAAAATTTGAGGATTTTTAAATTTACGTGATGTAATGAGAATTATTTTTAACTTTTCAATGTGAAATTTATGTAATAATCAATCAAAAATTTTTTTGTATATGTAGGGCCATCATTTCGCCCCTGTGAGAGGATATTTTGTGTTGTCGTAACAATTTTTTACTTCTAAGAAAAATTTAGTTTAAAATAACAAAATAACCTCGAAAAAATATTGCGTAATAAGTGTTGCCGCTTTGATTGCTGCACTCGTGCCTACTTTGTTCGCCTGACGAAAGGTCGTGTATTCTTTCAACCCCAAACAATTGTTGCGAGTTCATTGCATTTTATGGTATTTATTCAAAGTTTTGTACTTATTACTTTAAAACGCCAGTTCTCTCTGATGCTTTCTTATTATTAAAACATTACGTAGTTTTATAATCAAACCCTTTCTCTGCATGCAAATTTCAATTTCTGAAAGTTTTTTTTTTCTTCTTCTAAGTCGTTATTTAGTAGATATCAGATCTATTTTTCAAGAAAATATAAATAAAATATTGAAAAAATAAAAAATAAAAAATGAGTTTTCAAAAAATATTTTGACGACAAGTTGCCGTTCACGTCCACGATTTTGGCGACATTTGTTAATGACTTGATGGCAATTGTAGTAATATCGTCATGCTGGTACGATTTTAATATGTTTTATTAAAAACTACAAAACACATTGAAATTAGATGTTTTTGATTGGAACACTTTGTATTTTATAAAGCATAGGCAAACGTTTTATGCTATACATAAAATTTAATTATTTACATTTATATTTAAAGCTTAAACTTATTTAATGCTTAATGTGCATTTATGTTTAATGTTTACATTACATTTACATTTAATGCTTTACATTTATATGCTTTACATAAAAATTTAATGCTTTACATTTAATAATTTAAAAGTGTTTAAAATTTTCATCAGTGGTTGATAGTGTCTGTTTCATATGATAAAGGCTTGACATTAAAATTATAATGTATCGGTTTTTAATGATTTAAATCTTCGTCTAACAATTTAATTTTCTTTTCGTTTACAAACATATTATTATTATTATTATTATTATTATTATTATTGTAAAACATTTAAAGTTAAATTTAATAATTTTGATTGATATGTTTCATATTTTATCATATGAAATGTAAGTAATTAACCAAACGAAATAAATAAATAAATAAATAAATAAATGAAATTTATATTGTGCTTTAAAACATTACGTCATTTTCCAATATAAAAATAAAAAAAAATAAATAAATAAATAAAAATAAAAAATAAAAACAATCTTCGCAATATTAGTCAAACTTGTCTGCGTAAAATTTCATTAAATACATAATATACCACTATACATAAAATAAATAAATAAATAAATAATGATACATATTTTGTAGAACTTGCTTATGAATTTTTCGTAAGTTTAGAATGTACACTTTGAGCACTTGGCGATTAACATAATCTTTTTACTTATCTTAAAGAAAATGAAGCATTTATCCTTATAACACTTACAATTTATTAGTTATCATATTAATTTATTTATTTATTTATTTATGAATCAACTTAAAATTTTTAAACCATTCATACTCTCATTTTGAAGTGACATTAGACAATATTAATTTATGTTTAAATGACGTATTCAAATCAGTATGATTAACAACTATAAATTTGATGCATCAAAATTACATGTAAATGTAAGTGAATAATAAGAAAATTTAGAATAAAGTTTTGTAATGGTCACAAAATACTAGCTTTCCTTTTAATGCTCGCGTGCGAAGATGATTTATTTTAAACCACAAATAAAACCAAAATAAAAACCATTTTTAACTTAAAAACATTGATTTGAATAAACATTTATTTATTTATTTATTTATTTATTTTTAATAGTAGTTAACTATATTCAAAGTGAAAGTAGAAAAATCAAAATCAAAATCAAAATAATAAAAATAAAAGTGTGTCTCCTAAGCTAAACAAGTTCATTTCCATGTCAGAGAAGTATAATACTAATCGTCCAAAGAGTTTCAATTTTGAACTTTTTGCTCTACAGGCAACACCTAAGAAAATACGTTTTATTTTATTTTTCTTTATTTACTTTTCTTAAAAATGAAAAAAAAAAAAAAAAAAGAAAAAAAAATCAATAACCGTGTTTTAATCTACGGTTCAATTACTTGTTTTAAAAGTAATGACGTCTGACGTTGTTTATTTTATTTCATTTTTTTTTTTTTAAGACTAATATGGAAAATTTACAACATCCGGTGAGAGGGGGTGTGGCGATGCTCTTAAATACACAAAATTTTATCTCTAGTTGACTATTAATAATATATATAATTCTTTTTTATTTCATTATGATTCGACAAAAATAATTATCAATGTGCACATTTATACGAAATTTTGCTCTATACTGCCATGATAAAAATTTAGAAAAAACGGAATGGCAACCTCACCTGTTGGACGATTTTCACCAAAAGTTGATAAGCACTAGTTGGTGCCGAGGTGCAACTATATATATTCTTGTGTGAAATTTCGAGAATTGATTCTAGATCTAGAGTTCCCACATTTTTTTCGTCCACAGACAGACACGTTTTTTATTTTTTATTTATTTATTTATTTATTTATTTATTTTTCAAAAAAAAAAAAAAATTGTCAAAACGTATTCTGGATCTTTCAAAACAGATAAATCCATCGAAAACCTGAAGTTAAAAAATGTATGAAACCAATATATATATATATTTTTTCTATTGAATGTAGAAGAAATTAATATTTAAAAAAGTATTTTAAACATAAACGAAAGAAATTAACGCTATTTTTGAAATGAATTTTTCACTTCAATATCATAGGCATTTTGTACAAATGTACGTTAACAACGCATTTCGCAGTGTCCTTAAAAGAAATCAATCGTTTTCTTTTTATATATGTCACTTTTTTTTCATTCATAAAAAACGAATTCTACTCCACAATACTACGGATCCAGGTAGGGAGAGTCACGTGACTACACGAGTCAACGTCATTGAGGCGTAATCTGCCAGCTTTTATCAATAGGCCAGCGGGTAATTATGGGGCCCCATTCATAAATACGCATTGTGTTCGGCGCGTTCTTACGACGCCTTAGAAGCGTGCGATTTCGATTAGAAACAGGTTTGTAACCGATGCGATTTGGGTCAGATACAGGAGTGTTTCATTTCCAATTTATTTATTTATTTATTATGGCACGAGAAATATCAAACGATCGTTTTACGAATATCAGCTTGGAAAATGCATGTTATACTGATGGAGGCTTGGTACATTAACGACAGGTATCACATATATCAAATTTGTGCAAGGTATAAAATTACGCTAATGAATATTATACCAGTATACAAAAATCTAACAGTTACCATAATCTGTAGTTCTAGAAAGTTTTTTATTGAAATTTTATTTTTTCTTTCACTTAAAAATGGAATCAAATTTCAGCTATATATAAGTTTGTGTTCAAATTTTCCGTGCGTTTATTGAATTTGACTCGATAATAGAATATTGCCAAAGACTTGAAAATAAATATTTATAACAGAAATACACATTCATGAATGCAAAGGAGACAATATGTATATAATAAACAAAATTGAACTGATGACACTTTGTACTCATGTGCTCATGGCTAAAACTACTAAATACTTTTCTCTTTTAAATTATCTTATTACATACAATATACATTTTACATACGTACTTTTACGATCTTTATATAGTACATCTTACAATATACATACCATTCATACACAATACATGCTAAAATATTGCATACTTATTTACAGTTTGCGATATATATTAAACATCAATGCATATTTGCGCACTACGACATACAAAATATGAAGAACATTTAAATCAAATATGCATGTATGTTAAATTTATAGTGCATATTAAATATTGTATTATTTACAAGGGAACATACATCTTACACATATCATGTAACATAATAAAACTTACATTATATACCGTTTACAATGCTTACATACGTAGAAAAACTTCACAATCAAATGACACCATAATAACCATTCTGTCGAACAAAAAAAATATACACTAAGCGACAAAAAAAAAGCCGCACTTGGATGTTTTCCTTTTCGCCTTCTACAACCGCCAATTTTATAATTTAAAAAGCAAATTTTCGAACAGATTTAACTATGTTGTCCTCCACATACACTTTAGCTTTGAGTTTAGTGTTCAAAACAAAATGCAATTGTCAGGAAAATTGTAATTTTGGAATTTATTTCAAAAATGGTAAGAATAAGGCAGTTAACGATGTCACAAAAAGTATTAATTTTTAAATGAAAATCGAAAAATATTTTAATACGTGAGATGGCAAAATAATTAAATGCTAACGAAATATTGGTAAAATGAATTTTTGCAAAATATAAATTTTTTTGGCCGTTTAAACTGGGAATTTGGCTTTAGGCGGTCATGTTGCTCATCCAAGCAAGATAACCGGAAGTTAAAATGCGAATGTTTAAAAAATCGATTTGTATCATGTTCAGAACTTAAAAAAGATTTTAAAAAAGTGTATAGTAAATTACTTTCTTCAAAAACAATGCGGGAACAATTAAACAAAGCGGGTTAAAGAACGGAAGATCTGCGAAAAAAGCCATTATTAAGGAAAAGAATTAGAAAAAACAATACTTTAGTTGACCAAAATTTAAAAACATTATCAGTCAATTATTAGGCTGAACTGGTTTTCTCTGATGAATCAAGTTTTCTTTATTTCGTGCAGTTGAAAAAAGCTAGAATGAAGACGAAAATGTGACCGACTTAATGAAAATCGCACTTTTAAAACAGTGACACATTCTCCGTACATTGTGGTACGGAGGTGCATAACTTTTCAAACACTCGGGGAAATTTTTATGCTCAAGAGATCAATTAACTCGAAATAAAACACAATCTGCATAAAAGTGGTGCCTGACCGACTATTTTGGAGGTATCTTAGACATTTCCGTAAACAGCATTTGAAGATAATAAGGCACCTTACTACACGGCGTCTGTGGTGAGTTTATTCACTTCAAATTGTCAAAATTTCTTATACATTCCCATGAGAACCTATAATTCTGTAAGTAATCATACTTTTTTTCACTTTAAGTTAAACACCACAAAGGATATAGTAGAATTTCTTCTTTACCAGACATGGAAATGGTCAAAATCGCGATCCGCTCGAAAATGTTTCGTCTATAAAAAGGCGGGGGAGAGGGGAGAGGATTCGAAATTTGTAGCCTGTAACTCTGACAGAACTAGAAAAAATTATTTGTGATATTTGGCACATTGAAATTTCTGAGATTTATATTAAAACACTGTATAAAACTATGCCATTGCGCATTAATGCAGTAATTCCATATAAAGGTGGAATTAACCCAATGCAGAATACATATTTTTAACAAAAAATTGCTTAGATCTAACAAATAAATAGTTTTATTTCATATATTAAAATATAACTTGTTTATTTTATATAATAAATCATAATAGAATGCAAATTGTATAGTTATTGCATTATATTCAAAAAGAAAGTTTTATGCAGATTTTTAAAAAGTACTTCGTAAAGTGCAATAAAGCGAATTATTAAATCGAAAATATACATAGGTATCATTTCATACCTTTGTTATTATGCAAACAAGACAGTTTTATTTGTTTCAAACATTAATTTTAAAGTTATTACAAATAAAAAAGGAATAAGTCATTTTTTCTGCAGTGCGGCTTTTTTTTTTGTCGCTTAGTGTATATATATATGTACATTGCCAACTTAAAAAGAAGGCAATCATAACTTGAATTTTTTATTGAATCTGACAGAAAATAAGACTTGAACGAAAGTAAAATTGGCGAAGTGACAACTATTTCACACTGCAAGGAAAACCACCGGAAAACTGGTATTGAGAAATAAGAACTTTGTAAACAAACAAAATTAAATACACAACACATGCGTGTTTTTTCATTTTCAGTGTCTCAAAACAAAACTCTTATACGAATTTAGGAAACGAACACGATAAAATGCACAACTCATGCTTGATTTTTCATTTTATATTATCTCTACACAAAGTTTTAATACGAACTTAGTAAACAAATTAACCCGTTAGCGCCCAGTGTCCTCATTTGACGACAGCTAATAAAATGACACGTATATTTTTTATGGTTTCTTGGAATGATTTCTGCTTTTTAGTGACAGTTTATAGCGTCACTGAAAGTTTATGTGCCTACTATCAATTATTATTTCATAATTTGGATAGTCGTTTTATGATTTTTCATTCGTCGCACATATATTTGCTTTTTGCGCAGGTATACTAACTTAAATCAAGTTGAATAATAATATATATTATAATACTTTACTTTCGAGATCTTTGTCAACATATAATAGGAAATTAACCTGTTTTCTCAAAGTTTTTCTATCTCGACGTTTTCTTGCTAAAACATTAAATGTCAATAAATGAGGATAGGCTTTAAATTTAAAACTATCAGAAGAATTGTTTAAGTTAATATATTTTACTGTCGGTTGTCTATATTAATTTAGAAGTGAAGTAATCAGCAAATAATATTTTGTAAAATTAATTCGGGCGTTAACGGGTCAAAATGCGCACCAAATGAGTGTTTTTCTATTTTATAGTGTCTCTTTACAGAACTCTAATAACAAACAAAATAAAATGCAAGAGTATTTTTGTATTCTATAGAGTCTGTACACAAAGTTCTAAGTAGGTAGTGAATAAATAATAATAATAACAATAATAAATAAATAAATAAATAAGATGCATAACGCCTGCATGTTTTGGAATTTTATAGTACTTGCATTCAAAATTCTTATTCTTTTTCAATATTTTCATATATATGTAATTTATTCACAATTTTCCTTTAATTTTGAGATGCTTCTTTATTAATATATTGGTATTAGCATCTCTATTAATACAGGGGTCGATCGAGGTTTTCATTTTTGGGTCCCTTTTTTGTGAAAAACAAAATATTTTTGTGAAATATAAAATATTTTTGTGAAAAAGTAAAATATTGTGTAAAATTTTTCGTTTTTACAATCACTTTATGTAATGTTTAATATCAAGTTAATAGTTTCCTTGAGCCAAATTAAGGCATTAATTAAAAATAATACTGAAAACATGAAAACATTTAATAAAAGGATCATTTTTATAAAAAAAAAAAAAAAAAAAAAAAAAAAAAATCCTGTGAAGGGACTCATTTTATGAATTTGAATTTTGTGAAGGGTCCCTTTTCATGGATTTGAATTTTGTGAAGGGTCCCTTTTTATGAATTTGAATTTTGTGAAAGGTCCCTTTTTACTTTAGGGAATTTTGTGAAGGGTCCGCAAAAGGGACCCAAATTTTGCTTGGACCAAACCCCTGTAATATATTGGTAATTACTAATATATTATTTATTAATATATTGGTAAATGATAATTGGCTCTTATTATTGTTTTGACTGAGATGCCGGACAAATTAATAGCGCTATTTTGAATTTTTTTGCATTCACTCTTATTATCAGAAATACCTTTTTTTTTTCCCCTCTTGCATTAATGACTTCAAATAATCTTCATTTGTTATGTTATTTCTGTGTTATTTGTTCGAATTTTGCTCTTGTTACACATAGATTTCAATTCTTATGTAATACATTTAAATGTAACAATTTAACTAATAATAAAATTAGATATTAATATACGTAACTACGTGTATGTATATGTAATTAATGTATAAATATATGCAAATTAATATAAAAATATATATACCAATTACAAATATCTATAACAGAGATTTTTTTAATGCATTATTTTTTTGTGATAGAGAACCGATTTATCTGCATAGATCTATATTCTACATTTTGGAGAACACATTGATAGATTAAATAGTGTTTTAATTAAACTGAAATGTTTTTAAATATAAGTATTATTAAACATAAAAGTTGTTACAGCAGAAAACTAACGCTATAATTGAAAAACTATGCTAAACACTGACTGTAGAAAAAATTTTGAATTGTGTACGAAGTAGGAAAAAAATTACTTAAAAATATATAATAGAAAAATACTTTTGACTTTGTTTTTTACACCATTTTTAAATTAGTATACTCATAAAGAAGTTCCTCTTTAATTACTGGAGTCAATTAACACTTTCGTGACCGCTGACGTAGATTCACGTCATTTGAAAATCTGTAACTCCGCCAGTGGACGTTTTTTTCGCAATTTGTATGTTATTTATTCCTTAAGAATATACCCAATATTCATATTTGTACAATCAAATAAACTATAGATACGAATACTTTGATTAGAAAGAATATAATTATAATGTATATCCATTTGTATTATAAATGTGAATACCGATTACAAAAAAAAAATTGTTCTGAAATATTATAACTTAGGAGAATAACGCCAACAGGCAGACCTTACTGCCTATTAAGACAAAAATATGCGGTCGCGAAAGTGTTAAGAAATAAAATTTTAAAGGATAAAATCTTAAGACAATAAGCTATTTAATTCTTTTAAATTTTACTTTTCTAAAAGTAAAAGTATAAAACTTGTAAAAAAACAATAGCTTTTTATGTGTATATGTTCTTTTTAAATTTTCTATACTTTCTGTAGCTATATTTCATATACATATATATATAATATATATATATATATATATATATATATATATATATATATATCATTATTTAATAATATTTATAACTGAACGAGTATCGAAAAGTATTCACAAAGACGAAAAAGAGGTAGTATTAAAAAGGAATATATAGATATAATAATATATATATATATATATATATATATATATATATATTATTATATGTATACAAAAAAGAGGTAGTATTAAAAAGGAATATATAGATATAATAATAATAATAATATATATATATATATATTAGAGACTTTCTTACTCGAAAAATGGTATTTGAAAGATTAAAAACAAGTATTATTTTACCGTGAAAAAAGCTAAATTTCTATAAAATTGAAATGGTTAAAGTAAAAAATAAACTATTTTTAAATAAAATGCTAAATTAATATACAGACAAACAAGTAAATAAATTAAACTTTTTTTTTTTTTAATGTAGATACTACTTTACTTACTTAGTAGTATTACTTTAGAAATAGGATTTCTTTCATAGACTATTAAGTTTAAGTTTTTTTCATTATCAACAAAAAGTATTTTGTACCGAATTACTTTTGCATTCCATAAACTATCATTGTTTTCTGTTCATTTTATTTTTGAAATTGAATCCTGTAAGGGAATAGAGTCCTTCTTTTATGAATTCCCAGAAACATTTCGAATAATAAAATAAAATCTATTTGTTCGTCTACTACAAATAATGATAATAATAATAACACGAAAAAATTAGACGCAATATTTAAGGTAATATTAAGTAAAATATGTCAAGTAGAAAAGTTGTGCGATTCAGGGAAAAGATATATATATAATAATATTGGAAAATAGCATTAAAAATTCATAAAAAAAATATTTTTATGAAATAAAATATTTTCCTTTTTCAAAAAAAAATAAATCTAAACGTCTTGAAAATTCTGATTCTTATATTAAGTTTAAATTATTTTTCAATTCATGACATAACTTGTTTATGAAATAAAAGTTTATTAAACATTCAACAAAGATTTGTTAATGAAAGCTGATACATTTTTTAAAACTATTTATTAAATAATAAAATTACGTTGTATATATATATATTTTAAACTATTTATTAAATAATAAAATTACGTTAATATATATATTTTTTGTATATAATATAGCACTTTTTTTTTTCATTATCATTGTTATTTTATTAGTAAAAGTAATACATTACACTTAAATTATGCATTTAACTTTATGAAATCAAATAAATACGAACAAATGTATCAAATTAGGAGATTTTTCATTAAATATTTCTTTATTATTGTTGTTATTATTATTTATCAAATTAATAATTTATTATAATATTAAAAATTTATCAATGAACGTTAACATGTTTTTTCCAGTTATTTATTAAACAATATAATTGTGCTAATATTTTTTAAATAACACAGCCTGAACTTTTCCTTAATATCACCGAGTAATTATTTAAATAATATATTGCAGCTAAACTTTGTATTTAATTTTATGAATACATCCTGCAAGCAAATGTACTTTGAATTTATCAAATTATCAGATTTTTATCTAAATATTATTTCTGTAGTATAATTATTATTATTATTATTGATGCATTTATTAAACACATTAATAATATATACTAATACCTTTATATGATATTTTTCTTTTGTTATTTTAAACTTTATTTGTATATATATATATATATATATATATATATTTGTATCATATTTTATTATTATAAAAAAAAAAAAAAAATGAAAGATATTTTCTTAAATCTTCTTTCTGCTATTTTTACAAAGAATAAAATACAAAAGGAAAAAAAAAAATTAACATTTAAAATTTAAATAATAATGTGAAAATGTTATTTTTCTTTGAGCGTGTATAATTTTTAATGCATTTACAAATATCTGCGCACAATCACGCATATGAAATATAAAATATTAATTATGAATAATGAGTATCACTTATTTCTAATAAAACACTATCCGACTACTTTTCTAATAAATGAAATTGTTGGTGAAATTATAGCCTGGTGTGTTGCAACTTTCCCTTTAAATATAACTTATCATAAAGCATATGATTAATAATGCTAGAGTTTTTTTCAGATTGATAATTTGAAGTAATTTATGTATTTATTTATTCATTCGCAAAAAACCTATACATTATAAAATATTAACTCTTCCTACAATTAGTAAGTTTAAAGTTGATTATTTTTATATTCGTAATTATTTTATGTGTGATGAAAAATTGGGTTACATGCAGATAATAACTTGTCATTCAAATTTTTTTATATTTATAAAATAACTAATGCACTTATAATTGTAAATAATTAAAACATTATATAATTATATAAATGTGATGTCTGTAAATGAATAGAAAGAATTAAAATATTTTACAAATTAAAAGTTAAAGAATTATTTTATGGATGCATTTTCGACAATTTTCTTCTCCAAATTTTTAACGTAATTTAAATTCTACGCTGATAGATTATTTAAATAATTACTCTGTCGAATTTTAAATATAACTTTCTTTTGCTACTTTTTCATTTATTAAAAAATATTATAATTAAATTCTGTGTTTAAACATATCTAATATATTTGTGTTACATAAATGTAACATATATAAAATATTTGTATATTTTTATTCGTTCGATTAATTTTATTTCTGCTAATTAATTTATAAATTCCAACAATTTTTTATTAAAATATTCTTTCAGAAAAGTTGTAAATAAATCTTTGTTATAGTTATTTCGTTCCAATTAATGTAGGGAATTAATGTATTTCTCTTTTCAATTTAATATTGTAAAATATTGAATAAATAAAAAAAAAAAAAAAAAAAAAAAAATTATAAAGTGTTAAAATTTCTTAAAAAATTAGAATTAATTTGAGAAGGAAAAGAATGAAAATCCGTTAAATTAAGTTTTGACTTACCCCTTGAGGATAGAAAATTTTGAGTAGAGAAAATTTCTTTGTAATCTTCTCATTCACTTTCACCGCATTTTCCGTAAACGAATCTGCGGGGTGGGATGACCCCAGTACCGTCAGCATCCCTGCCAGGACCACCCCGTACCACAACGATAAGTTAGGAAGAGCCATCTCGGAGTCAACCGAAGAGCGCAGAATGAACAGGTGCATCTAGGTGCGAGATTCGCGGGCTTTTTGAGATTTCCCGCGCGCGGGGAGAATTTCCCGTCAAGCTCCATTGCACTCCAGTAAAAAAAACATAAATAAAAAAGTTCGAAAGGAGAAAAAAAGTTAAAGGTGCGCGTGCTCGTTACTAAGAGGTCAAATCCATTTGGTTGGTAGGGATGAAGGAAGTTATCTTTTGATGGGATCGTTCTCTTTGAGCAGGTGGAACAAACATTTGTTAGGTGTTTACTGAGAAGTTAAAATTTTCTTTTCTTTTCCGTGCTTAAGTTTTTCTTTTTATTACTCTGTCATTATTTGAAATCTGCTTGGTTGAACAACGTGATTTTTTTTTTTTTTTTTTTTTTTTTTTTTTACGTTAAGAAAATGTATAACGCTTGAATATCTTTGAGTTAAAAAAAAATGTCTTGTCTTGCTAACTTGTAATTAGAAAGTAAAAGTAATTTAATATTCATCACTAAGAAAAGAGGCACATTTTTTTCCGATGTTTGTATTGTTTTATAATTTTTTGAAGTCATGTAAGATAATCTTAACAATCAAACAATTATTATATATTAAGTTATAATTTTTCATGCATGTCTGTCATTTGAAGTATTCATAGAGAACTGAATAAATTTTGTATAAAATTAATGCATGGTGGCTGAGAGTTGATTTTAATGTTTATCATTAATTTTTAAAAAGGATATAATTGTAGTTTGATCTTACAATTCTTTTAAATATTTTGATTTATGTAAATTTATAATAATTGTCAAATTAGTATTAAAATATTATTTTTTATAGCATGAAGATTATAAAATTAGATATCATAATGAAATGTCCAACTTATTTCTACAAAGTGCGTTTCCTAATGTAAACGGTTTTTACAAATAAACTATGCGTTAATTGTATTTCAAAAACTTTAAGGTAAACACTAACCCATCATAGCGATATCCGGATGGTAGTTGTAAAGTTTACGATTCGTTATGAAGAAACTCGCGAAAGATTTAGAAATGTTGAATTGTAATTTATGTTGAATGGCAAATACTTTCACTTTAGAAAAGGTGAGATTAATATCATTTTCAACTAATCCAATATTTGGACCAGATTTCCATAAGCAAATAAACCCCTTTCACACCACACAACTGAGCTATAACAGTCTCTATCCCAAACAAATACAACGAGAAGAGCAGTGGACTCAATACATAACCTTGAGGCAAGCCCTGGCTCATTTTATAGTCTCTAGAAAAAGATTAATTAAAGTTAACAAAAATAGGTCTGCCCCTCAGAAAATCCTCAATCCAGTCAAGTGCTCTCCCATCAATCTTGAAATAACCAAACAGTTTTATAAGCAGTTTGTTAATCCGGACTCTGTCAAAGGTTTTTGTTAAATCTAAAAAAGCTGCCACCATGTGATTTGTGGGTTTCAAGTTTTGAGAGTCACTGGCTCTGCCCAAAGTATAAGATTTGATCTATGGTAGAGTAGCCTCTTCTAAAACCATATTTTTTATTTGGTATTAAGTCATTAGAGTTCAAATAAAATGTTAATAAGTGTAAAATCATTTTTTCCATTAATTTACAAGCGAAGCTTGCCAATGCAATAGGTCTAAAACTGTCAGGTGAGTTTTATTAGATTTAGTCAACTGATGATTTATTAGGTTTCGTAATTGGCATAATAAGAGAACGTTTTCAATCACGAGGGAGTCTACCTAGTTATTTATATATATTTGATCCAGAGTTGCTAAGTAAGAAGCACATAGAAAATCTTATACCGAAGGGAAGAAAAAGGCTAAATATTCTCAAATATATTTCTGATACTGACTGAGGGGGCAGATTGATCTACTCTAAAGTCAACCTATATCTCCCTGATAAGACCTATTTTGGAATATGGAGCAGAGATCTACTTGTGTGCTTCTACCACCAATTTTTTCAAAACTTGAGCGTGTTCAATTAAGTGCAGTCCGCCTGATTGCTGGTCTACAATATAGCTGCCCTGCTGAGATAGCTCTTTTCCAATGTGATATACAACCACTGACTTTGACACGCAAAGCTAAATTGTCAAAATATTTCAATAAACTCTAAGGTTATGGTTCTCAAAATCGTACTTTTATGCTTCTTCATGATTGGACTTCTAGTCAAATATTAAAAAGAAACAGTCCTTTTTCTTTGGCATATCTTATGGGCTTAATTGATACAACTGTTGAGAGCCACTCTCTGAAACTTACTATTGACCCTTTGGAAGGTCTTCCTGGTGTACATTTTCACAAAGTACTCTCTTATTTAAACAAAAAAACGGACTTCCCAGATTACTTTCGGCAGATTACTCTGGAAACACTCAATGACATTCCCTCTAATGCCCTCCAGAGTTTCACAGACGGCAGCAAAAATGAAAATGGGAATTGCGGTAGTAGTATCTTTGTTAAAACACCTTCTAGTAGTTTACCATCAAGATTAGAAATCCAGACCACTGTTCTATTTTTCGTTCAGAACGAATAGCAATTGAATAGGGTCTTAAGGCTGCTTATTTCTGCACAAACTATAAAGATATCTGGATTTTGACCGACAGTCGTAGTTCTATCCAACACCTTCAAAACTGGTCTCGTATTGGTGATAGAGCTTCGATCTCTGTCCTAGCCCTACTGCAAATGCTCTCAGCTGGCTATAATGTACACCTACAATGGATCCCTTCACACGCTGGCCTTAATCGAAATGAAGTGGCTGATACCTTGGCAAAGGAGTGAACTTCAACGGCCTTAACATCTAGTACCCTGACTTTTTTAGATATCTTCTCTAAAACCAAATCTACCATTGCTTAATCTTGGTGTTCTCCTCTGACTCCTGACTGGTATGATGGCTGGCAACCAGGAGGTGCTGTCACTTTCAAGGGTAGTCGTATACAGAAGACTGCTTTATCGAGACTTTATAAGTGGACACCTGAAATGTCTTGGATTTGATCAAGGAAATGAGATCTTCCCCATGTGTAGGTAATGCAATATCGCACATTTCACCCCTGAACATCTGCTTTCCTGTTTGGGACTTAATAAAGAGGACTTGTTTCGAAGTCCTTTCCTTGTTTTGGACTTTTCGACAGTTCATGATCTCATGGATCTGGTTTAGCCTATTGGCTAACCAGATAGGATAAACAACAACATCAATAAACTTTATTTAAAATAGCGATATTTTATTTTTGTTTAATGTGCATATAATGTTTAATAATAATAATTTTTTTTCTACCTATAATTTTCCATCTAAATGATGCAACAGAAACAAGTGCTTTGGAATAAGTTCTATATAAAGGCATCAGGTTCTTCTAGTAAAAAGAATCAAACAATATATTACGATGAAACGAAACTTTCAAAAAATTATTAACAACGCCATATTTTTTCTTCATAGTATAACTAGGTTTTTGAAAAAAATAAGTAAAAAAATAAAAATTATATTAATATTGAAAAATCCCATTCACACATGCATATTTCTACAAAAAAAAAGTATTAATAAAACATTGAGCTGGTAGCCTGGTAGCCTGGTAGCGTTTCATTTTCTAAAGAAAAAAAGTTAAAATTTAAAATGCCACATTCACTATCGAATTAAATATTCAATTTCATTTTTAAATACCCTAAAGTTTCACATATAAATATACCCTTATTTATTATTATTATTTTGTTTATTTTTCTCTTTTTTTTCATGCAGCGAAATATTTTTAATTATATTTTTAACAATAGCGAAATATTTTTAATTGCTTACGCCAGTATTGGGCAGCTTATATGAAAACTACAAACAAATATGTAAATTCAAAACATTACGAGAGATAGAATGAACAGAATTTCAGTTCCCTCAAAATAAAAGCTAAACTGTAAGGGGTTTTACTCACATTTTTGTTTTGATTCAATCAATGCCCAATGATATTACAATGTTTTCGCTGATTGTAAATAAATATTGATAAAACCCCCCGAACATCTTTCGTTTTTTTAGAAGAACTTAAATTTTGTCATTCTATCTCTCGTAACATTTTGAATTTACATGATATTTGTTTAAGGTTTTCATATAAGTTGCTCAATACCTGTGGCTATTAAATTGTGCAAATGAAATTTTTATAAAGCTTGCGCATGCGTAATTAAAAGTTATATGGTAAAAAAGATTCTATTTCGTAAGATATTTAACAGTTTTTCATTCTGATTGTTGTATGATGTGTCTAACGTAGTTTGCCATATTTCCTGGAAATGGCTTTGCACTGGGTCTAATGCCCTGCGTGTTATAATTTAAAAAGTGGAAATTGTTTTTGCAGTTTTTTAAAGAAACCGTTATATCTCCATGAATATATGTGGTAGCCTGAGCCTCATAAACTTTTATACAGATAATGAGAAAAGTCCTCATAATCACATTCTACTGTTAAAACGCATTTAAAACATTACCTTTTATAGGGTGATCCAAAGCATTTTAATTTTTGTTTAATTTTTTACTGGTCCCCTTTTCCTTTTCATGACACAACTTTTACTGAAAAATATGAGATATAACATGTTCTTTACACTACCAAATTTTCAAGATGATTCCTAAAGAACTTTTCAAGATATTTGACAAAACGTAAAAAAACGAAAGTGTTACCATTATTTTGTCAGCCATCTGTATATTCGATCCTTATAAGTACCTATTAAACTGACTTTGGCGTGTTGCATATAATTTTAGATGTTAGTGAATATTTAAACTACATATTTTTTTTTTTTTTTTTGCTTTTTTTTTTTTGCTAAGATTCTAAGACGGAAGGTGGCCGCTCACCACTATGCAGCGGTTTTGAGCGATTTCAACCTTTATAGAGGGGCTCCGATGGCACTGTGGTGATTCAAGAGAGCCCGTGTCTAAAGGTTAAACCTCCTCCGTTGTTTATTGCATAAACAGAAAAAAAAAAAAAAAAAGGTTACAGAGGTCGCCAAAGCGGAGCTTTCACACGACAGAGGGCGACAAGGAACAAGAATATGAAAAGAAGAACGGAGCCTTGATCCCTCGCATGGAAAAGCTTGTGAAGAAAAATTGTATGGTCCTCCAAGAGAAAAGTTGGTAACTGCCTTGGAAGATTGAAACATGAGTTGGTCAAATTGGAAAGATGCATTAAGAAGTTATAGATTCTGGTTAGTTTCTGACGTAGGGGAAGCCGGGTAACGATATTAAAAAGCCAGTCGTTAGGTTTATTAGGTGGGTTAAGGATACGCCAATCAAGAGTTAGTGGGCATGAGAAAAAGTAATGATTTGCAGAATTTGCTTAATATTGCTGTTAAACGTTATAAAAAGAAAATTTTGATATTGTTAAGAGACAAAGCATTGTTTGTTAAGCTTTATTATTAGAATTCTTAATGCGCAACGACTGACGGCCATTCCCATGAACGATTGGCCGTCACATTCGCAGTACTAGTTGTGTTGTGTTATTGAATGGTCTGCTGCGCTCTTGTAAAATACAGTGTTGCCATATGGTCCAAAGTGAATTTCGCCAAACAGTTCTCAAATTTCCCCAAAACAAGCATTTTTTCTAAAAAAAATCCCCAACTCAATTTATACTAAAAATATAAAATTTTTGGAAAAAGTTAAAAAATATTTAATAAATTTAAGCTCACGTTTTTCCCCAAATGAAGCTCTTTATAGAAAAACCCACTTACAAAAACAAATTTCAATACGCTAGCTTTTGGAAAATTTTAAATTTGTCTAACTTTTGTCTATTTGTGTGAGTTTATTTGTCTAACTTTCTGAGTTTTCTCATCTCTCTCTAATCATTTGTACTTAACCCATAAGTATATAAAAACAGATTTTTTTTTTTTTTTTTTAATGCATGATAAACAAGGTATACCCAGGGAGCTTAAAGAGCTTTCATCAAACTGAATATTCCATCCCTACAAGTTTAATTCAAGCTAGCTAAGACAAAGCATCCAAATTTATGCTAGTCCAGCTTACTATAAGTTTGATTATTCCAGCGAAGTAGTAATCAATAAGTATTTTGTATTCAGTATACTTGCTACAACACATATAAACCAAACAATTCCTGAAATCAGAGACTACAAGTGGGGGGGGGGGGGGGGGAATAATAATAATAATAAATTTTATAATCAAAAAGATGAAAAAGTTGCTTTTCTGTTTCTGAAATACAAATATCATCCAGGATTGCCCATTTTTTTGTTTTTATTGAATTTTAGGAAAATGTCATCTTTTACTAATTTTAAAGAAATTACCCGTGTATTTCCCCCAAATTTTTCTTTTCCCCAAACTGTTCCCCACTAAATCTCTGTCCCCAAATATTTCGCCTAAAGCTTCAAAACTCCCCAAAATGGGGAGAAATCCCCAAGTCTGGCAACACTGTAAAAAAGTGATTTTACAATTAAAGCGCCACCTGGTGGTAAAATATTTAAACTAATTTGACAGCAAAACTTTTGTGACTTAAAAAAGAAAAAGAAATACCTTTTTGTGCATTTCACTGAATAACGGCCAATATTTTTTTTAGTTTTTCTGTGACTTGTGGATCAGCTTGTACATTTTCAATAACAATTATTGCGTTTAAAAATTATTTAGAGAATTTTCATAAATTATATAAATATATAATACGAAATAAAATGACATGCAATAAAGTAATTTTTAAATGCAGTTGAGAGTGAGACTTTCTACAGGTCGAATGCAAATAATAGGATTCATAAAATGTAAATTTCGTATAATTTTTATGATGTTTTTAAATATAATTTCTATGTTATAATTTATTTTAATTATAAATATATGTGTTAAACTTTAAAATATACATTAATCTATTATTTTTCAAACATTCAGTTTGAAAATTGATTGTGCAGTTATGTTTATACAATATGTTCAAAGAAAATATGAACAAAAAACATTTTACTAAACATTAACAGAAGTAAACATGTTCCATTTTAGATAAATGAATTCTTAGTAAAAAAATAATGAGATTCATAAAAAATAGCCTTTTCCTAATGGCGTCTTTTCGGCGCCAATGCACATTTCTTAATGAATTCGCTTTGCTCTTCTCGGGAAAAAATAATGACCTAGAAACACATTTGGTAACAGGTTTTTTTTCTCTCTGAAATGTTTACATTTATTTTTAAATACAGGAATCGCAATATAGCAAAAGCAAACGGAATGGGTTCTTTCCTTGCATTTTCCCCTTTCAGTGGAACCCAGAGTTATTACATGCAGGAAAAAATAATGCAGGTTTATGTTGTTAAACTTGTCAAAAAAATTCTATAATAAAATCAATCACATATCACTATAATAATATATGTTTATAAATTAGTTTTATGAAAGTTCTAATTTAGTATTCGGGAAAAAAGCAACATTAGCGAATATCTAGTTAGTTTCATTTAGAGAGAAAAAAAAAAAAAGAAGAAGAAGTGGATCCTAAGAAAAATTATAGGACAAATTTTTGATTTAGGTTCTTTCCGACTCCACTTACACCTTCAAAAATTTGAATCGATTAAACTTGTGTACATTTTCTTCGTTTCAGCTATTTTCATGTGATTTAAATTTTTAAGTTATTACACAGTAACCACTCGGCTGTGTGAATAAACTCTGTCAATAAGTAGTTTATTTTTGATTATTTATTATTAATAAATTCAATTAAAATTGTGCATTAATTCTGTTATTTAACATTTTAATGGTTCTATTATATATATATATATGGTATATTAGTTTTTCAATCTGTTTTACGAGAATATAAAGATAGTAAAATTTCGTAAAAAATATTTAAATTAAAAAAAAAAAAAAAAAAAAAAAAAAAAAAAAAAACATAATTTTTTGAAAATAATAATAATAATAGTAAAATAAATTAATAAATATATGCTCCATGCTAACAGCTTTTTAATTTTTTCTTTTTCTTTTACATTATTAAAGTTTTACAAAACATTCTAAACATATTTATGTACTACTTTGTAAAATTCATTAATAAGTTAATTTTGTAAAGTTCTTATTTTCTCTGAATGCTGAATTTCCATATAAATTTTTAACATTCTAATATAAAAATATCTTTAATCTACAAAGTAATAACCAAATATGTTTATAATATATTGTTGAACTATATTAATGCAAAATCAACTTAGTTTTGGAGAAATTTTATTATATTTAATATTGATACATTTAAAATATACACACACACATATATATATATATATATATATATATGCATAATTTCATAAAAGGTACATTCTAACGCATATGTATGCAAAATTTCATAATAGATACATTCCAATGCATATGTATGCAAAATTTGAGGACTTTAAGGCAGTAATTAAAGAAAATTTATATATATATATATAGAAGTTCTAACTTCTAAACTTTTATTAAAATATTTATTTTAATTTATAATTGTTGCCAAAAAAATTAAACTTTAAATTTTACATCTACTTTTTATGATAGCATGCGATCATGTTTTATATAAAATTTAAATCATTAAATTCATTTTTTTTTTTTTTTTACTTATTTTTATTTCATATTCCTCTCGCACTATTTATTTCCTGATTCAAAATTATTAAAAAAAAAAAAAAAAATTCGATATCGTTTGTAACGATACTGCATAAAGTTTCTTTTCTTTTTCTTAAAAAAAAAAAAAAAAAATGATTTTGATGAAATTCTGGCAAAAGCAGAATTTAGTTTAGGACGGAGGACTATTAGGTTTTTTTTTCTTCCCAACTATAACATCGCTTTCAAATTATTCCAATTATATTTTCGATAAATTTTAGATTTCGATAAATGTCCAACTATCAAAAAATGATTTCGACAAATGTCCAACTATCGAAAACGACAACGCAAAAATCCCAGATTGAGACTAATAGGCCTTCAGTCCTAAAAACATTTCATAACGTCTACCATCCCCTTAACGGTACTGCGGAATCTTAGTTTCCACGCACTAATATTACTAGCGTCGTGAAGTAACATTTACAGGCAAAGTTCATTAAGTTGAAAGCCATTGATATCGCATCATCTGAAGAGCGAGGAACCTCTGGGCAACTTGCCAAAAGAAATTACAGATTTCAGAAATTTCCAGCCTCGAAGCTTTATGACTAATATTTAAAGAGTTAACCTGGATATATGTAGAATATAGGCGTGTTTTCCTAAGACCATGTCACTAAGAGATCTATTTAAAGGAAAGTCTTGGAAGTTAGAGTAGTTCTTAGTTTTAAGAGGAGTCACTAAGTTTCTTTTTTTTTTTTTCTTTTTTTTTAGCTGAATCGACTAGGATGTTTTGGGAATTTTATTTAGAAAAAAAATATCAAGATTTACATGTAAAAAATTCTGCAGTGACTCCACTCAACTTTCCGAACATTGAGTAATTAACACTTTTGTAGATAAAGTAAAGAAAGAGGAGTTGTTAAACAAACAAAAGAGAGAAAATCATAATAGAGTGTTTGAGTACTTTTCTCCATATATTACACGATATTTTATTTAACTCTACTGAACTTTGAGCCCATAGACCATAATGATAAAGAATTTTTTCTCTGTAAAAACCTATAAATGCTAGATTCACCAAAATGCATATAGTTAGTGCAACAGTGATTTATAATATTCATATAAATTTTCAGCTTAATTAAATAAGGCGTTTAGATGCTATTGCACTTTTAAAAATTTGGTCCCATGGGCCATAATGATAAAGAATTTTTCTTTGTGTCGCTGTAAAAAAACTGTAAATGCTAAATTCACCAAAATCTATACAGTTGGTGCAACTGTGACCTATAACATGTGTACAAATTTTTTGCTCAGATTAATAAGGCGTTTAGACGCTATCACACTTTTAAAAATTTGGCCCCATAGGCCATAATGATAAGGAATTTTTCCTGGTGTCCCTGTAAAAACACTATAAGTGCTAGATTCACCAAAATCAATAGGGTTCGTACTATGGTGACTAACAATATACGTTACATCTTTCAGCTTATTCGAACAAAGTGTTTAGACGCTAGCGTGTTCACTCACAGACATACACACACACATACATACACACATACATACATCATCGTAAAAATTGTGAAAACGGACTCAGGGGACCTCGAAACGTATAGAAACATCAAAATCTCATTCGGATTTTTGACATGATTACAATACTTTCCTCACTACAGTGTTCGGAAAGTAAATATATACATATATATATATATATATATATATATATATGAGGGAAAAGTTCACGAATTATAACAAGAAAATTGTGTACTGCCAACGTGTTCAGGATACGTGAACAGTTAGTCATTATGCTAAACTCTTCAGTGGTACGGTATTCTTAGATAAGTTCGGACATTGTATTACACGCTTGAGCCATCTGAGTTCGTGATATGATATTGATATATCATATATATTATTCTTATAAAAATATATATTAATAATATTAATAAATTCAAATTTTTTAATAATATTTATTCAATATCCTCCTTCTCTTAATTAATAATTTCTTATTTAACGGTCTAAATATCTTTCACTAAAATAAATGTGTTAAATTTATGTACTGATGATTTTTTTAATTATGCATACTACTTAATTATTGTTAAATCATAAACTTTTTTGCTGATACTCACACAATACGTGAAAGTTTATCGGTAACCTATATATTTCATTAAAAAATATTTCATTTCACCTCTGTAAGAGTAGTATGTGTGCATAAATTTCAGTTTAGTTTACAAAATTTTCGTAACCGTTGCTGATTATTTCCAGGATTAAAATTAACGACTTGCCTCGGCATCAAACCGGCAACCAGATTTCATATGTATCATAATAACTCTGTTGAGATTTTTTTTTTTTTTTTTTTTTTTTTTCAGAAAATGCAATTTTAATGTATTAGATTTGTCGTTTGTGTGTTTGGCTTCCCACAGACTTAATTGGCTATAGATAATTAAACTTCTTTAAATTAAATTGGTAATTTAACTGTTAATTAAAGTTCTTTTTAAAGATCCTAACATATGGCCAATATTATATATGTGTGTATGTGTGTGTGTGTGTGTGTGTGTGTGTGTGTGCGTGTGTGTGTTAAAAGTGGTCGACCTTCAATCAAGAAGAATAAAGCTCAAAAATGTTTTGTGTATTTTCTGATAAACAATTTGCTTTATTATAAGAAAATATGACTTAGTTCTCAATAAAGTGCATTCAGTTAAGAGGATACTTCATCTAATTTGACCGCAGTCTGGACAAATTTGTTTTATACACTGGTCAAAAAAATTTAAGGATCAGCCCGTTTTCTCTTTCTCTTCTTTTGCACATAATTTTTAAACAAATAAACATATGAACATAAAATTTGGATGGCCTATTCATTATCATATTATTAACCGAATCTTATGTAATTTTAGCATAAGAATAATTTTTAAGCTAATAAATATTCAGTTTTCTCTCAAAAGTAAGCTTTAAAAAAAATGAAAAATTTCAATAATTTTATGAAAGAACACTTAATGAAAAATGGTCATAAGGATACCTTACAGATATTGTTTGTTTTCGTTAGCTGTGACCCTGCTCACCTATGCGCATGCGTGAGGTCTGCATTGATTTTGTTAAAATAGGGTAGAAGCGTAGAAGATGAGAGAATGTTTACATTTTACGAGTGAGAGATAAGTTGCGGTTTCTTTTTTCTTTTTTTTTCTTTTCAGGACATTATTGAATTTTGAGGCGATACTTCTTCGTTATATTCGTATAAAGGCAAAATGCTGATTTTTCCCCCTTGTAATTTTTAAATAAGTGTAGAAGATCAGTTTTATTCTTCGATGCAAAATAAAATCCGTAAACTTAAAAGTAAATGCCTGTTTTCTTTCTTCTTCTTCTTTTTTTTTTTTTTTTTCAGTTAAAATTATTTTTATTTGCTTACTTGATCTCTAAATTCGTACTATATCTGTCATACCTGAACACAAGTTTCATGCACTGATTATAGTAGTAAATTAATTAAAAATGACTTAAATTAGGTAAAATTTACATAATTCATTAATAAAAGAAGAGAAAAAGAACAACGTTTACAGTAGACTTTACCTGTAGTAAAAGTAATATATTTTTTTCTTTTAAATTATACTGCTAAAATAAAAATACCATATTTTTGGATCTCTATTTTACAGAAATTTACAGAAAATCGTATTTAAATCAAATCATTAGATTTTTTTATCATGATTATTTTACACCTTTTATTTTAAATAGCTTTAAATTCGCGTAAAAAGGTAAAATAAATATTGAAGACTCATAAAAAGAAAACGAACACGTGTAGAACGAAAAGCGCATTTGGCTAAGTGCCCATCTCATTCAACGCATCACCCCTTTTCCGAGTAGGATCGTTCCGCGAGAGGACACCATTTTTTCGACATCATTATTATTCTAGTGCTGAGTATAGTTTACAAATTAGTAATTATATATTTTTAAAAAGTTCATTATAAAAGTAAAAGAAAAGTTAATACAAAAAGAAAAATCGAGATTTAGTTTAACATTCCAAGGTATGAGCGTCTTTACCTATCTCTAATGCATCCTTAACACCACTTTTCATTATGTGTTCTTTCCTAAATTTGTTGAAATTTTTCATTTTTTCCAAAGCTTACTTTTGCGAGAAAAATGAATATTTATTAGCTTAAAAATTATTCTTATGCTAAAATTACATAAGATTCGGTTAATAATATGATAATGAACAGGCCATCCAAATTTTATGTTCATATGTTTATTTGTTTAAAAATTATGTGCAAAAGAAGAGAAAGAGAAAACGGGCTGATCCTTAAATTTTTTTTACCAGTGTAAGTTACTGATTACCTAAAGTATATATATATATATATATATATTCTGTTTTCACATTAAAAAAATTCACGACCGTTAAAAGGTTTTTCCTTTTCTAAAAATTACTTTTTTTAATTCCTTTAAGTTCCATTTTAAAGCTGTAAAGTGCGAAAAATTAATTAAAACGTGTTTCAAAGCAAAGTATTAAAAATTTTTTTTAATTAATTTTGGTAAACGGGAAACATTTTTATGGGTTTGAATTTTCTAAATGCGAAACAGAATTTAAAAAAAATATATTAGGTAGTAAATAATTTATTTTAAAAAAAAATTCTCCACAGAATAACATGGGTTTAGACAGCCGGTCAAATTAGGTGAAGTATCCCTTTGACCATCCCTAAATGCATAACATTGTCTTTTTTTTTTTTTAATACAGATGGCTGACTCTTTTGATTATTATATTTTTGAAACACATATTCTTTATAGATATTCTAGTTTTTCATTATTAAGCTCATTATACGCGAACCAAATAAGTAAAATTGAATTGCATGTGGGAAATGTTAAAAGATCTTAAGCAATAAAAGAAAAGAAACATTTGTCCCGTGGCCGTGTTTTTAGTGTATATATAAATATATATAAACAAACTCCGTAAACTGTTATTAATTTTAAGTCTGGACAATTCATTCAAGAAGAGTGCCAAAAAGTTATTTTGCTAATTCCATCTATCACCTCCTGCAATTGAAAGTGAAATTATCTGAAAGATAGATGCAAATGAAATTATTCAGAATTTTGAAAATAAAAAAATCTAGAAGAATTCATATCGTTTAACAATCGTTGTTATCGTTTTCTTGAGAATTTTTCGTTTAGTCTATTTTATTCAGGCGGGCCGCACATAGGTATATTTGTGTATGTGTATATATGTTTGTGATTGTATGAATCATGTATGTATATACTTTTGTGGGAGAAGGGCAGAATGAATATTCAGAGCACAATACATTAATTTAAATTATTTTCATTCTTAAATTAACAATAGAATCGTGAAGCATTTATGACTATACATTGGACACTCAATAAAAAGAATGAATTGTGGATCTAATAATATTTATTACAACAATGTAGTACTTTAGCTACCATAATCTTTGAAAGATATTTTCACCTCGAAAAGTCAGAATGAATTTATTAATTTTTAATCTGTTAACCGAAGTTGTCAAACTTCAAATATCATTAGTCTCCTCACGGGCCGCAGAAAATTATACGGCCCGTAGGCCGTAGGTTGGGCACCCCTGATTTAGAGCATATATCTTTTTTAAGTCTATATTTTAATTATTATGCATTCATTGTAGATTTTATTAATTTTTTACTTTTTTTTTATTATTATTAAAGTGTTAAGGACTACCTGCTGCTCAAGATATCAATTTCCAGAGCGGATTTTTGTTTTGAATTTATTTATTCGTAATGTTATGTAAGTGCGTGGGCGTTCCTGCAGGAGTGAGGGAATACACCTTTGCATCCAAGAGAACTTCGTGAGTATCAGCGTCGCACTGTTAGTCTTATAGGTATGAGGACCATAGTTAAGTAAAGTTTAAGAATACCAAATTATAATTTCTATATGTGTCTACATAATGTCTATGTGATATCGACTCCATTCTATCACATTTAGCTTAAAATTCAGATAACTGAAGATGCGAAAAATACTCTACGTTTTAAATATCTTGCAGAAATTATAATGTTGAAATTATATTAATTTATCAAAGAATAATATAATTTCTTTTTAATCTTGAATCAACCAACCAACAGCAAATTTTTAATGCCTGCTAACTAGACAACACGTCGTAAAGTTATGAAACATCTTCACAAAAAGTTCGTTGGAAATTGTGATTTGTGAATGAAATGGAATTGCGTGACGCAATTGTGCCACGCATGACGTCACATGCTTCTTCTCATCACGTGACCCGGATGTTTTGAAGATCACGATATATACATGAGAAATTATTTTTGTTATTATTTTTATTTCTGCTCTTGAGTTGCTTGAATTAGATCAATCATTCAGATATAAGAACGTTCTAGATAATTTAATCGAGGCCTATAATCAAAACTGTTTGCTAAATGATAATACAATGTAACAATTTATTTACCTCGAAAGAAGTATACTGTAGTGAATTTTACAAAAGCCGCTAAACAAAACGTAATGAATAAACTAATCGTTTATTTCTTGGATTTTTTTTTTTTTTTTTTTTTTTTTTTTTTCGTTTTTCCATTTATCTTCATCAGTTTTTCTGATTTTTTTCGCCTCGGGTGTTTTCGAATAAAATCGATAATTCAAATACAAGTTTTTTTTTTATATATATATAATTTAATCGAAACTTATCATCATAACTGTTTACTAATTGATAACAGAATGTAAAAAAATTATTAGCTTGGAAAGAAATTTATTGTATTGAGTTTTGTAATTATTTCTCACTTTTTTAGCATAATAATAATAATAATAATATTCCTTCAAATAGGACACACCCTGGCGTTTGCTATAGCTCTATCCCTGATGTCGAAATGTTGACCACATTTTCTAAGTAGCATCTCTTAGCATCAATAATGAATAACCCTATCAGCAATGAAAATTTACTGCTAAAAAAGACCACCTATATTTTTATTTCTTGACTTAAAACTATAGCGTGCATAATTTTTCATACACATTGAATGTACCGAGGATTTGATTCGAAAAAATGCAGAAACAATTTCATTTTATGCTACAAAGGCAAGATGTTTATGCGTTTCTATTTTTCATACTAATTCACGCAAGGGCATAAATAATTAATTTGAAAAATAAATTTAAACATATAAATTATGCAAGACAGATCAGTTTGTTGTAACGTAACCGAAAAGATAAGTGGGGGAAAAAAAAAGTTAGCAAACACTACAAGTTGAAAAAAACAAATGATAGTTATTTCGGGTATAAAAAATTAAGTACGACCCTTCATTAGGAGAAAAAAACTGATCACGATGTGCATTTTGAAAGGGATAAAATTAATAACCCAGATCTGCGAAATTTTTTTTCCGCACTGCTTTGTGTATTTCTTACTTAGTGTGTTTTGATGCACTAAATAAAGAAGTGCTTATCTTTTCTTCTTATCACGTAAGGGTTTTCACAAAGTAAAGATGAAGATCGGAAGAATTCACTCAAAACCTATAACAAAACTCTTTATGTATAAAACACATTAAAATGAGCTATTGTTTACACATTACTTTTCAAATGTATTTCTTTACATCAAAAATCCGTTTAGAGCTTTTTCCTTTCTGTACTGCATGGGGGGGGGGGGGTAGAGAGGGGATTTTCCTTACAGCATATAACAATAATCTGCGAACATGTTCATACTTCATCATCCCTGATACCTCCTCTAAATTTTGTGGTGTCTTGATGAAATAACTCTCCTTGTTCTTCACTCGCACCACCTAGATATTCCGGAAAATAACTTAGATAAGAGTTCAAAAAGTGGAGCTTTATGCTCAAAAAATCCTATTTTCCATCAAAACTGTACGTGATGGAATTTTTTGAATAATGTTTCCTTAATCAGCATCCAAAAATATAGCACAAAAACACATTACCTTGAAGAAAAAAAAAACATCGCAGACCTGTGTTATGTACTACAGTGGACTCAAAATATTTCTAATACAGAACCTTCAAGGTAGAAAAAATCTTTAAATTGATCATTGCCCTATTAATGATGTTTACCATTAAACATCAAAAATTATAATTAGACTTTTGTTTTAAATACGTAGATTTCGATTAATAAAAATAATTTTTTTAATCCAATATCTTTTAAATATCAAAATATTTTATAAAAATATCTTAGGTAAGAACGTTGTTGCTCATATGGGCTATATGAGTAACATTTAATGATAACTGTACGACAATTATAGCTTTGTAGGTATACTGGCACGAACCCTAGACACGATAATTAAAAAATTAAGTGGAAGATTGATTCACTAACTCATAATTTTCATAAATCTTACAATTTGTCTAAAAAATAGAAGAAACTTTGTTGTGTTATTGATAATAAAATTGTCACTCTGCAATTTGTTTTATGAATCTCGTTAAGTAACCGCAATTTTATCCCAGTCTTGACTAATGGGTTATTAATAATTATCAGCAATTATTTTCCTATATATAATAATAACGGGGAATTTGTTGCTAATAAATAACAACATAAAATTCATGATAGTACATTTTCAAATTCTTTATTGATATATTTAATAGTACTAATGCTGTAACAAGTTCGGCTTCCGATATTTCCGTGGAGATTCATTCACAGTCCTTCACAGTTTTCGACTTTCGAGATCTTCCTTGATTCTCTTCAGTATCCTCTTAGATTCCAAGTCTCATCTTTCAAGATTACTCTCAGTTTTTTCCCCACAAGTGAATGTTTCCCACCGATGAGTACTGTTTGTGCTTTCTCAGAAGTTGAGTTTAACCATCAACCGCAACGTGAACTTTCATGTACTAAATATACAGTATTGACTGCTATGAACAATCATGGCAACGCACAAAACCGATTTTAGTGAAGAGTAAAAACAAATAAAAACGAATGTGAATGTAAATACTGGTATGACCAGAATTATAAAATAAAAGAATAAAATTAATTAATTAATTAAATTTTAAAGAAAAAAAAAACCTAAAAGAACTGTCAAAACTAAACGAAAACCGAAGTTAAGTGAGTAATTTCCAAGAATCAGACAAGATCGGAAAGGAAAAAATATCATTAGCAAAATTTTTCGAATTTTTAAATATGTAAAAAGCTTCATGGACATCTGAATGGGAAGAGGAGATGATAGAAGAAGAAATTATATTAGTTTAAAAAATAATCAAAACAATGACCATGAGCCCAGCAGTGGGAAGCAATAGAAGATTTTGAAATCTCTTCATTACTAACATTCCGACGGTGCTCATTTGTTCAAAGTTTTATACTTAATTACTTTTTAACGCCAGTTCTGTGGTACTTATATATATATATATATATATATATCACTTTGAATTAAGTTATTTCTGATGACATTAACTTAGGCAGAATTTTTGCCTTCGTTTGTGAGATGAAATTAATCTACTTTAGATGTAGAGGTCAGATTCGTCCACCTAATCGTATAGCCTCTTTTTAATACACCAAATAAAACAGCGGGCTCCGTAGTCTTCGGCGATATTGATGAAGTATAACATTCATTCAGTGATTTAGTGCCAAAATGTTATTTAAGTGAGATGTATTAAAAATAAAGGTTTTATAGATCTTCGAGAAAATAGGTGCGATTTTTCTGCTGAAAATTTCAAAAAATTGAAAGTCATATTTCCGGCGAAAATTAATCGAATGCTGATTTTTGAAAACTCTAAGATAATATATGAAATCAATTGAATTAAAATTTTCAAAGCTCTGAAAATTTTATATTTACAATCGTCCTTTTAAATTGAAATAAAAATTTCGAAAAGTATCGAGATATAAATCTATTTGGTAATTCACCGTAAAACTTTAATTTAAGAAGTTTTTAAATTTTTAATTCATTAATTATTACTTATTTATTTATTTATTTGTAGTTTTTCGAGAATGTGCACGTCCATAAAATTCGAATTAAAAAGAAAAGATAAATACATTTAAAACGTAAATACACCAAGATGACTCCGGTTTTTTTTTAACTTTTAGCTGACTTAAAAGTATTATTATTATTATTATTATTATTTGGTACATACATACTATCATCTGAAAGAGTATACATTGATCTTTCTTTAGTAAAAAGATATGAGAAGTGCTTCCAATTTTTTTATTTAAAAAGAGAAGTTTAATAACTTAAAAATGAAATGGGAAAAACTGTAGTGAATTTTTGGACTTCTCGACCATTTTAAAAATCATGTATGAAAAATGAAAACACCTTTAGAATATTCAAAGGTAATTCAAAAGATGTAACAATCGGAAAAAATGCATTAAGAAGCGACAATATCTGAAACGCAAAAATATTTCATACAACTTTTTTATTTTTCTCTTGTCTTGTCTTACCGTCTAATAACAAGAAGAGCCAATAAAAAAAGTGTTTTGGATTGACCTAAACTATTGCGCGTACTCAAACTTTCGCTTTTTATCAGAGAAAAAAAAAAAACATTATATAAAACAAGAGAATAAATGTTAAATATTTTTTAGATGTCTTTTAAATATGAGTAAGACCGGACACTAAATATGTCAACGATATTTTTAAAAGTTTAAAACATTCTAATCATAAAAAGGGGAGGGGTTGATATTCACTTCAAAAAGTTTCATTCTATCATAATTCTCTTAAAGGAAACATTTTAAGTTTTTTTACCATTTCTTTTTACTTTCTCTTACCCATAAGGTAGAGAAAGCATTGTTTTTGGGTCAAATTTTCGAAAGAGAGTTTTGGTTATATTTACACGTTTTGAGATCCCCTGAATCTAAAAATCATGTTTTTAGCGGTTGGTCTGTGTGTGTGTGTGTCTATTATCAGCATATCTCAAAAATAAATTATAGCAGAAATTTCAAACTTGGAATTCTAAATGTGTATCATACAGGGATGCTACACTAAGCTTTTCGTTGAGATCAAGCAAATGGTTCGTGTACAAGGATACCCAAGAGAATTCAAATACATTGCGTCTATGGGGAAAATTGCAGATAAGTAGAGTTTAACATGTATAGACTGCACTAAACCAAATGAAACGAATATATATATTTTTATATGCGTCAAAACATGTTTTATGTAGAATATGTTATAGAAATTATTCACTGTTCGTTTACAGGGCTACACAAAAGAACTAGATTATATTGCGACAGTACTTGAAAATTGATGGAAATGTATTTCAATTGTGCCGTGTGTTATTACTATAGGATTATATTTTTGTGCATCATGTGATGTGTACATAACTTTCAGAAGATATACAGGGCTGCCAGTGTTTAAGTCATAACATTCTTTTTTATTTTTTAGTAGAAGTGCTTCACTATAATATATTATATCATACAATATTTTACCGTGTCCAGGAAAGCTGCTCAGGAATCGAAATTAACTCCTCAAAGCCTTATGATAAATAATGTATTTTTTTAAGCTAAATATTCATCGATTGGTTTCTTGTATATTTACACGTTTTTAGACTTCCTGAATACCAATGTCAAATTTTATAGTTTGATCTCTGCCTGTGTCTGTTAGAGTAAATTTAAAGCAAGCAATATCAGGCGATCCAAATGATGTATTTTGAAGTGAATACGTTTGTTACCAGAAGAGTTTGTTCAAGATTGACAAGTTTCAAGGAATGATGCGTGTGAAAGTTGTCTGAATAATTTTAAATGAACTTTTAAAATTAATAACAAATTTGAATTCTCTATAAATGTAGGCACAATAATGAAACGGGAGCTGAGGGGAGCGGTAATTCCCCTCACATAGAACTATTTGTCAAATGAAACTGTTCTGAAGCCTGAATTGAATTGTTTCAACATAGGTTTACATAACAGTACTCGTAATCTTAACCCTTAATCTCCAATCCGTACTTATAGCATTAAATTTCAGGATAAGAGAAAATCGTGTGAGTGATACACCAGATTATTTCATTTTATAAAATGATAAAAATGATGAACCTTATTCATTTTTATGTTTAAGTAAATGATTTTATTATTATTATTATTATTATTATTATTATTATTTGAGGGGGTGGGAGATATACATTGTATTAAAATATTTAAATTTTTAATTATTATTCTTTTTATTTTTATTGTTACAAAAGAAGTTCACTATTTTAGTTTTTGTGAGATTCTTTTTAATTATTAATGTATTCTAACACAAGACAGTGAATGGAGTTTTAGATATACCTAATACGTACTACTTTTTCTTCTGGTATATGTTTAGGGCAAAAATTTGAAATCTATTACTTTTTAATGTAATTTTATTAAAATAAATTTGGTGTGTAAAATCCATACGACTTACATTACCCACTATTACGCATATTATGTACTATTTTTAGAGAATTTTCACCAAAAGTTGGAAAGTAATCTACATTGTCTTAATTCTGAAGTTTCGTCTTTCTATTTTTATTTGTTTTGGAGATATGGTAGTCAGAAGATCCCCACATACATATATACAAACATACACACCGATCAATTGAAAAAACTACTTTTTTGGATTCCGGACACCTCGAAGCGTGTAAATCAGATGAAAACTTGGTACCGAAAATTTTGACCGAATATAATACTGTTATTACCTACTGTAGTCGGGTAATGGAAGTATGAATAAAAACATGACGACTACTTACATATCATACATAATAAAGAACATTTACAAAATTTTTAAATTTTTCTCAAATACAAAAAACGCCTTAACAATTTTGAAATATACATGTACAGCAATCGTCCTTAGATATAATATCTAGCAAAATAATTGACGTATGTATAAAAATGTAGAGTTATATTATTCACAATTAAACAATTATTCACAATTAAACAGTATTTCATTTAATGCTAGCAGATTTTGCCTTCCCTGCTGGTCAATTATATTTAAATGAATTTTTAAAAAAATTAATCGCTAATTTTTATATCACTTTAAAAATAAAAACAAACAAACAAACAAAAATATTGGAATATTGGCTCAAAAACGAGATTCAGCAATTACATATGACTGAAGACTTTCAGGTTTACCAGTGAATCTGGTAGTGATTTGCCGCACAACCACTGTTGCCAGACTTTGCGACTTATCTATTCAATTGTCACCAATAATTGTGAGAAATGATACTTGTTATACATAATTAGTGATTAGTCGTCTATTACGTATATCAATTATCACTTCTCAAAATTATTGGTGGCAACAGAATAAAAAATTCGCAAAGTCTGGCAACACTGCGCACAACCACTTCAGCAAAGTTGGAGCAACTGTAGTCTTTATTTTTTCTTTTTAATCTCTGTACGTTGTGCAGCTTATTAGCTCCCCATCATACTATAGGTATGGGGAACTTAGGTAATCGTGAAAGTTTTCGACCTCGGTTTTTTCACTTTTTTATACGTTTTCAGGTGTGCGGAATCCGAAAATGACAAAATTTGTATGGTGTCCGTCTGTAGGGTGTCTGTTAGTGTGTTAGTCCGTTAGTTTGTTAGTCTGTTTACACGATATCTCACGAACGCAGAGAGGTCAGACCAGTTTTAAAATATTATTTATGACACAACCCTATTTATTTGCAACATTCTAATAAAAACTTCAGAAATTATTCGAAATTTACGATTTTCTTAACATGGGAGAATAGGGGAAAATTTCACTTAAACGTGCATGAAAAGAAATATTTTTATCGTAAAGATGTAAAAACAGCTCTTAAATATCAGTTTTGATGCCAGGATGAACATCATTAACTATAAACATGCGACTTTGAAAATTTCGCAAGGCAGAAAAATTCGTGTTCGCTGTTAACCCTTTATCGGCCAATTGTATCATGTAGCAGAAATTGGGTTTACTCGGAAATGGATATAGCGATTTTCAAAAAAGTTCGTAGTTAAGTGTTTTTCGGGGTGTTTGGATTAACCCTCATCTTTAGAAAAAATTGCGTTCGCTGTTAACCCTTTATTGGCCAATGGCAGCAAATGGCGGAAATTGGGTTTACTCGGAAATGGTTATAGGGATTTTGGTGAAAGTTTGGAATTAAGTGCTTTTGGGGGTGCTTAAACGATTGGAATTGTCCTCATCGTCAGAAAAATTCGTGTTCACAGTTAAACCTTTAAAGGCCAATTGCAACGCATCGCAGAAATTGGGTTTACACGGAAATGGAGAAAGCGATTTTGATGAAAGTTTGAAGTTAGGGATTTTTGATGAGAAAAAACGATTGGATCTCATCTTCAGATAAATTTGCGTTCACAGTTAACCCTTTATCGGTCAATTGCAAAACACAGTAGAAATCGGGTTTACTCGGAAATGGATATAGCGATTTTGTTGAAAGTTCGGGATTAAGTGTTTTCGGGGAGGTGCTAAAACGATTGGATTTAACCTCATCTTCAGAAAAATTTGCGTTCTCAGTTAACCCTTTATCGGCCAATTTCAACATATGGCCGAAATTAGGTTTACTCGGAAATCAATATAGAGATTTTGTATGAAAGTTTAGGGGTGCATAAACGATTCGAAATATTTTCATCTTCAGAAAATGTCGCGTTTGCTGTTAAACATTTAAAGGCTAATTACAATGTATGGCAGAAATAGGGTTTACACGGAAATGGACAGAGCGATTTTGATGAAAGTTTAGAGTTACGGATTCTTTGGAGAGAAAAAATGATTGGAAATATCATGGGGATAAAATTCATTTATAAACTTGGTTGAGACCCTTATATGGTCTATGCATATATCGCCCCTTGAAAACAAAATTGTGAAGCAACTTGGTTAACGAACTTATCAAAGATATTTATAAGATAAATTCGCTTTCTAAAATTGGTTCGATCTGGAGTATTATTTCGGGTGTTATCATGATGATAAGACTTCGATTATATATATATATATATATATATATATATAGAGAGAGAGAGAGAGAGAGAAAGAAAGAAATAAACGAAGTGATTGGAATATTTCGATTTCCAAAGAAAGCAACCTATGGCGAATTTGGGTTTATGTTATTGAAAAATGCGTATAAAAATCCCCCAATGAGCGCGAAAAATGTCGCATCTATAACTCTCAATTCATCCACCTGAGAGGCATTCATGTTAGTTTTATTATAGCCAAGTTCATTCTTTATGCCAACTTTAAGTTGATTATTTTCAAATACTGCATTTTTATGTTGCGTCATTTTTCTTGCCGGGATGCGATATGTCAATTTTACTTTGATAGTTTTTAACAATAATTAAAATGTGTGGAAACAAATACGTGATGGGGAACTGCGCGGAGTCCACCTATGCCAACTAGTTTTATACTTGCTTTGGGTTTCAAATTAATATCATTTTAACTAATTGAAATAAGTTAATTTAAATGGTCAATTCGGAATCCTTTGATTTTTTTTAAGTATATGCTTATAAATTTTCTAATAAGTATGTTAACAAATTATGAAATTTTGTTCACCTAATCAATCTTTATGAAACATACAAAGTTTATTACCCTCCCAAAAATATAGTTTGTCTTAAAAACAAAACTTATTTTTTTAATACTTAAATTTCAAAGAACACAAATTGAAACTGCCACTGTCGATTGCAATATCTATAAAAATTAAACTACACTTCGTGCTTCAAACATTCTTTTGATAGGTACTAAAATTAAAAACGTAATAAATATTATCATAAGGGACTTTCTTTTTTTTTTTTTTTTTCAAATTTCCTGAATTTTTTAGGAATACTGAGATTTCTGAATTACTCAAGAACGTTAATTTCCAGTTTAAAAGAACATTTAATGTTTTACTTACATTTTTACTTGCATATAAGTTTTCTTTGATTTTCTTTAAAAAATTGCATGCTTCTGCACACATATATGCATTTAAAAATATATTCCACAGGATAAGGCACTTTTTATTTCACTAATTGGTTTCGATCTAAATAATTTTGAAAGATTTTATAATAGCAGAATAATATACTACAGGATAGTGATATTATATTTACAGTGAAAAATATCTAATTCCCTCAATATTCCCGTTTTATACATAAATAATCTGGAATTAATTTAAAACTTTCTATGCAATGAATTTCTTTCTTTCTTTTTTTCTTTCTTTGTGAAAATAGGATTTTTTTCTTTACTTCAAACAACAAAATACGCTGATGAAATGTATTAATGCTAAAATTTCGAAATACAGAAATCTTTAATGCACTAATGTTTTCGCCAAGGAAAATTCATTTAATCTTTATTATCAATCACTGTTTCTAAACGATAACAAAGGAAAATTTTTATTCTTCAAAGGCTTTGTTGATTGTTCCTTACTTATTTTATTTCTTTCTGAAACAAAGAAATGCTATTCCAATGAAATGGTCTCAATTAATTTTACTTATAAGGCTTTAAAAATAAATCTTAATTTAAAACTGGATTGATGAAAACTAGTTTTATTTATTTATTTTGGAAATAATGAAAATACATTTCAGTGAAATGGTTTAATTTTGCTTAGAATTTTGTTTTCTTTCTTTTTTTTCTTTTTTCTTTCCAACATATGTAATGTTTAAAAAAAAAAAAAAAAAAAAAAAAAAATAGATTTATAGAATTTTTTTTTTTTTTTTTTTTACTCACAATCTTTAAAAATATAAATGCGAATAATTTAACGTTGCTGAATGCAAAAGAAAGTAAATAGTATAAAAAAAAAAAAAGTATTTTAATATTACTGCCATAAGAATGACGAATGTAATAATTAATTTATATTTCTTATCTTTTGATTGCATCTCATATATTTTTTTATCACGATGCTTTAATAGAAAAAAAAAAGAAAAAAGAAAGAAAGAACGAAAAAGAAAAGAATCGAACACAAATATTCATTTTTCTTTCATTTCACTGTGCATATGATAGATAATTTATTCATTTATTTGTTATCATTTTACATGCATTATTTGTTATTATTATTTTTTATCGATTTATTCAATGCAAAAAGTAATTCTATGTTATATTATACTATGTTATAAATTATTTTAACGATATTTACGTTTGTTATAAACAATGACATTTTGGTTTAAGGATATGATTAAAATAAATAAATAAATAAATAAACATCAATAAAAATAGTAAAGTTTGAAAACAAATAAAGTAAAATGAATGAAATAATTGTAAAATAAAATGTTTAAAATGCAGACATAGTGGGTAACATTAATAAGTAATCCGTGCATTCATACATAAATCAATCCGTGCACATGCATATATTGCGTGCGTAAACGCATCTTAAAACCAATGTGTATCTTACAATAATTAAAACATACCTACTAATAAACGCTTACAATGTAACAAAACATTTATAATACACATTAAAAACAATGCATATATGTATATATAATTACACAACAATTCATAATTCATGCATTTAATTTTCATGTAAATGTAATTTTCAAGAGATCAAATAATATATTTTAAGGTCTTTATAAAAGGATGATTTGTTTAAAAAACGATAATTATAATCGTTTTCTTATAAATGTTTTATTTATACGCTTAATTTATAGGCAATATAATATTGTATAAGTAAATAATTATATATAATGATATATAATTTGAAATTTTGAAACAAGTCCAAACTTTACAGCCATACAGTTACAAAACAATCATAATCAGAGATACGACTATTCGTGTGACTTATTTAGAACCCCGAACTGGTGTCGTGGTCGGCTGATCTCAAAATATGAATTTTTTGAGATGCAAACATTCGTGTGTTGGTCGACACCATGTATGTAGACATAGATGAATACAGAAGAAGCGTTCATTGTCAGACATACTGTGTTTAAATTAACATTTAAATCAAACACTCTTGCGTTTGTAATTTTTGGTAATGACCCTAGTTCAAGAAATTAGCAGATTTTGTACGCTTCGCTGGTGACTATATTTAAATGAATTTTCAAAATAAAAATAAATAAATAAATAATTTTTTTATCGCTTTATAAATAAAAACTAAAATAAAATCCATTTAAATAACTCAAAATCTCGTTTCAGGTTATTACATACAATTTTGGATTTTCCAAACATACAAGTTTTCTGTAATCCAGTTGTCTCTGGGTTCACCGAAGCGGGGAAGCCATCCTTTCCGCAGTGGATCAAAATTGTGATGGCATGTCTCCGGACCATCCTTAGGAATACGTCCTAGATCGTCGTCAATTACCCATAGCGCAGTAATAGTGCGACGTTAAATCCAACCAACCTATCCCACAGTCATTATTTGTATTTTGCCGCCCAAACGTTTCAGGAAGTTTTCGTTGCTATAGGCGCAATAGTATATTTTTTAACAGAACATTGTGCTGCTAATCTTGTACTCACTTCGGGATTTTATTGTTATCATTTTAATTAATTGGTGTAATTTAATTTAAATGATCGATTCGGAATTCTTGGGATATGTCGCATCATTTGTTATCACTGGCATATTTCTGTGTTCTGCTGTTCGTGTAAGGAGTGGGGGGAAAAAAGTACAATTACAAGCGTGTGATGAAAAACAACTAAAACCAGAGAGAAAATCCAGGAAAAATAGACGAGAAAAAGAAGCTGAAGCCTGGGTACAGGGGTTTGAAGCTATCGTTAAGGCTTCTCCCATAGTTGCCAACTTACTTAGCACCTTCTGGCTAACGGAAAATTTTAATAAAAATTATTATCTTACTTAATCGGTGAAAACTATTATAGTTCACTGATTAAATAAAATAAATATTTCTAATTAAAATTTTCTGTTGAAATTTGGCAACTATGGCTACTTCTCGCCGAATATGTAACTATAATACAGAATACATGTATAATGCTTAAAATACACAATTTTAATATAATTCGACTTTAATAGTATGATGTAGATTATTACGAGTCTAATATTAAAAATACCCAAATTGTTTCAGAATTAATTCAAGTTAAGTAAAGAACAATTTGCACTTCGTCGGGAAATAAAATTGCCAAATTAATTACATTTCCTTTAAAATGAAATTACAGTTTCGTAATAAACAGGATGAGAAACAAAACGGTACTAATTCGCATTTGCGCCAAGCGTTTTCCGTTCAGATATTGCTTAATGCTTAGACAAAATAGAGATCTTCTAGTTTTCTTTTCCGGGAATCTGAAGATGATCTTATGACTTCCATTTCCTTTGAAGTTATTAAAGAACACTATGAAGACATCACCGGTTCCTGAAAGACTTCTTTTTTTATGTCGGATATTTTTCAAACTTTATTACTGCTTAGAAAAGAAAAAATAAATAAAAACAAAATATTATTTCATAACTTAGCAGCATTTCCTGGAAAGTGTAACGGCAAATAAAGTATGAGTTAAATGATTTCAAAATTTTCAAAGCGTTATACTTAAAAGGAAGTAGAATAATAATTGTATCGTACCGTCAATAAACCGAAAAAAAAAAAAAAAAAAAAAAATGATCCATTACACTTTAATATTAGTTTTCTTTATAAGACTTTCCGTTTTAGCACTACGTATCATGGTGTAAAATACCTAATACAAAATACCTAATATAATATGTAGTAAAATACCTAATATATAAGTAATATATATGTATATATATACATTTATTTAATTATTTATTTTTATAATCTTCCTTATGAATTAAATTTAAATGAAAAGAGACTGACTCGAATCAATTCCGAACACTGTTTAAGTAGCATCATTATCATTAAATATATTCTTTACATAAGTGGTTGATAAATATTATCATGGAAAAATTGTTTATAATCATTAACTAACAGTCTAAAATTAAAAAAATATATATTAGTTTTCTTTATAAGAGATTTTCCGTTTTAGTACTAAGCATCATAGTATAAAATACCTAATATAATATATATAGAATATCTATAAGTAACATACATGCATTCTTTATATATATATATATATATATATATATATATATAATCTTCCTTATGAATTAAATTTAAATGTAAAGAAACTGATTCAAACCGATTCAAAACACCGCTTAAGTATCGTCATGATCATTTAATATATTCTTTACATTAGTGGTTTATAAAAATTATCATGGAAAAAAATTGTTTATAATCACTCATTAACAATCTAAAACTAAATTTATGGAGAAAATAGACGGAAATATAAAAGTTAGCTTAATCAAAAAATAAATAAATAAGTAAATAAATAATAATAATAATAATAATTAGTTTGTAATTGCTTAGTGGTTGTGAAGTTCAGTTAAAATACAAAACAAAATTACACTCTAAAACATATTGCTACATTTTAGTTTCTAATTGAAAAACGTTCAGTTTTACACTTGAAGCAATATATATATATATATAAATCTTTTATGCGTGTGTGTGAAATGTCAGGATCATTTGCTGTATTCCAAGAAACTCTGTCGTCGAAATTTTCACCGAATAATTAAAGGAATACATCATTTATTTGTTTAATTTATTTTAAAAATCTAGCTTTTGTTGTACTTTTATTTGTTTGATTTTGAGACGTTTTAATAGAACTTTTTAATTTTTAACCATTAAGACTTTTTATTAAACATGAAGAGTTTCTCATTAATAAAAGAGATATTTAGTATTTTTCTTCTCAAAAAAGAAACATTACTGCTTTCATAAAGGTATGTTCATCACATATGTAACTATCAGGCGTTTGCCTGATTCGCTTGTCAGTATGTTTAGATAAATTATCAAAATTACATATAACTTATTAATATAAAAATATCATATAATCAGTCTTTTTGCCGCCCTCCACCCCGCCAAAGGGGATAAAATTCTAAAAATTCGTTTACATCTAATGAACCTGCACATCAAAAAATCGCATTTCTGAGATAATTTAGAACAGAGTTACTATTGGAAACGTGCTTTTTTCCCCCCCGTCATGACCCCAAAGGGAAGGAAGGAGATTTATTTAATAATATCACTTTATATTGAGTGTTGGGTACACACAGCACACTCACATACCAAAAAATTGTTTTCCTGAGATATTTTTAAATAGAGTTACGCTTAGAAATGTGTTTTTTGCTCCCCCAGCCAAAGGGAAAAGGCGGAGGAGGAAAATTCCCCAAATCTATTTATAGAGTGTTTTAAACCCACATAACCAATCCATACACCGAAAACTATCTTTTCTATGATAAATTAACTATTATATTAATTTAGAATAGTTATATACATCATTTTTACTGAAATCTAAAAGTACTTGTAAATGTGAAATATAAGCTCTTATATGTCTCTGTGTTTTAAAATCTCGTACAGTGTCTGAGAGCGACGTTCATTAACATTAAACGTGAATAATTTTTAAAAAACATTCTAACTAAGTAAAACTGGTAAATATTACTTATTTTTATTTTCTCTTACCCATATATAATAAATAAATAAAATATTGTTTCTGTGTCAAATTTTCCAAAATAACTTTTGCTATTATTACACGTTTTCAGCCCGCCTGAATACGAAAATAAAAATTTTAGCAATTTGTCTATGCTTGTGTCTGTGTGTTAGTTTGTTAACAAGATATTTCAAAACCAGATATTAGCAGGAAGTCTATATTTGGTATTTTAAATCAGAATTATATGAGGATATTATTTAAAACGTTTTCGAACGAGTGGTTCGTGTACAGGGATATATAAAAGAATTTTAAAACATTTAGTCTATGAGTATTTCTCGTTGATATATTTTAATATCTTTAGATTGCAATAAATATAAGGAAATTAATGTATATATGCATTCAATCATGTTTTTTAATAGCATATAGTATAAAAAGCATTTACCCCTCCCCCCCCTTTTTTTTTTCTTTTATCAAAGTCACAATAATTTGATGTATTAAGAGCTATATTTGGAAATTGCGCAAAGGGCATTTTAAATTTGTGTTACGCATTTTTCTTACCGAGTTAAATTTATGTACACTATGTAGTTTACATAAATTTACTATACAAGGTGGCTATTAAGTATCCGTAAAAAAATTGAGGAGTTTTTATGGTCTGCCTACTTCATTAAAACCACTTTTTCGTTGCTTGTAGTGCTTTTATCTTTAAATATTATTTATTAAAATAATTTGCATTTACTCAACGAGCAGTTTTTGAGGGTTCAGGGAAAACAAAATCTATTAGATATAAGTTTCGTGATTTTTTTTCAAAGTGCGGCGCAACTAAGTTTTTATTGTTTAAGTCGTTTAAAACTCTCAAAATTAGCCCAAACTTTTGGAGGTAGGTCTCAAGAACACCAGAAAACGAAAAGATGCAACAAGGTCTTTGTTTATGGTTTGGGCTGAGATTTGTAACAATGGGAAGACTCAACTGTTTTTTTTTTTTTTTTTTTTTTTTTTTTTTTCCCGAAGAAAACGTAAAAATAATGGAAAAGTTTATCAAAAAGATGATTTAGAGAAAGCTGTACTTCCGTGGAAGGAAAATCACCCAACTAAGATCTTTCACAGGTTTGTGCTCTGGTCCATGGAGACAAATCAACGTTTGCTTTAATCGATGTCAAAGGGAAAAGTTATCTGACTAAAAATCTGTGTTCTTCTAACAGTTCTGATTTGTATCCAATGGATTTTTCAGCGAGGGGGTTCTTAGAAGAACAACTGTGAACACAGAAAATCATACATTTGATAGACTCAAGAAAGCCCTTATCAAAATATAGAATGATTCAGATCCAAACTACTTGCGCCGCACCGTCACCCCTCTTCCGAAGAAGATTGCAGCTTGCATCAAAGCCGATGACCGCCATTTCGAAAACTCATAGTAAAAGAAAAAAAATATATATATATTATTAGACATTACTTGTTGCAAAAATAGAAGCTTTAAATTCGTTTGCCATTTTACTAATTATTTATGATCAAATACTTTTTCCGGATACTTAATAGCCACACTGTATACAAGCTACTCAAAATTAAATAGATACATTATTTTATATGGGACGTGATCGATGGGAGTATGTACGTTACCGTGTTTTAGTAGGTCCACGAAAATATGTTGGGTATGATGATTATTTTGACATACTCATATGAAAGACAAAATATTGTTTTCTATGCCCCTTTTTGAAACTGAATTTTTGCTATAATTATTCGATTTGATCTCTCTTAACACGTTGAGTGTCATGTCAGCAATCTGTGGTTGACACTGAATTTTTCGTTTAGGTTGCGTCATTCACCGGTGGCTGACAATGTAGAATATGATAAAGCCGCGTCACCCACCGGTGGCTGACAGTGTAAAATATTATATAAAACTAAAAAGTTCACATTGTTTTTAGTAATTACTGAAAATTCATTTAAAATTTATTTAATTTTTATTTATTACAGGTTATCATTAAGGAACTTTAGTAGATTTTATTGAAACACGATAAACATAACGCGCGTCTAAGCAGCACGCGTGGCCTGACGGAGATTTCCTTAAGAATTCGTGTGGCGCTCGCTGTGTTAAATACAAAGATAAAGTTTTTAGCTTATAGTACCTGTGTCTGTATAAACCTCTCTGTTATCGACATAACTTTAAAACAAACGATAGCAACAAATGCAATTTTTTTATTTTGAAGATCATACCGGTTGCCACTTGAAAATCTTGACCAAGATGGCTATGTCATAAAAAGTAAAGTGGAGGGAAGTTCTCGGAATAATTTGGAGTAAATTTTCAATTTTAATGAGGGTTTTATGAATGTATGTATTAAAAAAATAAAATAAAATAAAAATCCGAAGCCTATAGTTTAGTTTCTAAGTAATAGACATAAAATTCTACAGAAAACATAGCTTAATTTAGTACGACATGACATTTTGTTTAGACTGTTTTTCCATATAAAGGCATGTGGTAACTTCATTGCGTTCCTTAGCAATGGATTCTATATTAATTTATTAAGGTTTTTTAATTACAGCTAATATAGTACTCCCCCCCCCTTCCCCCCTGGCGGATTTAAAAATATTTATGTGATTTTGGCAAGATGAGTTAAAATATCTATCGCAACTGCGCATGTCAAGATTTTGGCGAAAAACGTCCGAGCTACTTCTGTGCCAAATTTCAAATTTCGCCAAAAGGTCCGAGCTGTTTCATTGCTTTAGCCCGATTTTTCTGAATTTTATTTTAAATATTTTTTTAACTTAATTTGAGAGGGAGAAAGAAAAAGATTTTTTAGTTGGTCTAAATGTACAAAATGTCTACAGGTAAAATATTATCCGTTTTCCGTTCTGTTTATTATTAGAAAGAAAATGACTGAAATAGTTTTTCCTACACCATTGACGTCTCTATAAATTAAATTATCCAGTACCATTATATTTCCTTCTACACCATAGTTCTGTTGTACCAGTAAAGCTTTATTAATACAGTTACTGTTGTCAAACGTAGAGGCGGGGTGGTACAATATAAAAAAAAAAAGTTTCGTTTCTAAAACTATTTTAACTGTTTTAAAAGTACATTCATTTACAACACCTATTATTTTACACTTTTCTGTGTAATCTGTAATAATCTGTTTTGATATTTTTAAATAAATTAGTATTGGTGCCACACCAGATTCCTTTATTTATGTTTGTCTCTAACTTCTTGAAGCATAGGTAACGGGTTATTGTAAGCATGAATATACGAGAAAATTGCATTATTTATCTTATTGAATAATTTATTTCAGTAAAAAAAAAAAAAAAATTATCACATGTGTATTTGTTTCTGTTTTTCTTTTGTTCTTGTTACTTAGGCTACTTTGCACTTACTTAATTTTTAAAGAAGCTCTTCATTTGTTCTAGAGACTTTTTTAAGAGCATTCTAACTTCAAAACTTACATAACTGTATATGGTTTTCTTTATATTCTATTTTTTTTTTTCTTTTTTTCCTTTTGTGTATTTGTGTGTAACTTCCGGAAGCACAGTTACATGTTCCAAGAAATGGGAACTTTAATGTACACATTATTCAACAAAATCCTGAAAAATACCTGTAATTCAGGCAGAGAGGTTGATCTATCCAAGTTCTACGTGATGAGACTAAAAAACCAACGGCAGATGTGCAAATTTTTTTGCTTCGTAACCGCAGCAACGTACTTTTATTATTATTTCCCAAGAGGATATTTAGTGGCTTGAGTGACTACATACAATAACGAGAAAAAAACTCTGATGAATGTACTTAGCCCATCGCAAGGCTACAAAAACCAGAGTGTTTACGACGTGTTCACTAAAGAAAATTATAACAGAGACCGGAAACTGAAATTTCTTACACCCGGAAATAGTGTGAAGAGGGAATTCTTTTCCTAACCCATGCGTGAGATGAATTAAGTCTCATCACATGGGAATAAAAAAATAACAAAGAGCGGAAAGCGTTCATGGATTAAAACACTTAAATTTGCATTAAGAGTTATTATATTGAGAAAATGGTAGTCTTAATTTTCTCATCCTGTTGAAATAAACGAATTTATCAATTTATTTCCCCTTTTTTACGCTTTCCACCAAAAATGTATTTCATATGATAATCATACTGTAATCCTTTAGAATGTAATACACTTTTTGTCTGAAAAAGCGATAAAACTTTAGACTTAATTTTTTTCCTTTTTCTTTTTAACAACAGATAGTTATCAGTTTCTTTTTATTTCAATAAAAACATTACAAGCTCATAAAATAACTATTTTAGGATACTAATCATGAGAAGTAAGTTTTAATTCCAGATAAATGATGCAGATTTATTTAAAAGAAGATAAATGCATATAAGAGGAACTGATATGCAAATTCTCTACTTAGAAAAAATGTATTTGTAAACATTTTTACACATAAACTGTTCTTTTCTATAACATAATACCTGTTGTCATTTTCTTTTACATGAATGTAAAATATTATACACACACACAAAAAAAAAAAAAAAAAAAAAAAAAAAAAAAAACATCATTAATACTTAAAATAAATTTCTTATCACAATAAAACTTCACATGATATGGTCATGTTTTCTAACACATAATACTAATGTTCTGGATATAAATTTTGTCATTTGTTTTTTAAGACCATATAAAAAAGATATTTTCAAAAAAGTCTGTTAAGTATCAGTACAGCTAATTTCTAATTTGAGGATCTCAAATTATATAGTTATGTTTCCTAACATAATATTAATGTTTCAGATATAAACTTCGAGATATGATATTTTGATTTTATAGAAAAAAGATGTTTAAGAAAATTTATTAATTTAATAAACATGCTAATTTGTAATTATTATAAAATGTCAAAAATCTTATGTTTTCTAACATAATACTAATCATCCAGCTATAAATTTTACTTAAATTTCATGTAAAAAAAATGCTTATAGAAAATTTTATTCAATTAAGCTAATTTCTACGCATTTTTCAGATTATGTTTTGACCTTCTAATAGCTAACATATGAATCTTTTTTATATAAATCTGAAGTTGTGATGGTTATTTGTAATTTGAATTTGAAAGTTTGTATCAATTAAAATTTTTTATACCATATTTTTTTATTCCTTATCAAAATTCAATTAAGAAGATTCAATTATTCCCGTAAAAAAATTTTACTTTAACAAAATAATCTGGTGTGGTACACACATGACATTTTCTTACCGTGCATTTCAATACTAAACAGACATATTATCGATTGAGTGGTAAGAGAACAAGTACTATAAATAAACGTACGTACAGTCGGCTGCAAAATTATTCGAGCACTAGCAATAATCCCTGTCTAAAAAAAGTACACTTAATACTGCTTTGTTAAATAAATCCTTATCGAGTCATGTTCTTAGACTGACTAAGAACATGACTCGATAAGGATTTATTTAACAAAGCAGTATTAAGTGTACTTATTTTAGACAGGGATTATTGTTAGTGCTCGAATAATTTTGCAGCCGACTGTAATAAATAATTCAAATTAAACTTAAAAACAGTTTTATTTCACAGATAATTTTGTGAGAGTGCTACTACCTCCCTCGACCCCCCGCTTGACACGACATTTTCTTACCGTGCATTTCAATATTAAGAAAAATATTATCGATTAAATGGTAAGGTAACAAGTACAGTATATAAACGTACGTAATAAATAATTAAAATTAAACTTAGAAACAGTTTTATTTCACAAATAATTTTGTGTGAAGGGTACTACCACCTCCCTCGAACCCCCCGTGAAAATTGTACCTATATTTATATAGAATTGAAGGCTGTTATTACATTTAACAGTTTATTCCAAATCATTCAGATAATTTTCACTCGCACCACACCTTGAAACTTACCAATCTTGCTCACAAGGAAACATTCAAAAGGTGTCGTCTTCAAAAAATATATATGATTCTACTCTTCACAAAACACCAGAAAGTGAAAAAATTATCGGCTGAAATGAATTATAGCGACCACAAAAAATTATCAAAATTAAGCATTTTTGGCGATTTAACGCTGTTAGGCGATAAGTTCCCTAGCACCGAGATTGCCGTGTACGAACAGAACCGTGTTTTGCTTCTCCGCCAAGTACTCAAAATCAATCGCCTAACAGTGTGAAATCGCCAAATATGCTTAATTTTGATAATTTCTTGTGGTCGCTGTAATTCATTTCAGACGATATTTTTTTCACTTTCTGGTGTTTTATGAAGAGTAGAATCACACACACACACACATATATATATATATTCAATATATTTTGAAGACGACACCTTTTGAATGTTTCCTTGTCAGACTTTTCAATTATAAACCTCAAATACAACATTTGAATTGCCTGCTATTATTGGTTTTTAAATTACGCTGATAACAGGCATATACAAAGATCAACCATTAAAAACTTGACTTTAATATTCAAGAAACCTCAAATTACGTAATTATATAAAAAACAAGCGCTGAAAAATTAACTTAAAAAACTACTTTACTTACTGTAAAAGAAAATATTTTTGATTCCTGAGCAGTTTTTCTGGACAGGACAAAATATAGTAAAGCACATCCACCAATTGCATTCAATAATAAAGAATGTTTGGTTACAGGTAGCTATGTATGTCATTTATAAATTATGTACACACCACATTGTATACTTAAATGCAGTCCTATATCAATAACACACAGCACAAACTGAAATGCAATTCTAGCAATTTTCAAGTATAATCTCGCTATATTCTAGTTTTTTGGGGGGGTGACCCCATAAAGGCTGAGTGATTATCATGTCATATTCTACACGAAACCTGCTTTTATGCTCATAAAAAAAGCATGTTCATTGTATTTTGTTTATTTTAGTCCATAGATATTAAACTGTACGCAAATTTTGCCTATAAAGGTAATATATTTGATTTCATTTGGATGTCCCTGTACACGAACATTTGCTTGATCTCAGCGAGAAGCTTAGTGTAGCATCCCTACATGATTAAGACTTAGAATACCGAGTTTGGACTCCCTGGTACTATTTCTTCTTGAGATATGCTGATAACACACACAAAGATACACAGACACATATACACAAACCAACCAGACCTGTTTTTCGGGCTCAGGTGACCTCAAAACATTCAAACATAACAAAAACTCAATTTCGAAAAACTGATTCAAAAACAAAACTTTTCCTACCATACATATAGATAAAAGAAAGTAAAAAGAGTTATTAAAAGTAGGGAAAATACAGATGCTTTAATTAAAAAATAAATAAATAAAATAATCTTTAAAAATAATAATTATAATAAATAATATGCTTTTTTTTTTTAGCTAAAAAAATTAAATTTTACAAATAATTGTAAAGTGCTACATCTACATCTACATTTTTATTTTTATTTTACATATGTGAATAGTAAAATATTGAATAAATTAAAAATCGGACTTTTTCAGTGTTATTCACTTTTGCGAAAAATAAATTAGAACGTAATCTTACGTTAAAGAGCAGAAAAACAAATCATGCATGTGATTTTTATTTTTATTATGATTATTATTTTTTTAAATTATGCAAATTCCATCCTCAAACCTCTTACATATGATGAAACCGCCATTAAAAAAAACTTTGTAAGCAGTTTCAAACATACTTGAAATACAATTTTGAAGGCATCAAATAAATTTTCATCTTGCCTTTGAATTTATTTTCAAGACATCGAATGTATGTAAAAGCACGAGCTGAAATAAACAAGTTTAAAGATCTTATTAAAAAAGCAAAATAAAACACAGATGTTAATTAAAACACCTGTAGCAAGCATTCTAGTTAGAATATGTTTCTGCAATTTGATAGTATGTTGTTTCAGATATGTAAATGATTTTCGTTTAAAAATCTTAAAATTTCAAATTTCAATTAAGTCCCGTTTATAAAATTTACAGTTAAAGTTATAAGGTTTACATAAGATTTTAATACTGCACTCCGTTAAACTCAACAATTGAATGTGTAAAATTGATCCTATATCAACATATTTATGAGTTAAATTTGAAAGTTTCGAATTCGTTTTAAAAGTTATTAAAGTGGGGATATTCATTTCAGGTTTGTAGAGTAGTTTTTCTGTACAGGTATAGTAATTTCCGTTAGACAGTTCGGATTATACTTTATACATTGCCATATTTCCGTATAAGTGAAAAGTTTCCTTTTTCTTGGGTTGATCGTCGCTAGACATCTGATTTACATCTCTTCCATTAAAATACCCAAGATTCTACCCAGAGGTGTTAAAAAAGCAACTTCCACTAATCAATGAAAATAGACAGAAAAATGTGTACAAAGATTTTTTATTGAAGATGCTGCATAAAATAAGAAGGGGAGGTGCCCCTAACGGATAATTTTTTTTTAATCTTACATTCGTAGGTGTTCTAAACTGAAGCGATCAGAAAAGAATGATGAAGTTCCAGCAAAATTGAAATTATCATTACATATTGGCATTAATTTCTTCGTCAGCAAGAACACATAAAAAAGTTTTTTTTTTTTTTTTTTAAGATACTTTACACTTTAATCAAGCTAATAATTTTGAATACACAGAGCAGGATTACCATTTGTATTAACACTTCAATTTCGCCAATCTTTATGTATGAGAAATGAGAAACCACAATGACAGATACTTAAAAATAGATATAATTTAATTCTGTTCAAGGATAATTTTGACTAACTGAATAAAATTACGTTAGCGATTAGGCTATTATTTAGGAGGAACATAAAAATGAAATATATCATGTGTTATTATTTATAAGACGAAATCATGAGATTTTGCTTGCAGAGGGATATTCTTTTATATATACACACACACATATATATATATATATATATATATATATATATATATATATTGGGGGGGGGGGGGAGAAACTATTCGGCGGTTATTAAAGATTAATATTGAATACACGAGTAAATTATTATATAAAGCGTTAAAATAGATCCGAATTTAAAATAAATAGAAAATTTTAAAAATACACGTGATTTCTATATCACATATTTATTTTTATTTATTTATTTTATTTTATTTTATTTTTTTTTATTTTTTTTCAGTGTAACACTAAAAAAACTTTTTTGGTATTTATTGATGATGAAGTCGTGTCTATGAAAGTGCAATTAAATGGCTCCGAAGCTGTCGAAGACAGCTTTAGCAACCTCGACAGCCCTATCTGTATAAAGTAGGTCTACTGGGTCTTCAAAGCCGATATTAAGAAGTTTGGCTTGGATTGCTGGGCAGCTGAAGATGTGTTGGGGAGACAGTGGGATGTCGTCTGGGCAGTGTGGTATGTATTCAAAAATTAAATTAAAATTTCTTCGGAATATATAATTTTAGTTATGTTCATAGCAAAATTTAACTATATAGAAATTTTATTTAATAAAAAATACTTATAAAAAATATATTTAGTATTTTGTTAATAAAATATTATTTTTTAACTGTACTTAATTTATATGATTTAGCCACTTATTTTAATGTAAAAAGTTAATTGATGGACAACAGTTTTTCATTATTATTGTTATTATTGTTATTATTTGTACTTTTTAACCAAATTAAAATAACATGCAAACTCTTTATAAAGAATCGAAGAAAAATTAAAAATATATATATACATTATTATTATAATAATTGTAAATTTATAACATCTATTTTAAATCTGAAATAGTTATTTAAATCCATAAATGTTAGATAGCAGTATTAGAAGTAAAATGTAACGTGCTTATTTATGAAAAGAAACCTGTAACTTATCATTTTCGAAGCAAAAATACCTGTAATTGAGAAAGGCTAAATATGCACAAAATAAGCAAATAAATAAGTAATGAAAAAAAAATGATAGAAATGTAATATTAGTAATAATAATAAAAATAAATAATAGTTTGAGAGCAGGATCATACAAAAGAATTCAGATACATTACAGGTTATCAGTTGGTAATGATTGAAAATTCATTTTCAATTGTGTTGAATGACTGACTAAAATTTTTGCTTACTATATGATGCATTTACAAATATAGGCACTAAATAGGTCTATTTAAAAGCTGTCGAATATACAGATTTCTATGTGTTAAAATTGACGCGACTATTTTTTTATTTATGTTATAAGACCCTTAAAGAAGTTTTCACTTTGGTTGCTCGATCTTAATAGGTCAATGGACACTAAAAAATCACCAAAATATCGACAAATAAAATATGCTCAAAGACATTGAAATTAGCGCATGCATATAACTACAGTCAGATCCGATATGTAAATTATCCAAATTTGGTGCCAATGCGCATGGCAACACACGCTGCAGTGGCGCTGCAATCAGTAAGTGGGCTATATATCAACCGGCACATAGTGGAAGATTCATAAACGTGTAACGATCTCATATCGACTCTAGAGGGACTTTAGTAAACGAAAAATGCCAGGTAGACATGTGAGAAAACATTTCTCACAGATAAGCGAGTTTGAGAAGGGCCTGATCATTGTGCTTGAAAACTGCAGGCTGGTTGACGCGCCGTGTTGCTCGCCACGTCATCCGTTCTGAGTCTGCCGTTAGAACATGTTGGGAGCAGAGGACAGGAGATGGTACCACGTGCGGAGAAATGGGTCTGGATCAACCAGGAAGACGACAAAGCGAGAGGATCGAAGGATCGTGAGACAAGCGCTCGTGGACCCTACAGTGACTCGTTCCATGATACAATCAAATGTAGGGGTACCAGATGTTCCAAAAACCATTTCCAGATGGCTTACAGAGTCTAATCTGCAATGCAAGCGCCCTTTTTGTGTACTAATATCGGCAGCATCGTCTACAGTGGTGCCAAGCCAGAGTGACGTGGAATGTTACAGACTATCAAAAAGTTGTGTTTAGTGACGAATCTCGATTTGTTTTGGGGACAGATAATAACCTCGTGCGGGTATGGAGACGTTCTTTTGAAAGTTACAATCCCCTCCCCCCTCGCTATCGCGCGACACTACACCGCTTGCACAGCAGGCGTAATGGTCTGAGGGACCATAGCCTATGATAGCCGATCCTCTCTTATTGTTATACGTGGAACCTTAACTGGGCAGCTTTATGTTGACGACATTTTTCAACCCCACGTGGGACCTTTCCTCAACAGTCTTCCACAGGCAATTTTTCAGTAAGATAATGCTCGTCCGCATAAAGCTGGAGTTGCTCAAGACTTCCTACGTCATATACAGACTCTACCATGGCCGGCCCACTCCCCGGACCGATCTTCTATAGAGCATGTGTGAGACCAGCTGAAACGTCAGATGCTACTGTGTCCCTCTGTACATGATCTAGAGGTGGCTGTTCAAGATCTGTAGGCCCATCTGCCTCAGGACAACATCAAACGTCTAACCAATTCAATGCCGAACCGTGTTGCGGCATATATTGCAGCAGGAGGCGGTTCGACGCGATACTGAAGTTGTACTGTATTTGTCTGATTGGACGCATTCTATTTGTTAATTGTCTACATTTTAGGATCAAGTGAAACTCTCATCTGTATGATTAAATGTATTAAATTTCATTTCAATCCAATGCTTCCTTCTTGGCGCGCTATTTTCAATGTCCCTGAATATATATTAGTGTTTCAAAAAATAATCTGCAAAATATGGCGAATTAAATAAAATTAAAAGTTTATATAGCAAGACGATTGAGCTATACCTATAAGAATAAGGATTACACTTACCTGTAAGAATTTTTTTTTTTTCATCAAAACGAGAGAAAAAAAATTAAATTTAAATTTAAAATATTATTTATTTAAATTTAAAATATTTCATACAACTATAAAAGTTATAGTAACAACTTTTTATGGACATCTATATATTAATACGCAAACATAAAATTTGTTGTACGTTTTTAGCTTATTTTTAATAAGAAAAGAGGCTTAAAGTAGCATTTGTTCGATAAGTATGGTTAATGTGAGTTGCAGGAAAAAAAAAAATATTTTCTTATGATGTCAAGAAAGCATACAAGAATACTTATATTTTAACATACTTTGTGTATTCATTAGTAAGTTACTTTTTACTTTCTCTTACCATATATATGGTAGAGTAGAGAATGCATTGTTTTAGAGTCCAATTTTCGAAATTGAGATTTGCAATTTTTACACACTTTAAAATTTCCATAGATCAGGTTTTTGCGGTTGATTTGTGTCTGTTATTAGTATATCTCAAGAATAAATCGTAGCAAGAAGTTCTAAAATCTGTATCATATATGGATACTAGAAATTTTCGTTGAAATCAAGCAAATGATTCATGTACAGGGAAATCCAAGAGAATTCAAATATATAATATCTATCAGTTTAATATCTATAGGCTACATTAAGAAAAAATGGAATGGACGTATACTTTTTATATTGATAAAAGCACTTTTCGTATGGAATATAGTATGAAAATTATTCACCATTCCTTTACAGGGCTACCCCCCCCCCCCCCCAAAAAAAAAAAAAAAAAAAAAATGGATTATAGTGGAATTATACTTGAAAATTATTGGAAGTGCAATTTAAGGTTGTGCTGTCTATTATTGCTGTAGGACTATATGTCCAATGTGTCGTGTACATAATTTATAGAAATTATATAGGATTACCAATAATTCAGCGAAAACATTCTATTTTGATTGAATTTAATGGGTGAAAATGTTTTACTACCATTCATCATGTCCAGGAAAACTGCCCAGGAATGAAAATTAATCCCTTATACCTCTACGTTGAATAGAGTATTAGAAGTTAAATTTTTAGCTCTTGTTTTTTGTATAATTACGCGTTTTGTAGTTTTCGACAGTCGATCTTTGTGGATTTCTGTTATCAGCATGACTTAAAACAAATAGTTGCAGGTAATTCAAGTGACGTACTTTGAAACTAATATGAGGTTGCTACTTCAAAAGTTTGACTAAGGTTGATAAGGTTCAAGGAGTGGTGCGGGGGGAAATTGTCTGAATAATTTGGAATAAAATTTTAAATTTAATAACGGCCTTTAGTTCTATATAAATGAACGTACTATACTGAAACGAAGTTGTGAGGGGACGTTAGCCCCCCTCACACAAAATTATATGCCAAATAAAATTGCTCCTAAACCTAGTTTAAATATTTTTAAACTCAGGTTTATATACAGTACTTGTTATTTTTCCCCTTAATCTTCAATCTGTCTTATTAAAAATGCAGGGTAATAGAAATGTGGTAATAGAAATATGAATGTCCCATCACATTATTTGTTTTACTCATATACACATAATCTTTTGTATTAAAACTTGCTACAGAAGAAAACTTTTAAATCTACTCGTGCAAATTTTTAAAATCCTAAGCTCGTGATTTAGCTTTTTACGAAAGTATTGTTTTAGGTCAAATTTTCGAACGTGAGTTTTTGTTATATTTACATGTTCTGAGGTCCACTGAATAAGAAATCATGTTTTTAGCGAATGGTCTGTGTATCTGCCTGTGTGTCTGTGTGTGTGTTATCAGCATATCTCAAGAACAAACAGTATCAGAAATTCCAAACTCGGTATGCTAAATGTGTATCATATAGGGATGCTACACTAAGCTTTTCGTTGAGAAGAAGCAAATGGTTCGTGTACAGGAACACCCAAGAGAACTCAAATACATTACGTCTATGGGGAAAATTGCAGGTAAGTAGAGTTTAAAATCTATAGACTGCACTAAATAAAATGAAACGAATATATATTTTTTGTAATAGAGATAGTCAACTGGGAAAATATTTTTGTGTATGTAGGAGCCTCTCCGTTCCCACCTCGAGGGGAGTAAATTTTCATGATGGGTATCTTTCAAAAGAGCTCGCCAATACCTTTAAAACGAATGGTTAAACCATCGATCTGCAATAATTTAAAATTAAGTTATCGATTTTTTTTTTTTTTTTTTTTTTTTTTTTTATATGTAATATTGAGAATAAATTCAACTTTTTTTGGATATTTAGTGTTATACTACTTCTCTAACATGGAAATCATGGAAGATAATTTTTTTAACAATAATTTTAATAAATTATTTTTACTGAGTGAATTTGTACAGGAAAATATAGAAGAAAGTCGTGTGGTGGCTACAACAGACTAGTTATTTGTTGTTAGTGGATGTGCTTTTCTAATAATATTTTACCATTTCCAGGAAAGCTGTTCGGGAATTGAAATAAGTTCCTCATAGAGATATGGTAAATAATGTATGTTTTAAGCTAAATATTCATTGCTTTTTCTTTTTGTATATTTACACGTTTTCAGGCTTCCTAATTACCGTAGTCAAGTTTTTTAACGTTTGATCTTTGTCTGTGTCTGTTAGAGTAAGTTAAAAACAAATAATATCAGGCGATCAAAATGACGTATTTTGAAGTGAATACGTTTGTTACTAGAAAAGTTTGTTCAAGATTGATAAGTTTCAAGGAATTGTGCGTGGGAAAATTGTCTGTATAATTTTCAGTAAACTCTTAATTTTAATCACAAAATTAAATTCTATATAAATGTAGGTGCATTAATGAAACGGGTGGTTGAGGTGGGCTACAACCCACCTCACACAGAACTAATTATCATATAAAACTCTTTCGAAGCCTATTTTGAATTGTTTAATATAGGTTTACATAACAGTACTCGTTATCTTACCTGTTAATCTCCAACTTGTATTTATAGTATTAAATTTCAGGGTAAGAGAAAGTCGTGTGAGTGACACACCATATTATTTTACTTTCTCTTACCCGTAAGGTAGAGAAAGTATTGTATTTGAGTCAAATTTTAGAAAGCGAGTTTTTGTTATATTTACACGTTTTGAGGTCCCTTGAGTCCGAATATCATTTTTTTAGCGGTTGGTCTGTTTGTGTATCTGTGTGTCTGTCTGTTATCAGCATAGGTCTGTACATAAACTTCAAAAGATATACGGCTACAAATATTTAAGCGATAACATTCTTTTTTATTGTTAGTGGAAGTGCTTTACTATAATATATTATCATGTCCAGGAAATCTGTTCAGGAATTGAAATGAATTCCTTATAGACATAATGTATGTTTTAAGCTAAATATTCAGCGCTTGTTTTTTTTACATATTTACACATTTTGTGGCTTCCTGATTACCGAAGTCAAGTTTTTTAACGTTTGATCTTTGTCTGTGTCTCTTAGAGTAACTTAAAAACGAATAATTTCAGGAGATCCTAAAATTGTATTTTCAAATTAATGTAAGTTTGTTGCTGGAAAAGTTTGATCAATACTGATAAGTTTCCAAGGAATGTTGCGTGTGAAAGTTGTCTGAATAATTTTATGTGAACTCTTAATTTTAATAACAGATTTAAATTCTCTATAAATGTAATATAACGTGATGTTAAACAGAACTAATTATCATATAAAACTCTTCCGAAACCTAATTTGAATTGTTTTATCATAGGTTTATATAAAAGTACTCGTTATCTTACCTCTTTGTCTCCAACCTCTATTTATAGTATTCAGTTTCAGGGTAAGAGAAAATCGTGTGAGTGACACACCAGATTATTTTATTTTCCAAACTTATTACAAAGGAAAATATTGTAGATTTGTGAAATGGATTTTGTATCTCGCATAGCTCAAAACGAATGGTTAGACAGTGTTGCAAATTCATATTTGTGACTGTCAGGACGTCTAGTTTAACACCTCCAACTTTGGTCTTGACACGAGTTCCACTTTTAGAGATATTTACAATTTTACACGATTTTTCGTGATGTATACATGTGTGTATATATGTGTGTGAGGGAACACGATATCGTCTAAACATTTTGTTCGAATGAGCTAAAAGTTGGAACGTATGTTATATTTCTTCGTAGCACGCTCTGCATAGATTTTGGTGATCTAGCACTTATATATATATTTGCAAGGGTATAACAAAAATGTCTTTATTATTATAGCCTATGGGCTGAAATTATTGAAACTGCGGTAACATCTCAATATCTTATCCGCTTTAGCTAATATATATATATATATATATATGTATGTTATAGGTCACCCTCACATGAACTATATAGATTTTGATGAATCTAATAATAATAGATTTTTTATTGGGCCACAACAAAACATTCTTTATCATTATGGCCTACGGATTGAAATTACTTAAAGTGCGGTAAGCTCTGAATGCCTTATTCCATTGAGCTAAAAATTTATATATGTGTTATAAGTCACCACCGCGCAAACTGTATAGACTTTGGTGAGTCTAGCACTTATAGATTTTTACAGGGACACAACGAAAATTCTTTGTAATTATAAACTGTGGTCTCAAATTATTTGAAGTAGAATAGTGTTAAACGTCTTATTTGATTGAGCTGATTAATTTCAGGCTTCTCTTGTTTTAATTTTAATGTCCAGAAAGTCGAATGGAGTCATTCCAGATTAATCAAATTTCCCTTTTTGAGAATGCTGCTCATATCCTACACTTTAAGCAGTAATAACATATTTATAGATAAGTGAGGATGTGAGATCACACACGCTCAAATTAGAACTGGAAAGCTGTGGAAGTGGCGAAGTTTGGGCGTTTCAGCTGTATGTCAAGTATTTTTGTGAAAATGGTTTAGTGTTAATTTGCGAAGTGATTCTTCAGTCCATTTAAATAGCACATTTAATAAATCGGCGTGCACATGAGAGATTCCAACGCACATTGTAGATGTGCTTTTTGGAAATTACTTTTTCGTATGGTGAGTTTACCAGTTCAAACCGACACTACTTACACCAGATTAGATACGCTGAAAAAAAATTCTGTAACTGACATCTAGAATCCACTTATTCATTCTAGATGAAGGCAGAATATATATATATATATATATGTTTTTTTTTTTTTTTTTTTCTCATTGTACACACTTTTTTCTCTACAAGTAAAGGATAAAGATATTCCAGTGAGTAATCAACTTCTCCTCAACCCGCTGCCATTTTATATATATATATATATATATATATATATATATATATATATACATATATATACAGTGAAACCTCTCAAGTTGGACACCCCTTTAAGTTGGACACCTCTCTAAGTTGGACACTTTTTCTCGGAACGGAATGTATCCATAGGATTAACATTATGTCCAACCTCTATAAGTTGGACACCCCTCTAACTTGGAAGTTGGACAGTCAAATACTGTCCTAAGTTGGACACTTTTACCCAATGAGACAGGAAAAAAAGATATAAAACTTCCGTTTTCTCACTTTTTTTTAGAAATTTTACTTATCCCTTTTAGAAATAGCTGTAAATATCTAAAAAACAATGTTTCTTGTCACAATATATTCATCTCTGTCTCATCTTGTAAAAAAATATTTATTTTCTTCAATTGAAAAGTTCACAAATAACTGAATTTTGGCGCATAATGGAAGAGTCTTTCTTTTTATTGATTTGCATGAATTGTTTTTGTCCTTTTCTCCAGGAAATATCCAATAGAGATCTTACAGGCATGTTCTGACTTAGACTGTTTTAAAATGAGCATTAGACAATACATTTCGGTTGTTAGGGTTCCTCTTCATTTGTCCCTTTTATTTTTCCTACCAAGTTTTACTTGAGCGTATAATTGCACTAAACTTAATATGTGAGAGATCTATCTATAGTGAAAAAATATGCTGATTCAATATGGGTGCATATCAATCGACAGGTGTCTCTGAGTAGTGTAAAAAGGACAGTTCTGCAACAGGGTGGAGGGACGGAGGGACGATGAGGGACGCGCGGAGCCACGGAGCTGCCACTCCGCGCCTCCACCCTAGACCCTTATCATCCCTCCGCCCACCACCGTGTCGCAGAACGTGTCCTTTTTTGCACTACTTAACCATCATCTTGGACGATGGTTCTGTTGCCATTCAAATATTGTAAAGTATTTAAACTTTTTGCGCGTTTGAAAATGAATTTCGGTACTTAGTACTTTTCGCAATGGACAGGGAAGTTGATTGACTGAAACAAAGGTAGATGAGTACTATATAATTAAAAACATTTAATGAATGGTATATAGATTTTAATATTTAGGTGTTGCCACGGGAGAATAGAAACTTTTTAAGAGTTGTCTTTCGGGGATTATAAATTGATTACAGAATTAAATAGAAATTTTCCTATGTATTTCAGGGAATTTGACAAAATAAAACAAAGGGTCGATGTGTATTATAGAATTAAAAACATTGAATGTGAAGGGTATAGACATTAAAATTTGGGTGTTGCCATTGGAAGAGTATAAATAATTTCCGGTGGGACTTAACATTTTTGACTGAATGAAACATTGAATGACTGAAGTTAATTAACATCAGTAACAATTTATGAGTATTTTAGAAACTTAGCATTCTTAGAGATTAAAAATATATTGTGTTAAGATAAAAAATAAGGAATTTAAATAGGAGTTCATACTTTTAGTGATGTCATTGTAAATTTATGTTAGTAAATTTTTACAGAATTAAATAGAAATTTTCGTATTTTATGGATTAACACATAGATTTAAAAGCAAAACAAATAATTTAACATTCATTAAAAATGTAAGACACTTAAAAATTCTAACTTTATTTTAACACTAAATAAGTTTCACTTTTTAAATTTATTTAGACTATCTTAGATATAACATTATTACTTTCGTTAAAAATTGAACACACATGCACAGAAGTTTTTAATCAGTTAATAAATTTTGTATATAGTTATGTTATATAAACTTAATATAATAAAAATTATATAAAACACATAGTGTTATTTAGACTATCTTAGAAATAATATTATTACATTCGTTAAAAATTGAACCCACATGCACTTTAAAAAATTACTATCATATAAATGAAACTAAATATAATAAAAATTATGTAAATTAAACTTTATATTCTCACTAAAAAAGTTTAACATTTCTTTAAACTCTATCTTACATTCGTTAAAAATTTAACAGAAGTTTTTAATCAGTTAATAAATTTTGTATATAGTTATGTTATATAAACTTAATATAATAAAAATTATATAAAACACATACTGTTATTTAAGCTCTAACTTTGAAATACTATTTTTACATTCTTTAAAAATTGAACACTCATACACTTTAAAAAATTACTATCATATAAATTAAACTAAATATAATAAAAATTATGTAAATTAAACTTTATATTCACACTAAATAAGTTTAACATTTCTTTAAACTCTATCTTACATTCATTAAAAATTTAACAGAAGTTTTTAATCAGTTAATAAAATTTGTATACAGTTATGTTATATAAACTAAATATGATAAAAATTATATAAAACACATACTGTTATTTAACCTCAAACTTTGAAATACTATTTTTACATTCTTTAAAAATTGAACACACATACACTTTAAAAAATTACTATTATATAAATGAAACTAAATATAATAAAAATTATATAAAACACGTACTGTTATTTATGCTATAACTAAACAAATACGGTAAACAAAAGTTTCAAAATCAGTAAATGATGATATATATGTTATAAATTAAACTGAATACAATAAAAATTATTTAAATTAAACTAAATATAATAAAAATTATATTAATTAAACTTTATATTCTCACTAAATAAGTTTCACACTTATTTAAACTCTAACTTACATTCGTTAAAAATTGAAGACATGCACTTTAAAAAATGACTATCATATAAATTTAAAAAAAATTACTATCATATAATAATATTAATCTAAAAAATGCATAAAAAGATATATAGTAAAGTTATAAATTTAAAAAAATACTATCATATAATAATATTAATTTAAAAAAAAAAAAAAAAAAAAAAAAAAAAATACTATTATATAATAATATAAATTAAAAAAATTACTTTCATATAATAATATAAATTAAAAAAATTACTTTCATATAATAATATTAATTAAAAAAATGCATACAAAGATATACAGTAAAGTTATAAAATAAATAAATAAATAAAAAATAAAATAAATAAAAATAAAAATAAAATAAAAATGACTATCCTATAATAATATTAATTTAAAAATACATACAATGTTTAAAATCAACAATTAAATTTTATATACATTATAATTAACTAAACTTTATGCTGTTACTATTAAATAAATTTATCCTAACACGAAAACTTTACATAAGCAAAAAAGCTATAAGTATATGAATATGTTATTTAAATTAAACATTATATTGATACTACACAAATATTATTTAACATTTATTCGAGTTTAACGCTGTAATATAATTTAAACTATCTTAGTTGATTTAAATGAAACAGGTAAGTACTTTTAAACTTGAAATAATAAAAATAAGTTCTTTTTATAAAATAATTGATATAAACTATAATAATAAAAAGGATTAGTTATATTTAAAAACTATCAGCTACTAAAAGTTATTTTGTATTAAACATTTCTAAATAAATTACATAAAAATTCAATGCATCATTTTAAATGAAAATAAGCAGTTTCCTTAAAAAACAGATAATGCGGAATATTCTATGAGTCAGTTATCACCTGCAACGGAAAACCCCTACAGCTGATGAATCATGTGTAATCCACACTATCTCATATAAAGATTAAGTTAAAATCATTAAAACAATACAGCGAATAATTAGGAAAATGCAATAATTTTTTCACAAAGCATATCATACAATGAGTTTAAACGATTATTACCTATCTATCACTTAAACGGTATTTAAATAAATAAATACATATAAAAGTAAGTTAAAAAATAAAAATTCGTTTGTGAAAGGAGTTTTATATATTGCAAAAATTAGTTTTACTCAAATAATTTCTAAACATACACAAGTTAAATGAAAACTTTTGTAGGGTAACAAAATAAAAAGTAGTTTTATTTATGCAAAATTTAGTTTTATATAAACAAAAAAGTTTATAGTGTAACAATAAAAAAAGTTTATAGTATAACAATAAAAAATTCCTTATAAGTAAATACCAATAAAAAATATTTTTTAAATTAATTTCTCTCTCTTCAATAAAACAATAAAAATTTCTTATATAACTTTCGTAAAGTTTTAATAAAATTTCTATTATAAACAAATATATTTACTAGAGTATACATATTAAGATATTACGTATAGAGTAGAGATACATATTAAGTTAAATAAATTATCAAATAGTAATAATAAATTATAAAACTTACTTAAAATTGAAGAAATTTCCCTTAGCGAAATGCAACCTTCAATCTTCCACACAAATGTGAGAAACTGTTTTATCGCTAGACGATGACTCATACAGATAAGAATGTTGAATCATACCTATCTTAGTATAATGTTGTTAGAGCTCTGTGTTTTTACAATAATATAAAATAGTTTATAGAGATCATTTATTTAATATCAGTTGTAAACTACATTTAAATAATGCAATAAGAGTTGAATTCCGCAATTAACCTATTAAAATATTGAAATATTTTTAATTTTTTTTATTTAATTTTACTTTTTTTAATTATGCTAAGAAAATAATGAGATCAAAACAGAATTATTTTACGATAAGTCGCGCTTTTTATATTTAATAAAATGTAACTATAATTTTTAATGAAAGGTTTTAAAATCACTTAATAGGATAAAATTAAAAACAGAAATCTTATTGTTTTAGTAATTATTTTCTCTAGTTATAAAACTAAGTAATAAACTATCTATAAATAATAAGATACCAAGAGAGGTTTTTGTATAATAACTATATATTATTTTAATATATGCATTACATCGCAAGGTAAAATTTTCAACTTATTTATACGGATTGAAGTAATAAAAATTACTCATTTGCATATCCACTAAATTTTATAAGTTGGATATAGGATTTAAAATACTAAACAATAATCCTTATGAGAGAATTGGGATGACACTTTCACAGAAAGAAATTGTCCTTTATAATAAGATTTGCTCAGAATGTCTAAGTGAAAATAACTTACCGTGAATCATACTGGAATCAAACAGTTGTATTCGAATTTATTGTTTTTAGTTAATGAAACTTCTAATGAGACAATTAATTTTACTAGCACATAAATGTAATTTTTTATATTATTCCTATATAGATAAAATTTTAAATAATTCATTAAGTGTTAAACTTTGCATTTAATCGATTAAATAAATAAAGTTTTACTAAAATATAAGTGTAATTTTTAATGAACGGTTTTGAAATCACTTTAACTTTATAACAAAAAACTAAAAAGAGGTTTTAAAATTACTTAATAGGATAAAATTAAAAATCTTATTGTTTTTAGCAATTATTTTATCTAGACTAAGTAATAAATTTTTAAATTATTTATAAATGATCGGATAGTAAGAGATTTTTATATTATAACTATATATTATTTTAATATACGCCTTGTAGTTAAGTCAGTTTTAGAGAAAAAATCCCAACGGGTAGGTTGATGAGTTGGAATATTCTATTATACTTAAAGAATCCAGGTACGGAAAAACCGAAATACAATACGCGGAAAAACAGGCGAGATTTTCGGCTAAAACTCCAAAGCAGTTGACGGTAAACATAGCACACCGTAAAACAACCTACTCACACGACAGCCAAACTAAGAATGAAGGGAAACGTTGAGTTGTAACACCTTATCTACTAGAGATAAGGGGGAATTCCCCATGACTCACCCCTCGTTCGTTCATGTACACCATCTTACGAGAAAGTTCGTGAAGGATCGGTGAGGAGTTTGAATAATTTGCATAACCGCTAAATTGTATAAGTGAGAATCTTTTAATGTGAGTATTATAGTAATGATAAATTTATTTCATAATCGATAACTCATCAGGTTCACACCTTATATAAAACAATACTATATTTAAAAGTTTTACTATAGAATAAACATTCACATATGGATATTCATAAGGTTTAAGACTATATGAGGATCCTATAAGCGAAATGCATGAGAGTCTTTCTAAGGAATCCTATTGCATATTTAAGCAGGTTTTAGAGAAAACCATGAAATACTCCAGTCGAGTAGGTTGATGAAATGGCATCGAACCCAACACTTCCCCTTTTACCATAGAATCGTGCACTAATCACAAGGTTAATGAGTCATGCAGTTGTATTGAAACTTATTGATTACAAGTCTAAACTTATACCATTAAATATTTAACTGTTGGTTCTATAAGTGGATTGCTCTGTGTGGGAGTCTTTCTATAGTTAAGCGAGTTTTAGTGAAAACCAAGAAAAACTACAAACGGGTAGATTGTTAAGTTGAATTCGAACCTAGCATTACACATTGAATCGTTTGATCTTCTAAAATTCTTGTAACAACATGTTTGTGAACTTTATAAGAAAATGCTTAATAGGGTTTGCATGCGTTAGCTATATTAAACACTTAATTTTTAACATACATTAAGGTTAGTGGATGAGTGTATGTAGGTTAGTGGATCAGGTAATTCATTTAAAACAAAAATATAATAAGGGTCGATTGAAACAAAGGGTTTGCAGTTTTAGAGAAAAACCAAGAAAAAAAATCCCAAAGGGTAGGCTGATGAGTTGGAATATTCTATTATACTTAAAGAATCCAGGTACGGAAAAACCGAAATACATTATGCGGAAAAACAGGGGGGATTTTCGGCTAAAACTCCAAAGCAGTGGACGGTAAACATAACACACCGTAAAACAACCTACTCACACGACGCCCAAACTAAGAATGAAGGGAAACGTTGAGTTGTAACACCTTATCTACTAGAGATAAGGGGGAATTCCCGGAAAAGATGACTCACCCCTGTGGATCTTCCGAGAAAGTTCGTGAAGGATCGGTGACGAGTTTGAATAATTTGCGTAACCGCTAAATTGTATAAGTGTGAATCTTTTAATGTGAGTATTATAGTAATGATAAATTTATTTCATAATCGATAACTCATCAGGTTCACACCTTATATAAAACAATACTATATTTAAAAGTTTTACTGTACAATAAACATTCACATATGGATATTCATAAGGGATAAGACTATATGAGGATCCTATAAGCGAAATGCATGAGAGTCTTTCTAAGGAATCCTATTGCATATTTAGGCAGGTTTTAGAGAAAACCATGAAATACTCCATCCGACTAGGTTGATGAAATGGATTCGAACCCAACACTTCCCCTTTTACCATAGAATCATTCACTAATCACAAGGTTAATGAGCCATGCAGTTGTATTAAAACTTATTGATTACAAGTCAAACTTATACCATTAAATATTTAACTGTTGGTTTTATAAGTGGATTGCTCTGTGTGCGAGTCTTTGTAACTTATAGTTAAGTGAGTTTTAGTGAAAACCAAGAAAAACTACAAACGGGTAGATTGTTAAGTTGAATTCGAACCTAGCATTAAACATAGAATCGTTTGATCTTCTAAAATCCTTGTAGCAACATGTTTATGAACTTTATAAGAAAATGCTTAATAGGGTTTGCATGCGTTAGCTATATGAAACACTTAATTTTTAACATACATTAAGGTTAGTGGATGAGTGTCAGGTAATTCATTTAAAACAAAACTATAATAAGGGTCGATTGAAACAAAGGGTTTGTAGGTTATAATTATAGGATAAAACGTTATGTGTTTCGAAAACCCTTCATCAAGATTGGAACAACCGTTTCGAATGATACTCGCCCTTCATTAGATAGACTTAAACTTTTATTTTCACAGAATGAAACAAAACGATAGTGGATTTACAGTTATTGAAACCCCAACTTATAAATAATTCGACTTTCATTAAAAATGCAACTCGCATATACACATTGAAACAATCAATAAATTTTATATTATCACAATGCATTAAATAAGTTTCCCGTTTAACATTCAAGATGAATTTATTTTTACATTAATTAAGAATTGAACACATATTAATTTTTAAAATAACTATTTTTTTAAAAAGTTTTGAAACAGCTAATAAAATTTATAAGCTTTTACAATTAAATAAATTTAGCATATAAGAAAGTTTTACATCACTCGGTAAAATTTTATATATAGGCAATAAAAGTGATACACATTATAAACTCATAAAATAAATTTCACACTTAACATTTAAACTCTAACCAATCAATCTTAAAGCAATTTTTTATCTTTTGTACATAATCTTAAACCTTTTGTTTCTATTGTAAAGTGAAGTATGACTCATGCTTTAATTAAAATCTCTAATCAAAATTATGAGAAAGTAAAGTTTAGGAAACACCTATGTATTATAAGTAAATTAATAAAGTATAAATATTCATGTTTTTTCAGTTAAGTAAAAAAGTTATACAATTAATTTTACAGAGTACTTAAAAAATAATGTATAATTAAGTTTAAGAATTTTTTTTTTTTTTTTTTTTCTATAGTATGTATATATAAATTTTTAGTTAGAAAGTTTTTATTAAAATACAATATTCAAAGTTTTGTACGATATTAATTTACATTGCATCTAAAACTTTAAATATATAGAAACAATTGTACATTTGGTTTTGTCTGAAGCATATATAAATAATAAAATCTTATTCAGTTTAGTTTTTAAAACACCATAAAGATTTCAGACACACATATTTTTATATTGTTTAAATAAAATTTTTAAAATGAAACAATATTAATGTTATAAAATAATACACTCAGCATGACTCACCGAGTGTGCTATTCCATCAAATTATTCCGCATACATCTAATAACATGTCTGACTTAACTATATACTGAATTACCATTATTTCAGAAAAAGTTGGGACTTACCTTAAAACACGTCCTACACCCTTGACAGACTTGAAGAAAATGAATGATACGAGACATTCTTATCAGCGACGCCAGGTCACGAGGTCAGTGACGTCACGAATGATGTGATTGGCTATGCTCAGTCACGTGATCATGACGTCATCTTCTCATCAATGATGTCACCGATTGCTTATCAGCTAGCACAACGCGCGGAAATGTCCTTCAGTACGCAGTGAAAAATATTCAAAGTCTACGGGACATTACTCGAAACGATTCCATTGTCTTATACGGTAAATTGAAATATAACACGCGGAAAAAAGATCGACATATACCGGAGAAACTATGCATACTGCCCGATGAAAATAAGCCGCACAGCTAAGCAGATGCTACCAGGATGAGAGTCAAAATCCAACTGAATTCAAACAATATGACAAGGTCTATAAATCTCCCGTGTTGATTAGACGGTTTTGATGAGTGGGTTTTCCCCCACACCTAAGCAGAATGGAGAAGTCATAGGTTTTCCCTCACCTATCTCTTAATTAAGTTTCTTAATTAAAACTATGTAAATATTAGTGTTCAAGTAGATTCATGTTCAGACATGCTTAGACATGTTTACGATGAGTCATCGTTTGATGAGTCATCGAACAGATTATACTTATTAAATTTATGTTGTATAAAAGTTAGGTTTATTAAATCTTTAACTAGGAGAGCATATGATAAACATGAAAGATTTACATAAAATTTACATAGTTTTAATTAGAAAACATAATTAAGAGATATTTGAAAGACTTACATCTAATTTGCATAATTTTAATTAAGAAACTTAATTATGTTTTCTAATTAAAACTATGTAAATTTTATGTAAATCTTTCATGTTTATCATATGCTCTCCTAGTTAAAGATTTAATAAACCTTAACCTAATTTAATAAACCTCACTTAACTATAAGTTACAAAGACTCGCACACAGAGCAATCCACTTATAAAACCAACAGTTAAATATTTAATGGTATAAGTTTGACTTGTAATCAATAAGTTTTAATACAACTGCATGGCTCATTAACCTTGTGATTAGTGAATGATTCTATGGTAAAAGGGGAAGTGTTGGGTTCGAATCCATTTCATCAACCTAGTCGGATGGAGTATTTCATGGTTTTCTCTAAAACCTGCCTAAATATGCAATAGGATTCCTTAGAAAGACTCTCATGCATTTCGCTTATAGGATCCTCATATAGTCTTATCCCTTATGAATATCCATATGTGAATGTTTATTGTACAGTAAAACTTTTAAATATAGTATTGTTTTATATAAGGTGTGAACCTGATGAGTTATCGATTATGAAATAAATTTATCATTACTATAATACTCACATTAAAAGATTCACACTTATACAATTTAGCGGTTACGCAAATTATTCAAACTCGTCACCGATCCTTCACGAACTTTCTCGGAAGATCCACAGGGGTGAGTCATCTTTTCCGGGAATTCCCCCTTATCTCTAGTAGATAAGGTGTTACAACTCAACGTTTCCCTTCATTCTTAGTTTGGGCGTCGTGTGAGTAGGTTGTTTTACGGTGTGTTATGTTTACCGTCCACTGCTTTGGAGTTTTAGCCGAAAATCCCCCCTGTTTTTCCGCATAATGTATTTCGGTTTTTCCGTACCTGGATTCTTTAAGTATAATAGAATATTCCAACTCATCAGCCTACCCTTTGGGATTTTTTTTCTTGGTTTTTCTCTAAAACTGCAAACCCTTTGTTTCAATCGACCCTTATTATATTTTTGTTTTAAATGAATTACCTGATCCACTAACCTACATACACTCATCCACTAACCTTAATGTATGTTAAAAATTAAGTGTTTAATATAGCTAACGCATGCAAACCCTATTAAGCATTTTCTTATAAAGTTCACAAACATGTTGTTACAAGAATTTTAGAAGATCAAACGATTCAATGTGTAATGCTAGGTTCGAATTCAACTTAACAATCTACCCGTTTGTAGTTTTTCTTGGTTTTCACTAAAACTCGCTTAACTATAGAAAGACTCCCACACAGAGCAATCCACTTATAGAACCAACAGTTAAATATTTAATGGTATAAGTTTAGACTTGTAATCAATAAGTTTCAATACAACTGCATGACTCATTAACCTTGTGATTAGTGCACGATTCTATGGTAAAAGGGGAAGTGTTGGGTTCGATGCCATTTCATCAACCTACTCGACTGGAGTATTTCATGGTTTTCTCTAAAACCTGCTTAAATATGCAATAGGATTCCTTAGAAAGACTCTCATGCATTTCGCTTATAGGATCCTCATATAGTCTTAAACCTTATGAATATCCATATGTGAATGTTTATTCTATAGTAAAACTTTTAAATATAGTATTGTTTTATATAAGGTGTGAACCTGATGAGTTATCGATTATGTATTTCGGTTTTTCCGTACCTGGATTCTTTAAGTATAATAGAATATTCCAACTCATCAACCTACCCGTTGGGATTTTTTCTCTAAAACTGACTTAACTACAAGGCGTATATTAAAATAATATATAGTTATAATATAAAAATCTCTTACTATCCGATCATTTATAAATAATTTAAAAATTTATTACTTAGTCTAGATAAAATAATTGCTAAAAACAATAAGATTTTTAATTTTATCCTATTAAGTAATTTTAAAACCTCTTTTTAGTTTTTTGTTATAAAGTTAAAGTGATTTCAAAACCGTTCATTAAAAATTACACTTATATTTTAGTAAAACTTTATTTATTTAATCGATTAAATGCAAAGTTTAACACTTAATGAATTATTTAAAATTTTATCTATATAGGAATAATATAAAAAATTACATTTATGTGCTAGTAAAATTAATTGTCTCATTAGAAGTTTCATTAACTAAAAACAATAAATTCGAATACAACTGTTTGATTCCAGTATGATTCACGGTAAGTTATTTTCACTTAGACATTCTGAGCAAATCTTATTATAAAGGACAATTTCTTTCTGTGAAAGTGTCATCCCAATTCTCTCATAAGGATTATTGTTTAGTATTTTAAATCCTATATCCAACTTATAAAATTTAGTGGATATGCAAATGAGTAATTTTTATTACTTCAATCCGTATAAATAAGTTGAAAATTTTACCTTGCGATGTAATGCATATATTAAAATAATATATAGTTATTATACAAAAACCTCTCTTGGTATCTTATTATTTATAGATAGTTTATTACTTAGTTTTATAACTAGAGAAAATAATTACTAAAACAATAAGATTTCTGTTTTTAATTTTATCCTATTAAGTGATTTTAAAACCTTTCATTAAAAATTATAGTTACATTTTATTAAATATAAAAAGCGCGACTTATCGTAAAATAATTCTGTTTTGATCTCATTATTTTCTTAGCATAATTAAAAAAAGTAAAATTAAATAAAAAAAATTAAAAATATTTCAATATTTTAATAGGTTAATTGCGGAATTCAACTCTTATTGCATTATTTAAATGTAGTTTACAACTGATATTAAATAAATGATCTCTATAAACTATTTTATATTATTGTAAAAACACAGAGCTCTAACAACATTATACTAAGATAGGTATGATTCAACATTCTTATCTGTATGAGTCATCGTCTAGCGATAAAACAGTTTCTCACATTTGTGTGGAAGATTGAAGGTTGCATTTCGCTAAGGGAAATTTCTTCAATTTTAAGTAAGTTTTATAATTTATTATTACTATTTGATAATTTATTTAACTTAATATGTATCTCTACTCTATACGTAATATCTTAATATGTATACTCTAGTAAATATATTTGTTTATAATAGAAATTTTATTAAAACTTTACGAAAGTTATATAAGAAATTTTTATTGTTTTATTGAAGAGAGAGAAATTAATTTAAAAAATATTTTTTATTGGTATTTACTTATAAGGAATTTTTTATTGTTATACTATAAACTTTTTTTATTGTTACACTATAAACTTTTTTGTTTATATAAAACTAAATTTTGCATAAATAAAACTACTTTTTATTTTGTTACCCTACAAAAGTTTTCATTTAACTTGTGTATGTTTAGAAATTATTTGAGTAAAACTAATTTTTGCAATATATAAAACTCCTTTCACAAACGAATTTTTATTTTTTAACTTACTTTTATATGTATTTATTTATTTAAATACCGTTTAAGTGATAGATAGGTAATAATCGTTTAAACTCATTGTATGATATGCTTTGTGAAAAAATTATTGCATTTTCCTAATTATTCGCTGTATTGTTTTAATGATTTTAACTTAATCTTTATATGAGATAGTGTGGATTACACATGATTCATCAGCTGTAGGGGTTTTCCGTTGCAGGTGATAACTGACTCATAGAATATTCCGCATTATCTGTTTTTTAAGGAAACTGCTTATTTTCATTTAAAATGATGCATTGAATTTTTATATAATTTATTTAGAAATGTTTAATACAAAATAACTTTTAGTAGCTGATAGTTTTTAAATATAACTAATCCTTTTTATTATTATAGTTTATATCAATTATTTTATAAAAAGAACTTATTTTTATTATTTCAAGTTTAAAAGTACTTACCTGTTTCATTTAAATCAACTAAGATAGTTTAAATTATATTACAGCGTTAAACTCGAATAAATGTTAAATAATATTTGTGTAGTATCAATATAATGTTTAATTTAAATAACATATTCATATACTTATAGCTTTTTTGCTTATGTAAAGTTTTCGTGTTAGGATAAATTTATTTAATAGTAACAGCATAAAGTTTAGTTAATTATAATGTATATAAAATTTAATTGTTGATTTTAAACATTGTATGTATTTTTAAATTAATATTATTATAGGATAGTCATTTTTATTTTATTTTTATTTTTATTTATTTTATTTTTTATTTATTTATTTATTTTATAACTTTACTGTATATCTTTGTATGCATTTTTTTAATTAATATTATTATATGAAAGTAATTTTTTTAATTTATATTATTATATGAAAGTAATTTTTTTAATTTATATTATTATATAATAGTAATTTTTTTTTTTTTAATTAATATTATTATATGATAGTATTTTTTTAAATTTATAATTTTACTATATATCTTTTTATGCATTTTTTAGATTAATATTATTATATGATAGTAATTTTTTTTAAATTTATATGATAGTCATTTTTTAAAGTGCATGTCTTCATTTTTTAACGAATGTAAGTTAGAGTTTAAATAAGTGTGAAACTTATTTAGTGAGAATATAAAGTTTAATTTATATAATTTTTATTATATTTAGTTTAATTTAAATAATTTTTATTGTATTCAGTTTAATTTATAACATATATATCATCATTTACTGATTTTGAAACTTTTGTTTACCGTATTTGTTTAGTTATAGCATAAATAACAGTACGTGTTTTATATAATTTTTATTATATTTAGTTTCATTTATATAATAGTAATTTTTTAAAGTGCATGTGTGTTCAATTTTTAAAGAATGTAAAAATAGTATTTCAAAGTTTGAGGTTAAATAACAGTATGTGTTTTATATAATTTTTATCATATTTAGTTTATATAACATAACTGTATACAAAATTTATTAACTGATTAAAAACTTCTGTTAAATTTTTAATGAATGTAAGATAGAGTTTAAAGAAATGTTAAACTTATTTAGTGTGAATATAAAGTTTAATTTACATAATTTTTATTATATTTAGTTTAATTTATATGATAGTAATTTTTTAAAGTGTATGAGTGTTCAATTTTTAAAGAATGTAAAAATAGTATTTCAAAGTTAGAGCTTAAATAACAGTATGTGTTTTATATAATTTTTATTATATTAAGTTTATATAACATAACTATATACAAAATTTATTAACTGATTAAAAACTTCTGTTAAATTTTTAACGAATGTAAGATAGAGTTTAAAGAAATGTTAAATTTTTTAGTGAGAATATAAAGTTTAATTTACATAATTTTTATTATATTTAGTTTCATTTATATGATAGTAATTTTTTAAAGTGCATGTGGGTTCAATTTTTAACGAATGTAATAATATTATTTCTAAGATAGTCTAAATAACACTATGTGTTTTATATAATTTTTATTATATTAAGTTTATATAACATAACTATATACAAAATTTATTAACTGATTAAAAACTTCTGTGCATGTGTGTTCAATTTTTAACGAAAGTAATAATGTTATTTCTAAGATAGTCTAAATAAATTTAAAAAGTGAAACTTATTTAGTGCTAAAATAAAGTTAGAATTTTTAAGTGTCTTACATTTTTAATGAATGTTAAATTATTTGTTTTGCTTTTAAATCTATGTGTTAATCCATAAAATACGAAAATTTCTATTTAATTCTGTAAAAATTTACTAACATAAATTTACAATGACATCACTAAAAGTATGAACTCCTATTTAAATTCCTTATTTTTTATCTTAACACAATATATTTTTAATCTCTAAGAATGCTAAGTTTCTAAAATACTCATAAATTGTTACTGATGTTAATTAACTTCAGTCATTCAATGTCATTCAGTCAAAAATGTTAAGTCCCACCGGAAATTATTTATACTCTTCCAATGGCAACACCCAAATTTTAATGTCTATACCCTTCACATTCAATGTTTTTAATTCTATAATACACATCGACCCTTTGTTTTATTTTGTCAAATTCCCTGAAATACATAGGAAAATTTCTATTTAATTCTGTAATCAATTTATAATCCCCGAATGACAACTCTTAAAAAGTTTCTATTCTCCCGTGGCAACACCTAAATATTAAAATCTATATACCATTCATTAAATGTTTTTAATTATATAGTACTCATCTACCTTTGTTTCAGTCAATCAACTTCCCTGTCCATTGCGAAAAGTACTAAGTCCCGAAATTCATTTTCAAACGCGCAAAAAGTTTAAATACTTTACAATCTTTGAATGGCAATAGAACCATCGTCCAAGATGATGGTTAAGTAGTGCAAAAAAGACACGTTCTGCGACACGGTGGTGGGCGGAGGGATGATAAGGGTCTAGGGTGGAGGCGCGGAGTGGCAGCTCCGTGGCTCCGCGCGTCCCTCATCGTCCCTCCGTCCCTCCACCCTGTTGCAGAACTGTCCTTTTTACACTACTTCTCTGCTATGCTGCAGTTTTCCCCGTTCACGGAAAAAATTAAATCTCATTTTTTAGAACGAATAAATTCACCAAACTTCATAAGTGAGATGGCGGTTATGAAAATTAATGTTATCTTAATTTGGGTATATATCAGTATCAGTAGACAAAGTGGTGCTACTTTTAATCACATTCTCCGGTTTTCCATATGACTACCATAGCGTCTATTGAATAAAATTGCACCAAAACGCATATGCAAAATCTTTATTGATTAAATTTTCAGTCATATTAACTGCTGGATGGCGCTAATATATAAAAAATTGTAGAAGAATGTGTTATTATGGCCACAATATACCAGTTTAAATTTAGATTTTAAATTGGCAAATTAATATTTTTTTGTATATAATTTATGAATACTTAATTATGTTATATTTAGATGTGATTAAAAGTTAAAAGGCATGCATAGATACAGTTTAATTAAATCGAAAAATGTAAGCACCCCTATAAGTTGGACACTTTTTCCTGGAACCGCAGGTGTCCAACTTAGAGAGGTTTTACTGTATATATATATATATATATATATATAAGAATTCAAATAAAACATTAGGTTTATTACTTCTTGCTTTTTTATTTACCTTTCCTATATTTATAATACTTAAAGTGAGTGATCCAGAAGATGCAACAAGGTAGGAAAAAGTAGTACGAGTGCTACATTTTGAAATATTCTGGAGGTAAATTAGTCTACAGCTGAAAAACTGGTGATAAATTCAGAGAAATAAAAATTCGAAAATAACACCGTACAATGCACAAATGCTCAATTGTCCCTTTTAGGGTGTTTGTTTTCATAATCTCTTTTTCGTTATCCTGGAAGTCGGTTTAAAGCATCGATATGGGAAATTAACTTCTACTGATTATAACTTGAGATATGAAACTCAAATAAATATGTGCAAGATGTGAGAAACCACCGTTTTGAATCCTCCTTCCAAGGCCCTCCTTCCCTCATTTAAAAAGACATATATTCATAACTCGATCTCTAGCCCTTCACCGGATTATCAGGGAATGATGAAGTATCTTCCAGGTGGGGGAAAAGCATCGGCCATGACGTGCTACCCACCCAAGGACGCGTGGGAAAAAAGCTGTTTCGGGTGAAATATTTAGGAATTGAAATCCGTCACAAATTAGTGAGCGGATCATTAGTATGATGGATTGTTTCATGATGAAACTTTTGTAACGACAACTTAAAACATGTAGTTTTTTTCCCCTAAAGATTGTTTCATAGTTTCAGAAAATTTTTGTTCTTGACGGATTATATTTGGAGAAACTGTATACATTTAAGTATCCACATGTCAAAATAAGATTTTGGGTTTTGTTAGATTTCAGTGATGGAATAATTGCTATCATGCTATTAATTTTATTTGTTAAATATGTATAGTTACAAAATTATAATAATATAAGGGGACTTGGCACCTTTAACTTGACACCACGGAACTATGTTTCATGTAAAAGTTTATATTTCCCTTTAATATTTATAAATTGAACTATATTAGGTTTGTTTAGTAAAATATATATTCAGGCAACAATTCTTATGGTTTTTGATGTATTTTTTTTACAGATATGTAATCTTTAAATTGCGTTTTCTCAATTTAATTTTTTTTTTTTTTTTTTTTTTTTTTTTGTTAATCAATTCATGATTTTCAAAATGCTACATACGAAAGGGTATCTAAAGGAATACATACGAAAGAGTATCTAAAAGGGAGTTAATATAGCGATTTTGAAGAAAAACAGTACAACCGTTTCTCAAGACACCCACTTCAGAGATCTAAAATGGACCTATTTATTATTCTCCTCTGATAACCAAATAGTACATACGACAGGACCTTTAAAAGAGGTTTATAAAGCAAATTTGAAGCAACTCATTAGAAAATCCATTAGATACCGACATTTTACCCAACTTCCGGCTGCCCATGCCGTTTGTTAAGGTGAAAATTAAAAATCTGCAGTCAAATATGGAAAGCATAAAGCTGGGCAGAAAGTTGGTATTGCACAAACTGATCTGTAAACTATACCAGTTTTAACTATAATGTTTTGTTCTTCTACCTTCCTTCATTTTGGAGATATGATAATCAGATCTCCCATGCACACACATGCATTGGCGGATTTCAGAGTTTTGACCTCACTCTGAAGACAGTAAAACATGTAAATCGGGTGAAAAATTTGATAGCAAATATTTTTACCGAATGCAGTATTTCTTACCTAGGATTACATATCTAGGGTAGTACTTAATGGACGTAAGAAAGCTAAAAATTTCATCACTTCATTTTTGTATCATTAACATTATAGTGCTTTTTACAGAGCAGAAACCATTTCTCTACTAGACTATGCTCTGAAAAAATGAATAACTAAATAAATACCATGATTAATTTCAAGTGAATTTATTAAAGTGAAATTTTTTTGCGTGTGAATTTAAATAATAAAAAGGAAAAAAATTTAACTTCGAATAGCTTTGTTTATTTAATGTGCTTAATATTTTTAAAAAATAGAAGGGTAAGTTTAGATAGGTAAGTTTCAAATACAGTTGAAAAGTTCAATGAAGCAACAAATTATATAGATAGAAACGAAGAAAAACTGTTATCGGATGAGAAAGCATAAAATTTTGTAAATATACAAAAAAAAAAAAAAAAGAACTGTTTTGGGGTCGAAATAATTAACAGAGGAGAAAGTTTCCGCTTTTTTTTTTTTTTTTTTTTTTTTTTTTACGAAAACGAAATCTTCATTTCACACCAGAATAAACTTCTCATTTAAGTACACCTTTTACAACACATTATTTGTGTGTTAATATAAATGCATAATGAGAAGCTTCTTCCGGTGTGAAAGCAGAATTTCATTTTCCTTAAAAAAAGTGGAGACTTTCATCCCTGAATTAAGTATGGCCCTTCATCATATGAAAATAGGTAGGCAGGTGTGCAGAATGAAAGAAACCACGCACTTTCCACATGCTTTAAAATTTTCTATTTGAGGAAGTGTCATTCTTGGATATTTCAGATTGAAACAATTATTACATAATTATGTATGTTATTGCGCTTGTTTATACACTTTATATTTTTCCCAATTAAAAATTTTTTAAAACTTTAATCTGTTCCAGTAAGAGAAATTGAGGTTTACTACAATATATCATTATAGAAAATGTTATGAGATTTAAATTTAGTTTACAGATCCTTACAAAAATATTGATATACATAATAATTGTTCGAAATACATTTTAATAAATGTGTATTATTTTAAATTTATTCAATTTTATAACTGTGATTAACAATTAGTCCCCCGTAAATTAAGTCTTAAATTACGATTGTAAAACTCTTTTAGGTACAATTCGGAAAAAAAGTTTCTCAGATGTTTCGGGAACGAAAATAGTTCAAGGATTCACGGCAACCACACTTAAATTTAAATGAAAATTTTATTTTTAATGCCTTTAATTAAGGGGAAATTAATCTTTTAAAATATTTTAACGCTTTTTTAAAAGAGACGGACACTTTCAAATTTTAAGAAATTACATTAATTTTATCCTCTCAGAAAATACTTCAGCGGTACTTTACAGAGTATTAAGTATTACATTCTAGTTCCAGAATTTTCCGTGGCTGTCAAATGTTTTCTGATGAAACATGTCATACTTTGCCAGAGGTTGACAAATTACAGCGGGATATGACGAAGATGGCAGTTTCTTCAGCGAAAACGTCACACATCTGTCAGTCCCTAAAAAGGGTTGAAAATCATTGACCTGAATGTTCTATACGTAGATTATGTCGAAAAACAAGATATTAAGTTCTCATAAGCTAACACACGATAACGCTGTCACCTTGTAAGATGCGTCCTTTGACCCTCCCTATAGCGCTTTTTTCCCTTTCCTTCTTGAGACATTTCTAGGGAGGGACCTTTCACAACTTCTTACCTTCTATACTTGTCAGCTGTGAATCAAGCATTTAAAAACAGTTCTCAAATTTATTTGCGACAAGTAAGACGTACCGCCTCGTAAAAAAATATCTTCCCACACATCCCACTTATAAATAAGGAAGAGGAAGTTTAGAACCATATTGCGTTGTTTTTAATCTCGCTCTTTTTATATTAGCTGTAACTTTATAGTACGGAAAAATACGAAATATTTCATCACAGTCATTGGTTAAATATCAATCTGTTACAACTGATTATAACTAGTCAAATAATAACCAAGTTGTAATCGATTTTAGAAAGCCAGCCAAGCCATAAAGAAATTGCTTAATACAAATCATCAAGAAATTTAAAAAAAAAAAAAAAAAAAAATTCTGAATGATAATATAACAAAGATTTTAAAAAAAAAAAGAAAAAGAAAAAAAAATAAGACATATTTGCTGCATTTTAATATAAATATTCTTTTCTTTTCTTACCTGTTTATTTATTTATTTGATAATTTAAAAATAAAATAGATTTGTGCAACATCTTAACATATTTATTTAAATAATATTTAAGACATCGAATTATGCTTTTTTGATCCCTAAAATGCCACCAATGCAAATGCAGTTTTCTAGAGAGATGTTTTTTAAATATATGCAAGATTCATAATTATACTAGTATTAATGCGTCACGTAGTTAAATAGATCGCTAAAGTACATTATGCTTAATTTTTAGACCTATATTTTTAATAATAGAAAAGAAGAAGGGGGTGGGGGCTTTGGTAGACAACTTTAATAATTCTGCAATTTATCACTAAAAATTTCTCTATAGTTCAACAGTAGTTTATTTAACAATACTAGTGGTCGCCCAGTGGTCGAAATTCGACCATAATTAATTAAAATTATAAGTTTAAACATTATTAAGGTTCTATTGTCAAAGACTATACTTCTATAATCACAGATTTTGCCAAGGCTACACTGTTAATTTACCTAGTTTTTTCAAAAAATTATATGAAATTTAAATAAAAAAAAACTTCATTGCAATGAATGACCGAACAAAAGGATTACTGCGTTCCAATTCGAGAGAAATTTCGCGCATTATGTTGTTGTTACATGTTTGATTAAAACGTTCTTGTAATCTATAATTGATAGCAGTGTCAACATCATAAAAATATAATTGCGCATAACATGGTGAACGACCATGTGCAGCAGTCATTGGACCCGATCTGTGATAAAAAACATCATGTATTTTGAAATGATACACTCCACTTGTAACTGCCTCGGATACTTGAGCTTCTGAGCTAACCATAGCAAATGATGAATTGTATTTGCGAATATTTTCAAAATAATTTTTTGACTTACTTTTTATTGAAGGTTCATTTGAAATAAGTCCATCATACAATGATTTAAAATATTCATTTTGACTTAAGGGCGGTAATATTGCTCATAACTATAAAAAACTTTTGGAATGACATTTCGTGCACATTTAAATTTATCTGTCAAATTCACTTCTTCATTCTGTATAATATTAACACTATTTGTATTTTCATTACTATTATTATTATGTGTCCGCAAATATAGATTCCTTCTTCTTTGTCTCTCACTCCTACCCGTTCATGTTCTATGTCGAGGCATAATAAAAGTAGAAAAAAACTTTCATCGTCAGTAGAAAAAATCGTTATTTTTTTTTATTTTAGGTTGATTTCTTTAGAAACTGATCTATACAAATTGAATGAGTTGAGTTGAGTTGAGTTGATTAATTAGTATATATATAATGCAAAACTTGTGTGTTTTTAAAAAATATTAGCATTCTGCGATAACTCTTTCAGATGAAACTGGCTATTTAAAAAAGTAACTCATTGTTATTAACTTTTATTATTGTTATTAACATATTAACTTTTTATTATTAATTGAAATTTCAAAATTTTGGCAACAGTATAAAAAAATGAAAATGCTAATTTTAATCTGGAAATAAAACCCGATAATATAGGCTTTGAATTGCACCTTTGTCGTTTCACAAATGTTCCAATTTCTCGTCTTTGTCGTTGTATTTTTAAAAAATATTAGCATTCTGCACTTCTTCTCTATATAAACTGTAAGTGTGCGAAATTTCATAATCCTCCGTCCGCGCAATTTTCGTAAAAAGGGGTACAAAGTTTTTGCTTCACGTATTAATATATAGATATGTTTTTACTTCCTTATACAAAGTATAAGGAAGTATAGTAATTTTCAATTCTCACCGCAAGCACGCGGTCGCTTTTTTTTGTTTAATTTCAGTGTTAATATAGCCATGGAAGGCTAAAAACAATTGGTTTCACCCACTCAGAGTTCCCCATGGGGGGACCAACTTGCCAGAAGCCCCTGTAAGTCATCTTTTTACTCAATTAAAAATCTAAAATTTCTGTTTATGTCATCCCTGTGCATCTTGCCTGTTTCAGGCCTAACCATCGACTAGCTATTAAAGGCACAGATTTTCAAAATTTTTTTAAAATTACTAACAATTGATAGATACAAAAACTAAAATTAATGCTCTGATCTTTAAAATTAAGTGTAGGAAATTTAAAAACTAATTAGCTTCGAAGAAAGTTTAATTTTAAACAGTAATTCTCCAAAATCACTAATTACTCCTAAACTTCTAATCAAAAATCACTGCTAAATTCCACTATAATTTTAATGATAAACACTTTAATTAAGCTAAACTCCAAAAAATTATTACTGCTACTTAAATTAAAACTTAATTGCAATGTGTATTAATGAATAATTTTAAGCTGTCTTTGTTTACTGATTTTTTTGTGCACATTTAAGTCTCCTTCCCTGTTCAGCCTTTTTTTTTTTTTTTTTTCTTGTTGGAAGAAGGAAAACTCATAATTTTTTTTTTTTTTTTTTTTTTTTTTTTTACTGCTACAATCATTATAGCTGAATTGCTCTGTGTTAATCAATAGTATTAAATTGTCTTTGTTTTTCTTTTTTTTGGATATATGTAATTACACATTTAAGACTTCTCCCCTGTATAGTTTTTTTTGTAAAAAGAGAAGCCCCCCCCCCTTTTTTTTTATTTATTTATTTTTCTCTCTCTTCCCAATAAGTAAATTTAAAATTTAAAATTTATCCTGGTTCTGCTTTCCTTAAACCTCACTATAAAAAGGAAAAGAAAAGAAAAAATAACTATTTCTTTAAAATAACTATTATAATTACTATTATAATATACTATATACATATATAATTACTATTATAACTATTATAATATATATAAATTTCTTTCTTTAAAATAACTATTTCTCCCCCCTCATTACTCTGATTAGGTTAAGAATAAGTAGAAATTTTCTCTAGGCTAAGACTCCTAATTTAATTGCAATGTGTATTAATGAATAATTTTAAGCTGTCTTTGTTTACTGATTTTTTGTGCACATTTAAGTCTCCTTCCCTGTTCAGCCTTTTTTTTTTTTTTTTTCTTGTTGGAAGAAGGAAAACTCATAATTTTTCTTTTTACTGCTACAATTATTAAAGCTGAATTGCTCTGTGTTAATCAATAGTATTAAATTGTCTTTGTTTGTTTTTTTTTTTTTTTTTTTTTTTTGGTTAAATGCAATTACACATTTAAGACTCCTCCCCTGTTTAGTTTTTTTTTTTTTTTTTTTTTTTTTTTGTAAAAAGAGAAAGCCCCCCCCTTTTCTTTTTTTTTTCTCTCTCTCCCCACTAAGTAAATTTAAAATTTATCCTGGTTCTGCTTTGCTTAAACCTCACTATAAAAGGGAAAAGAAAAAAAAAGAAAAAAAAAACAACTTGTTAAAATAACTATTCCCCCCCCCCCCCTCATTACTCTGATTAGGTTAAGAATAAGTAGAAATTTTCTCTAGGCTAAGACTCCTAATTTAATTGGTGTTTTGTTCAACATTTAAAATTATTTCCCCTTGTCTGCACTTTTATGGATCTGCCTTTGACCTAAATCTCATTTAAATGCATAATTTGATTAAATTCAGATTTCCAGACTTGGCTGACTTCTTGGCTTCAACTTGGCAACCCCCCTGGCGCATTTTCGCCAACTTGGCGTAACAGTTTGTTTACGTAATCGGAAAGCCATTTTCAATTCTCACCGCAAGCACGCGGTCGCTTTTTTTTGTTTAATTTCAGTGTTAATATAGCCATGGAAGGCTAAAAACAATTGGTTTCACCCACTCAGAGTTCCCCATGGGGGGACCAACTTGCCAGAAGCCCCTGTAAGTCATCTTTTTACTCAATTAAAAATCTAAAATTTCTGTTTATGTCATCCCTGTGCATCTTGCCTGTTTCAGGCCTAACCATCGACTAGCTATTAAAGGCACAGATTTTCAAAATTCTTTTAAAATTACTAACAATTGATAGATACAAAAACTAAAATTAATGCTCTGATCTTTAAAATTAAGTGTAGGAAATTTAAAAACTAATTAGCTTCGAAGAAAGTTTAATTTTAAACAGTAATTCTCCAAAATCACTAATTACTCCTAAACTTCTAATCAAAAATCACTGCTAAATTCCACTATAATTTTAATGATAAACACTTTAATTAAGCTAAACTCCAAAAAATTATTACTGCTACTTAAATTAAAACTTAATTGCAATGTGTATTAATGAATAATTTTAAGCTGTCTTTGTTTACTGATTTTTTTGTGCACATTTAAGTCTCCTTCCCTGTTCAGCCTTTTTTTTTTTTTTTTTTTTTTTTTTAAGTCCGAAGGTCGGGGGTGAACTTGGCGACGATCTCGGAGGAGTCCGGATTCTTTCTCCTTGCTTATTTAAAGGAAAGAAAAAGGAAAAAATTTTTTTTTTTTTTTTTTTTTTTGGGGGGGGGGGGGGACTTTCCTCCCCTAGGCCCATTTCACTTTTGGTCTAATCAACCTTAATACTTAAGAAAATTCCTAAAACATTAAAATTAATAACTTTTTTTTTTTTTTTTTCAAATATTAATCTCTCCTATCCACTAATTGTATTACTTTTGTGACTTCTTTGGCCGTGGCTGTAGGTCCCCCCTGGGGAGCTCCTTTGTGGGCTCTCCAATTTCAGTATATGAGTATGAAGACTAGAAGAGACAACAGAAAAGAAACTAGCAGGTCTCCCCTTATCATCAGCATAGAAGACATAGAAGATAAAGGCACTAATCTCAACAAAAGAAAATCCTCAAGTGCCACCTCACTTAGAAGCTACGTTAGGAATAACAAAACAAAAATCACAGACTTCCTAACAAAGAAACAAAGGCCAGTAGACGAAGAAAACAGCACGGAGAACCAGATTGAAAACAAAGAAAAACACAAGCCATCGAAAGCAAGGAATGCAGTAAATGAAACTGAACGAACAACAAGTGAGGAAAGTAACACTGATGACCATGTAGAAAAAAAGAAAGAGGAAGCTAAAAGATCTCGGAAAAAGGTGAATGAGAACCCTGTCAAGAAGAAAAACAAGAAGAAAGAAAATGCAAAAGATATTCCTAGCACTTCTTGGGCATCAGCAGTGGAATCTGAGCTACAGGATGTAGACACTAGTGATTATGAAGAAAATAATGATCAGATCCAAGGGAGAAGAAAATTGAGCAGCAGAGCCCAGACACTAGCGGAATCCAAGGAGCTCCTTCAAGATAAAGAAATCGTACAGATTAACTCCCAGATTGAAAGGTTGAAAGAAGAGCAATCGACGAAAGGATTCTCCACAGCAACTAGGAAGGCCCTGCTGGCAAAGCAATACGTTCAGAAGCTCACAGAGAAGAGCACTAAAATCCCAAAACCATTAACGTTAGCAATCTCCGAAGCACTCCAGAAGCTAGAAGAATCGCTCCTAGAGCTAGAAGGAAGGATACAACATTCAGAAGCAAAAGCACAAACGCTGGAAGCAATTATCAAAGGTAACGGTATGAACACTCAAGAATCTAGCAACCAAAGATCTACCACAACAAACAAGACTGCACCGATTAATTATGCAGCGGCAATCCAGGAAGCAACAGCCTCAATAATAGTCAAGGCTACAGATAATAGGAATGCGATGGAGGTTGCCAAACAAGTAGAACAAGTTAACATCACAGAAGAAAAGATCAAGGACGTCCAGAGGGTACGGAATGGGATAAAAATAGTATGCCATAGTGCAAGAGAGGCTGAAGAAATAAAATCCGATCTTAGAGCATCAACTGAAATTACAAGCAACGCCAGCATAGAAACAGCAGGGCTAAGAAAAAAGAAGCTCGTCATTAAGGATATACCGGAAAGGGTAGAACCAAGTACAGCAAAATATAAGATACTGCAGATGCTCAACCTAAAAACAGATGGAACAGACGACTTGGCAGTGCAGCTTATCGACCAATTACACAAGAAGGACCTGAAGCTCCAGAATCTAACAGTCCAGCTTCCAATTCCACTGGCAGAGGCTCTCCTGGAAAAAAAACAATATGCTTAGGATTAAAGCAATGCCATATTAAATCGAAAGTAATAGTCACTAGGTGTTACAACTGCCAGGGCTATGATCACACGGCACGACTGTGCCGGTGGGATACCCGCTGTGCGCGGTGCGCCGGGAGGCATAGAACGGCAGATTGTTCATCTGACAGGACTGGCTGCTTCCCCTGCTCGCTTTATAACAATGAGAACGCGCACAGAAACAAACCAAAGCTAGCCACAGATCACACGGCATATTCTGGTCATTGCTACGTATACAGACAAATACTGGCAATCCGGAAAGCGGAAGTAGAAGATGGCAAGACGGAGCTAACACCTGCTTATGATGTCATCACAGGGAACACATCGATTTCTTACTCAACAGAAGGCGGAAGACCGCTGATTAACTACGACCAGCTAAAGAAGGAAGAAGACGGATATCAGCGGGTAACAAACAGACGAAATTTCACAAGAAGAAACCAGCCAGTAAGAATAAATCAAGACCGACCAAGGCGAAATTATGCAAGAAATTATGGACGGTGAAAATGTAATACACAAACACAACACACAGCCACAACAGAACAGTAACAACACAAAGGGGCCATGCGCAATCAATATAATTCAGATAAACCTTCATTCTAGCAAAGACGCTACAAGAGACTTATTTGGCTACCTCGCACAGCAAAAAATCAACATAGCTTTAATTCAGGACTTTCACGAAAATAAACACACTGGGAAAATCTCGGGCCTGGGATCGGGCTGGCAGGCATTCAGGACACCAAATAATAGGGCGGCTATCATAACTAAGCTAGGAACAAATCCACTTGAGATTGTCAATCTAGAACACACAGTAGCGATATTAATCGAGAACACAAAGGAAAAAATCACTATAATAAACACTTATGCCCCCCCGAGCTCAAAATTTCAATCGGTTCTCCAAGAAATAGATCACATTTTACAAAGAACTCAGGGAAATATCCTTCTGGCAGGGGATTTTAACGCTCACTCCACCCAGTGGGGGTACGATGAGGTGGACACTAGGGGCAGACAGTTGACAGACTTCCTGGCCCAACACTCTCTACTGGTTAGAAACGAACCAGGAGCCCCACCTACGTTCCAAACGATCAGGAGCAGGGGTTGGCCCGATCTAACGATCACAACGGCCAGCCTCCTGAACAACATTAAGGGCTGGGAAGTAAGTGACGATCACTCTGGAAGTGATCACAAATTCATTAAGTATACGCTTGACTACAGCAATCACAGCTATCACAGACATAGACTAGAGACAAAACATGGCAAACACTCGAAATTTGAGAAAAATGTTAGAAAACTCAGCAAACGCTTTGTCGGTCCAATAACATCAGCACAGGATAGGAATACACTAGACATAATTACGGCAGAACTCCTCAGTGAACTTAAAACACTGGCCTTCGCATGTTACAAATTGCGAAAAACCCCGGAACAAAAAGAACCCACTTGGTGGACCGACAAAATCAAAATTGCTAGGAATAAAGTAAGAGCCTTCCGCCGTAGGTATCAATCCCAGCCAGACCCTGACTTGAAACAACAACAACATATACTGTACAAAAGAGAACGAGCCATATATAAGAAATTGATAAATAAGGAAAGATCTAAGGCATGGATAGCTTTCTGTGAAAGCGCCAAAGATACCTACGGCCCCCAATATAAGATTGCCTCAGGAAAAATGTCAACCCCTGCGAAGCTCTGTAATGTTCTGGATGATAACGACCTTGTAAATATAGACAGCACCTTAAATAGATTCCTGGACTCGCTTTATCTAACCGACGCTAGCATACCACACAAACTAAATCCGTCACCTCCCTGCTTTGCAGAAAATAGCCCTAAAAATGTAACTCCACAAGAACTAAACAGGATAATTAAAAATATCAAACAGAATAAAGCTCCTGGCCACGACTACATCGACTACAATCTAATAAAAAGAATAAACCATACTAGCCAAAACCTACTCCTGGCCCTATTTAATAAATGTCTTCAGCTAAAACACTTTCCGAAGCCATTCAAAATGGGTACAGTGGTTCTGTTCCACAAGGAAGGCAAGGATCCAAAAGACCCCAAAAACTATAGGCCAATCTGCCTCCTTCCAGCTATCAGCAAAATTTTGGAAAGAATAATACACGGCAGGATGAATCACTACTTCACAATCACTAAATATTGGAACCCTAACCAATTCGGATTCAAGCAAGGCACCTCAACAGAAAACGCGCTAAAAAAATTATTAGACAATATTCAGCAAGACAAACTAGACAAAAAACAGACACTTTTAATATCAATAGACATAAAAGGTGCCTTTGACAATATCAGGTGGCCAACACTCTTAGGTAACCTCCAACTATCCGGCTGTCCGACATATCTAGTCAACTGGATAGTTAGCTTTCTGGAGGACAGGTATGTCAAGCTGGAGGAAAATGGAATAAGCAAGATTAAACAAATCTTTGGTGGCTGTCCCCAGGGGAGCTGCCTAGGACCACTCCTTTGGCTACTAATAGCGGAGACAGCACTTAATCGTAGCTGGGGGAACAACGTTAGGATCCAAGCCTTTGCAGACGATTTCATATTAACTATAAGCGCGAAAGACCCAAATACTTTAATTAACACGGCAAACACAGCATTAGTCGAATTCGGCAATTGGGCAAACAGGAACAACCTAACCATTAATTGGAGCAAAACAGAACTGCTGTACCTTAACAGACCTCACACAGGAAACCTCCCAACTGAAAATTCATATAAACTTGAAGGAATACGCTACAACGATATTGAATTAGAGACTAAAGAAACCATGAAGTATCTGGGAGTGGTCCTTCACAAAAATCTTAAATGGCAGTCCCATGTAGAACATCAGGTGAAAAAAATTTATAAATCCTTTAGCTTGTTCGGGCGCATGGTCTCAAGGGGATGGGGGATAAAACCTAACTTGATTAAAACATGGTACAAGACCGTGGTGGAAAAGACACTGACCTATGCAGCCCCAATCTGGGGCAATAAAATAACACAGCAAAGTAAAGACAAATTACTTAGCTGCCAGAGACACTTTGCACTGGCCATTGTGAGGGCTTATAGAACAGCCCCGACCTCGGCACTACTGGTACTCTCTGGCCTGATTCCAGTACACCTGCAACTAAAATATGAAGCTGCGTATGGTACAATTACAAGACTACACAGGAACTACCAGCTTCAGGAACACGTATTCAACCACACAGACTTTACAAAAAAGCAAAACATTTGGTGGAAACACCCTGCTGACACCCCAGAGCCATTTATAGGGTCTTCTGCTGACGACACACATATCTACACGGACGGGTCGAAGCTGGAATCAGGTGCTACAGGATCGGCCTTTGTAGCGTTCAACAACTCTCAAAAAATTCACGAATGGTCAGTGCCCCTAAGAAAGTGTAACAGTGTCTTCCAGGCCGAACTACTGTCAATCCTCAAGGCAGCAGAATGGGGCAATACAATGGGTATCACATACAGCATCCACTCGGACTGCATGTCGGCCATCCAAGCAATATCCAAACCATTTTCCACCGATAAATTGATCCATAAAATCCACAATGAAATAGCCCGATCTCATAACAGCTTCAAAATTGAATGGGTTAAGGCCCACGTAGGCATACTAGGAAATGAAGAGGCTGATAAATTAGCAAAACTGGCAGCCGATAATGCAAACAATAAAGAACAATACTACTTAGAAAAACCAATCTCATACTTAAAGAAAAATCTGAAAAAGCTTACTATGGACCAATGGCAGTTCGAGTGGGACTACGGGGACACGGGCAGGCTAACTCACAGATACTACCCAACAGTAAACACAAAGACTCTAGTTAGCTGCAAGCTT